>NW_004624750.1:14918126-14942054 GCF_000247695.1 Heterocephalus glaber | reverse complement strand
ATATATATATATATATATATATATCTTGTTACAGTGTTCTCACTAACCATTCATCTGATCTACAGATGAATGAAATCTCTATTAAAGTCTCAATGACATTTTTTCACAAAAATAGTTTCACAAAACTGTTTTAAAATTTGTTTAGAACCACATAAAGCACTAAGTGGCTATAGCCACTGGGAAAGCTGAACAAAACTGGACTCATTGCACTACCAGATTTGAAAATGTAGTAGAAAGTGATAGTAATCAAAATAGCATTGTATTTGATATTAATAAAAACATATGAATAGGGAGCCCTAGTCTGTAAAGATACATGTATTTATGGTCAAGTTACCATTGACAAAGATGCAAAGGCACCATGAGATAGGACAATCTCTTTAATAAATGGTATCAGGACAGCTGGATTCCCACATAAAAAATTAAGCAACTAGCCTCTTATCTCACACATTATACAAAACACAACTGAAATTGAATCAAAGATTCATATAAGGCCTGAAACTGTGAAGATACCAGAAGAAATCACAGAGGAAAAGCTTTTTGACATTGATCTGGGCCATGATTTTTTGAATATAATCCCAAAGCAAAGGTCACAAATCAAAAACAGACAAATAATATTTCATCAAACTAAAAACTCTGCATAGCAAAGGAAAAAAGCTGTGAGAAGAGACAAACTAGTAAATGGAAAAAACATTTGCATATTGTACATATGATACAGGATTAATATCCAAAATATATAAGAAATATAAACAATAGCAAGAAAACAAATAAGCTAATCAGGAAATTGGTAAAAGTCCTGAAAAAGATGTTTCTCAAAAGAAAACAAAGAGCTTACAGCCATATGTATGCTATATATTTGAATGCATTTGTATATATACAGATATTTTCTTAATGTTCAATATCACTATCATTAGCCAACAAGGAAATGGGAAATGAAAGTATAAACTAAAATAAGATAGGGTTTCACAGCTGTGAGAATGATCATTGTTAAAAAGACAAAAGATAACAAGTTAGTTTAGAATATAGAAAAAAAGAAGCTTTTTACACTATTTGTGGGAATGTAAATTACTGTGCCCACTACAGAAAACAATATGAGAGTTCCTTTAAAAATATAGATAGAGGCCTGAAGACTTAGCTCAGTGGTGCTGCTATCTGCTTCTAAAGCACAAGTTCCTGAGTTCAATCAAAATGTAGATAGGACTATTACATGATTCATAAACCCTATTTTTAAATATATATGCAAAGGAAATTAAATCAATATTATGAAGAGATATTTTCACCCTACTCATTATTGCAGGATTATTTCCAATAACCATTATAAGGGAACAATCTGAATATTTATGGATGGAGGAATGGATAAAGAAAATGTGGTGTATTTGTATAATGGAATACTACCGAGCCTTTAAAAAGAAGGAAATATTATTCTATTCTCTATGATAACATGGATGAACCTGAAAGACATTATGCTAAGTGAAGTAGGAGAGACAAAAAAAAAAAAAAAGACAAGTACTGCATGATCTCACTTAAATGTGGAATCTAAAAACATCAAATTCTCAGAAAGTAAAATGGTGGTTCCCAAGATCTATGGGGTGGGAGATTGCAGAATTTTGAAATGTGGTGAAAGGTTCAAAATTTCAGTTAGACAAGAGAAATGAATTCTGAGGATGTAACATAGAGCACAGTAACTTAATAATAATGTATTTTATACTTCAAAACTGCTGAAAGTAGAGCTGTGAATGCAGCTTTGTGGTGCAGCATCTGCCTGGCAAGTGTGAGCCCCTGAGTTCAATTCCTGGCACCAAAAGTGAAAAAAAAAAAAAAAAAAGAAAGAAAAGAAAAAAAAAAAAACGGCTGGAAGTAGACTTAAAGCCTCTCACACACAAAAATGACAAGTATGTGAAGTGGTGGATATGCTAATATCTTTGATTCAATTATTTCACAGTGCATATATATGTATATGTATATGTATATATATCATATTGAATAATGTAAATATATACAACTTTTGTCAAGTATAATGTAATAAAGATGGGAACTGTGCTGCAATCCACACCACAAAACATGCATAAATAATTGATGCAGAATAAGATCCAAGGCATCCATGTGTATATGAATTAGTTACAACATTATTTAAAATTGAAGAAGCGGGCCAGTGAAGTACCAAAGTAACTTTTTAAGACGCTGTTACTCGGGTCTCTTCAAGAAGAAAATGGGTTGGTGACACATAAGCTGCAAGTCCCAGCAGAGGCGCTCCCTTTGCTCAGAAACTGTTTCTGTTAAGTCCAAGGGCTTCTCTTTGGCATCAACATTTTAAAATACTAAAGGGATGCTGGTAATGTTCAACTTCAGTCCCTTGGGGGCAAACACCCATAGCTCTTATCATGCACGCTTATACCACTTGCACCAGCTTGATGCACCCAGTGAAGACTATAGACCACCCCAGGCATGTGTGCTGTATAAAAACCATGCGTGCTCCATCCAGGTTGTGCGGTTAGCCAACAGCAAAGGCCCTAAGCTTTGTGAAGCCCAGGACTTCATGCTCTGTGAGGGACAGAATCAGACCTGCAAGCAGCCCTGTAGCTGAGTGTGTGTTAGGAAGTGTTCAGCACAATAAGCCTGTCAGAAAACTAAATTAGGTAAGACAAAATTTGCTGTCTGACAGTTTTCCTGCTATTCCTCTCACTGTAGCTTCCTGATGAATCTGGTTCCTGATTCTCTCATCTCTGAATGTGGATGCTGTTTTGTTTTTGGTTTTGGTTTTGGTTTGTGGTACCAGGGAGCAAACTCAGGACCTTGCACTTGCCAGGCTGGCATGGGACCACTGAGCCGCATCCCTAGCCCTGATGTTTTATTTTTGGAATCTTCATTCTGATCTATTCAATTGTTCATTCAATATTGCTCCTTAGATGTCTAACATCAAAATTAAAATGTCTCCAACTCTAGATTTCATCATTTCCCAGACTTCACCCCCCTAAAGTGTTTGCACCTCAATAAATGGATCAGGTCACAAATTCAGATGATGTTCTTGATTGTTTTTCTCATTCTCCATATCAAATCTGCCATCAGAGATTCCATCTTTAGGTTATTTTTATAATCCTTCAAGATCTCTACCATATATGATACAACCACTAGCATATTTCCCTTACACCACTAGAGTACTCTCCTGATTAATTTCCTAGTTCCACTTAAATTTTTAGAGTGAATTTGTCATGGAACTCCTGGACTGATCTTTTAAAATATGAATCATATGCTTGTGATCCTAGCACTCTGGGAGGCTGGGGCATGATTGCAAGTTCCAACTCATCTTGGGTGAACAGGTGACTTACTGAGCCACACCTGTGTCAAAATTTAACAACAACAACAACAACAACAACAACAAAGAGTTGTAGTTCAGTGTAAAGGCCTCAAGTTTGAAACCATTTCTGCCATCTCCATAAAAGTAGGGGGGAGAAGGGCAATCTCCCTTTTTATGTATCCTGCTTTCTTGTCTTCTGCTGTCTTAGTCCATTCAGGGCGCTAGAAAAATATATCTTAGACTGTGTAATTCATAAACAATAGACATGGTGCTGCAGGCTGGGAAGGGCAACATCAAGATGCCAACAGAGTCAGGGTCTGGTGAGGGTCTGCTCTTGCTGAATGGTGCATTCTTTGTGTTCTCATTTGGCAGAAGGGTGAATCACCTCCCTTAGACTTCTTTTATAAAGGTACTAATCTTATTCATGGAAGCTCTGCCCTCTTGGACTAATCAAAGAACCCAATTCTTAATACTACCACACTGGGGACTAAATCTCAACATACACATCTTGGAGGATACAATATTTCAGACTCCAGCATCTTTGTGTATGTATATTCATATTTAACAGGCATTATGTAATGCTAGCGATTTACATATTATTTGACCACATGTCCCTGTACTATATAATTTTCATAAGAAAAGGAGTTATTTTTCTGTTTACCTCATTGCACCCAAAATAATTTGTAAACATAATAGAAATTTAGAAAATGTTTGTTCAATAAATACATTATCATAAAAATGCATCCACAATCTAGTTATCCCCAGTTCTCAGATGGCCCTTGCACCAACTAAAAGAAAATTGTGAGAAAATTATTAGGCAGTTATGATGCGGGGAGCATCACACTTCCTGAATTTTATCCCAGTTCCAGCTTGCTCTTTGCTTTCATCTTTCCACTTTAATATGTGAGGTAGATAAGTGTGGATAGTATTGACAGGGTAGAAAGCCACCAATTCCTTGGACTTATGATGTTTGCCCTATGTAAGCTTATGCTATATTAACAAAAAAAGGCAAGGGAAGCAATCAGTAATACAGTATGACACTGTAGAGTTAGATAACAAATGATCAGTAATGAAAATATGGATTAAAAGAATTTTTCAGTACATTCCTACTTAGTCTGATCTGTTTTCTATTCAACTGTGTTAAGGATTTTTCCAGAAAACAAAATTTCTTACTCTTCTATTTTAATGATGGTACTAGCTTATGATGACACTGCCTTCTACATGAAAACACAACTCTGCTCACTTCATTAACTTCAACTTGAAACTGCAGACCCTTACTGCTATGCAAAAAAAAAAAAAATATGCCACATCTTTGCCAGAACTGCTGCATTTCTTATCTACTAGGAAAACTGTACTTGTAGCTACAACTGAATAATCTATGTTCAAATTCTACTTTACATTATGGCACCAATAAAATTTTATGATGCTTTACTTTCTTCACCAAGTAAGGCATTCTTAGGAAGAATTTTTTAAATCATTTAGGTCTGTGAAATTTATATGACATGCATGATCTTCTGTCTTCAGATTATCCTATTTTTTCTGAAATGTTTCCATGGCTCTTGGTTTAAAGAAAGGGCATGGGCATTTCTATGATGCAAGTTATCTTCAGGCTGGGCCTATAGAAACAAAATGGAATAGATGCCTGAGATATGTATCAGGATAATTCAAGTTTAAGGCATTTGCACCCTTGGAGCTTATTTTCCATAAATGTGGAAGAGAGATGAGAGAAAAATAAAAAGGTAAAATATCAAATATGCTAGATGGTGATAACTGCCAAAGATAAAAACAGAGTGGGCAAGAGAAATATAAAATAAAGGCACAATGAAATTTTGAAGAGAATGGTATGAGGAAGTCTTTGCATTTTGTTAGGTACATGAAGGAAATGAGGGGTCTGGGTGAGGGAGTAAATGTCCGGGGGAAATCACTGCAGGTAGAGGAAACAGCAAGGGCAAAGACGGCCCCCAAGGAGAGGGTGTCGGGCTTCAGGGAGCAGCAAGGAGGTTAATGGGGTGGAGCGAATTGGGAGAATAGAAAAGGAGGTCAGAGAGTTGCGGAGGAGAGATAATGTGCTGTAAATGACGAAGATCATCGTGTCGGTTGTGGTTACAAATGTGGTTTTTATTCTAACGGGGATATGAAGTTATTGAAAAGTTTTGAAGAAAGAAATGACAATATCTGACTTAAATTTAAAAACACAACATTTTCTCTATTTATGTAGAAGACAATATACTGCTTTTAAGTGTCAACTTAACAGATTTGACAAAACAGTCATATTATCACTGCAGTTGAGATATAGAGCATCTTCACCATCTCAAAATGTTCCCGCACGTTCATACACAGTCAACTGCCTGGTCCCGTACACTGCAGCCCTTAAGGTAGAGAAAATGATGAGGAACCACTAAAAGAAATTGCAGGAGTATCTATAAAGGTCAATTTCCTGGAAAACAGTGATCAGCATGTCCAACCTGCGGATATTTTCCATGAGGTCTGAGAAAAGACCATTGGATCTAGAAATGAAAGGCAGATTCTCTGAATTTAAAAAGATTATTTATGCACATGACTCCAAGTATTACATAAAAATCAAGCTTCAAAAGTACTATAGAAAGGTAGATGTAATTATTCAGTTATTTTTTAATACTGTAGGTCTACTGCTGCCTTGGACACTGGGCATAGTGGGTAGAAAATTAAAATCAGGCATTTTCACACAAATCAGTGTCTTTGAAATAAGCTATTGATATTTACAGTATTTAAAGTTTACAGTGGCTTGCAAGTGCACAGCTGTATGTACAATGTTCACCATAGAGAAGTAGTATTATCCCTGCTAATGTCTGTAACCAGTTTCAGATTGACTATCTGGTTCCATAAAGCCTACTTTTCCTCTTATATCATGATGCTGCTTTTTGTATGATGATGACCCCATTGATTAAAAAAAAAGTAAACTATGTATATGTGTGAGTTTATATGTGTGTGTATATTTATTTGTGTACATGTGCATTCATACATGTATTTGTTTTAGATTGTTTCTCTGTTTTTTATTGATGTACTCTCATTCTCTTAATCATTTTCTCCATAACCATGAACCAGCAAACATCTGAAAATGAGACAAGGATAGCCTTCTCTGATGTAGCAGATAGAGCAAAAGCTTTGAAGCAGAAGATAAAACTTTAGCTCTTGTCATTTCTACTGTGTGACCTTGCTCTTGTCATCTACTGTTTCTCGCCTCATTTTCCTTATCTGAAAATGTAGATAGAAATATTACTGTGAAAGAGTTTAGACAATGAAGACACACAAGTCTTTTACTCAACTCCTCTGAGAGTAGGCTGTTTACTATTCCAGTGTCTTCACATCCTGCCATTTATCACAAGCCACTGTAGCTGCAAGTCTCCTGCATCAGCGTCTTGAAGACAGTGACATTACTGTTTTTCCCCTTTTGTCTCTAAAACACAGTAAAATGATGGCTATATAATGAAAGTATGAACCTCAGGTAATAAGTGTATACAAGTGATAATATTTTAATGTCTTTATTATTTAGATCCACAAACATCCAACCCATGACTGCAGTCTCAAGGAAATCTGAATAACAAAATATCACTGCCACAGAATGTTGCATCCAATTTAGTCCTTATATCTCTCATATACCCATGATCCCACAGGTTATTGTGGCTCTTCCCATAGTGCTGCTAGAACAAATCACTTTCAAACTAATCTCATAGGTTAGCAAAGTTGAAATTTAAGCAATTCAACTTCAGTTAGATACTCACTTATCCTTACTGTAAAATTTTATGTTCTTCAAGCTTCTGGACTTATCTTTTCTTTTGCTATCTAAAGAATCTTTACAACTAACTGCTAATAGTAGAAATAAATACATAGTAACTGCTAAACAAATGCTTATTAAGATAATTTAAAAATAGTAAATAAATAAATGTGGCAGTGATAATGCACAAAACAAAAATTTTAAGTTATAAAATTTCAAAAGAATGAGGTTCCTGGTTTCTTTCTGCAAAGAACATAATGTTTTTTTAAAGCTGTGCATGCATGCTGTGAAATGTTTTTGTCTTATTAATTTCCTTTTTTCACTCAGATTTTAGACAGATGAAAATTTTGAGTTTACAGAACAAGAAGTACTTTTGGTTCTTATTTTATGGCCTAGTACTATGGCATGTACTATTATGAAAACAATTCTAAACTGTGCTTTATTATATTACATTGCACAATTTATATTCAGAAGATACTGTCAGCAGGAGGGAAAAGACAAATTTAATAAAAGACACAATGTTCTTGTTGTCTTAATACTTATTAAAATAAAACTCTTCCCAGAAGATGGTAACTTGTCTTTTTAAAAAATACTGTGCATGCTTCGTCCAAATTGTTGGTGCTAGATCACAGAGAGACACACGGGGCTCAACTGTAGGAACCCTTGATAAACATCCAAACTCCTTCATTTAATCAGTGGGATCACTGAAGCCGAAAGGAAATAATCGCTACAACCTAACTCAGGTCTAAGTTGTGTCTAGAATTGTGATCCCCTAAAATCAAATCAAGGAGTCTTTCTACTTTGATTGTTATTAATGTCAGTAATGTAATGTACACAGCCATTGCAAATATATTCACATCATTCCTAAACAGTTTCAAAAACCCGAGAGAAATCATTTAACTTTACCATTTCTTAAAACAGAAAACATAGTCTTAAGGAGATAAATAACTTAGTTGTCATCTCTTGTTTTTTGATAATTTATTTGTTTATGTGGTTTTTTGTTGACTCTGATAGAATATAAATTTGGGGAGAGCAAGAAGCATGCTCCTTTGGGGTGTTGATGAATTTCCTATGCTTATGTCATATACAACACACAGAATCATTCAGTAAATACTTTTTAACTTAATAAACATAGGTTCCAGTTATGCTAACCCACCCTAGGTACAAGAGGGTTAGTTGAGCTGATGAAAGAAATCTAGTCCTATCTGGAGTCCACAGATTGAGTAAAAGCCTTAGTCAATATTGAGAGAATTTAAATGATGAGCAGGTTGTAGCCTGAGAAAATGCTAAAAGGATTTTGAGAAATAAACCAGCCCATCCCAGAGATGTAGAGTGAAAATGATGAGCAAATATTAACAATGGGGAGATAATTGGTTGTGATACATGGCCATGAGTTTTTGAAGAGATGGTGATATAAGGGAATTGAATAAAGGAAGGAAGAAAGAAGGAAGAGGGAGGGAGGGCAAGAGAGAGAATAAGGAGGAAAAGGAACTATTTGGGGGATGGCTACTCTACATTTAACACTGTATATGCAATGCTTTCGTATACTTTTTATTTAATCCTTAATAAAATTATTGATATCTACATAATAAAGTTAATGCTCAACCAAGTTAACCTTCCAAATATCTTTAAAGACAAGATTGAACTAGACCCAGTGTATCAATTTCAAAGCTAACTCACTATGCACACATTCAAACCATGTAGTTTTACAGTCTGTCTTTACTTGGATTTTTTTTTAGGATTTAAGAATTACACAGCATTTTTGTATAGTATCTTTTTCATGTATTATAATAACTCTGTGAAGGCACTTTCTTATTCTGTTTTATAGGTAAAGAAACTGAAGACCAAAGAGGCAATTTAATTTGTCTGTTTACATTCTTATAAATGACAGAATAAGAACCAAACTCATATCCTATGACTCTCAGTGGATAATCCCTCTCTATCTGAAAGTGTAGGCAAATCCATCACACAGTTCATAGCACACCCATGCCCAGGTGCTTCCAGGGACTTCTGTACTGGGTCTTCACACAAAATCAGGAAGGAAATATATTTGCTCACATTTCATATATGGCAAAATTGGTAAATAATAAATTTTGAAACTCATAAATAGAGGTAGACACAGGGAGATATTCTTTTTAGAACATAAAAGATAGTAAGTTTTCTTATTTGGAAATCCCACCTCATGCCTTAGTCTTAAATTAACTAACATAACTTTAAACTCTCCACCACTCCAACATCCTTTACATTAAGTCAGAAAATCCTGAAGAGTTCTTCTAAAACAGTGATAAATCTGGTATATGAATATAACCCTTTCTGTAACTCATTACACATCTCTGAAATAATTTATTACCTTCCTTCTCCATCATCAACCTATTTCCCCTTGCCATTATGCCTAGGATATGCATATAAGAAGCAGAAAGATTGTGAAAATCCTTATTTGCAAAATGCTGCTAAAATATCTACACAGATTCCTACATTAGTGTGGAATTCTTTCAAAAATTTGTTTTTAAAAGTTAAATGCAAATGTAGGCTTATTTTGCAAATTTAGAAGATAGGATTTTCTTGAGAGCCCCAAATTAACATTTACCTATGCCTTATGTGGACTTTCAAATTAATTCCAAAAATATTAAAGCATGTCTTTGGAAATGTCCCTCCCTTCACCTTTTGCCTCCAGAATTTCTGGGTATAACCTTTCCCAATTCTCCAAGCCAAGTTAACATTTTCCACCTCAGCTTCCTGGAAACTCTTCTACCATTATATGTAGGGTATTGTAATTGTCATCATTATCCAGAGCAAGAGAATGAAAGAGAATAAAAAGTTATCCCATTGTATCCTTAGGGACTGGTTCCAATATCTCTTGGTGATATAAAAATTCATGGAAGCTCAATTGTCTTATAAAATTTGTACAGTATTTGTATGTAACCTACACACATCCTCCTGCATACATGAAATCATCTCTAGATTACTTATAATATGCAAAAGAATGTAAATGTGAAAAGTTATTGTAAAAATGCCGAGAAGTAAATCTATGCATGTTAATACAGTTGTAACTTTTTAATATTTTCACTCTGCAATTGATAGAATCCATGGATGCAAAATCATGGATACAGAGGGAAGTCAGTGTATACAAATGCGAATTAGTTTATGGAACACAGTGGTCAAGAAGCCCCACCATCTGCCTTTGGGGGAACCAGGAAACCCACTGGTATGATTGAGTCCAGGCTAAGGCCTGACTGAAAGAACTGGAGAAGTGAAAGACTGGAGGACTGAAAGAGCTAAATGGACAGCTCCCATCTGAGTCAGAAGGCCTGAGAAAAGCTGGAGTACGAACCTTAAAGTCCAAGATCTAAGGCCTCCGGGAAAAAAAATTAATGTCCCACCTCAAGGAAAAAAAGCAAATTTATCCATTCATTCTTTCTCTGCCTTTTTGTTCTACTCAGACACTCAATAGGTTGGACAAGCCTGTCTACCTTGGATAGGACAGGTCTTTACTCAGTTCACCAATGCAAATGTTAACCTCTTCCAGAAGTAGCTTCACAGCATGCTGAGAAATAATGTTTGACTATCAATCTGGTCATCCTTCAGCCAAGTCAAGTTCATACATTAACCATCACAATTATATTCTGTACATACAGCAATACCTTGGTTCAGGACCAAGAATCATGCAACGAATTAAGTTCATGAACCAAGGCACCACTGTATTTACTTACAAATTTCACATCTACAGTGTATTTTTTTAGATCAGTGTTAAAGTTCTTACACATATAGAAAATGTTCAATAAATAGATTAATGTCATGATAATTTCCTATGATGGAAAAAAGGAATGAACTCCAGAAACAGTAGGAATTACAGAGAGTGAAGTTTGGTTTTTAAAACAGGCTCCTCAAATATGAATGGAAAGAGATCAATGAAAGCACACAACAAAAACATAAGATATTTGGTTGCAATAATAATATCTAACATATTTATTGCTTGGCAAAAGTCCAAATACTTGATAAGCAGGATCAAATAAGATACAAATACATTGACTTGCTTTATAATAATATTTTATTAATATTTTATGTATATTAACATTAATATATTAGTTATAAAGTGATATATAATTACATTTCCACATCACACATAATTAATATATTTAAATTATATCAATGATATTATTAATCCCATTTTATAGGTAAAGAAACAAATAAAGAGGGTTAGGTAGTTTTTCAACATCCTAATATGGCTAGGACGTAATTACCTTCCTCACTGGTAAAGTATGGGAAGTGTATGGCTCTGGGGGCCAACATATAGAGCCCAAGAACTATCCAGCAGGTAGAACTGAGCTTTTGGAGTCTCCCACTTCTGGAAACAACAAGAAAGCAGCAACCAAGTTGATCATAAAGTTCCTCACCACATCAAGCAACAGGGTTCTTCGGCAGTTTCTATCATTCACCAACAAAAATTGTTGGCTAGACACCTCGATGTATGCAGACTGTTTGAGTACCCAGTTTCTGTGTTCCATCGAGGAGGAAGATACCAGCAAGAATTTGGTATAGAGGAAAAGGTAAATGATAATTTGATCCTATCTCAGCACTTAAAGCAACCTGCTTATTATTTCAAGCCTGCCAATCCCTACTTCTGGGAAGCTATAGACCTGACCCTGTTTGCTCTTCTCTTGACATTTGAATGGAGGATTGAAATTGTCATTATATGATTGCATCTCTTGTGTAGTAGAATACTATGTCATTCATTCATTCATTCATTCAGAGTATAACTATGTGCATTAGAGTAGACCACTCACTCATAGTTGATTAAGAACAATAATTTATTCATCATTCTAGTTCCATTTAGTGGGTCAAAAGCATTCATTCATTGTTGGTCAAAAGCACTTAACATTTAGCATTCTGCTTGCATACAGTTGAATAACAAACCAGCCTTGATATCAGACAGGTTCTAATTTTGGCTCAACTGTTTGTAGTTCTTGTAGTTTGAACAAATTCCTTTCTATGTGTCTCTCAAATTCATAACCCCATCATAAAACAAGTAAATGAAGACTTTTCTCATAGAATAATTTAACAATTAAATGAGCTAGTGCAGGCCACTAGGAATATTATTATATACTTTTGAAAAAATGATAGCAATAGTGAAGATATTTTATGAGATAAATAAAATAAGAGTAAATTGAAACAGTCTGGGAGTTCAAGGAACATATGATATGATGCCATCAAAATCCTAGTGGTTTTCAAGTCTGCAAAAAGTTGTATGGGAGATTAGTCAATTAAAGACCTTGAACATTAACACAGTTTGCAAGTACTTGATAACAGAATGCAAGATAATGGGTAAATAAAATATGCATATAAAGAGGTAAACATATTTATAACAATATTCCAAAATGTAATAAATACTATTTTTGAAGTTTTTGGTAATGATAAAATAGATATAGTAAAAACACAAAATGTCTTGTACATTAGATATTATAACTCACCTAACTATAAAAAAACACATTCTTCATTAAAATAAGTCATGTGCATTATTTGTGCACTGATGTGCAATGTCACTGCAGACATTCCATCATTCTCTGCTTGAGCACTCTTCTATAATCTCATGAGGTGTCCAGAGAAGAGGCAATGATAGTCAAGACATTAAAATGTAATCAAGATATGCAAATTCATATCTAAATGTGATTTGCTGGGAAAAAGAAATTAATCTAGGCATGGTCAAATAAACAATGTGTAATATGGATAATTAATCACCAAATTAGCAGCTTCAGTCCCTTGAGGAAATATGCAAATTGAAAAGGCCCCCATCCACTGACACAATTAGACCACTTAATGGCAAAACTCTCAATAAAATAACCCTTGGGAACATCACAAAACAAATAGTCCAATCAACCTTCATCTCCTAAACTCCATTGCAATAGTAAACATTATTTAATATTATTTCTTCCCAGTTTCAATTTATTCAGAGGGCCCTATCAGGTTTTGCCAAAAAACATTATTCAATTCTACATCATGGGTGATCTATTATGTGTTTCTCTCAAAGTCTAGTTTTCCCCTATCAATCAAATATCTTATTATTAAAATTTGAAATCTTGCACATGATACAGCATCATGAGTGAGGAAAGGCCAATTATGCATTTTCTGTTGGTAAGAGCAAAAGCAAGAGAATATTGATGCATCAGGAAAATATGTGCCCTCGGAGACCCGATGTCACCCATTCATTATATAAGCAGCAAAGAAAGAAGCCTTATACTTTACTGACAATAAATGTCATCTCAGGCAACAGCATTTTGTCTCCAAATTCTTACAGTGATATGCTATGCCTGCTCTGGATGTATACAGCAAACTCTACACTATTTACTCCCCTACACAAAGGTTGGTGACAAAGTTACTTCTGCAGAAGCCTTGGAGTTTGGTCCTAACAGAATCTTCTGCTAAATCTCCACAAATATATTTCACCCCTAGAAAGAGAGCAAAGTTGCCCAAAAAGAAAATTTTTAAAATCACTCAAGCTCAGAAAAAGGTTTAGTAGGATTTTACTGTTTACTTTTACTTTGCTATTGTACTATTTATTTTGATATATTTTTATTTTTTTCATAGCTTTAATATTTTAATTTTGCCACAGAGAGGAAATTGTATTTGTGCCATGGCTGCTGCTTGTTCAATTGTGCCTGTAATCTATAGATACCACTGTATGCCTGCCACTATGGATACTGTTGCCATTTGTTTGTTCTTCCAACTACAGTAACACACTAAGGTCAAAAAGGCTAAGAAGTAGAAAATCTTGGCTGTAGAATGTGGGCCTCCTGAAACTTCAAGTGGTGGTCTAAATGCCAACCCAAGTGATACACCAAGATCCTGCAGTCAGGAAACAGCTACATTATGAACACAATGTAGCTGTGTTATTCTCTCTACTCAGCTTCTTCTGTCCAGAAAACCACACCTGATGTGACAGAAGATGCTGGTTGCCTTGCCAATGTTCAGTTCCTCAAACTGTCGGGGGGGACAGAATTGTGGCTCCCTGAAAGACAATGAATAATCTGAGTCTGAGAAGAAAGAGCTGCAGCTTGACATATATTTTTGCCTTCGCTCCCTGATACATACCAAACTTACGAGTTCACTACAAACCAGGTGGGACTGGGTTCTGTTTCTCTGCAGGAAAGTAATTTAAGAAGCTGTAGACAAAGACCATCAACTACAGCCATGAAATACCACTCCCACCCTCATCCATCAAATGTGAACATCTGTCTGTATGGAGAATCACAATCTCTCAGTATTTTTAACACTGGAAGTATAAAAATAAAGTCTAATCTGATTTTTCAAACAATGCTCTGCAGAACAGGAGAGATTCTGAAATATAGTTCAGAAAGCACTGAAAGAGTGGATAGGAAAAGGTCAGGTCCCCTGTGCAAGCTTCAGCCAAAGCCAGTCCATTTTTACCTCTTTTATAGTTTGGATAAACGTGTATCATATCTTCTACAGTTTGAAAATGGTTTGTTCCCCGCTAAAGCTCATGTCAAAATGTGATTGCTTTAGTGGTAGTGTTGAAAGGCGAGGGCTTTATGAAGTGATTAGTTATCTAATCGGGTTAATGCCTATCTTTGAGATCGAAATCATTGCCAAGAAAGCAATTGTTGTAAAGCAAACCCATTTCTTGTATTTTGTCTTTTTCACATACCTACTTGTCCTTACATTTTTCTGCCAGGTTATAAAGAAGTACAAGGCCCCTGTCACATATGACCACTGGATGACAGAATTTCATCCCATTAGCCACAACCTAAATAAATGTCTTTCCTTTATAAATTACTCAGTCCCAAGTACTCTGTTGCTACAACAGAAAGTGAATTCAAGTAATATGTTTTCAAGAAAGAACTTCATAGCTAAAAATATTAGCTGGACTAAAACCCTCTTGAGTCCAACTTCACCAATTTATCTGAAAGTCACTGAGATGTTGTGAAATCATGAAAAGATTACACTTCAGTCTTTTTTTCCCAGATTCTGGACAGAGCAGCTAAAACTCTTTTAATTTTCTAAGTGATAAACACAAAATAATAGTGGCATCATATTTGGTTTTGCTGTTGTGGTTCCTGAAATAGCTT
The DNA here is from genome assembly GCF_000247695.1 of Heterocephalus glaber. The sequence continues at coordinate 14,926,927 of NW_004624750.1, read as the reverse complement.
CAGAGCTAAAAAGGAGCGTCGTTTGTTGTTCATAATCCACCTGAGTTTATGATAACTGGGTCACTTTGGGGCAGCCTCTAAGAATGAGCAGCTGGTTGCCAGGAGAATTAACAATGCTATTAGAGGTTTGGAACCTTTGCCTGCCCCCAACCTCTATGGAAGTGTGAGTGGCTGGAGATTGAGTTCAATCATCAATGGCTAATGATGTGATCAATCAGGCCCATGTTTCCATTTTCTCCTTTTTTCTTTTCCCTTTTTTTCTTTCCCCTACCCCTCCCACTTTCCTACTCCTTTAGACCTTTTCTTCCTATTTCACAATATCAATTATACATTTTGATCCTTATTTACACTTTTAGTTTTTCACACCAGAGAAACTATTTGGTATTTACACACGTGTGTCCTATTTATTTCACTTAAGAGTATGGCCTCAATGTGCATCCCCTTAGCTATAAATGTCTCTATGTAACTGTACTGTATACCTAAAATGTACCAATGAAGTTAATAGAAAAAATAAATTTAAAAAAAATACATAAAATAAAAAATCATCTCCATGTAATGGAGCCTCCATGAAAACCCTAAGGTATGGGGTTCAAAGACCTTCTGTGTTGGTGAACACACCAACAGACCAGGAGGGTGACAAATTCCAAACTCCGTGGGGTCAGGCACTCCTGTAATCAAGATTCTTCCAGGCCTGGATAAGTGTATTTCTTCATCTGACTGTACATTTGAACCCTTTGTGTTATCCTGTTGGTAATAGGAGGTAAACTTTCCTGGGGTACTGAGAGCTGTGCTGGCAAGTTAATAAGAGTAAGAAAGAGAGCATGATGGGAACCTCTTACTACATGTATTTTGGGGACTCACTACTTTACCCTGAATTCTGAAGTGAAGGGAATTCTGTGGAACTAGCCCTTCCCCTATGGGGTACACACTCCCTTCAGGCAGTTTGTGTCAGAATGGAGTTAATCTGGAGCACACCTGCTTGGTGTTCTCTAATAACGGGAGAATTGGGAAATACCTTACACCTCTAGGGTCAGCAGTGTTCTATGAGTAAATACATAAACAAGTTTGCTTTCCCTTAATAGTCAAAGTGGCCCCCCACAGCATCACATCTGAGTGAGCAGTAATTCAGCCCTCTGTTACTACCTACTACTACCTCAGTAATTAATATTTTTTGTTTTGTTGTTGTTGTTTGAGACATGATCTCACTATATATGGCATTCCTGTCTCAGTCTTTGGTTCTTAATGTTGCCTATGAGCCAGGAGTATCTGTGAATTTCTATACAATTCCCATCCCTCAGTCGCCACTGTTTCTCCTTTCCCAGTGTTAATCTTCTCAAGTTTTGGAGTCGTCAGAATGAAACACTGCTTTGACAAAGTGAATCGGATGTTCAAGTTCTCTTCGTTTCACAGTCTGGAAACCCTATTTGGAGAGACAGCATTGTCTATTCTGATCCCGTGCCTTCCAAACAAAATTAGCTACTAACCTGGCTACACTTGCCATTCATAGTCCCTCCCCTTTCCATAGTGACCCAGGATTCTTCTACTTGGTAGAGCCACTCTTAGCCTAATAGATCATTTTCACCACTGTCTCCATCGCCCACGAGGACCTTATATAAATATCTGTCTTTGCAGTCTAGGAGTCTTCATTCATACTCAAGAACTTTGGCTAAGAATTTCAGAGTCCTAGTTCTGTACTTTCACACCTGTATGAATGAGGTTTAGCATTTTTTGAAGTACTCTGGATAAGGCAAATTAGTCCTAATCATTTTGTCACTGTTAAAATGCTTGTATTTATAATCTTAACCCTGATAAGAATAAGATAAAAATAAAAATGCCTGCATCTTCTTTTCTTTGGGGTTCTTAAATATAATATGAGCTGATATATATGAATTTTAACTATATGTAATACTAAAGAAATACACTTTGAATTTTAATGTGGCCTCAATTTTATCATCCCTATGTGATAATGTAAAGTTGTGAGAAACACCAGACTACCCAGAATTGTATTTTTCAGAGGTTTCTTTTAAATTTTCCTGACCTCTGTATTCTTGAATTTTCTTTACACTAAGATATGAAATCCCTGGGCTTTGTGACATTTCTTTGATCAGGAAGAAGAAAATAACACACGAAAACCTATCTAAGGAAGGAGTCAGAAACATCAAAGTAGGTAAGGAGGGTACAGAGGGAATTTTTCATATGCCGGACATATTGACTGAAAATGTGTATTGCCACAAAATAGTGATATCAGCCACATTCTTTCAGAACAAAGTTGAAATAAAGACAACGGGATTGGAGGATAATAAGAACAAAGCCAACTAAAAAAAACTCACAAATTTAATTGGAAATTTGAGTGTGTCTATTCTCAAACTAACTGCAAATTTTGTTTTGCATACAACTCCCAACACACAAATATACCATAAAATAAGCATATCTACATACTCTATACATCTACCCACATGACAAAATATGTAGTATATTAAACTATATAGCCCTGGGTTTGCTTAACTACAGAAAAATAAAATAAATAAAAACCAGATGACTACTTAATACTCTCTGCTAAATACCCTTTTTTTAGAGTAAGTTGTGAAGGTTCTGTATGTTAATTGAGTCAAGATGGTGTATCCTTGATTACAAGAAAATACAGTGGAAGAAAGTTAAGCTATAAAATCATTTTGTTTGTTTTAGCCACGTGATAAGAAACATGAGTCTAATTATCTCATTTAATTGACTAAAACTATCAACATTGTTAGATCTATAAAAAGACCCAGACTAAAGTGCTAAATCAAACTACTGAAGAACAGAGAAGTAAAGAAAGACATAGGACATTATTTAACTAAGTGTAGTAAAAATCCTCACTCAGCAGTATGATTTCTAAATATTCTTTTTTCTTTTCTTTCTTTCTTTCTTTGTCTGGGTTTTCCATCCATTCCTTCCCAAGAATATTCAGTAAACTGCTTATTTATCATCATCATCATCATCATTTAATTTGATTTGTCTTGAATAAAATGCTAAACAAGGAATTTTCAAGGATGCCCAGTATGTGGCTAAATCTGGGGTAAATACAGGTCTCATGGAAGCAATTTTCAGCATAGAAGTCAGCCTGATTGCTACAATTTTACTTCTATCTGATGGATGTTTTGGCAGGAGATATTAAGCAGCAGCACCATATTCTGTAGATAAATGATGGAATAACCTCATGCAATCATTTTTGTTTGCTTACTCTACAAAGGTACTTTTACTGAGAGAGTGATGCTTGGTGAAGAACTTCTCTACACTTCATAATTCACTATATGATAACAGAGCCTACTGTGAATGTTCAGCTTGCATAACGAATAGCCTGGATCACATACTTTATGGGGAAAATGCCTGACACCCCCTCAAGAGATAACCCAGGCCCATAGGCCATTGGAAGGAAAAGATCAGTAGAAGATTTGCCAAGACCTGAGGCATAAAAACAACAGATTATTTTCTTTTCTACTTTGGCAGAGAACATATTATCAATACATAATAAAACCTGCCTCATATAGCTCCCAAACTAAAAGCACCTGTTTGGTTTTCTAGCTTTGGTACAATTAATTTTTATAACCTTATACCTCTCCTCAATTTTAAAACTTTACATACCACTTTAAGATGTTTATAGTTCACAAAATATTGTGTGTGCTTCTCTGTATTTCCTCCAATGCCCTACCAGTTCTTTCAGGAATGAAAGTTGATTTCACCCCAATAGATAATGAAACATAACTAGCTGGGGTGATTGTTGAGGGAAAAGAGAATTCAAAAGGAGTAGTGGGATAAAGTTGTTATCAATTGCAGCTCTGACCAACTGACCAGTAACAGAAATGAAACCTATAATTTTTAGATCATGTATCTCAGAATGGAAAACACCTCACCTGTGCTATGCTTCACTTCAGTGAGAAACAAACCATTACAAGTCATGCCAGTGAAGGAGCCAACACTAAGTATCCTAACCTAGGATGCTTTGTGATCTAGGCTTTGTTCTACCTATGTCCAGAACCATGAGATTAAACCTAAGGTAAGTTTTAAGATGTACAATCTAAATACCAGGCAAAATCATCTGAGGAGTACAGACAAACAATTAAATCAATAGATTAATGTCTTTGTTTTCACTGTCATTCATGCACATAGAACCCAGTCAGTTTGTGATTCCTACATGTTTTTCAAGAAGCCTCCCAATGAATGTTCGAGATATATTTGCATCCCAAACTATCAGCCATAGTCTAGTTGTAGTACTGACCTTACCGTGTATTTTCCCTGGCTATTCTTTTAAAGGATGATGCCACTTAGTCACTTAGAGAGCCTGCTCCTTGCTGTTAACTCTGATAATAATATGCAACTGCAGGGCTGGCTCTCAATATTGCCCAACTTACAGGTTTCAATATAACTGGTAAGAACTATTTTCTCCATATCATTGCCTCTAGACTGCAAAACAAAAAGAACTGTATACAAATTTTCAAAGTCCTCCATCAAAACAGCTTCTGTAACACTAATTGATTAACAATAGCAACAAAATGAGAGAGAAAAATGAAAATGAAAATCAAAATCTCTATGAAATCAAAAGCTACACTATTCCTCTGTAGTTATTTCACTTTGCTTTTCAAAAATTCACTTCTTTTTTAAATTAATTTTTGGTACAATTTAATAACATTCATCATAGGGAATTTGTACCTGTACATGAGATATCTTAACTTTTCAAACCCTGTTTTCTTTTTATTTACAAAGCTTTGTTTCCATTTTAGCCTTTTTTTTCTCATTTTTAAAATTTCCCTTCCTTTCCCTCTCCTTTTCTCTAGTTCCCCTTTCCTTTTGAACAATTTCTTTCTCTTTCACAATATCTATTATACACTTTGGTCCTTATTTATGCTTTCAGTTTCTCACACCAGAGAGACAATTCAATATTTACACATATGAGTCCACTTATTGCTTTTATTGCCAGTTATTGCTTCCCTTTAAATTTCATTAAAGTTACTTATTAAGGGAAAACTTCAAGAAGAAGAGGTAAGAGTCATAAATATATATCCACCAAATACTGGTGAACCCAGCTATATAAAGCAAATATTAATGGACTTGAAAAATAGAATAAGCATTAATACAGTTACAATGGGCGACCTCAATACCCCACTAACACAAATAGATAAATTAGACAAAAATATCTACAGATAAATATCAGAATTGAACCAAACCTGTGAACAAATGGACTTTGTAAATGTCTACAACATGTTTACTCTACAACATCAGGATACACACACTTTTCAGCTATATATGGGATGTTCTCCAAAATAGACCACATACTAGCCCGTAAAACATGCTGAAGTAAATGCAGAATAACTGAAATTATCCCACGCATATTATCAGACCATAGTGGAATGAAACTGGAAATCAATGAGAAAAGACACTACAAAACCTACATAAACACATAGAAACAAGGAATTATAGAGTTGATTCTTTGAAATAATAAATCAACTTGATAAACCCTTCACCAATCTTATCAAAAAAAGGGAAAAAAAGATCCAAATTCATTTCATTGGGAATGAAAAGAGTGAAATCACAACGGATCCTGCAGAAATTCAGAAGATCATTAATACCTACTTTTAGAACCTTTATTCTAATAAGATGGAAAACACAGAAGAAATCAACAGTTTCCTAGATACATATAATTATCAAAGCTAAATCAAGAAGATATAAAAATTCTAAATAACCCAGTATCAGTCAACAAAATTGAAGATGTAATTAAAAACCTACCAACAAAGAAAAGCCCAGGTCCCAAGGTTTTCACTCCTGAATTCTACAAGAAATTTAGAGAAGACCCACTACTTCCATTATGTCTTTTTTCTTGGTTTAAAAAATAAAAATCTGTAAATACTTTGTTGGCTGAACACAAATTCTAATGCATGGCATAGGGAAATATAAGGAAGAAAGCTGTCAACAATTCTCTTTTGATTTGCTAAAAATTAAAGCTATTTTTCATTAAGTTCATGTGACTGGAAGAAGACCTGACTCTTTCCCTCCATAACTTACTGAACACGTCTTCACACCTGGCCACCCTGATGACAAGCTAACCCTTCCACCTGAGTTACAGCATATTACCACACGTCTCACCTTTTCTGCCGCTATTTTATGACATATAAAATGACGCTTAGCTGCATAAGCGCTAAACCAAATGCAAATTACAAAAACATCAAAAATTAAAAATCCAACAGTGATATTTAATGTCCCAAAATACCAGAAGGCAGCACAACTCTAATTATGTCCCTCAATAATTATTTGTAATGAGTCATTTCTTAAAAAAACAAAGCAAGCAAAAAAGAAAATCTACAACAGAGGGAATTAATTACATATGCAATCTACAATAAGCTTATCCATGATCCAATTAAAATGACTGCATTTTGTCTAATTATATTTAAAAAGATAACATCTCCTAGAACTATAGAATATTGAATTGAAAATGAATCTTTTTAGAAAAAATATTTTAATGACTAAATAATTGTTATATTTTCCTCAAATTCCTGAATGATACCATTATACACTAAGGATAGAGACACATTTACCAAAACATACGTTTGTCCTAAAAATCACTATGGTTGATCTTCATTAGTTGTCATGAATATAAGATTTATATTTAGAATGTTGGCATTTCATTTTATCTACTTCTACCCATTAGTTATACATAGCATTATTTGAGAAGAGGTGATGATGCAGATATCAACATTTCTCAAATGATATTTTGAACCTTTTTCATTGGTTTTCTCCCATTTACTATCAAAACCTTCCAGCACCAGCACCTACAGAAAGAGCTTAGACATGTTGCCATATCTCAGAGTTCTTTATCAGAGAAGCACACATGACAAGACAACAGTGATTTATTTTTAAAGATGTTTGCTTAATTAATGTGATTTGTTTAGATGACCAGGCTGCCATATTGTCATTCCTATGACCTTCACTTTTAAACAGAGGTGTAGGGCATGAGGGATGATTCAGGCATTTGGTTTTGCCAAGCATTAATATTGAAATGTCATACTTCTTGGCTTATGACAGGATTACTTCCTAATAAACCCACTGTAAGTTGAAAATATCATAAGACAAAAGTGCAGTTAATGCTGTTAATTACCAAACATAAGAGTGTAAGCAGCACAGTACACTATAGAGTAAGCATTGGTTGTTTTTGTTGTTGTTTTGTGTGTGTGTGTGTGTGTGTGTTCTCAGGGCTGGGGCCTGCAGCTCACTACCACTACCCAGCATCATGAAAGAGTATCACATGGCAAGTCACCACCTTGGGAAACTATAGAAATTCAAAGTATAATTTCTGAAGAATACGTAACACTTGCTCACTGTCATAAAAATCACAGTGTCATAAGTCAAACCAGTAAACCAGGGAGGGACTTTCCGCATTCTGGGAAAATCTGGTTGTTCCAATCAGCTAAAATAATTTCAAATATTCAACAAGTCAACAGATGTTTCACTGAAGTAGGACTTGAGTATTCATAAAACATTGTTTTTTAATTCTCACACTTGCATTATGGAAGTTCTTTGACCTTCAAAGTCTGTAAAGATTCACAGTAGACTGTCAGGCTTTTTCATATTTTTTTTAATTGATCTTGCTTATTTTCTTCCCTCAGTACTCTCAAAGATTTAAGACACCTACAGTGTATTTCTGTTTATTCTCTAAGTTGATAATTTTGATTTTTATAATAAACTAGGTAGAATAGAAAGAAATAATTATTGCCAATGGCAAAACCCATTACTATTTTGAGGAAAGCCCCTCTTAAGCCTCACTTAAATTATTTGCTATATTAGTTCTCAGGATATATAATAATGACACAAAATGCATTAACTTTTCTTATTTTATTATGAAATTTTGTTTTATTTTCACATAAAAAATAAATATAATACTTAGGACAAAAGAAACAAAAATGCTTTATGGCAGCAGAGTTCAGTGTCTACAAGTAGGTAGTAATATCTTCAAAAATAATTAATTTTTATAAAAAGGTTGATTATCATCTTTAAGAAATGAGTGAAAGCAGAGTTTAATAAAATGGTCAAATACATAGACTTCACAGAGATTTGTTAAAATAATCCTAAGAAAAGAAAATATATAGAGAGATTTCCTTTTCTTCATATATCTCATGAGACAATGACACAGAAACATTTTCTTTAGTTCCTATCAAATGAAAATTGACTGGACTTAGGTAGTCAGCTGAAAGGCTTAAGGAAAGAACTGAGATGCTGTAAGTTTTGCAATATTTTTACTCAATTAAGAGTTTTGGAGACACGGAATCACCACACTGCAGACAGGCAGGTCTACCCACGCCCTACCAAGGTCCCGAGTCATGTGGAACACGCCGAATCAGCCCACTACAAACAGACAGGTCTGTGAATGCCTTACCAAGGTCCCAAGTCACACAGAAGATACCGAATCACCCTGCTGCAGACAGGCAGACACCTCGTTAAACACTACAAAGACAGAGAAGACACCAGACCACCAGACCATGGTACTGAGTCCCACTGCTCCTGGCCCAGAGGTAGGGGCTTCTGAGCAGCCATACCACTGCTCCTGGTCCAGAGGAAGGGGCTTCTTGGCCAGCATCCCTCCATCTGCTCCCAGCCCACAGAAAAGGACTTTTGGACCACCATCCCTACCACTGCTCTGGGCTCCTGTCCCACCTCTCCCAGCACAAAGGAGGTAATCCATGCAGGTGCTAACAGCCCCCCACCCCAGTTGAAATGAGAAAACACATAAATAAGTCTCAAAACCAGACTTCCAGATCACCTACAGCAACCCCAAA
>NW_004624750.1:14876738-14913426 GCF_000247695.1 Heterocephalus glaber | reverse complement strand
AAGGGAGGGCTGGGCAAGGGTGAAAAATAAGAACCAAGAGAGACTATGTAAAGGTGCAAATTTCCAATGATGAATGTCATTTTATTGTATACCTAAAGTGTACCAATGATTAGAATGAATAATAAATAAAGTAAAATAGGAAGCAAAGGTCCAAAGGGGTAGGGGTCTTGGGAGGGGCAGGGGAAAGGAAAGAAGGGGAAGGAAAAATGATGAGAAATGGAAAAAATGAAAATAAAGTCTTTGTAAATAGGGAAGGGTGGAGGGCGTGAAGGGAGGGCAAGAATGGGGACAAAATAAGAACCAAGATGCATTATGTAAAGGTACAATTCCCAATGAGAAATGTAATTGTGTTATATATGTACAATGTACCAATAAAAGAATTTAATAAAAAAAATGAAACTCAAGAGTTGTGTATCACTATAAAAACCCACACAAAGCTTTAAGCTTTCAAATGTTACTACCTCCTGAACACAAGATTGATAAGCTTATGAAATCAAAGTAGGTATCAGGGTATGGAAATTAATTCTGAGAGTGTAGAGATAGATATTTAAGTATACTTATATGTCTTTGAAGAGAAAATACACCAATCAGAAATATCTAATTATGTTTTTAAATATTGACCTGTTTTATTTTTTTCCCCTTACCTTTCCTTTATTGTTTATTTTAATCTATATTTATTCTGAATATATTATTTGGAAGTTTTATGTTTATAGAAAAACATACTTGGTCATAGAAATATTGATTCTAAGTCTTCCTGCCCATCTATAATTGGGCAGATAGATAGTGACATTTAGCTCCCTATCTTAAATGATGATAATTTAATTATAGGAAGAGTTCTAAAGGTTCATGGTTTGTTTGACAGATTTAACATATTCTCATACAATATATCACAGAAACTATACCCTACAATCAGAGACTAACAAAATCTATGTTGGAATAGCCTATCATACAGATCAGTGAAGTAAATAGAGTCCAAGTAGCATATTTAATGGGATGACCATTGATGGGAGAAATATTGTAAACAGGAACATCTCTGGAATGAGTGGTCAGAAGCCCAGAACAGAGTATTTGTCACTTTTCCATTGCCAGGAGAAAATAATCAACACAATTTAAAATAGAAGGCATGTAAATTGTTTCATGATTTTTAGGGGATTCTGTCCATGGCAGGCTGGCTCTAAGGTGGAAGAGGCATGATAGAAGAGCATGATGGAGGAAGGATGCTCACCTCAGGGTAGCCAGAAAGCAGTGAGATCCAAACTATACCGAAAAGCAAGGGAAGTAATCATCCTGGGTCAAGGTCAAACTAAAGTTCTAGTATTAGTAAACATGAGTTAAACACAAAAACTATGAGTATAAAGTAAAAATCTTCTTAGGTGTAATAGGAAGTTTTGTGAAGTTTTGGTAATGGTAACTAAGTTTCTGCCTTAATATAATTAATAGAGAGCAATTACAATTAGGAAGTCTGTGGCACTGGTAGTTTTGACTTATGCCCATACTGATGATGATTTCCAATGAAATACGACCTGGGGGTTATAAACACAAGCATATTCCACTCTCGACCTCTCTTAGGAATCCTTTACACATTTTGAGAGAACATTTGTAGGAACAATAGATCCCCATGGTGAGCTCTGTGTCTTCCCAATGTGTTCTTGCATGGACTTTCTTTCAAAGACAATACACCATTGTCTCAAGTCTTGTTCTTCTAGAGTCAGAGAGCACAGTTGGGGTTAATCCTGTTCTGCTTAGAATACTTTCTCAACCTATTAAACATCTCTCCATGCTACAATGCACAGTTATTATATTTTCAAGAGACAAAACAGGAGTCTTCATCACAGCACATAGTACAGAGAGTGGATATTCTCTGTGCAGAATCCCATGCCTATGTTTTACAGCCAAGGCAGGCTCTGAAAGGAGAATGCGACAAAGTATCCACTATGAAAGATACATCCCCACCAGTCTTGAAAAAACTCTGTCCTCCTTTCAAGTATTCTCAAATGATTTTGAGAATTCCATGTGTACTTCTTGAAACACTCATCAGAGTGAATTGAAATTGCCCTTTCTGTGATGCCTCCCATTATTGTGCTTTGGATGGAGAGGTATTGTACTTGATTTCTTTTTTTCATTCAACCCCTATATCCAACTCATGGCAAAGTTCCATCTTCACTGTCTCTAAAATATCAGTGTTCCAACTTCTTCTTGGTAGTTCTACCACTACAACCCTGCCCCAAAGTCACATCATCTTTTGTGTAGCTTCCTTCAGTGGCCATCCAAGTCTTTCTGATTCTGTCCTGATCCCGCTACCTGTGGAGAGTATCTGAGGGATGTTTCTAAAACTTATATTTGCATCATTTTCATAACAAACTCAAGAAGTTTAATAATAAAGCTGAAACCTCTTACCCACTTATTTTCCTAGCTTATTTATTTTATTTTCCCCCCTGGTTCATACACTTTAGGGAAAATGACTTTTATTCTCTTTCTGGAACATTTTAAATTTATTCCCAGTCAATGTTCTTGTCCTTGGCTGTCCTTCTGCTTATATTCTATGCTTCTAGATCTTTGAGTGATTGCCTCTTTCTAGTCACTCAGTTCTTGATTCAAATATCAGCCTCCCAAGAGAGTCTTTCTAGCCTCTGAGGATAATATTTCCATCCTGTTCTAGTCACTCTTACTCATATTTCCCTTTTTTTATAGAATATTTTGGTGGTAAAAATTTTTGTATTTGTTAATGTGTTTATTTTCTTCATCTCACTTGAAGATGAACTCTTTGAGAAGAGAAACTTTATTCTGCAACACATTACTGTTTTCTCAGCTATTATTCCTGTGCTTAACAAATAGCAGATGTTTAATAAATATTTATAACTAACTGATTGATTGTCAAAGCATCTGTCCTTTTAGCCCCCCCCCATTTCCAGTGATTAACACAAGACCCATTGTAGGTACATAAGAAACTTTCATTTATTAAATTAATTATTTCTCTGAGAATTAATCGTTTTACAATTATGCAGTATTTTTCCTTGAACTATGTAAAATATAGACTCTACATTCTTGCCTGAAATTTGTTTTTGAAATTTTGATCTAAATATGAATGAGATGAGATCATTCATCTCAAGATAAAAGCAACTGTAATGCTGCCCAGGGCAACTGCAATGGAAAAACAGTTGTCTATAATTTATACACATAAAAAATAGCACATGAATACATCCTCCTTTCCTTGTATCATTCTACAGTAGAGGCACCCTAAACAACAAAATTTGAAAATCAAAAATTATTGACTTTTATGCTGACAGACACATAAAGAAGGATGAACAGGAAAGAAGCAAGATGTCATAACCCTTGCTGAACCCTGTTTATGTTTTGTAGCACTTTGGTGTTTAAAAAGCCTTTCATATTTGCCTTCTCTTTGAGTTTTATTCTAGTCCTGACAAGAATAAACAGGTATTATTATTCTCTTTTGAGATATGATAAAATTGAACTTCTGAGTTTTCTTCCTCAAAGTCCAGTGGAATAGCTAAAAATCTATGTTAGTCTTCTAACCAAGAGCCCCATACTCCTCAGTTGTCTCATTTGACCTAAAGCAATCAAAGTTATTAAGATAATGTAATTCATGAAATAATCAGGGCACAATTCAAAGGTCTCAGTTTCATAGATAGAGACTTGTTAGATGATACTGACTCTCGGTTCATTAGCCCTTAAGGAAGATAGGGAGAGTTTTGGAAAAAGATTAACCAAAAGGTAACCTAAGAAGTCTTTGTTGTTACTGCTGCTGTACCCAGATGCTAGAACTTACCATGTTTTTCCATGTATTTGTGCTTCGTGTTTTACGAGTATTATATAAATTCATCCCAGAGACATATGATGAAGTAGGTATTAATTATAACACTGACAGTCAGTGCTGTAATTAAAGTCAACCACCATGGAGAGTTTTCTTTCAAATCCTGTCTCTGAGTCTTCTGTGATCTTAGGCAATGCTTTCTATTTCTTAAGTATCAGTGACATCCTCTACAAAGGAAAGAATGGGTGTACAGTTATGCTAACTTCCTAAGATTATTGTGAAAATTAAGAAATGTAAATGATGAAAAAAGTGCCATTGCACATAATATAACTCTAACAACCAGTGATTATATGCATTTCTTGGAGGAAGAAATGTGGGCAGAGAAACAGTGACAACTTGCCTTCAACGATGCAGCTTGCTAGTTGTAGTGGATTTCCCTGATCGTCACAATCCCTAGCTTTGTATCTCTTTCATGATGGAATTGAACAGCAGATCATTTGTTTGCATCTTTATTTGACATGGGTCAATGGGATGAGGGACATATAGGGAGTTCTAGTGGTTACATTATAAATGGGACTCAACTCAATAAGAAGTGGTGATGAACCCTCTGTTGTGAATCATCCCCTTCCCATTTAATAAAGAGCAAGAGGCTGGACTAGCTGTGGCTTCTCCAAGGCAATGCTCCAGGATTTTGGCTGGCTGCCACCATCTTTTTTTTTTTTTTTTTGGTACCGGGGATTGAACTCGGTCTTTGCGCTTGCGCAGCAGGCGGCAAAACCACTGAGCTAAATCCCCGGCCCCTGCCACCATCTTAAGCTATTGATATCTCCAAGTGTATGCAAAAGTAGAAAAAAGCTAGGAGGAAAAAAACAAAAGGGCAGGGTCTTTTGTGAAATGATAGATCAATTAAAACTCAGGGAAAAAAATCCAGTTTGTGAAAGAAACTTGGCTTCTGAGATGTTTTATGGTCAACATAGTCACTTTCCAGTCCCCTAGCTTTACAGAAAGGAAATATGTTGCTCAAATTACACATCATTTTAATCCTCCAAAAACACCGCTATTAAACTGATCTGAATCAACACATTTTCTACTGAGTAAAATGATCTAAAATTCCAAATCTATCATGCAAGATGCACATAGCATTGGACTAAACACAAAATGTGCATACTTCAATGTCTTACATTTGCCTTGATCACCTTTAAAACAATTAAGTGGGGACTGTGTGACTAAATTGTCACACTGTGTTCTCAGCTTAATTTCAAGGTTGAAGTGTCTTCCCATCACAAAATCATCAAAAAAGTGGGTAAAACCCTAAATGCTGAAGGATAGCATGGGAATTAATGACTCTTTCTGTTGTCTTGATTTCCACAAATTTGATGGCTTTGTGCAATTTGAATAATTGTAAGCTTCCAGCATGCTGATAAAGTTCACCTCCATGGTTCATTTACATGAAGTGTCGATCAATTAAAGCGCCTCTCTTGAAGAGAAATCACCATCAAGCACTCCTGCTCTCCTTCCCATCCTGCAACACCCAAGCTTAGGTTACTACTAGCTGTTTTTATTAACAGGGAGTCTCATCGGTGGCTTTCTGGTAATCTTGTCTTCTGTTCTTTTCACCTTGACCTAGTCTGTGCACCCACACTTGGTCTGTTCTTCTTCACCACATTCTTTCTATGACTACTGTGTCTTTAACATCTATTTTAAGAAAGCCTTTTGTAAACATGATCATTATTGGAAGGTTAGTAACCCTGTGGTTACTGACATTGGCAGAGCCAAGAATGTATACATTAACTTTATAAAATGGAGGAAAATGCTTTTCTTCCTTTTCTTATTTTATAAAGAACGCATGATGGTTAATTTTATGTATTGATCTAGTGGGTCAGAGCGTCCAGACATGTGATTAAATATTACTCTAGGTGTTTCTCTTGAAGGTATTTTTTTTATGAGATTAGCATTTAAATGGGTGGACTTTGAGTAAAGTAGATTGCCCTTTACATTGTGGGTGGGCCTCGTCTAGTCAGCTGAAGAACTAAGTAGAACCAAAGACCAACTTCCCTGAGCAAAATGGAACGGCCCTGCAGACACATTTGAGCATTAATTGCAATATTAGCTCTTTTCTGAATATCCAGCCTGATGATCTTGGCACTTGAACTACAACATTTTCTCTTCCTATGTCCTTGGCCTGAGATCCCTACTGCAAATTATGAACTTTTCAGCATCCCAAATCTTCTAAGTCAGTAAATATGAATCAATCTCTCTCTCTCTCTCTCTCTCTATATATATATATATATACATATACATATATATATACACATATATATATACATATATATATTTATATATATATGTATATGTGTATATATATATATCTGTGTGTGTATGTATACATACATATATATGTATTCCATATCTGTAATACACTTTCAACCTCAAAAAAATCTTTACTTCCTAGGTGGCATAAGATGAGTAACCTCCTCTACCACAAGCTCCTGCCATGATGTACTGTGACACCACAGGCCCCAAGCAACAGGGCCTAGTGACCATGGACTGAGCCCTCTGAAACCTTTTTATCTATGGGAAATTCAAACTACCAACACTCCCAAATCACATTAACATGTGGCCAGCTGTGGCACAAGGTAAACCTGGTATAGCCCCTGGCCTCCATTCTTACAGGGAGTGTTGTATAGATTTGATCACCAAGTATGACACACCCATGTGCTGGAACCATCTGCCCCACTAGGCTCCATTAGTCCTGTAATGTGTTTCTGGTTGGCTAAGCTGTGCCCTTGTGACAAAAAAATCCAAATGTTCACTCTGAGTGCCAAGAATGTTTCAGCAGCTGGGTGGCAAAGGCATCTCTCCAACAATGTGTTGACATGTGATTAAAACTCCTGCACAAGAAAACCAAAAAACAGAACCTCAATCAGCAGCAGCAACACTAAAGCCACAGTACCAACAAATGTGAGCCCATCACAGACTTCAAAAAGAGATGTGCCTGAAGAAACAATGAGAGGTAAAAATGTTTAAAATTCTCTAATCATTTTGTGTATGTAGGATTACCAGAAACCCAGAATGAAGACCTATCTGAAGAAACAATGGAAAATGCAAAAGATTTTAAAATCCCACAGAAGTCTACTATATTGGCCAATTGAGAAGCAGCAACACAGTCCCCCAAATCAGAATCAAAAAGAAAAGGAGAAAACAGTGACTGCTTCTGGACCTAACACTAAAAACAGCAAAATATAAAGCAGCACCAAGATTCCTAAAGAAACAGAGAACAGTGAAATGATGGGAGCTTTGGAGCATGCTTCATTGTCTTTTCTAACTAATGTCAATGAAAACACTCTGAGGGCATTAAACAAAATAGGGCTTTACAAACATGATTGATATTCAACATAAAAGTTTCTGACCTCTTCCAGAAGGCAGGGATCTTCTAGCAACTGCAAGAACTGCCGTGTCAAAACCCTCTCATTTCTAAGCCCTGTAGCTGAAGTCACTGCTAAGTTTAAGTTTATGTGTAGAAATACAATAGGAGTCCTTACTCTGTCACTTATTAGTGAATTAACCATGCAGAATTTTGGTGTTGTTAAAAAATCTATGATTCCTCATGTTCAGACAATGAGGAATGGGTTAATATCGAAAAGCAGTAACCAGATCCCATGAAGCACAGAAATTTGTTAATGTAATTGACATCATTGTGGCCATACTAGGCCATCTCCAGAGTTTATATGAACACCTACAGTGTCTGGTTGCCAAAGAGACTAATCATATCTTGGATCTGGAAAAGGAATTAAAGGAAATTATTAAACTTCTGCCAATGCTGATTGATCATGCTCTTTTCTGCCACACCAACTTGAAAAATTGAAGACATGGAACGATTTCTCTGAAAAAAGAGTCATTCTGTGTTGGAGTTGATGTAAAGCCAATGTAACAGTGAGTGGTCTTGAGTAGGAATGTTTTCTTTGTCTCTCTCAGAATAGATAAATTTGTTCTTCATACTCCTTAAGAAGAACCAAGAGAAGAAACTGATGGTCTTCATACCATTCTGTAAGTCTATAAAATACCACCATGAGTTGCTAAAATACATTGATTTACCTGTCTTGGCCATTTATGGAAGGCAGAAGCAAAATCTGCATACAACATTCTTCCAATTCTGCAGTGGAGATCTAGGAATGTTATAATATAGACAGACACACCAGTGACAGGACTGGATATGCCTAATATGATCCTCTGGGTGAAGCTAAAGAATGTATTAATTATTCCAGAGGCCTACATGGAAGAAGGCACACCTTACTCATTTTTTAATTTCCTTCATTACTCAATTCAGTCCAAGGAATTTGACTTTTCTTGGTCTGAAATTTCTGACGTTCCATCACACCTTAAAAAAACTGATTGAAAAAGAACTACTCTCATCAAAAGTCAGCCAAGGAAGCAAAAAAAAGTAAGTCATACATCTAAGCTGAGGATTCCTCTTCTCTGAAACAGAACACTGATGTTTATAATATAAATTTGACTCCAAGTTGCTCTGCCATTTGGTTTCAAATTACTTCCTTCTACTGACTGGGGCATGAACAGCAGTGAAGGTAAAAATCAAGATAGACAAGGCAGCAGCAGATTCCACTACTGGAAAACCAAGGAAGTCAAGATACACCAACACTCAGTTCTCACCTCGAAGTCAGAGTTGTCTTTCTCTAACAAAAGGATTTTTGATAGTTTTTAAAACTATTTTAGTCATTCGTATGATAATGAGATATTTTAATTTTAAATATCCTCTGAAATAGAAATGTTATTGCTTTAATATAAAATTTGTGTCTTTCCTTTTGGTGTACGAAAAACATTTGTGGCAGGAATTGCTGTACCAACTTAGAATAAGAAGTAGCTTAGCTTAATGGACAGGTGGTGGTCATGCAAAAATGTATTCCAGTTTATTTTTTGTTTTGGTTTGTTTCTCAGACCTTCATAGTAGTTAGCAGCCCCCACCTGAAAAAGCCCCAGTAAAGGTTCAGAGATCGTCAGGAAATATCTAAGAAGTACCTGAATGAAAAGCATCACATTTATGTGTTCCTGACATTAAAAAGCAAAAAGCAAGAGCTATTCATCCTTGTTGTTTCTTTTTTTAAGTTCATTAAGTTCATTGGTACATTTTAAGTATACATTTCAATCACATTCATCATTGGAAATTTGTACCTGTACATGATATATCTTGGTTTTTGTTTTTTCCCATTCCCCTTCCCTCCCTTCCACCCCTCCACCTCTCCCTATTTACAAAAGCTTTTTCTCCATTTTTCCCTTCTTTCTTCATATTTTTCCCCTTTTTTCCTTACCCCCGTCGACCTCCCTACTTCACCTTTGAACCTTTTCCTCCTATTTCACATTCATCTTGGTCCTCTTTTACACTTTCAGTTTCTCACAGCAGAGAATCTATTCAGAATTTACACACATGTGCTCTATTTCACTGAAGAGTATGGCCTCACTGTGCATCCAGTTAGTTATAAATGTCTCTATTTTATCATTCTTATGGCTGAGTACTACTCCATTTTATAAAAGAACCACATCTTCTTTAATGAAAAGGAATTGAAGTTATCCCCTGTATATTATCAGATCGTAGAGCAATGAAATTGGAGATCAATAGCAAAAGAAACCACAGAACATAAATACATGAAAATTGAATAACACCCTGCAGAACAACCAATGGATCACAGAGGAAATTAAAGAAGAAATTAGACAGTTTCTACAATTAAATGACAATGCCAATACAATATAGCCATACTGGAATTTATGGCACACAGTGGAAGCAGTCTATGAGGGAAATTCATAGCAGTGAATACCCATATTAGGAAAACAGAGTGGTATCAAATAAACAACTTAATGCTGAACCTTAAGCTTCTAGAAAAAGAAGAGCAAGACAAACCCAAAGCTCATACAAGGAGAAACATATAAAGATCAGAGCAGAAATCAATGCAATGCAGACTAAGAGAACAATATAAACAAATTAAAGAATTGAAGACTTGGTTCTTCAAAAGAATAAACAAAATTGACAAATCCTTAGCCAACCTTAACAAAAAAAGGAAGACCCAAATCTAGACCCAAAATTCTAGACCCAAATCTAGACCCAAATTCTAGACCCAAATCCATGCAATCAGGGATAAAAAGGGTGAAATTACAACAGACCCAGCAAAAATCCAGAGGATTGTCAATACCTACTTTGAGAATCCGTGCTCCAATAAGATGGAAAACACAGAAGAAATAGACAGATTTCTAGATACATATGAATTACCAAAGTTGAATGAAGAATATATAAAAATAATAAACAACCCAATATCAAACAATGAATTTGAAAACATAATTAAAAACTTGCCAACAGAGAAAGGTCCAGGTCCTGATGGTTTCACTACTGAATTCTACAAGACATTTAGAGAAGAGCTATTGCCACTACAGCTTCGTCTTCAATAAAATTGAAAGCGAAGCAATACTCCTGAATTCATTCCTGGAATCAAGCATCACCTTGATCCCCAAAGCAGAGGAAGACCCAACCCAAAAAGAGAACTATAGGCCAATGTCACTAATGAACATAGACACAAAAATCCTTTATAAGATACTGTCAAACAGAATGCAGAAGACCATCAAGAAGATCATACACCCTGACCAAGTGGGATTCATCCCAGGGATGCAGGAATGGTTCAACATACAAATCAATAAATGTAATGCACTATATCAATAGAGCCAAGGACAAAAACCATATGATTCTCTCAATAGGTGCAGAAAAAGCATTCCACAAAATTTAACACCCATTTATGATTAAAAGAACCCTACAGACAATTGGAATAGATGGTCTCTATCTCAACCTGATAAAAACCATCTATGACAAAACAACAGCCAACATCATGCTGAATGGTCAAAAACTGAAATCTTTCAAGCTAAAATCAGGAACAAGACAAGAATGTCCACTATCACCACTCCTGTTCAATATAGTTCTGGAAACACTAGCCACAGCAATTAGACAAGAGAAAGAAATTAAAGGAATAAGTATAGGAGAGGAAGAATTTAAACTGTCATGATTTGCACAACCTTATTGTTTCAATAAAGTGCCCTTAGCTGTCTTCACTTTGTGAGAGGAGAGGTAAGCTTGAGATTATTGAACCTCCATGAAATATAAACGCTGTTCATTTGGTAACTTAGCAAAATTTGTTGTTTAGAAAATGAACAATGGTGATACTCCCCATTTAGATTTATTTCAAGGTGTTTTGGGTTTCTCTAAGCCCTCCAACTCTGCTGAATACTCAGAAGATAAGGCCCATTTTCAATAAACTTAGTCAAATAATGAGACAGCACTCAGGCAGTGTACATTAATGTTACATTAATGTAAGTTTCTTTCTGCGAAGAAATTACCTTTGCCAGATCCATCACACACATGCATGCGCACGCGCACACACACAGAAAATTTTTGTGTTGAGAACTGCAAATGAACAGAGGTCAGAGAAAACATCAGTTGGTGATTTAATCAGATACATTTTATTTGTAGCAGCACTTGATTTCTAGGGTTTTGTGTGCTGTGTTAACTATCAAATAGTTACATTTTGTAGCAAGCTCCTGATCTTTAATAAAGGTTTCTTTCTTCAATACTGTTTGTTTCAGAAATAATTGTACTTCAGAAAATATACAACATCAAATGGAAGAATATTTGATCACTCGCCAGAAGTAATACTGTTGGTATATTGATGTATTGCCTCCCAGGTTTTGAGTACATGTTTATACTTTTCAACACTTCTTATGAAGAATGAATTCATCCTGTACCTACTACATGAAACCAGCTTTGTTTCATAATGTGATTTTTTTGTGCCATTAAATAATTACATCATAAAAAAGAATGTCTACATCAGTTCACAGCTAGAGAAGCAGAGATTAGGTAACTTAAAGATCTAGAATGCTTTCCTAAAAAATAGCGATTATATATAAAAAGCATTTGATCAAACAAGTTTATGAGACATGGAATGAAGCAAACTTGTTCATTTTTTTTTACATTAGAAATATGTAGTCAAAAAGAACATGATGAACAAAAATTGGCAGAGTTAGGGAGAATCATTCAAGCAGGAGATTTCATATACAAAGGCCCATGAAATCACAATGAGCAAGGAGATCTATGGCTCGCTAAGTCTTTGTAGAAACTTGCCTGCAAAGTTGGAGCATGCTCTTCTTTTCAGCCTCCTGCAATGGCTTCCAATTTTTTTCAAGTAGAAGTACTGTAGACTCTAAAAACCCATAGGATCTGCCCTTTACCTGCCTCTTGAATCTCTCCTCCTACTTACTGCCCTTCTTTTTGTTGTCCTCCCTTCTGGCTCTTTCAAGCTCATCCCAGTCTCATGGTCTCGGCATACCTCTGTCTTGCTTGTTCTTCCAACAGGTCATTTCAATTGTGGCCCCTTCTCATCACTCAAATCTTCACAAATCAAAAATGATTTCTCTTATCCATCCCACACAGAGTGTAACAACTTTGTGTGTTTCTCTAATATTCTACTCCGTACCACTTTTTCTTTTTTGTTTTTCCAGTACTGGGGATCAAACTCAGAACCTTGCACTTGCCAGGCAGGTACTGTGCCTCTGAGCTATATCCCCAACCCTCTGTTCCACTTTTTCTTTAGCAGGTATCACTATTTGAAGTTAAAATTTATGTTTTTATTTTAATGTCTTTCATATGAACATGATGGTTTCAAATATTATGCAGATACATATAAATTTCTCTTGTGAAAATTATCTATCCAGGTTTAGGCAGGTTTGGTTTAGACTCTGGAAACAAAAGCCATAGCCTGGAACCCCTGGGTTCAGGGGTCTCTGTTATTGCTCTATCAAGGGTAAGAATTTAATTGTGTGTTTCAGCATGTGAATTTTTCATTTTTTTTTTTAGCATGTGAATTTTTCAATAGTGAGGACCTTTCTTTCTCTTATGAGTCTACTGAGTTAGACCGATAACTATATATGAAAGAAATTTCAGTTGAATATTTGCTTGTGTATACTAGGAAAACATAACAAAGTGATGACTTCATGACATTATAGGTTATATTTGTGCTAAATTTAAGGATTCATCGATTACGGGAAGAAATTTAGTACATAGTTTTACAGATAATATACAATGATATATGAAACAAATACCCATGACAAGGACACTTGATTAAAAAATATGAAACACATTTTGCCTCCCACAGTATTTTTCTGAAAGAGCTCCTCATTTTGATATCATCCATTCAAAGTTCAAATGACAAGCTGTGTTGCCTTCCTCCTGTAACTTGCCACTCAAATTCTAGCACTTTTCTATTTCTAATGATTTAAACTTAGTACAAAGGAAAGAGATTTGGACTTAAAAATCTTTATGTATAAACCATAGCTCCACTAATTATTACACATCTACAGAAAAACACTCAATTCCTCTGATTCACAGCTCCCTCGCTGCTATGTGCAGAAGATGCTTGTGCCTACTGCATCAGAATTCAATTCATTAACTCCTAACCACCATATCAGGCTTGACACTAGCATTCCACTCCTGTGACTCTCCACTGCCTCTCCGTCAGACATTCTTTTTTTCTTTTTGGTACCGGGGATCAAACTCAGGACTTTACACTTGCGAGGCAGGCAGCAGCACCACTGAGCTAAATCTCCAGCTAACCCAGACATTCTTAAACTCCAACACCTGTCAGACTCACTGAAAATTCTGGAAAATTTTCCAGTACCCATAAATCAGAGGAGACACCTGGCAATCTCCTTTTTAGCAGTCAGCCTTATTTCTGAAATGATCATTCTGTATTAGGAAATAGCCGATGCTGGCAATACCAGCCTGAGAGTTATGAAAAAAGATACTTGTGTTTCTAGTTATTGTTGTCCTTAAGGCACCTCTGAGTCAGTGGCTTTCCTGTTTTGCTCTGTTTTGTACTTCCTTTTTCTTACCTGTTTCATTTTGATAAGTTGTTCTTTCTATGACAGTTTAGTTTGGCCACACATGTTGATTTCTCCAGTCCAACTTCACACCAACAATTCTATGGCTGCCATTGCCATTCCGTCAAATTTAGCAGACTCACAAGAGAAGGAAAAGTCTTCAGAATGAACTGCCCAGTCCACTTCTGACCCTGGGTAAACCAGCAACAGACTCTGAACCCAGGAGCTTCAGGCCATGGATTTTGATCCCAAGGTTTGGACCAGACTTGGCTAAACCCAGTTCATTGTTCATGGGAGCTGCTCTCCAGGTTTGTGCGATGAAAATCATTAGACTGCTCCAAAAGCTAATAAGATTAGTATCTGCTTTGGGAGGGGCCCAATACAAGGGGAGGGAAACAGACAAGAGTCATAATTAAGGGATTGGGAGAGTTTCTCTTTTCTTTCCCCATGACATAATCTAAAACAGATTAGGAAATACTTGACAAGAGCAGTCTGAGCTGCTGGATTTTAAACAGTCGTTATAACACAGCACATAAAGGGGGGCAGAGATAGCCTCTCTTTTACTTCCCCTTTGATGCAATGTGTTCTCCTCCCCCAAATCCTCCCAGAAGATCTGAGCAAAAGCCCTTTATATGCACGCATATCACGCTGCCCGCTGCAGAGTCACAAAACAGCCCAGGAAAACAACGCCCAGCACACAATCTACTCATTGTTTTGATTGAGACATTGCTATTTGAAATGCATTCATTTCTGCCTCCTGTAAACACTCCTCCACAGTAGAAAAAATAATAACAAACGCATTGTAAATAGAAGCCCAGACATCTTACACTTAAATTACAGTCACGTCAGCCCTGCCCTACCTCATCTTTCAATTATAGTCATTAATTGAGGATGTAACCCTGAAACAATTACATCCATGAAATTCTAATGAGTCTTCTGTAGTTAATATAAAAAGAAAACAATAGGAAATGCATGCTGATGCCAGAGTCTAATCCAATTCTGTCTATTAAAATAAAGAACAGCATTTTTGTAACATGTAAATTTGACTCTTTTCCTTTATCCAGTTTTCCTTTCTCAGGGAGTGACAGACTCTCTGCATAGATTTGTTAACTAACAAGCTTATGGAGCTGGCCCCTCTCAATTATATCCAAAGCACATCTTGAAAACTCACCAGTGGAGAATACATTCTGCTCAGGAATCCATCTTTTAGAAGGACTCATATTTCCATATGAAAAGTCCATTCTTTGTTTACCTGTCTGAAATGTGGATGTGCTTCATATTTCACTACCACAAAAATAATTACACTAACAATTATTCTAAAGAACATAGTGGCAGCTTAATTCTGAATCTTTCTATAGCTGGAAAAAAAAGAGGGGAGGAAATGAACAAAAGATTTTCACTCAAAATTGAAGACAAAGAAAACCCACAAAGTTTACAATCTGTATATACATTGTCGAAAGCATGTGAGAACAGCAGAGCCAGGCCAGGATGTCCCCAAAGCAGTCGCCATGCAGCAGTAAGTAACCCCGGGGAGCAGGGACACTGCAGAGGTCAGGGAGATGGCCACTCAGAAAGGTCCACTCAGAGTCCCACACTGAGGTTGAAGTGCTGGGAAGGATGCTAAAGAGACAGTTGGGAAACAGAGTAGGGGACATAAGAAAGGCTTAAAGATTGCCGAGAAAAGCTCAGAGGACATGCTATTTTTTCAAGTGCCAGTAAAAATCCACTTTCTAAAAGTAAGCAAGACCTATGTTTCTTGGTCTAAGCAACCAATAGAGTAAGCAAGAGACACAGGACTGAGAGTCATGTTAGGTTCTGAGAAGCAAAGAAAATGTGTCAACCTAGAGATGGTATAATTGTAAGGAAATAGTGTTGAACACAAGACTAATTTTAAACAGATTTCACTCTTTAATATTTTTATTTGTTTTCTAACATTCAGTAATGGCTGGCTGAAAAGTCTGTTTTAAGTGTGTGTACATGCCATTTCAGTTTGAGCTGTGAGTTTAGGGAGGTAAATCCTATCCACCCCACTGTACCTCGTCCTTATATCCACAGCAATATTTTGCTGTCATTTAGAGATGAGGACCATAAATAAGGGAAAGGATCAACAAAAGATAGTGTAAGTAAAACATGTGAAAGTTGTAGAATCTGGCAAGAAAGGAATACTTCCTGAATTAAGATGTATTATCTACATGTACCAACTTCCGGTGATGAATGTAATAATTTTTTTTTGGTACCAGGGATCAAACTTGGGTCCTTCTCCTTGTGAGGCAGGCAGCAGAACCACTGAGCTAAATCCCTGGCCCAGTAATTATTGACTGCAAACATGTACAAATAAAAATTTTAAAAATTTAAAAAGAAATGCTTATGAAAATTACCTTGCTACATAGTAGCAATATGCTAATAAAATTTTTTTAAATGACTGAATTATTTGCAGCTGTAAAGGAAGATCACAAAGAAGAAGTTCAAGAATTGAGGTAGGATAGTCACACAGGAAGAGGCAGGGGCAATGAAGAATGAATTTCTAGGCTCACAAGAATGATGAGTGGTGGAATAAAGACGACAGTGAAGCACCTGGTGGAGCAAGAAAAAAGACAAAGAAGTAAGAGAAAGGTAAAAGTAAAATAGAACACAAAGAAAATTTAGTGAACATATAACTGAAGGCTCCAAGTAAGAAAAACAATGGGAGAGAATAGATGTTTTAAAATATCATTGTAAAAGTGTCTGAGCTATATGATATAAGTATATATATTGAACATGTACCAAGAAAAATTGCCCTTAGTCAACATCAAGTTGTAGCCTAATAAAATTATTACCTGTGAAAGATAAAAAATATTTGTTGATTGGCTAGACCAGAACAACATAATCTTATAAGAAAATAAAATAGGTTTAGTATCAAACACTTTCCTAACCTTCAATACCAGAAGATAGTGGAGCAGCATTTACAAAATCTTTAAAGAAAGAAAGTAGAAGCCACAAAAAAATCAGAGTTGGTTATTTTAACATCAGAATAAATAGAATGTTTTAGAAAAGATAGACACTTTGTGATGACAAACATTGCAACTCATTAAGAAAATATTATCTTTATATCAAATACCATAGTGCAGCCTAAATAAATGATACATGTATCTTCAGTTGCACTATTTTAATTAATGGAAAACACAGGGATTTATGCTATCATCATAAAAAAGTGCAGATGTTCACTATTACATTTAATATTTCACTGAGGCTCACAACCAAGACAATTATGTAAGAGATTTGACTCACAGAATTTAGAATGGAAGAAGTAAAACTCTTTTTGCTGATTATCTCATTGTAAAATTGGTGACTCAAGAGAATAAGTTTTTAAAAGGATGTGACAGAGCCCAATCAGGTAGTAGTATATCAATAGGTATAATAAACAGAGACCAGAGTCATTGCTTGTTGGGAACAGAGGGAATTGGATGAATGGAGACCAAAAATTGGGATTGTTGGATCACATGATGAACCATTTTTAATTTTTTGATGATTGTTCATACTGTTTCATACAATATGTGTACCAATTTACATTCCCACAAAAAGTGTACAAGATTTACCTTCTTTTTCATATCCTAAACAGCTTTTGTTTTGTTTTAGTGACAGTCATCCTAATACATATAAAATAGTATCTTACTGTAGTTTTATTTGACAATTCCCTGATTAGTGATTTTTTGTGCTCCTTTTCATATTCTAGTTAGCCATTTGTATGTCTTGTTTGGAGAAATGTTTAGTTCCTTTGTCAATTTTCACTTGCTTTTATTATTGTTACTGTTGTTTGTTTTGATTTATTTTTTGCTGTTCAGTTGAGTTCTTTGTATATTTTGGTTATTAACTCACTATCAGATATATGGTTTGCAAATATTTTGCTGTATTCTTTAGGTTGCCTTTCATTTCATTGGTTGTTTTCTTTGCTGTGCAGAAATAAGCTCTTTAGTTTGACGTAGCCCATTTGTCTATTTTTGCACTTATAATGTCATATCCAAGAAGTCATTGCCAAGACTACTGTCAAGAAGGTTCTCCTCCAAGTTTTCTTCCAAGACTTTCATCTTTTCAAATATCACATTTAAATCTTTAATCTAGTTTAACTTGATTTTGTGGATGGTGTAAGGATAAGGGTCTAATTTCATTCTTCTGCAAAAGGATATTCAATTCTTAACCACCATTTATGAAAGATACCACCCTTTCTTCATTGGGTATTCTTGGTACCTCTGTTGCATATCAAAGAACTGTGTATCCATGGATTTATTTCTGGACTCTTCAGTCTGTTTCAGTGGGCTATATATGTCTATTCTGAAACAAGTCCTGTATTGTTTTACAAAATACAGCTTTGTAATATATTTGAATCAAGATTCCAGTATCTCCAGCTTTTCTTTTTCAAAGTTGTTTTAGCTCCCCACCAATATTTTGTGTTTTGATGTGAATTTTTGTATTGCTTTTTCAATTTTTGTTTAAAAAATGTCATTAGGATTTTAATGTAGATTGCATTGAATCTGTATAGCACTTTGAGAAGTACAGAAATTTACAAAACATTATTTAATTATATTTTCTTCTGTGTGAATGAAATGAAATGTCTGCTATAAAATTTTTTATTTAGTAGTATTGGTGAAATAAAATTCACAATAAAAGGTCAAAATAAATTTGTGATTGTTTTCCGTTATTTATTTATGATTGGCCACCATCAGTAAGGACTCTTTGAGGATCATTATGGACTCAAGAGGGTTTGTATATTTCTAGACAGTATTTTTCAGTGTTAAATTGTTTTATTGTTGGCCACTAAGAGTCCTTTTTAGTTGAGTCCTGTGTTTTTGGTGATTGTACTAATCTTTGATACCTTCCTTGGTCTCTGCAATAAAATGACAAGACCAAGTTTCTCTTTACACATTTATACAAGAAGTCAAGAAATGATTCACATTTCGCTAAAGACAGCTTTTAGTGGTATGTTTTAGATGCTTTTAAAGAAAAGAGGTTATAGAGACTGCAAATTCACAAAAGTTATCATTGCTTCTACGTGTTTCAGTGAACCAAGCTAATAATATAAAAACAAAAATGAACACTAATGATGAGTTTGTAGAGTTATTGCCAGTTAGCATTTTAAATTAGATATCTAAATTAATTTATTTGATTCTATTATATTTTTGTGTACTAAAAGGATTGTTTCCCAAAAATTTATAATATATTCAAAATACTAATAATAGAATAAAAACAAGTCCTGAATTTGGTCGAATACTGTAAAATATATTTGGTCTTCAGAATATATTTTATGAGAGTTACAAAACAAAATAGATTATTTTAAGTCATATGAGTAATCTTTTTCTTCGTGTGGTTATTCAAACTCTTGATGCAAAATTTGAATCATTAAATTTTTATTTCATTTTTAGTGAGTACTTTCATTGAATTTTGTAAAACATCCAAAAGTTCCAAGTGAAAATGTAAAGCACTGTACCACTGAAGAAATCTTGCTTCCATTCTGGTTGTTCCTTTTCTCTTCTCTCATCCTTCATTGTATGCTATAAATAATGCTTTGCATTTTGGCATTTCTGAGTATTTTTTTTCACTTAACCAAATACCTCGGAATTACCCAACATTGGAATATAGATCTTCCTCATTACATTTGCAAAATAATTAGTTCTATACTGTGTAAGCATATTAAAATTTATTAAAAGAGTTCACCAGGGATGCATATTTTAGTTGTTCCTATGTTTTTGCTATTTTAAATAATGTCACAATCAATATTCTTTTACATACATTATTTTGCATTTCTGCAATGGTCTCTTCAGGTAGATGCCTAAAAGAATTGCTAAATAAAAGAATAAAGACATTTATTTTCTGGATATTTCTGAATCCCCTTAGGATATTTTTCATTTTCAACATCAATAAAGGAAAGTGCTTGTTTCCCAAAAAAGTTCATGGTAAAAATGTTTGATCTTCAGTAGTCTGAAAAGTGAAGACTGTGCTCTCAGTGTGGTTGCATGTGTGTGTGTGTGTGTGTGTGTGTGTGCGCGTGCATGCGCGCACGTATGTGTGTGCACATGGGTGCATGTTTGTCCTTATGAATGAATATGAACAACTCATGCATATGTTTTGGGGCCATTTACATTTTTCTTGAGTTATTGATTATTGATATTTTTCCACTTTAAAGAAAATTTTATATATTAGAGATTTTATTCTTCTATTACTAGTTAATAATGTTTTTCCAATCTGTTATTCATCATTATATTTTGCTTATCACCTTTTTTATATCATGCAAAATTTTTTAAAACTATTTTTGTGGTAAATTTTCAATTCTCAGAAAGTTATGGTCATTGGAGAATTGAGAGAAATTGAGTCAAAAATATATTTTCTAATATATTTGATAATCTAAGACCTATCATGTCTATGACAGGAGAAATTTCATCAGTGTTACTATTTACATATATCCTCTCTGCCCAAAAGCATGTATGGAACAATAAACATTTGCCAGATTAACCAAGTTTATTCAGTGTCTTACTTGTGTGAAAAGTGCTTTTTCAAGCTCATTTTGTCCACGTTCGTTTTTAAAAAGTCATTAATTTCATTTTTACTCTATTAGTGGGTGTGTAAGTGGGAATTACCTTTGTAGAGAAAAATGGAAAGCATCAGCCAGACTTTTCATGTGAATATAGAATGCATCTGATTATCAATATTGACACTAGAACAGCAGTCACCAACCTTTCTAACACCAGAGACAGACTGTGGTAGACAGTTTTTCCATGGACTTGGATGGGGGTGTTTTGAGATGATTCAAAGGAGCATGCAACCTATATCCTCGCCATGTGCAGTTCACAGTAATGTTCATGCTCCTATGAGAATTTAATACTGCTACTGATCTGACCGGAGACAGAGCTCAGAGAGTAGCGCTAGTGATGGCGAGAGCCTCTAAAAATAGGTGAATCTTTATTCATTCAGTGACTGCTCACTTCCAGGCCAGTACTCTTCCATGGCCTGAGGTTGGGGAGCCCTGCTGTAGGGCACTACACACACGTTCACTAAAGAGGTATGCACTTCATATTAGTTGTATAACTGCTGATAATACCAACAAAATTGAGAATAATCTCAACTTTATTAATAGGGTATTGGATACAAAATGTCACGTATTAGTTAAAAGTATAAGAAAGCTGTTTTAGTCACTTTCTTCTTTCCTGGGATAAGACAGCAATATCCACAGTTTGTAAGACCAGAGGTTTCTTTTGGCTCACATTTCTGTCCACAGATAGTGGAAGATACAACATGGCAGAGGGGCATGCAGAAGAAAAGCTGTTCACAAAACAGTGGTCAGGAAGGAGATAGAAAAAAGAGGACATCGGAGGGAGATGTATCCTTCCAGGTAGTGTTGCTAGCAACCTGCTTCCCTCCACCATGCCCCACCTCTGCATGGCAAGTCAGATACAGCTATCTGAGGATCTAATCCTCTCCCAAAAGTCCTACCTATGATTGTATGAGGCTCTTGAGGGGCATCTAGATATAAACTATGCAACAGTTTTATGTGAATGACCCATGAAACTCTCCAGTATATTTGAAAGTGAAATAAAAACCAATGAGTAGAACAATCTGCACAGTAAATAGCATTTATGCTTGGAAAATATTTTCAACCCTAAATGTAAAGGAATTATGCCAAAACAGTGGCAATATCCAAGCAAAATAGTTTACCAAAAATGCTTAAAAGATAAGAAAATTATCAAGGCAGAGAAAACTTGAGAGCTCAAGAACTGAGAAAGAAAGGAAATAGGTCAATATTTGTCAACTCTAAAGTGATGACCAAGAATTGGAAAAGTTCAGTTAAACTTTCAGAAGTCTCAAGAGTCTAGGGAAATAGAACTGGAGTTGAATATGTGCCATGGTGGAAGAGCTCTTGTATATGACTCCGGTTTTATTTGAGGCCCCTGAAAGACTCTGCCCACAAGTGATGCTGAACCTGCATAGGTCAGACCTCAAGAATACTGAAAACTAATTCTACATTCTGGAAATGGGCTGATAAAGCTACTTAACTGCAAATATGTAATGACAAAGTAAAAGAAATGAGTCAGAGGCCAGATGTACAGGTTCACAGAAGGCAAGGCCCACAGAGCTAGCCTGGTGAAGAGACAGACGCCGTGGAGAAGGAGACCCAGAGGGCAGAACCCGATTCCACAAAGGATTACTTTCAACCTCAAAACACATAGTGGACTTTAGCCTCATCCATTTCAACTTACTTGTAACCAATGGCCATTCCATTCCTCCCAATTTCTTCCTCTTGAGACGTTATTGTCTATCATGAGACTTTATGTATCATACTTTGGAATACATTAATTGTTCAAGTTTTGCATGTCCACAGATGGAAAGAATTTTTCCTTAGAATAGATCTTATCTACAGTCTCTGCTATACCTGATTTCCCTGATGAATTTTGGACTTTAGGCTGATGTTATTTAGCAGTGATTTTTAAACTAAGAGGGATGCTGTGATAGATTGAAACTTGGGGAGATGTTGAGATTAGATGAGCGTATTCAGTACTTGGCAGGACTGAGAACAACTATTTAGAAAGAGAATAGACCATTATGGGTTGAATTGTTTCCGTTAAAATTCACAGTCATAGTCTCTTTGCTTTGTGTGCCCACTCCTTTCTCAATCTTACCAATTCTTTGA
This sequence comes from Heterocephalus glaber, assembly GCF_000247695.1. Next base: position 14,891,074 of record NW_004624750.1, on the reverse strand, counting down.
GCTTCAGAGCAGGCATACAAGAGTGACTTCCAGGGGCTGTTTTCTAAGTCCTGACCTTTGGAAATCTAGATCCAGCTGCCTACTCAATATCCTCACTTTTCAAGCCAGGCTGCCTCACAGTTATTTATCCCCTCCGCCTTCCCAGTTAATGATGACTATTTTCCTACTAGCTCCAAGTCAAAACAAATGAAGGGTAGAGGAAGGAGCTCTGTGTTTTACACACACACACACACACACACACGCACGTAACATGCCAATAAGTATACTTAGTCTATAGTTTCTGAATAGTTTCTGGATTTATCTACTTTTCATAATCTCCAATGCAATATCCTAGTCCAGGAGCACATAGTCTTTTACTTGATTTACTGAAAAAGCCTCCTAGCTTTGTTTCCACCTTTGCCCTCCCCACTATATATTCTCAAGACAGTTAACCAACATAATTATATTTAAAAGTTGATCAGATAATCCCATTACCTTCAACTGACTTCCTGTTTCATTACAAGTGAAAGCAGAGATCATTCCACTGGATTATGAGGCCCTACGCCATCCGTACCTCTCTGACCTGTCCTCAGGGTTACTCTCCTTGGGCACTGGCTTCTGAAAAGACTGGCCTCCTTATTGTCACTGGATTGTGCTAGGTAGTGCATTCGTCTTGGGGACCTTTCCAGCTATCTACCACTCTGAAAGGCTGTCCTTTCAAAGACAGTAGTAGCACAATTCATTGCCTTATCTCTTTAGACTTTTATTTCTAAGCCCACCATATAAATGACTTTTAGGAGGCTTGTACCACCAAATTGTAAATTTCATCTCTCTCAACTATTTTCTCCTTAAATCAAATTACCTACATGAATGTAATCTACTATGTGTTTACTTCTTTTGATTTCCATTGATTTGAAGAGAGGCGGGAGGGAATTTCTAAGAGTGGTGGAAGGCTATGGTTTCTGTTCTTGGTTTACTGCTGTCTGTATTTTAAATAATGAAATGAGTAGAGGAAATAAACTATAAATTAATCTTTTTTCTGGAATGTTATATTATAATCAAGAGTTCTTATTCTATCACCTAGTGCTAAAACCCTTTCATTTCATATCTGTTATATGACTGGTAAATTCATATTTCAAAGCTCGTAAATTGAAATTTCTGATTTTGTTTGCATTTAGCTAGTCATGGTGATAAACAACAAAATAAACAACAACAAAAACAACCTCATTTGAGTTAATAAAAAATAGTATAGTACAATGAAAATCAATGACATGGTTTTGAGTGCTGAGTAAGCACTAAATGCAATTCTCAGGGCATTCCTGGTGTCAACTTACCAAATCTCTACAACATACTCGGGAGAGGTCATATAATTGTTAAGTAGTAAAATACGAATTGAAATACAAGGAAACCAGTGTGCTAACATAATCGCTGTACTGCCTGTCTGTTTTTTACATTATAGAAGTACTATTCGTCTTATCTTAAATATAAGGAAATTAAGGCCCAAGTGCTAAAAACAAAACAAAACAAATTCCATTTTTAGGCTAATAAATGCAACCAAAGCTAAAATCAGACTTACCCACAAGGTATAACAACTGTCACTACATTATTCTGTAGAAAAAGATGAATGTTGTGCTGTGCCTTAGGGCTAGATAACTCCATCTATCTCTGGACCTATCAATTTGTCCAGATAGGCAGCATGTATTTATTGAACACCTATTTTGGCAACAGTCTCTATTCTTGTTCCTGAGAATCCAAAAGCAAAAAGAACAGACATAATCCTCTCGCACAAAGAGTGTATGATCTAGGAAAATAAGATTTGGGTATACTTGGAAATCAAGAAAATGACAACCATTCCAAGCATTCATAGTAAGCTAGTTATTATGGTAACATATTTTGGTACCCAAGAGATTCATCCAAATTTATAATTTCCCACAATTTTAATTTTTTTTATGTAAGCAGTTACATTAATAGCACACTTTTTCCAATATCAATTGCCTTTCTGATACTTACAGGTCAAAGATTATCCTTCACAGAGAACAAGACAGTAACTAAGAAAAACAATACATCTCTTTCTTTCTGGTTGACAACACTCCTAATTGGACACAACAGCGAACTTCTGAGAAACTGCCTTTTCAAGTCTTCAATACATCTATTTTGAGAGCATTTTCACTCATGGAAACATTAGCTGTTTTTCTAGTAACCTCTGAGAATGGACATTATAAATATAGTAGAATGACACTAAGGATTTTTATGAAAAGAAAAACAAATAAATAATTTCCCTTCAGCTATGAGTACCAGTAAGTAAACAGTCCACATAAAACCACGTGCAATTATAGCTCTTCTGATATTTTGGAACTCTTCTAAATATTTATGTTCTTGCAAGGGTCAAGAGGCCAACCAGAATTACATAAGCTGTCCCCCTGCATCATCATACTGAGGCAGTGTTATTAGTAATACTGTCCCATGGTTGGGTTGGTGAAACGTGGAGGCTCACCATCTGTCATCAGTAATTCTGTCAAGAAGATTTGGAAAGCGCCTGATCAGGTTTTGGCAGCGCAATATCTGTTAAAATATTGTTGGAGGCAAACCTGGGAAGTCCTGATTCGGTTAAAGGAGACACAAATGTCTCAGCACATGGGCAGACTGAGACTGCAATGGTGCAGTTTTATTTAGCAAAGGCACAGATTTCAGCACAAGTCAGTAAAGAAAAGAAGCTGTGTCGTGTTTGTGTATTCAACCATATATTCTAGATTCCACAACAGGGCACTTCTAGGTGCTCCGCAAAGCCAGTGCTGGGAAGCAGCAGCTGCTGAGCATAGCAGGGAAAGTGGCTCTTGAGAGGGACAAGAGGGCAGGTCTGGCTAGAGATCAGGTTTAAAGTTCTGTGCACAGGCCACAGAGAAAGGGCTTGGGTAAAATCACACCACTTTGGACACTAAAGTGTTAACATCAGGTCAAAGGAAGAAAGAAGCCTTGAGATTGAGATGGGTTAGAGTTAAAAAGCAAGGTCACGAATGATGAAAAATCCAATTAACTGTGAGACACGGGTCATTTTTAATAAGGGCCTGAGAGAACTATGGGGAGCATCTCGCTTTCCAGGCTCTGGAATGTGGCCAAACCAACCTGTCCAGGGTACCAGACAACTCCATTGAGATCCAAGGACTCTGCTTCCCACGGGCAGGCTTTGTTTTTCTCTCAAATCATTTCGATGTTGAGAAAATTCACCAGGTGCATCTACATTAGTCAGCAAGCTTTAGAGGCCCCCAAGCCCAAGGGCTACACAACAAACCGACGTGTAGGAGCAGAAGCATTGACAAGGAGGGCTGAAATTAATCTGTGGTTACCATATTGTATCAATGGGGTGTGATTATAAGCAGCTTTTATTAAAATATTAGAGACTTTGTTTTGGTGGAGAAGATAAGGTGAGAAAAATTCTGCCATCTGAGAATTTTTCCTCCATTCAGAGTAGCTTTGTAAGACATAATTGAGACATAAAAAATAATTTGGATAGATGGGAAGGAATCTTTTATGCCACTGTATAAAACAAAGAGCAAAAGAAAAAAAAGAGAGATTTTGGTTAATTTTCTGTGGCATGAAGGCAAGACTATGTCTCATTTTTTTCTGTCTATAAAATGAATATAATAATACTGATTTCACAGGGTTCTAATAATAGCACATGAAAAGTAAAAAAAGAGCAAATATTTAATGCAAGGTCAAAGCAAGTTGAAACAATTTGAATTTCTTATAATAGCGATATATACATATACACACACACATATATATGTGTGTACATACATAGGTAATGATAAACCCTTAGATGTGGCATCTTCCTTCTCTAATGTGTTAGAAAGAGATAAACACTCATCAATCTGTATTGATTTAATGAAGCCTGATTGGAAGCTAGGAGACAATTTAAATGACCTCGGGAAGATGAGACCCTCTAGGTTATAAGGCATTATCCTCAATTTAACATTTATACTTATATGTCATTTAGATAGTTATGAATATATTTAGGTGAAGGGTATGTTTATTTCTTTTTTGGTATGTTTATTTCTTAATCCATTAGCTAATCAGAAATTCTTCTGCCACCGATAAAAAGAATGTTCCATCTGCATCTTTGAAATGTGTTTGCCACATTAAAAGTAGCGATCTACAGAGAGAACTACATGAGAGAAGACAGACCGTGTCTCCATCATCAATCTCACACAGTCAAAGGAGAGGAAAGGTAATGTTTGCTCTCCACATTAATGTATGCCTTTGTAACCTGATACTTTATTAAGAAGAGGCAAAGAGAATTTAATACCACCCGTGGAAAAGAGAGAAGGAAAGAAATCTGGACTTCATGGGATGCAATGCACGCATACTCACCTACATACAGTCCTCCATTCCTGACTCCTTTTCTTTTAATGAAATTCTGAAAAACCTTCTGAAATAATGAGTAGAGAGTATATTGAGAAATTAAAATTTAGTTTTATTTTTGAATAAAGGTTAAAATACACACATGCTCACAAAATAAATCCACTAATCCACTCTATCACAAATTACCTGACTGTCAAACTAAAAAGAATTTGTTTTGCGATTTTTTTTTGAGCTATTGTTTTCTTTCAGAAGTAAGGAAACCCAGAGTTTGTTCAAATTACTTGTGTATTTATATCTTATAGCTAAAGACTGGGCTCTAGTAATGCCCTGTGAGGGAAGAATATTTAGCAAACTCAAAAATATTTCTATTCCCTTAACTAATTACTTAATACCTTCTGCCTTGATTAGCTTTAGTAAATGAAAATATCTTTTATTTCCTGCCAGTGTATTTAAATTCCAACATTTTTGTATACTAGAATCAAGTAGACAGTTTATTTAAACAATAAACGACCAAAACAACATCACCCTGGGACTATCCATATATCATTACATCAAGCAGCATAAACTATCTAAAATCTAATAATTGAATTTTATAGTGATGAACATACTGTGTTCATTTTCAGACTGTAGGAGCTGAAGACGAACAAACAGAATACATACTTCTCTCAGTAGTAGATCAACAAAGGGAAGTGAGTAGACTGAGGCAAATAGGCAAACAAAGTCACTTTGCAGACACAACACTAACATTCAGTTAGCCCCTCTTCTGTGAATGGCACTGTTTTGAGCACTTTGCATGTTTCATCGACTTCATCTTCACAACAGCAATCAGACAAGTGGCTCATCAACCCCACCCAAAAATGAAATCGTAGAAGAAGGTAAGTAACTTGATCCACTCACCTCACTGCTAGACCAAGACATCAACCCAAGCTCAGGGTGATGCAAAGAATACTGGGCCACAAACACATGCTCACAGAGATGTCCAAATTCAAGCTCACGTGTTTTAACTATCACTTGTTATATGTTAGTGTGTTTTAGAAGCTTTTGTGTGGAGAGAGAATCAATAAAATATTTCGGGTAAAAACGAAAAAGGAAGGCAAGACAAACACTCAAGAGAGATGATGACTTGAACCAAGACAGTAAAACTGAGAGGAAAGACTTAAAGATCAAGTTTTAAATTAAACTTAGCATTTTTCATGATGAATCACTATAAGTAAGAAAGAACTCTTTCATTCAATAAATACAATGTGAGTACTTAGTATGTGTGTGGCATTCTGTCAAAATAACTGAACTCTAAAGATGAATGAGAAATATTATTAAACAATTACAATGTATGATAATTATAATAATGGTACAAAATACCTGACTTGAACAGGACAGAGAGGAGTCAAGAAGGTGCACACAAAGTATGTGACACATGGACTGGGCCATGACAGATGAATGGCCAATACCACAAAGAAGGCAAGGTGGATAAGGACGTTGGAGGCAGAAGTGAAGATTCCAGAAAACTGTGTTCAGGGGTCACAGGTAATCAGCAGTATAAAAGTGTATAGGAAGAGGATAATAAAAGCAGAGACACTAGGTTTCAAAGAGCCATGTTGATGTGTAAGGGAAAGATATTAATTAGAGGCATGGTATGGTCTGAGAGCTATGCCAGAAGCAGAGAAGATGGTTTGGTGGGGAAAACTAGGTGGGAGATATATTTGTTTCCTTAAGTCAAAATAAAACATCACAAACTTGGAGATTTAAAACAATAGAAGTTTAACCCAGTAGTCCATAGGCCCCATGAAGATTCCAAAGGAGAATCTTGTCTTTTCCAGCTTTCGGTGGTCACTGACATTCCTGGGATTGTAGCTACCTCACTGCAATCTCTAGCTTCATCCTCCTATGGTCTCCTTCCATGGGCATGTTTGTGTGTGTGTATTTCTGTTCCAGAAGCCTCTCCACAGATTTAAGGGCCACCTTAATTCACTCTGACCTCACCTCAATTCTTGTCTTAAGAACATCTGCAAAGATTCCATATCCAAATAAGGTCCAATTTTCTGGGTGAAATACATCTTTGTATGACAGTATCCAACCCATTCCAGAAGCTACTGCAAGAATACACAAGCAAGAGATGATAAAATCTGAAATAAAACAGGGCAAAGTTCATAAAACAGTTGGCAGTAGGTCATGATGAAACAAAATCATGGTTGGCTGAAATGGAGGAAAAAATGCCACTAGGATTTGAAGACAACTCTAATGTCCGGGCTTGGGAAAACCACAGGAATTTTGGTGCCACTGATTAGGACAGGGACCGTAAGAATAAGAACAAATGTGTGACATGGTTTCAGAGGTGTGGATGATGTAAATGTGCTTGGTTTTATAGAAGGTATGGTGCTTTGCATGAGGCTATCCTCAAAGGAAAGGAAAATGTTCTAAATGACTTGGATGATTGGTGGTAATGCCATTAACTGTGATTCGATGAATAAGAGAATAGAGACCTTTTGTGGAGAAAACAAAGTTAGCTTTGAAAATTTGAGGTTTAAGGGGTGTGCATATACCTCTGTCAGGGAAGAAGTAAGCACAATACAGGAAATACACATGTCATGTTCTGCAGAAGGACTGGTGGTGTTGAGCAGTTTGACAGCAGGGAGTATACATTGCAAAGGAAAGTAAGCCATGTGGAAAGCAAGAATCAGAGAATAGCATCAGCAATGTTAAGAAAGGAATTTTGATAAGAGATTGAAGGTAGTATTAAAGATTTCAAAACAGATAAGAACTGGAACATTTCAGTGCCTCTTATTAAAGATTGTTGTTTGCCTAGGACGCAGTGTCTGAAATGCAGCATTGGAGCCCAAGCAAGGGCCAGGTGAGGAGTAAACAAAGAGTTAGAAAGTGATGACACAGAATACCTTCCAGTGAGAGTAAGTTGCAAAAACAATTTTTACAGGATTCCAAGAAGACTTATTTAAGCATATGTGAGAGAAAAAGACTAGAGCTACATGCATAAGGAATAAAGATCAGTAACATATTTATAGTTTTGCTTGTTAATGCCAGTTTTGGTACTTCCATTTAGCTGTATAATTCTCACAGAAATCCACTCCTATCATATATGTTTCATATAGGGAAATGAAGGAATGTAGCGGTAAGGTGACTTGGTCAAAGTTGCACAACTACTGTGTAAAGGAGCCAGAATTAGAAATGAGTCTAACTTCAGTGGCTGCTCACATAAGCCTTCATCACTCTAGCTTTTACATTTATGTGGAGGTTATGAATGGTGTTTACATCTCTCTCTGTAGTTCTTAAACATTTTGCCCAAGTTTTTTCATTTTATTAAGTTTATTGGTACTATTTAGATATGCATAATGATTTTCTATGTTCATTTTACAATAAAAATTCAAGTAGTATATACTTTAAGAAACTGAAAGTAAGTGGTGCACATCTTTCAAAGATATGGAGGAAAGAGAAGTTTGCAGTGTTTTGATGCATGCATAACATTAAGAAAAGTTGTTCATTTTTAAAATTTGTTCTTAAGGAGGGCATGTCAGTTTGAAGGTTAAGGATACACAGTCAGTGGAGAAAAAAGAAATCAATGATACAGGAAAGAAAAACATGAGATGGGTTTTGATATTCAGATAATAGCGTTTCTGCAGGATAACATGGATGAATATCTGGGCTTAGTGGCAGAGTATTCCAGAGCACATCAAAAGAAAAGAACTAATCAGGCAGGGTGGCATGCCCCAGGAATCCCAGCAATTTGGGAGTGTAAACTCAGCTTCCCTGCCTCACACTCCCAGATTGCTATGATTTCTGATTTAGTGAGATCTTTTCTTGCCTGGTCCTAAATTGTGTGACCAGTCATGAAAACTGCCATCAACTCATCCTAACTAACTAAAGCTGGGAACTTTTATTGTACCCAACTTCTTAAATTATGAAAATGACAAATACATAAAATTTTCTGCGCAAGTGATTCTGTGATTTACTTAGTAACCATTCTGAGCTGGGAAGGACTGAATGAGTTCTACTGCTGAGTTACACACATCAAAATTTAATTAAGTTTCTGACCTCGTGTCCTCATGGTTTCATTGATTAGGGGAGTCATGGGCTGACCACATCATTCTCAAGAACACTGTGTAACTGTCAAACCTGAGCAGTCTCTGTATTCTTTTTACCAGAGTGTTCTTTGCAAGTCTCATTAGAGTAGTATGAGTATTACAGCTGTGATAATCTTTTTTGAAGAAATGAACTTTTAAAGCTGCACATTTTTAACGTGACTTCTAGAGTTACCATGGCAGCTTCATTATAATCTACAGAGAGGAACATTATCACAGCTATTCTTGATCTAGTCAGGATTGTCAGGAAATGAGAATTGTGCATAAAGTACGTTTTCCTGTAGGGCTCATAAAATTCACCAGATTGAACTCTGAGACTTCCAGTTTAACAGTTTTAAATGAAAAGCTCTCTATCACGTACTGCACGTGTCTCTGTTTCCTTCAATGTATTCCTGATGACTTGCGGTTTCTGTCATTGATAGCTTATTGTATTCCAAGGTACATACAGCACTGTTTTTGATTCCTTTAGTCTACTTTTTCATCTAGGCACTACGAGTCATTTTAGACTCATAGTTTTTACTCCCCACTTCCCAGTAAGGATGGATGTTTACAGACATGCAATCTAGATAGCTCATGGGTGGCCCTTGCTGGGTTCTTCTCAATCAGAAATGGCAAGTGGGCACTGACATAGAATTGCTTCATTCCTGGGTCATGTTTCTAGTGGCCCAGAATTGATATTTTCTACTGGTTCCCTGACTCTCGTAATCTGAGATAACTACTCCTTGCCTACTCCTCAAATTTATCACATCCTGACCTATTGTTTAGGTTCCAGGGACTGAGTTCTTTATGTAGTCCCTTATGTACATGTTTCTAGGGCTTCGATCCAGCAGCCAGAACTCCAAACTCATTACGGCACCTAAGATCACAGCTTCCATTTATCTTGATAAGCCTCGCTTTTCTCATTTCTAAAACCATACAAAGATGAAACACATATATGTGTAATGCACAGTGAATCTCTAACTTATAGGAAGAAGTCAGGAAGTGAAAACAACATACGTGTGGAACTTGACATAGATCGTAGATAAAAAGAGTAATAAAAAGTCTTGTGGTAAAAGCTATTTTAGGATTTTAAAGTGCTATTTTGTTCCAAGTATTGAGCTACCATGAAGTGATTAATTTAGAGGCCGATGTGGCATACTTTTGTGTTTGTTGGTACTGTATGAAATCTGCCAGGGAGAAATCAGTGTGGTCCAGCCTATAAGTAACCTTATAGTGAAATTAGAGGTTGTAGGATCTAGAATAATGCACTGGGCACAAATTGTGGCAGTGGCTTATTAAGAAGTTAGTGACATCAGCCTTAGAGAGAACCAAGTTAAATTCCTACTTGGATCACTAATACAATTTAACATTGGAAATGCCTCTGACCATCTTAAATCCTCTTTGTACCTCTGAAGTAAGGATAATCATGCTTTATTCTAGGATTAGAAAAAAATAATAGTGTTGTACATAGTAAGATAATAAAGTTATTGCTATGTACATAATAAAGTTAATTTCTAGGTATAATTACATTTAAAATAGACAGTTCAATTTCAGATGCAACTAAAGAAATCTGAGTTTACATCTAGCTGAATATATAAAATTATACACTGTGCTTCCTCACTGTTGCAAAAGCAATGGATTATGAAATGTATTATGAGTTAGAACATTTTTCACCCTGCTGTTTCCTAAGAAAAATAACTACACATACAGACTGATATTTGTCATCCTCCAATCAAAAGAATGAGGCTTTGCTCTGCTTTCTCCAGCTTATCTTGTTTCCCTCAGCTTTCCTTCAAATGATAACTTTTCAAATGATTGCCCTAATTAAAATGGCAACCTTCTACTCCCTCTTGACCTTGGACTTTACTGCACTTGCCACCTCTAACCTAGTATCATCTCCAGCCCTCTTTTTTGTGGTATTCATTGCCTGTGTTTCCCAACAAGAATGTAACATCTATGAGGGTTGAGCTTTTTATTCAGTAATACTGCTCAAGCAACGAAAGCCATGCCTAGCATTGAAGCATACTTACCAAATATATAAACAAACTTTGCATCTTGCCTTGCAGAAACTCTGTTTTGAAAAATAAATTAAAAAAAAAACAGAAGGTAATGCCATTTTCTTTGATTTAGGTTTATAAGTTACTAAAGATGAATTTTAAGTAGTAACGTATTAACAATTTCAGTAATCTAAAATAAAGTGAGGATGTTTATTTAATTCATTATTTTTAGCCTTTAAATTTTTGTTCTCAACTACAACTTTTTATTTCAGAGGAAGAATATTGTCTTTATTTGGTCCCATAGTAATGTTTTTTGCAGATGGGTCTTAATGTAGCCATGAAGAGCTTGGGTGTGTATTTGACTGGTTATTTTTAATTGGATTTCTCCAAGAATATATACTTCTGCAACTGTTCTGTTGAAGTCATTAACTTGGAGTTCTGCAATCTTGAGGACTAATAGTACCAGTAGCACTTGGTGTAAGTCTTATTTTAAGAAATAAGAGATTCCTGTGACTCTGTGTAACTTTATGACTGTGATCTGTACCAGCATTTTCAAACTTTAATGTCTATGTGAATAGCCTGAAATTTTGGTTAAAATGTATGTCTTTATTTGTGGAACTGTGATCTAAGCCTAGATTCTTCATTTTTAAGTCAGTTCCTAGGTGAACCTTATGGAACTGGTAAAAAATACACTCTTTGAGTAGCGAGGGCTTTGATTAAAAAATGCATTGACATTATTTCCTCATCAACTGAATTGCAGTTTGAATTTTAAAGGACAGTGAGAAAAAACCTTCTGCATTTTTTTCATAGTTCAAATCCTATGTTTGGTAACATTTTCACCCAATAACATAAGTATGGTTTTTGAATTTGCGTACAGTAGTATTCACTATAAAATAGAGAGTACTACCTTTTACAAATAATCTAAAGACAGGTGCAGACTTCATTCTCTAATGAGGTTCAAATTTAGCACTGTAATGAACTTCGCTGAAAAATAAAGCAGGAAGTGGCAGATTTGTTTTGATAGAGACCAAGAATTTTAAAGGCATGTTGGTTTTACACTTTCTTTGAAACTGTGCTATGAAAACACAGGAATCAGGAAACAAGCCAGCCCAGCTGAGTGATTCCTCTCTCTAAAGATGTCAAAGTCATTTCTCCGCTATACCCAAATGTTCCTCTTCCAGAAGTGAAATGAGGGAAGGGCTCTGTCATTTGTAGCTAAGCAAGGCAAAGGCACTTGCACTCCCTTATGTAAAAGTACCCTTCCTCCTGGAGCCCGCTGAGCCTTGCATCTCTTATTCTAGTTCAGGCTTTGATTCCTCTGAAAATGGACAAGAGAACTAATTGATTTCCCTTGATCCCTTTAAGGAAAATGAAGAAGCATAAGAAAGTGAAAAGTTGGGGTTTGTATGTAGGAAAAGTTAGTGCCCAGGCACATTAAAATCTCTTATTTTGATTCAAGAATTATGAAAGCAGTAATTGCTTTGACTCACTGTCCTGTGGGGTTAAATATGAGTTTGCTACTGGTTCCCAAGGAGATCAATATCTGCGTGTCAGCTGACCAAGCTTTTTCCTAGTTACTAGTGTCTGTTTCCACTTGGGCTTCTCTCTTATCCACAAGGGAAACCCTCATATTGGGGTTTCTCAACATTAAACTTAGCTCATCTTGAGGCACTCAAATTGAAAACAAAGATTGTGCCCCCTGTTCTCTTGACAGACTTGGGAATATCACTGTGGCTGGAGCAGCCAGGGAAATTAAGGCAGGAAATCAGACAATTACGGCTTGACTTGAAATTTGGATGTGGCAGAGTGAGGGAATTAAAGTCACATTACCTCACTGCTTTTTAAATCCGGTAAGCTGAGCTTAAAATTTGCATGAGACAAATTAGATGTAACATCTCAAGATCTCATAATTCTCTTCCAGGGAACATCTGTTTTCTGAAGGCAGGCTGGCAGATAGTGTTGCAACTAGAAGCTGAAATCATTTATAATTAAATCAACCCCACTAGTTAATGTAAAAAGCAGGAGTTCTTAACCTACAAGTCATGCCCAGTGCCCTCTGAAATTATATAAATCATTGATAAAATTTATTGAGAGAGAGTATATTAACTTTCATCGCATTGTCAAATGGTTCTGTGAGTCTCCCAAAAAGGTTAGGAGAACCATTTTAATAGAGTCTACGGACACTTTTAAACATTCAGATCTTTGTGCAGAATATCCCATTTCCAAGGGTCAATCACATCCAAATAAATCCCAGTGAAATATTTATGATGAGAATTCATGAATAAGAATGATTACTTCTGTATTATTTGTAATAGTGAAAGAATAAAAGAACTGAACTACCCATCAACAGAAAATGGTTGAAAATAATGTGGTATATTTGTCTGACAGAAAACTATACTGTCATTAAAAACAGCAAGGCTTAATGGCTATGAAGTGAAGCAAGCTGTCTATTGATGGATGGATGGATGAATAAATGAATGAATGAATGAATGAAGAAAATCTGGTGTATCTGTACAAAGGGGAAAATGATTCAACTATAAAAATTAAATCTTTTCATTTGTGATATAGTAGATGCAACTGAAAAACCTGTTAAGTGACATGATCCAGGCACAGAAGGTAAATACTATATGTCCTCAGTCATTTGTGGAAGCTGAAAACAAGTCTCATAGAACAAGGGAATGGACTAGTTGTCATTAGAGACTGAGAAGAGGAGGACAGCCAAGGTGGAAAGACTTTAGACAATGGATCCCAAGATACAATTGAATAGAAGACTTTGTTAAGGCATTCTAGAGCATAGTAGAGCAACATAGTGTACAACAATTTATGTTTAAAACTAATCAGAAGAGTCCAAAGTTCCTTAACACACAGAAATGATAAATATTGGAGGAAGTAGATCATTACGCATTGCACATATACATTGCACTGATTATACTGTACACTGTAAGTGTGTATAAATACTATATGTCAATTAAAATAACAAGGCTCACATAGAAATCTAAAAATATTGTTAATTTAAGAGTCATTGCTTCATCAGATAATTATTTAAGTATCTGCAATGTAGTAGGCTCTGAGTTTGTGACAAGGGATAAACATGAGCAAATACTGAGCCTCCTTTATGTCATGGACTTGAGGTCCATATAACATCTGTGTGTATTTAATAAAAAATAAAGTTTCTAATACTTGTATGCAGGTATGTATTTGCATATATGTATCAAAAGTGTGGAAAAATATATATCAAGAAGCAAGATTTTAAAATCTAATATATGAAAAGAACTGGAGGGAGGAATTTTTAAATTTTTTACTTTGTTTGAACTTTATTAAAAAGCACATATGACTTTTATACTAAAATTAACTTTTTTTGTTTTGTTTTGTTCTGTTTTGAGATAGGATCTCACTGTGTACCCCAAGCTGGCATCAAATTAACAATTATCCTCCCTCAGCTTCCCAAGGTCTGGGATTACAAGCATAGCATCACACCCAGCTTTAAATGAAGGTTTCTAACCATTTACTTAAAACTTTGGAGAAAAACTTTTACTCTTAAAAGAAGTCTGACTCTACCCGTCACTAAATAACAAAACACAGTCCTTGTTACCTTTGCTGCCTTGTACCCACCATGTTGTTTCTCTTCTATGATGCTTGTTTGCCATCCCAGCCTTGGAGCCAGCTCACTATGGACTGAAACCTCTATGAACTCTCCTAGCGCAAAGAAGCTGAGCCGGTACCAGCACCTGGAAGGAAGCTGCCCTGCCGCCATCCCAAGCTCCTAGGGCAGAGAAGCTGAGCTGGTCCCAGAACCCAGAAGGAAGCTGCCCTGTCACCATCCCAAGAACCTAGGGCAGAGAAGGTGAGCCAGTCCCAGAACCCGGAAGGAAGCTCCCCCGCAGCCATCCCAAGGTCCTAAGGCAGAGAACGTGAGCCACATGGGTGCCAG
>NW_004624750.1:14860230-14873769 GCF_000247695.1 Heterocephalus glaber | reverse complement strand
AATGGAAACAAAGTCTTTGCAAATAGGGAAGGATGGAGGGGCTGAAGGGAGGGCAAGGGAAGGGGGGAAAGAAAAAGAACCAAGATACTCATGTAAAGGTACAGGATCCCAATGATGAATGTAACTGTATTTTATACCTAAAATGTACCAATAAACCTAATGGGAAGAAAAATAGATAAATAATAAGACACATTCATTCAGAATTTTAAACCAGTTTTGCCCAATTTCTTTTGTCGTTGAAATTATTTGGTATTTAAGACAATTTTTTAAACTGTCTTTTGGATTCCTAGTATATTTTTGTGCAGTAATAGTTTTACTCGAAACTCTTTCTTCTCCTTCTTCATTGGGTGCATTGCTAACATACCTGGTGTCTTTCTCTCCCACATAGTCAATTGGCATGCAAAATTATGACATTAACCCTGGAGGAATTAGCAGTTATTTGGATAAAACATACAAGAGTTTATCCGGTATCTATGCACCAACCACATGTCCTTGGAGCCCTTTGCCGTATTGAGTTTAAATCTCTGGAGTATACTTTTTTATTCTTTAAAGCTTAGGCCTCAACACTTGAGTATTATTCATATTGTATCATATTGATGGAAGTCTTTGTAAGGAGGCTCTCTAAAATTATTGTGCCTATCTTGCGATGCTGTTGCCCCTAGATTCCCATTGGAGCAAAACACATATATTTGGTTGAATACATTGGGATCCAAAACAGAGGAATTAGAATAGAAGAGTCTAGGAATGGTATTTGAGTATTACCTTAACAATCATACTCAAAAACACTTACAATGACTTACAGTTACTCCAGAGAAAGAGATTCCTAATATTCATTGCTCTCTGGTTCTCCTCGACCAGAAGGAGTCTACCATATTGAAGTTAATCACATTGAAGCCACTTTACAATCTAGTGGAGCCACACATTTCTTCTGGTCAATGGACTATATGAAAATTAAGACACTTTAATTCCAAGAAAAAACTCTTACAGCACCTTCTCCCCTTCTCCCTTCCTTGGTGAGTATGAAAGCCACACAGCAGCTAGACTATGCAGCTGGAAGATGAAGTTGCATAAGACTGCCTTTGACTGCATGCGCTTGGATCCCTGAGGAGCTTTATAGCCTTTGACTCTAGCCTGGACCACAAGCCTGAGAAACAGGCGTATGTTATGTGAACAGCTGGATTTCCATGGTGTTTCTTCCTAATATATAATCAGCCTGTTTTAACACACCCATGACTATGGGAAATCAAATTTCTGCTGCTCTGAATTTAATTTTAAAATACATGTTCAAGAGTCTGCTATATAGTAGGCACTGTGTTTGGTGCCAAGAACACAAAGATGAAAAATCTATAAGCTGAAATAACATTTTTTTTAGAACCAATGTAATACTGCTAAAAATGAAAATTCCTGAAATCTCACCTAGACTTATTAAAAGAGGATGTCTTGGCTGGCTTGGGAACATAGTATAAGCTTCTCAGGTAGGTCTTGTGCACCTTCATGTTCAGGATTGATCTTATGGCAGATAGGACACATAGGTTATTTTGATTTGTTCCAATAGCTACGAAGGTGGGGGATGGTAGCTACCTCATGAAAACAATGAGACACCTGGTGGAGTCCTCAACAAAGTAAACCTGGTGCTGCCATTCAGCACTGTTTATTTCAATGTCCATATAAAAACAACCTTGCATAAAACAAGTCAGACCTCCCTTCCCAAAATGAATGGAAGAACCAAAGAGATTTTCACAATAATGGAACTTTGGTTGATTAAAAAAATTAAACCATTGATTTAAGTGACAATATATATATATTTATTTATATATCTTAATTAATAATTGTATAAATGTTAAACAACAATAGCAAGGTTCAGTGCAGCATCTAAGGTGGCAATAAATACTTAAAAGGGAGCTTCTTGAATCTGGATTTGATTGTGAAACTAGAAACCGTTAACTTTTAAATATCTGTATATTTTAAAGAAAACTGAAACAAAAGAGTCTTACTCCTCCAGCAAGAGTATTTAAGCCCTGACATATGCCAAGGGGATGTTCTTGTCCATGTTGCTCTCAGTATGATTATTAAGCGCTTTCAACACATCCAGACCTTTGTCTCTAATATGGATCCAAACACCACGCATTTTAAAGATCAATAAATAATTACCATACACAGATCTCACTCCCACCATTCCCATCACTTAGCTGTCTGCAGTCTGTCAAATGCATTGGGGCAGAATTCAGCATTTGAATCACCATAATTGCAAATAGACTGTCATCACCCATGAAGTTTTGTGAGATGGGACTGCTCTCTTCTCACCATCTTGATGACAGCAGAAACTGAAATTATCTGGAAGGTAAACAAAACTTTAGCTCAGTAGTCTTGATTTCCAGAACCACTGTATATTGATTTTCTGTGTAGGAGATGTACAGCTCTTGGAGCACACTGCCTATCTTCTCATTTATTCATATATTTATTTACTCATTCTCTCATTTCGGAGCAAGGTAGCTGTGGCCACCAAATGGAATAAACTTACGAAATAGTAGAATAAAAGGCTTTAAAAATGTACCTTTAAGGGCCAGGGATTTAGCTCAGTGGTTTTGGGGCCTGCTGCGCAAGCGCAAGGATCCGAGTTCAATCCCCGGCACCAAAAAAAATAAATAAATAAATAATGTACCCTTAAGATGGGAAAAGTACTTTTTTATGAATGAGAAATAAAGATCATTATTTCTAGGAATAGATTGGTGTTGATGACTCGTGCTCACTGTTTACATTACACAGGGGTAAATATTCATCCCAGTAGCTCAGTTGAAAAATAAAGATCTTTGGATTAGTCAGTTCTTCAATAGGTATGCCATGTTATCAGTATAGTCAAATGGCAATATATTAAGAAATCATATCCTGCCACCTAAATTCCATTTAATCTCTTCCCATCATACCATTATTTTCTCCAAAGTCAAGAGAAAGAGAAAGGAGGTTAGAATTCTAGCTTCCTAGGGTAAACAAAAAAAAGCAAAAAATAAAAAATAAAAAAACAGAAAGAAAGTAAAACAATCCTTTATTTCAAGGATCTGAATGCTTCAGATTTATGGCACACATGTATGTAGTAAAGGTTTTCAGAAATTCTGTGTGAAAGACACAAGTTTCCTAAATTTCTTTAACTATTATTTATATTACCAGTAACTTTCCCCAAATTGCTTAGAAAATGAGGCATGATTACTTCTCCAGATTCCTTTCTCACCACTCTGCACCTAATCAGGTCATACTGAAGTTTCCCAATTTGTAATTTTTGCACATGCTATTCTTTTTTACCCGATGTTATGTTTTGTTTTATTCCCATCTCTTGTACCACTGGCTCAGATATAGTTAAGCAACAACTTGCCTGGGAATATTTCCCAAACAGCTGAATTATATAGACCTGTGCTCTGGTTCTCTACTGAATCTACTTTTCCTATATCAACTAAAATCACCCTTTCTTATGAATGTGTGTTTAATATCACTTTCCTGTTGAATCATAAACTCAAGAGGCCTGCATGGTTTGCTGCTTTGTCAACATTGTAGTTCAAATATCTCATATGGTTCTTGACACATCTTAAGTACTAAACAGATATTAAATTGAAATTAATATGCTAAAAAAGAAATTAATATGCTGAAAAATTGGTTTCAAAAAATGTTTAAGGGACTTCTAAGTTAAGAAGACCACAGATTCTCAGTTAATTATTGTGCTTTCAACTTGAGTGAGTTGCATCAGGCCATATAAATTGCCTTATGTTCCCTCTCTTTTATTTTCACTTTTGCCTATTTTGAGGTTAATAGTATATTCCACCAGAGACCCTGACACTTCAGAATATGAGAATTCCGGTACTTTGTTCTACGTGGTGCCATTCTACAGTGTGCTCATCTATCCCTAAAAATACTGCACAATATTTATTTCACCTTTACATTTACATACATTTACATTGATATGCTTATGCACTACACTTATGAACTTCACTATTCTCAAACTACTCAGATGTCCACTGCAATGCTGCTGAGTGATTACAAGATCTGAAGGTGCCTGGAGTCCTACTCTGGTTCTAATATCTAGTGTAACTAAGTCTACTTAGCAAGGAGCAAAGCAGGGCATATATTTGAGAGTCAGTGGCAACTTTCTGCATTTGGAACAGTCTTTCTAAGGTTTCCTAGTAGTTATAGCCATGTATTTGCTTCTGCATACTGAAGGACATTTTCTTGAATATTTTTATAATGTTTAGAGAAAGAAATTGTATTGTCTGTGGAGTACTTGGAATCCCAGGATCATTAATGCATGTGAAATTCAAATTGACTTGAAAGCCAAATAGCCACAAACCAGAATTTAGAACAATTATGTAATATAATAATACTAATAGAAAAAATTTATAAAATAAATTGAAAAGAAGATGGAGTAAATTGTTCAGAGTGACTGTAAATGGGGAAAATATGGGTTATTGTTTCTTACTGCTACTATGAATTTTCAAATTTGTGTAATAGTGGTAAACATTTATACATTGTAAATAAAAGTTATTATAAAATAGAAGTATATATTAATTATAGAACAGGACCGGGAATTTAGCTCAATGGCACCACACCTGCCTTGCAAGTGCAAGGTCCTGAGTTCGATCCCCGGTACCAAAAAAAAGCATTTATTAATTATAGAAGACATATAATGATGGTTTTTATAATTAGGGTGAATTATTTAGACTAAACACAGAGAATACTCTACCATGTGAGCCCTTAGCTCTGGGCCAACATTGGAACACATTCCTCCATACAAAGGACCAGTAAAGAACCTACAAATTCTAGCACATAGTCTGAAAACATGCTATAACTGCTTGCTGATCTCTAATCATCCTGTTCCTAAACTACAACACACATACACACACACACACACACACACACACAGACACACTGCTGTCTGGCACCTGTTATGACATAAAAGCCTCTCTCCTTAATTATCTTCTATATCAACTAAAATCACCTTACTTATGACTGTATGTTTAATAATATCATTTTCATATCATAGACTTGCTCATAAAACTACCTTCCTCATCTTTTGAACCACTCTCCTGGCACACATAAACACATTCAGAATTATACAATTTGCACCCATAATAATAAAGCCTACTGCTGTTGGTGGTGGTATACACACACATGCATGTTATAGACTCTCACTATGAAACAACTCTTTCATTTAATATAAATAATAAAGGAAGATGATTGACCCTGTTTACTTCCCAAATTCATATTTTATCTATTATTGCAATTAGTTTGATAAATATCAGAAAAATGGAGTGTCATTTGCATTTCCTGCAGGATAGATTTCTGATTTTTTTCCTATTACTTTTCAGCTTCCCATTAATACATTTTACTAGAAAATAAGAAAAGAGCTAGACAAAAACCATAGTCTCTACATTAGTTATATAAATCTTATGAACTTCTCCCCCTCAAAAAGAAAAAAGAAAAAACGAAGGGAGTATATAAGGAAGGAAAAAGAGAAGGTAAAAGTGAAGAAAAATCAAAGTGTTTGGTTTTATGGACCAAGAGACAACAAACCTTCATACATTAATAATAAAATCATTATGTCTGCATTTGTGTGTGTGATGGTCTTTAGCAATCAGTTTTCAGAATTGAAGTATATGGTTAATTAGGGCTTATGCACCTCCAAGTCAATTAAATTTGTTTTATTAATGCATAATTCAGTATTGTTATGTATAGTACAGCCCTTAAAAGGATTTTAAATTTTTTTCTTCTGATGTGGCCTGAAATATTTCAAGGAAACACCCACTGTCAAGTGAGTGAAAATGAATAATTATGGGAGCCCTAAAACCCCACAGTTGAGCAGACAAGACAGCTGCTATTATTAAGCACTGCAAATTGAAAGTATGGATTCTATCATTACAAGAACAAAGACAGTGCTGGGATAATTATGGAAATGCTATAGCTTCCATTTTTGCTAATGTTTTTGGTGGAATATTTAAAAGCCGCAAAAGGTTAAGATAGAGAGCTCAATTTCTGTATCTTGTTACTCACTGAGATGAATGTATTTTTCCACCAATTGTAGTCATAACAGAGCTTGCAATTCCTGCAAAATCTTGATAAGAAAGCACTGATTTGGGCAAGAAATTAAATGATAATAAACATAGCGTCGACTCAGTGGGGATGATATTGTTTAATGTCAGTAGTGACTGAAACTACCTTCTAGATGACTGAAGCTTTGTTGGCCTCCTCTGTTTATATTAATTTCTCCTTTCAAAGGCCATTATCTTAAATTGTATGTTATATAACTTGTGCCGCCTCCCTCCAGCCTACAGCACCACTTCCAAAGCAACTTCATGATGCACATTATAAGAGGAAAAAAATCATTCCTAGGCTCGCCATCCAAAGAGATTACAATCTTGAGACTATAATGGGAATGGATTAAACTTTGCACAATTTCCTTTTGTCACATGAATTGAATCCTGTTGTGCTATTTTCTGTGTGCCTTTCAATCTTTGTCACAAAAAAATGATCTCTGAAAGTGTTAGCGCTGCTTAAGCCACCCTGGCCTGGTTTTAACCCAGCCAGAATCTTACAGTTTCATTGACTCTGAATTCTCCTTCCTCAAGAAAACAGCGAGAAGATTGGAGAAAAATCCACCTAACAAATGACAGAACATGAGAAAGGTCATTGTCCTTTGGCTCAGCCAGGCTTACCAAGGAGGGTCAAGATTTTCATGTTGGTTTCATGCCAAAAACCTCAAAGGAAAGGGAAATGTTGCAATATAAATCCAATTTGGTGACATTAGTTGCCCACTTCTGCAAGAAGGAAAAAACCACTGAGGACCCTCACTCTCAGTGCAACTTTGTATTTTCAGATTCTGACTTCACATTCTTTCTCATATGCCAGACTGGGCACATTTTCACTACCTGTGAGATTAGGATGGAGCCACTCAAACACTGATGGTGTCCACAGACATCGACATTGCTTTGAATTGTCCAATGCCAGGAAAGAAAATGCAAGCATGCCCATTGGGAAGGAGAATAAGAGAACTGCTTCCTCAGAACTTGATTTTGTTTAAATCTCTAGAGTGTCTTTGATGTTGGCCAGGCTGCTGCATGCAATGCAGTGCTTTGGTTGAAGTTTAGTTGAAGTTTAAAAATAAAAACTTTTGCTACTTATATTTATGTATGAATTTCAAGCAACTCCATGGCCACCAATAAACAACTAATTTCCTCAAATAGAATCCATAAAATTTGCCACATTAAGGTATGGAGAGATTTTTTTTTTTAAACCTGCATGCTTTTACTTGGTAGAAACCTAAAGTTATGCATAGTAGAAATCAAGAAACCAAGGGTATAAGTAACAAAGACTTGGATCTGTGAGCTATGTTAGCACACAGTGTCAGAGCACTATCTATTGCATCAGGTTTAGTTTGGCTCCTTTCTCAGAACCCACTGAGAAATAATTCATGAGACTTTTAAATGTAACACAACTCACTAGATAGACTGTTGGATACTTCTAAAAAGAGAACTTGGTTTCACATTTGCATGATTTGGTTGACTCCAAATCCTGACTAGTTACAGGGTATATAATCCTGTGATACCCTAACCAGAATGGTCAAAAAGTGGCCTAAAGGATATTCTTCTCTTAGACCTTATCCCCTTTTCACCTAGAATTTCCCCTAAAAATAAATCGATGGGACTGAAGAGGCAACAAATAATACTGACTCATGTAGTCATGTGTTCTGTAACAACAGGAATACTTCTGAGAGATACAAAATTATGTCATATTTCTCATTGTGCAAAGTCATAAAGTACACTTAGGGCTTACACCTATGTATCCAGAGACCCAGTACTCATGAGATATATGGAGCTGCTACCAGCACAATGCTGAGTACTATTTTATGTTGACTTTTTTACTAAATAGGAGTACATTCTAGAATAATGATAAAAATGCAAAAACTACTAACAACTGTTTATTATTATCAAGTATTATGAACAGTCCATATTACATGGTATACTTTCATAGGACTGGCAGCACATTGGATTTGTTTACACCAACATCACCACAGACACACAAGTAAGTCATTGCACAATATTGTGATGACTCTGATGTCACTAAGTGATAGGAAATTTTCAGCTCCCGTTATAATCTATAGGATCAACCTCATACACATATTCCACTGACAGAAACAACATTATGTGGGAAAAGACAGTATTTATTTCATTCTTGTGCTGTGTTAGGTGCTAAGTACTTCACATGTGAATGTCTACATGGTTCTAAGTCACTTATAAGGAGATATTATTATTTTAGCATTTTATAGAAAATTGAGGATTGAAAAAGATACATTTCACCTATCTTCATACATCCAGGAAGAAGTCAATTTAGGTCTAGAACTGATGCTTAACCACTAATTTTACTGCCTCTCCATACCACCCCTGCTCTTTATATTGAGCTGTCTTATTAACCAACTACACCTTTAGTTTACTTAGACTAAACTTTCAATTTAATAGCTGTATTACTGAGGGGATATTGAGGCAACAGGATTCAGGATAACTACTCTATCTCTACTGATGGTTGGGTCATTTTTATTTGCCCAGGCACCAAAATGTCTAGCAGTTCTACAAATAGAAAAGAAAAAATGAAAGGAAAGAAGAAAAGAAAAGAAGCTGATACTTAAATGTAGGTAGAGATATTGATATAGAAAAAGACATTAGCTCAATATATAAATTGAAAGATAAGAAAAGTTTTCAATTCTATCATAACTAAATTAGACTATGAAAGGAATTTTAATTGAAATGGACACCTCTCAAACATACAATTAGAACATCTCCATTAATTTGGCTTATGATTGGCTTATGAGTAACTGCTAGAATATGGGAAGTCTCCTTTTAGTAATGTTATGATCCTAAATACCATTGGGATTATTTTTTAGTGTGGGAATTGCCTTTTCTTATCTGGAAGCAGAAATAGACCAGTGCCTAGAAACACCCAATAGAAATCATTGCTTCCATTCAATAGTTCTTACTTTTGATAAATGTCCATAACTTCTAAAGGCACGTAAAGCTTTAATAATTTCACAGAAAAGAATACTAATCTCAAGTTACCTTAAAAGGACATTTCCTAAAAATGAATATGTATTTTACATTACTTCTGTTCCTGAAGCTATTGCCAATTACTCAAAAACAAACAGTATGTGCACAACTCCTTAGAAATGGTGAGCTCTGAATTATGGAGCACTGGAAACTATTGCTAGCTAGATCCTCCTCAACTTACAATGGGGGTATGTCATAAAAAAACTATTAGAAGTTAAAAACAGCAAATGATGAAAATACATTTACTATATCCATCCTGGCAAATTGTACAACTTAGCAACAGAGTACACTGTAGAGTGTTGGTTGTTTATGCTGCTGATTGTGTGGCTGACTGGGAGCTGATGTTTATGGCCACTGGACAGTGCTGCAGAAAGTATCACACTGCATCATGAGTGCTATCACTTCTGCAGTGTAGTATAGAGAAAAACTTGTAAGTTGAACCATAGTAAGTCAAGTAGTGTCTGTATTTAGGAAGATAGTATTGTGATACTAGCGAGTGATATGCATAGTAAGCACTGATAGACTGTTGTCATTGTTAATGACGGCTTAAGTTTCTTTAAGAATTGGTAAAAAATAATAGCTAGCACTGAGGGTATTACTGCCTTTGTGGGGAAGTTTTAGAATTTTATGGAGGGCATTTTTTTGGCTCTTCTAATGTAGAGTATACTAAGGAGTTAGTGAGTGGAGACAGCAAATACTGTCTTGCAAATACTCAGCGTAATGAACAAAATTTTTATATATCAACCCAGACATTTACATATAGGCATTAAGTAGAATCTTATATTCTAATTGTGCAAATTGTTTTAATGAAATTACTTTCCTATTATTTCTTGAAATTATTAAAGCTAGAATACTATATTGGTTTTTTAAAACTATATTGCTGTTAGATTTGTCATCTATTAATTTCATTTCCAAAAAGTAAATGATATAATATAAAATATTTAATATTAAAAGTTATTTTTTATCTGATAGAGCTGAGTTCAAAGGGGTGAGAAATGAAGAAAGCATCACAGGATTCAAAAGCAAAAGATTGAATCTTAAAACCTCTTAAACTAGAACACATCTAAAAAAGTGCTACTATTACAATTATGAGGGGAAAAAGTTTCTTATATTGTGAATTAGTGCCCAGCTTTAATGTATTACCTTAACCTCCTTAGCTATGTTACCAAACTAGGGAGATGAATGCTGATTGAAGTGATGTTTTTGGTAGCTTCTAAGAGAACAGCTTAAAAATGCCCAGAGAAAAAATTTTCAATGATATTTGTGTACACCAGGTTTTCTTGTGTGTATAGTTGTTGGTGGTAATTTTGTGCATCCTGTTTATTTCCTTCTAAGATTATTCAAAATATTTCCAAATGGAATTCTGTAATGTTAAAGCAATATCTAAGAAGAGAAGTCTAGAAAACCCTGCTTTAGCAGGTATAAGTTCCAAGTATTTACATTCCTTTGTATTTTAGCCCACCTGTGACCTTTGAATAAGCTTCAAATACTCAGTGGTCCATAAGCCTCTCAGGCCACTGTACCACTGCCCCACAGAGCTGCAGAGCAGAGCCCCCCCAGCACCAAGGAAGTGAGCCTCTCAGGCTGCCATATCACTGCTCCAGAGCACCAAGGAACAAAGTGTCCCCTCCTCCAACCAGCACTGATGAGGTGAGCCACATGGGCACCAGCAGCACCATACCTACCCCGTGGCTGGTCTGAGCCATTACCTGGATCCATGCCACAGAGTTGCAGGGGTCATAAAGGACATTGTTCTGAGCTCCAGAAGATAAAGCAGAAATAAACAACAGAAAGAGGGCCGCTCTGAGGCTCCTTGATGAAAACTAGAAAAGGGAAGAAAATCTCTGCAATAAAGGCATACTAGACCACCTTAGTTGAGGGAGAGTGGTGTGGATCACAGCAGCATGGTTGCAAGCAAATCTGAGCCAGGGCTTTGGCCTGATCCCAGAGGCTTGGGCACACTGGCCCAAACCAAGGGCCCACCTGGAAAAAAGCCTCACAAGCAACAGCCAGATGTTCACCCCAATACCATTGGTAAGTGTGACAGACACTAGCCAGAAGCTTGCTCATACAACAGGAACTGGGGTGCACAACCCACAGCCAAAGGCCCTCCCAGACAACAGGTACATAGGTGCCCTAGGAAGAGGCACACCTAGATACCACCCCAAATGTCCACAGTCCCCAGCCAGAAGACCATTCAGACAACAGGTCAGCTCAGGGATCCAGAAGGCCACCATTCTGAACACAGGAAATGGTAAACAGGTGAGCAGCAGAGAAAAGGCTGCTCAGTGGCTTGGTGAGAATTGAAGGCCACTAGGTGAACAAAAAGTCACCTAAACAAAGGCACAGAAGGCTGCATCTGTTGAAATGAGAAGATACATAAACAGGTCTCAAAACCAGACTTCCAGATCACCTAAGGTAACCCCAAAGGGCATCGAGATGGAACACTCTGATACTCAACCACCTGGACTCCCTGAATTGACAACAAAAGAGGATATGGAAAAAATGAAATCAGAAATAATTTCTCAGATGACAACAGAGATTGTGCTCATAATGCAAGACATAATTTACAAATCTACAGCAGACACAGATAAAAAAATAGAGGAGCTGAGAAACATGATGGAATCCCAACATAGGAAACAAATGGAATCCATAAAACACATGCAAATAGATTTCCAGAAAAGTAAAAACTCCACTGAAAGTTCAGGCAGCAGAATGAGCCAATATGAGGACATACTTTCAGATACAGAAGATAAGATAACAATTAATCACAAGGAAAAAACATTTTTGTAAAATATTAAGGGACCACAAGAAATCAATCCAGCAGCTACTGGACAATGCAAAGAAGAATCACATAAGACTGATCAGAGTCAATGAGCAAACAAGAGAGAGTCCAGACAACATTTAAAAAAAAACAAAACTGTTCACAGAAGTAATGGGAGAAAAGTTCCCAAGCAGGAGAAAATAACTTGACATACAGATAAGTGAGGCATATAAGACTCCAACTAGCCATGATCAAAAAAATTCTGCACATAGGCATATAATACTTAAGATTCCAGAAACCCAAAAGAAGAATAAAATTCTACAAGCAGTTACAGACAACGAGCAAATCACATACAAAGGAAAGCAGATCAGAATCACAACAGACTTCTCAACAAAAACCCTCAAGGCAAGAAGAGCCCGGAGTGATGTATTTTAAGCTGGAAAGGAGAACAGCCTCCAACCCAGACTGATGTACCCTGCAAAACTATCTATAAAAATTGATGGAGAAATAAGATACTTTCAGGACAAAGAACACCTTAGGAATTTCATGAATACCAAACAAGCACTCCAAAATTTTTAGACAATATCCTAGGAAAAGACAATGAGGATGACAACCCCAGGAATCCCAACAGAATGAATCTACTGGGCTCAACAACAAATTAAAAACAAAGGATGAGAATCCAACAAAAAGAAAAAGTCATGACAATGATAAGTCAATACGTATCAGTTATACCTATCAATGTTAATGGTCTCAATTCAGCAGTCAAAAGAAATAGACTGGCAAAATGGGTCAAGAAGCAAGATCCAACAATATGCTGCATACAAGAAACACACTTAATTCAAAAGGAAACACAGACTGAAAGTTAAAAGGTGGAAAATGATACTACATGCAACAGGAAATGAAAAAAGCAGGAGAAGCTATCCTCTTTACAAATCAAGTGGATTTCAAACCAACAGTGATTAAGAAAGATAAACAATGTCACTATGTCCTTGTAGGGAACAATCCAAAAGGAAGAGATGACAATCATAAATATCTGTGCACCAAACACGAGTGTGCCCAACTATATAAAACAAATACTAATGGACATGAAAAATCAAATATGCACTAATACAATTGTAGTGGGGGACCTCAATACCCCACTGTCACAAGTAGATAGATCAACTAGACAAAAAATAAACAATGAAATACTGGAACTCAATCAAACTCTTAAAAAAATGAACTCAACAGCTGTTTACAAAGTGTTCCACCCCATAAAATCAGAATATACATTCTTTTCAGCTGCACACAGGTCGTTCTCCAAAATAGACCACCTACTCACTCATAAAACATATTTAGGTAAGTGCAAAGGAATTGAAGTTATCCCCTGCATATTATCAGACCATAGTGTGATAAAATTGGAGATCAATAGCAAAAGAAACCACAAAAACTTCATAGGCACATGGAAATTGAGCAACACACTTCTGAATGACCAATGGGTCACAGAGGAAATTGAAGTAATCAGACAGTTCCTACAATTAAATGACAATGACAATACAACATATCAGAATCTAGGGGACAATGAAAGCAGTCTTATGAAAGAAATTCATAGTAGTGAATACTCATATTAGCAAAACAGAGTGAGACCAATTAAACAACCTGATGCTGAACCTCAAGCTTCTAGAAAAAGAAGAGCAGGACAAACCCAAACCTCATACAAGG
>NW_004624750.1:14792221-14857096 GCF_000247695.1 Heterocephalus glaber | reverse complement strand
GGGGGAAAAATAAGAACCAAGAGAGATTATGTAAAGGTGCAAATTTCCAATGATGAATGTCATTATATTGTATAACTAAAATGTAGCAATAAAATTAATGTCTTTAAAAAAATGTTCATAATCATCAAAAATCCCTCTTTTTAGAGAAAGATCAAGGTGTTGGCACATGTAAACATCCTTAGTTGGATTCTGTCCATTTTCTTAATAATTCATTTGCTGGTGCAATTATAAAACCTAAAATTTACGTATCTCTGTGTCCTTTTGCTTATTAAATAAGCACTGATGTTTAGCTATATGCTACAGATTTATCTTCAAAGAGCAACTTTTTATCAGTTCTATTCCCTCTAATGCCAAAAGAATGATTGTGTAGATAAAATGTAAAACAAGAGAAAGTATATTAATAAAAATTCTAAATTGAGTAGCAAAAATAAGATTGTTTCTAGATAGAAGTTCAATGACAATCTTTCTACAAATAGAAATATGTTTGAACATAGGAAGTGCTTGAAAGATTGAGTGAAATATTTAATAAATGATTATAACTCTCAAATGTTTGAAAATCCTAAATAAAACTCCATTTTAGATATACAAGTTGAGCTAAAACAAAGAGGTTTCCAAATATGGTTTTTATTATTGAAAGTTTGTTACTAATAATTTTAATGTAAATATATACTTATAAAATTCAAAAATATTTGATGCTTTCTATGTGTGCTGGATATTGTTATTTAGATTTCATATATATATAAACTATTTTATTCTCACCAATACAGTACTCTGAGTCAAATGTCCCACTTTACTTGTTTAGTGATTTGGCCTAGGTCACATATGAATTTTGAATGTGTTTAAAATGGAAATTCAACTGACTGAGCTAATGAGTAAAAGGATCACATGAATTTTCAGTTTCATAAAAATGGAATTGTTTTTATTTTTGCACTTTATTAAATTCTTTTATTGGTACATTGTAGGTATACAACACAATTACATTTCTCATTGGAAATTGTACCTTTACATAATGCATCTTGGTTCTTATTTTTCCCCCATTCCTAGCCCTCCCTTCACCCCCTCCACCCTTCCCTATTTACAAAGACTTTATTTCCATTTTTTCCAAGAAATACGGAATTGTAATAATGAAAGTTGGTATAGTAACACTGAGTTCACCTAAATAAAAAAGGGCTGTACGGCTTCCAGAAAGTCCTGTAAACTCCAAATATAAAATCATGACCAGATATGTGAAAGGACCAAAATGAAGAACAAGAAAGTACTCAAAGGAGCCCCAGAGAATTTTTCTCTATGCCTCACATCTTCTTCTTTCTGCTTGGCTGTGGGATTCCTCTTTCTCTCTCTGCTTCCCAGTTTACATGACCATCTATACCTTTTGATCTGATTTGTCATAATTCCAGTAATAGGAGCAATTAATATTTTTCCAGTTCAAAATTCAGATTTTTGGAGAAAGATCTTTAGTTTTCCAAATTGGGTCAAATGACCTCCTGTTTCAATCAACAGTGAACACCTATACACTGTCCCCACCTCCTTATCTTCAGCCATTTTCCATAAGGTTATGAACCATACAGAACAAATATGGCACCTGGGAGCCACCCCTGTAATCATGTGAAGCAAGAGTTTTCAGAATTTCAGGTGGAAATCTCACTAGACAATCATCTCAAAGGCAGTGCACCTAACATCTTTGATAGTTAAATTTTAAAAAATGCTTGTTAGTTCTGTTCATAGCTGCCCTTTTTCCGAAGCACACACAGTGGTCTATAGTGTGTGGAAAAGTTTAGTACATCTGGGTCAGAGTATCAATTTTTCTGGAGAGAAAATATGCTTGATGAGCGCATTGATATATAGTATTACAGGTTCTAGGGAATTAGCATTAAACTAACTCATTGAAGTCTACTTAGAAACAATGTCAGAGGTCAGAAAATGATATTCCAAAATAGACCACTTTGGACTTCAAACCAGGAGCACTTGGAGAATAACAACTGGAAGGCTTTCCTTGAAGTTCCTTATCCACCTGAAGACTGCCCAAAAGAAACACCACTGCCTTTAAAACTCGTTGAAATTGCATTGACTGAGAAAGATGAAACAAATCACAGAGGAAGAGACTCAAAAATCAAACACCATACCTAAAATTCACAGGCATGTGGGCATTGTCCTTTGGGCTTGTTCATGTCCACTAAAATCATTTACTGCCCCTCTGAAAGTACCTACAGCCACCCCATCACCACTACCACTTTGCTTTCCCTTGGATAGAGGGTATTTGAGTTTCAGTTCTCTGGCCCTTCAAGTTGTGTATCTTGTGTGGCTCTTGCCACAAGTGCACATTGATAAATTTTGTAGGCATTTTCTCCTATTAATCTATTGTCCGTTTGTTTCAGCAGACTCAATTACAGAACCTTCAAGGGAAAAGTTTGAACAGCAACAATGGAATCACAAACATTATCGGTTTCATAGAGTTAAAAATGCCTGAATCCAGGCTTAGGACTGCTCCGAATGTGAGACCTGTCAGGAGATCAAGTTATGGATCAGCTCCTTGATAAGAACAGGTCCAATCACATCAACCATTACCTCATGAATTATCCTTTTCTTCCTGAAGGAATGAACATTTTTATACAAATAAATAGGACAGATCTCTATGGCCAGGATGCCATCTCCACTAGGATAAATATTGAAAATTCTCGTTCTCCCTCTTCAATGCAGGTGACTTTCTCTGAGTAACAGTTGCTTCAACCCAGGCTTAAGGATGCCATTGTGTTCCTATCAGAATATTTCCTAAGTTCTTCAATAAAATATTTATAAACATCTTGTAATTTTCAGAGGTATCTTTTCATCTTTCTTATCCTAATTTTTACTAGTCTCATCATCAGAAACTGTGTTTGTGTGTATGTGATTGTGTAAGTACATATGACATATAAACTACAACTTGACTACTGTTAAGAATATTCTCTTACGGCCGGGGATTTAGCTCAGTGGTTTTGCCACCTGCTGTGCAAGCACAAGGACCCAAGTTCAATCCCTGGTACCACACACACACACAAAAGAATATTCTCTTAAAAAGGCCTAAATAAGAAAGGAAATCAGGAGTCTGGAACTAGATAGGATAACAAGGAAAGGGCATGAAGAAGTACAGTAAAAGAAAAGATGGTAGGTTGTCTTCCACACATATTCCTTGTATAAGAATTGTCAGCTCATGTGAAAACTACTGAATCTGTCTGGAGATGTCAGATTGGATGCAAACAGAAGCTCAATATGTACCTATGTGAATACAGCATGTGAAGAATACAGTATGGCTAAGAACCAGTCCATTGGAATTATGAAGACACAATGATACATGACTTACCAAAATAATTTCATTTGGTTGTACAAGTGGTAAACTTCACAGATCTAGAGAGTACTTCACAATTAAACATAAGAGATGTGAATGTTTATTGTAAACTTTTAACAGATAATAGCATTTCTTAAGGAAAAAGAGGTACATTTATAAAATTTATGTAAAGATACTATACAGACAAAATTGGGACCAACTACCATTTTTGAATAGGTGCAATGCAAATGAGTCTGAAAGCCAAAAAAGGAAATTAAATGACTTTTTTTCTGACCAATGTTAATAACTATATTTTTGATTCCCAGTTAATACAGACTACCAAGTTATTCACCCACCTGTAGTAATCAGCACTTAGTAGCTCACAATTTTGTTAAATAGATTTGGAATCTACAATCTGATTTCCAGTAGCCTAACTTTCTGTTTTCCATGAAAACATGTTTCTGTTTTAGAGCTGTTTACAAAATTCTAAAGAAATCCATCATTGTTTTCTCATTTATATTTACCTTTCTCTCTCCATCCCCTTTTTCCTTGAAATAAATTGAGCATATTGTGAGTTTTTATAATTTATCTGAATTTCATTAAAGAATTTGATGTGTAGCAGAGAGGAACTAAGGAGAGAAAGAGGTCACAAGAGCACAAGTCTAACTCATTAGACTTAGGATGTTGAGGGAAAGAGTTAAAAACATGACTTCAATAATGATGTTTTAAGATGATTGCTATCATTCTTATTGTAAGACTCAGTAGCCATGATTTATTTTATAATTTGAAATCCAAACTAAAGGTGAAAAAATTCCTTCTGTCTTGTCAACAATGAGGGACCTGGGTACAGGCATATTCCCACAGGAGGCGCAGCAGGTGTGAAAGCCAGGGGCTATTGCTGTTGGCTGTTGATTACTCTGTGTAATTTGAAAAACTCTCTGTTCCCACAGCTTTATGTAATATATCAACAGTAATAGATTCATAATCATTATTCAGCCCACTGGAGGTTTGGCCGCTGTGACAGATGTCTCTCAATTTCATCTTATGGGCTCTTGGTCTTTCTCCCTTCCCTCTGGAAAATATTTTGTACAAAAATCTAGGCTTAATGTATCTGCTTAAATGTCTGCATCCAGTGATGACATTAGTGATCAATCTCCAAATCCAAATGAGTAGTTAATTAACCATCATAAGCCAAATACCCCAGTACCAATTTAGCATTCTTTATCCTCACTAGATTTCATGGCAAATACGACAAAATGGTGCACAGTTAAAATGTGGGGTATGCTTTTGTTTTTAATACTTGGAATGGGCCATTTTTTGGCTCTCCATTTAAAGATATTATATTGTCATAGGAAGAAAAGGGGCAAAGGGGAAGTGGGAGGGGTATGGGTAAGGAAAGAAGGGAAAGGAATTAATATGAGAAAATGAAAAAAAGCAAATGAAGTATCTGTAAATAGGGAGGAATGGAGGTATTGAGGGGAGGGCAGGAGAAGGAGGAAAAATAAGAACCAAGAGATTATGTAAAGGTACAAATTTCCAATGATGAATGTCATTATACTGTATACCTAAAATGTACCAATAAAAGGATATATAAAGAAAATAAATAGATAGATAGATAGATAGATAGATAGATAGATAGATCTACAGTCTTGGGAGTTTTTGTTTTAGAATTTTTGTGGGAGTGAGTCTTAGATTTTGGTGTTTATCACTGAATAGAAAATGTAGCATAATCCACAAACATCCCACCAGGTCCAATAACCTTGAAAAAGAAAGGACTGCATCATCTTAGTAATATTGATCAGTCTTACAAGGGGAAGTCATACTTCATATTTTTATCTCTTATTCAGTGAATTTCTGGTAAATATATAAGAAAGAAAACATTGTATTTCCCTATGTTTATTGTTCACTTTCTTAAGAAAGTTGAGTTTAAGACATACATGTATTAGGATATTATTCAGGACATTATTTTATCATCATTATTCTTTTACATTTGAAAAATATTGTTACGTTTTTAAGTATTTAACATTTGGTTTGTTTCATCTGTGCTTTTTTCTCATTTTTGTTATATTTTTAACATACTATACTAATTATTTCTCTTCAATAATTTGGAGAAACAGAGATAAAAATGAGTTACAGTATCTACAGAGAAAGAGAAAGATTGATATAACAAGCAGGTCCTTCCCAAATAAAGGGGGATGTTTTGTATTTTTTTATTTTTGTTTTGTTTTATTTCTTTGCTTTGTTTACAATCACATCACCTAGAAAGCAAAGGCTAAAAGCTTTAAAAAGATCAGTCTTTCTCAGTTGAATTGGAATGTTTCTTGAAGAGTTTACATGATTTCTTCTTAATTTGCATGTTTTCTTACTGCTCTGGCAGTAAATGGAAGGTCAGCTGGAAAGAACTGTGAAAAATACATTCTTGAGTATGGGTGAGTCTGAGATTTCCACCAGCAGTTCCATTTACTAGCATCTGAGATCAATTTCTTATAATCCCATTGAATAAAAACTTGTTAATGCATCACTTGCAAACTCTAAAGCTGCCTATTTTACGAAGCATGTCTTCTACTGACTTTTATTTTTCCATAAGAAGTATATTAAGTTGTGTTAAAATTAATTTAATGAATGATGTTAAGAAATATGCCTAATGCTAAGATTGAATTTTTAGTTCTGGGTCTAATTGAAGATATCTTTATTAGCATCTTATTAACAAAAGAGAAATATCCTAGAGGAAAAAGAAGGAAAGCATTTTCCCTTGGTACATTGAAGGTAGTTTGCCTAATAGTTAAAACCATAGGCTTTGGCAAAAACACTCGCTGTTGCAAACACCAGATTCTTCACTTAAATGTCATCTGAACTTGGACAAGGCACATAATTTTCCCATACCTTTTGTTTCCTCATCTGTAAAATGGGCATAATGATAGTACCTGTTGGTGCTGGGAAGGTTCTGAGCAAAGTTCTTAAACACTAAGAACTAAGAAGTATTAGCTACTATATATAAAAACTATGCACCACACTTTGAAAAAAAAAAATCACACTTGATCCACTGGAATCCTGGATTAACTCCAGTTTTCCTGAGGTGCTCAGAGGGAAGTTACTTTTCATTTGAACGAATGCTCCAATAATAAACTTTTATTAAAAATGTAATACAGAACTTTATTAGCAAAAGGCTGCAATGAAGTTGGAGTGAACCTGGGCCATGAATAATGAATGGATACACTGAAATTAGTTAAACTGTTTCCTAGATGATCAGGGAATCTATCTCACTGGAAGAAGTTTGATGTTTTTCCCAATTTGTGAGATTGTTGAAGAGGAAGTGAGAAGACTACTAAGACAAATGGAAGTATGCAAGGAATTATTTGACAGCAAATTCTTGAAGAAAAGAAAAAATATTCCAGTCATCATATTCCTTCCCCCACTGGAAATTCTAGCCAAACAGAAAGGATTGGCTGTCACAGCAGATTAAAAACAGTACCTAGTAAGACCTAGCATTCCCCTACATTTGTTGAAATCTAGCCATTATGTACCCAGTTACTGAAAAGTAGTCGGATAGTATCTATTATGTATAAGAAAACCATCTTGATCCTAGTTCAACATGACGATGCAGATTATTTCTCAGGCCACAGAGAAGCAGCCATTATTTACTGGATGCTTAGGGTTCTGATTCTGTAGTTTCCTCTTTTCCTTTTTCTAGCTTTTCTTCAAGGTTCAAATTCCTTCCTGCTGCAATACTTTGTCATCAAAGTTCTATTCTAAAAATAATATGTCAGGTCCTTGCACCCTTCCCAAAAGACCAGCTACAAACAAGCACACCTCATTATAAAGACTGGGTATCTCTTCCTAATGCTTCAATATGATTTTTTAAAAAACTATTGAAATAATGAAAATCTACAGGAACAAAGGCAAGAGAGAATCAGGCTCTACCACAATTTGATTTTAAAAAAGTAAGATATCTTCTTGATGGAGAATTTCTTGGTCCATACTAATATTCTATGATTGTATAATTCTTTATCCTATACAGAAAAAATGCAGCTTTGTTTCTGATAAAGTCAGGATCTTGTGTTTAATCAGTCACAGTTTGCCCAGCAGCCAGTTAGTAAATAATGGATCGTTGCTCCAGTCAACTTCAAGGAGAATTTTAGGTGATCTACAAATATGGATTACAAAAAAGAGAAAAGTAGAGAAACAAAGAAAATTAAAGAAAAGGAAAGGAAAACTATACAATAAACGCAGCCCATTGAAAAGAGGAAGGAAGTCTCCTTGTCATATTTTACAGTAAGTTCTGTTTCACGCCAGTGAGGTAAACTCTTTACTATTAATTTGTCCCTAGATTGGATTGCAGTGATATTTTGGAAAAAGGAAGAAATCTTCTTTTTTTTTTTTAAATTTTAGATTGAATAATTCAGTATAATGCCTCAAAAAGTGAGACCTAATCTCACATGACCTCTAAGGTCTTTCTGATCTCCACTCTTCACGATGCTCACAATCTATGAAATGCTAAACATGCAAGTCAAATCTGCTGTGACCAAGTCGATTTCAAATTTCCATTGTTACCAAGCTTGTGGATGAGATGGATACGGGCTTCGTGAAGTGGTTTATAATTTATCTGGTTGTCTTTCTGTTCTTAATCTGTCTGTGGGAGTGACAGCTTTACATAATCACTAGCTTCCAATAAGTAATTCCATTCACTATCAGTTTTTAATTTTATTTCTTCATTCTTCTGTTGATGCAGTAAAATGCTGGTTAATCTGCAGAGCCCACGCAAGCCTAGTATTGTCATATTAATTTCACACTACTGCATCTTCATGTTTAGTCTCATAGTAATTAAAGAAAATCATTATAAAGTGGAAATTAAGCTAGAAGTATAATCCCTGGTTTTAGTTTGCATAAAGCTAATGCAATTAGGTTTAATTCATATCAATTTTTCCTTATTATTTTTTCATATAGCCAAGATCTTCCTTTTCTAGTAAAATATTTAGTTGTGGGCATTTCTTTTTTTAACATTTCTATGTGTCTGAGCTTGTAATCTGAAACTGCCCCGCAAGAATCCATCACATAGATAGGCAGGATAAAGTTATTCCTTCAATTTTAGCAAAAGACTTACATGAGCTGAGAGCAGTGATTCTCAGCACATAGACCCTCACGGAGCAGCATCAGCCATAAAGAACTACAAACTAGAGACATTTATAGCTACATGGATGCACATTGAGGCCATCCTCTTAAGTGAAATAAATAGAACACACATGTGTAAATATGGAATAGTTTCTCTTGCGTGAGAAACTGAAAGTATAAATAAGGATTAAAATGAATAATTGATAATGTGAAACAGGAAGAAAAGGTCCAAAAGGGTAGGGGAGCTGGGTGGGGAGAGGTAGGGGAAAGGAAAGAAGGGAAAGGAAAAAATATGGGAAAAGAAAAAATGGAAACAAAGTCTTTGTAAAAAGGGAAGGGTAGGGGGATGAAGGGAGGGCAGGGGAATGGGGAAAAATAAGAACCAAAATACATCATGTAAAGACACAAGTTCCCAATGATAAATGTAAATTATTGTATACCTATAATGTACCAATAAAGGAATTTAAAAATAATTTAAAAATCATATGGAGTAATTTGCAAACAAAAAAATTTTTAAAAAGTTTCTGGAACTGCTTAAATCCACAAAACTGGTACACTGTAAAGATAGGATTCAAACCTAGACATCTACAGTATTCTTTAATAGGTTAAATAATTAGTTATTGGATTTCAAAAATATTTCAAGGCAAATATCACAGAGAGAACCAGTACACAAATTAAATAAAATCAAATATTTCTTTTATTGAAATGAAGTTATACAGGGGCACAAAACCACATCCCCAGTCACCATAACCCCTCCCATACATACTGTCACCTACTTGCATGGTGGACATTCCGCCATCTGTGGGTGAATTTTCCAAATAATAACATTTTCCCCTTTCAATTTTGTCTAGACTTGAATGTCATGCTGAGCCATCTGAGCTTTTACAACAAATCAATGATTCTGCTTTTTGTGACCATGTGCTCCTTACTACAGAGATGTTAGACATTTGTGAGAGATCCGCAATCTAAACAGGGACACCCTGTGGGTGTCCTTTAGACAGGATACCTAGTACCTTACTCAAAAATGTAACACACCTCTACAAATGTTTAGTTACTAATAAAATACATATTCATCTAAGAGTGTACTGAACTCAGAATTATTTTATGATATCATGAATTTTCTTCACCAATAGTTACTAAAAGTTCAGCTTTAAGCATATTGGCATCTGCAGAAAGTTTTCATGTTAAAAAGAAAATTCAGCCTCAAGGTTTGACAATTTCTGGTCTTCTTGGACCTCTATAATCTATCAGGCCTCACCTACTGCTCTCATCCAACTGCAGGGCTTCATTTGCTTTGATTTTCAAAATAAATTAAGTGACTGTGTTAGTCAGCTTTCTGTCACTGTGCCAAACAAGCGAGACAATTAACATATAAAGAGAAAAATTTTATTTTGGTCACAGTTTTGGAAGTTCTGGTCCATGATCCATAGGTCCTGTAGACTTTGATCCTGTGGCAGAGCAGCACATCATAGTGAGAGTGTGTAGAAGAGCAAAACCACTCACCTCATGCTGCAACAAAGGTAAAAAGAGAAGAGTCTGGAGTCTCACAATTCCTTGAAAAATCATGTTCTCACTAAGCTAAAGATCTCCCACTAGGCCCTACCTCTTAAAGCTTCTATCACCTCCTGATGGCATTACCCTGGCAATGGAGGCTTTGAGGACATTTAAGGTACTATAGTCATGATCAAATAATTTATCATCTCAACCTTGACGTTTTTAACATAAAATAGGGCACTATTAATAATAATATTGCCATAGATGCCATAAAACAGGGCAACCCTATACGTATGGGGAGATTTATTGATCCTACCAATAAGGCCATTCCTTGCCTCTCCCTTCTTCTCACCCCACAGACATACACTTTGTTTCATCCATAGCCCTGGTGAGAACACTCCTTGACTCAAAGCTGTCCTCATCCCTGCACCATAAAATTTAGGTTCTTATTCTAAAGTTTAAAATCTTATAGGATTTCAGTATATTTATTTCAATTAAAAATGTTTAAATTGCTTTCTTTTTTATCAATCAGGACCAGGTGCATAGTTTTCCAGGCCTAGTACAAAATAAAAATGAAGACCTTCCACTCTAAAGTTATTTCAAAATTCAAGATGATGACAACAGGGCAATAAGCCAAGTGCAATGCCCCATGGAGCACCACGCATCCATGGAACTGGGCCTGGGCTCCAGGCACAGTGGACCTCCAGGGACCCATCATGTGTCTGGGTCTTTCCTTTGAAGCTCCACTTGTGCTTAATTTAAAGCTTAGGTTTTCAGGCAGTATTGTTCAAAAACCCCATCCTGATTCTGTCAGTTCAAAATTACAATTTTCTTTTTCCTCAGTTGCCTTCCAATCACCTCGTAATACCACTATTGTGAGGACCAAGACTTTTCACAACAGGCCTTTGGGGGCCATTTAAGATCCAAACTATAGCCATAGTTCTGGGAGACCGCAATATAGATTATGCCCAAAGCATGCTGTAAGCACTGTAGGCTGTGAAGAGTTACCCCACAATTGACTTGTTTTGAGAAGCAAGTCCAGCCGAAGCCTCTGTGCCAAGATCAGAGTAACTCGCACCCAAATTCCATTCCCACAACTAAAACCTTCTTAACTAGAAGGACAATATTCTAATTACAACCGTATATTTTGTCTATTCTGTTCCTAATTCAACAATGCTTTGTCTTGTCTTTTACGAGGCTTGCTTACATTAGTTTCCATAGAAACTGCATGACTGCTCATCCTCACACATAGTGCCACCCTTGCCCACAGCTTTCCTTTACCCCAATTGATTACTAATAAAAATCAGTGGCTTGGACTGACCAGCACTTTTGTTGGTTGCACCTGCCTTGGTCATCCCGGTGCCCTGCTTTCTGTCTCTTTTAGTTCTTTCTTTTAGTTTTTTTCCTCAGGCTTGTGTCATACACTGGGCAGGAGACTGGAGCCTTCTGCAGAGGTTTCCAGTAATGTTTCAGGGGTCCCCAGTCATGGTCAAAGAATTTATCATTTTAATTTGGGCATTTCTGAACATAAAAGAAGACACTATTTATAAAGACACTGGCATAGCTGCCATAAATCACATATTCTGTGCACCTTTCCTGGCCATGCTATATTTTCTTGCCTCTGGGCCAAATTTCATAATGCTGATTTACCTACTGTGTGGATTTACCTACAATTGCCCTCAAAATCGGTGTTTTATCATTTGCATTTGTCAATAAAAAAATAGCTGAAAGCTCTGGCAGATATAAAAATACGTTCTCCAGAGTTTAAAGAGGCTCAGTTTAGGGCAATTACTCTGCATGAAAGTGAGTATCTGAAGGCCCTGAGAAATGGACATAGATCAAAACAACCAGAGAAAGAGTCATGCCCAACTGACTAATTAGAAACCTCTCTCTCTAAAATGAATAGGTTCTTTTGAGCTGAACAGTGGTCCTGGAGTGAACTGAGCTTTTAACTCTTACTTCAGAGACTTGCTCCCTCCCATTTGTCTTCATGTTCTGGGTTATCATGGAGCTTATCACTTGTTTAAGGCAGATCACAGATGTGGCAGAAAAATCAGTGAAGCACTATTTCCTCTTTAGTTTTAACATCATATAAAATTCAGCACCAAGGTCAAATTTCTCTGAAGTTTTCTCAATTTCAAAAATAGGGAATACAAAATATTACGGTAGAAAAGATTGTAGGTTTTGGATCCAGTTCAAATGCTGATCTACTTGTGACTTGCTGATCTACTTGCTGCTAACATGTCTAATTTACTGAACCTTAGATTTCTCCTGTGATGCCCCCATCCAGTTAGATCCATTTGTGCTCCACCAAATGAATGTAAATTAATACAGCCCTTTCTCACTGCATCACTGCCGTAACTAGTTTCATGATTACAATACATCTCAGATACCATCTTATAGTAGGGATAGCATAGATACAACTTACTTCTTTTTCTGTGGTACAAAACACTTTTCCATAATGAGAGATGTGCATTCCTGTAGGCCCAGTACCTTCTACAACATTTGTTCAGGAAATTAAATTAATTTCTTTAATGGCAAAGAGTGAGGTTTGCTTCAAAAAGCAGAGTAAATAATCATAATATAGGTATTTCTCCAAAGAGGACATACAAATTATTAACCAATACATAGAAAGATGCTCAATATCCTGATTATCAGGGAAATGTAAATCAAAACCACAATGAGATATCACTTTACCACATTACATTTGTTAGGATGGCAACAATTAGAAAAAATAAAACAAAACAAAAACCTCAGAAAATATTAAGTGTTAGTGAAGATATAAAGGAATTGTGAACCATGTGCACTATTCGTGAAAATGTAAAATGGTGTGCCTGCTATGCAAATAGTATGGAATTGTCTCAAAAGTCAAATATAACTGCATGTGATCCAGCAATCTCATTTCTGGGTATTTATCAGAAAGAGTTGAAAACAAAATCTTGAACAGATATTGGCTTCCCAATTTTCACTATAATATAATTCACATATGCCAAGAGGTAGAAACAACCTAAATGTTCACCAATGAATTAATGGGTAAAAAAAGAAGCATATATCTACAATGGAGTATTACACTACCTTATAAAAATGGAAAGTTCTGCAATGCACAACACCACAGGTGAAATGGAAGACAATCTTCTAGGTGAAATAAGCCAGTCACAGGACAAATACTAAGTGATTCCACTTATAGGAGGTATCTAAAATAGGCAAGCTCATAGAAGTAAAAAGCAGGTTACAGTAGTTGTAGTCAGAAGCTGGGAAAAAGTGGAAATGGGAGCTGCTGTTTAATGAGTATAGATTCAATCATTCAAGATGAAAGATTGATAGATATCTGTTGTACAATATTGTGCATAATTATTGTACACTTGAAAATATGCTAATAGAATAAATTTACTGAGTTTCTACCACAATAAAAATAACACTTATTGATGTTGCTAACTTGATTCTTTATAAATCTTCTTATATTGAGTACTGTTAAAAACAGTTGAAAGAATGGAAATGTTTTCAATGCCTTAGCATTTTAGTATCCTAGGAGTAAAAAAACTGAAAACTGAACCTCCTCTGATCAAAATTTTCCTCAAAACAGTGGTTCTTGACCTAAATACACCATTAGTCCAATGGAGAGATGTGCCAATGTGAGACCAGAGATCTGAGTAAGTAAGAATCAAGCTGAGGGGTGAAATCTCAGTGTTATCTCACTAGCTGCTCTTCTTTGAGCAAGTTATCTAGATCTTGAGTGTCTTCATTTTGTCAAATGTAAAGTGAAGACAATTACTGTTAAATGCTTCTCTCATACCATTATTAAAGTAAATGGAATGATACATCAAATGGACCCGGGTCAGTCACTGTAACTATTACTGCTAATTTATACTCACTACTCATAAAGAATGCAACTGGCAAATAATTGTGTGTAATTGACTTATTTTATGCAGATTGTCCCTATTGCAGAGTGAAATAAATCACTGCTTCAGTCTAAAGAACTACTTCATAATTTATTTTATTAAGTTCATTTATTTTTTCAAAATGGATCACATCTTGCTAATTTTGTGATCCACAAATTAAGGGCTCTTTTAAGATAGGTTTCATATCTTTACTCCAACAGCTAGCAGGCTATTGTAGGCTCTCTGTAAACATTTTTGAATGAATAAATATTTATGCATTTAAATTTTGCGGGAAAGTACTGAAAATATTTCATCAAAAAATAACAGAATTTCCACATTTCTCTGCAAGCATTTCAAATTCAGAATATCTTAACTATAATAACTATGCAACATTTGCCTTTTGAGGGAGTAATTGATGAAAGTTTGTATTTCATAGAACCTTATCTGTCAGAAAGATCATAAGGGGATTGACAATTCATTTGTTATGATTTCTTATTTTATAAAATAGAAAACAAAATCCTAAACTGACCTAGAGAATTGGCTCATGGAGGACTCAGGGCATGGTCGTCTAGTCTGCACCAGGCTGCATTTGATCAAAATCTCTGGCTTCCCTATAGCTGAGACTGTAGCTAACCTAACAGCTTTAAGGGGACCTAAGAATATTTTGGGAAATAAATACATTAGCATTCACTCCCATATCCTCTCACTATCTCTCCCCTTCTTTCTCCTCTATAAAGTGTGTGTACACACCACACACAAACACACACACACACACACACACACACACACACATTTTACACACAGACCAGGAAAGCAAGCAAGATCCATCTGTCCAGCAGGGGGCTTCCATGAGAATGGAAAAGACTAGAACAAACTCCTGCTGAAAATATCTTCCTGGTTTTGTCCAGAAAATAATTGTATGGATTACTGGTATGAGAAAAATACTACCTTTCAGGAACTGGAATCTTCATTTAAATTATATTTCTATAGCTACTTAAAGCAATTTGGTTAATAAAACACAGTATACCTCAAGAATTTAGATTCAATATATGTTTATTCAGTAATTGAATTTAAACAGTCATTTTCCTTCAACAGTAATTGGACACTCTATAATTTTAAGGAATTATTCACTTTTAATGAGATAAATGGTATAATGTATAGTTTTTTTTAAGTCCTTATCTTTTAGAAATATATTTTAACTATTGATGAAAATGAGATGATATCTGAGATTTACTTCATAATGCAAATAACGATAAAATACTGTATATTTCAAAAATATCTATTTTGAATATCATCATCATAAAAGATAACAAATTTTGTGGTGATAGATATATAACCAGGTTTAAATATTAAATAATGTAAACATCTACCAAAGCATCATATGATACCTCATTAATTTGTACAATTTTTTTTGTTCTTTTTTTTTCTGTTTTTGTCTATGTTGCCCTGGTTGGCTTCAAACTCCTGGACTTAAGTGATCCTGCTACCTCTGCCTACCAAGAAGCTACTACCATACCCAGTTTAATTATGTTTTTATGTGTTGGTTAAAAATAAATTAAATTTTTTTGTTGTTGTTGCCTGGGATCGAACTTGGGACCTTGCACTTGCAAGAAAAAATTAAATTTAAATCCTAAAACATTTGAAAAATGTTTTAAGAAGAAATAGAAAATATTTGTAAAAACAGATTAAAGTGTGGCCATGTACAATGAATGTATAATGAACCAAATAGCACAACATATTTTTGATACTATATTTGTTAGTATTTAGGTGATATATTTCTATGATTAAATGATCAGTAGGTGGGTAACTACACAGAGATAAAATCATATGAAAGAGCTCAATTGCAAATACGAGCTAAATTTGTAGGAAAGGATTACCGACAATTTTGAGTATCTTTAACTTCTTTCTGCATTTTACAAATATACAAATATGTATAAAATATAAACAAAACTTTATAAAGTACCCTCGAATTATAACAATTTGGAGATATTAATTGTTGTATAAAGACAAAAGTATGTACACAGAGCTGCACCCAATTCTTCTGGCTATTACAGTGTCATTACATCAAACCCCTGCTGAAATATAACAATGGGTTAGGTATTTTACACACTTTCCTCTAAGAATATCTATGCCTTGAGGACTTCTCACATCAGTGATTGTCAATCAGGGGAGATTCCTGCTCTCAAGAGATATTTGGCAATGTTTGATAACATATTTGGTTGTCACAAGTTATGAGGAGATTGCTGCAGACACATGGATGGAGGCCAGAAATGTTGCTAAATATGGTACAATGTGTAGGATGTCCCCCAACACAGAATTATCCAGCCCAAATTATCAAGGGTGCCAATACTGAGAAAGCCTGCTTTGGAGTCATATTATCTTAAAGCTGGAAGGAACTCTGGCTCCACATAATTTGGAACTTCAAATTTGAGAACAGAAAGCAAGAAATAACTGATTTTTTTCTCATTAAATATAGTTAAGTACTATCTGATTAAATTAGACCCAAGTCAATGCAAACGCTATTGAAAATAGCTCAAGGAAAGTACTTTTTCACACTTACATATTTTGTTGTATATGGTCTCCTTGACTGAAAAGATTCTCAACTTAAGGATACTATTGGCTTCTCTTCGGCCTCTTCCTTACACAAATTGCTCAGCAAATCTGTTGACTCTAATTCAGATAGTATTCATTACAATAACAAAATGAATTTTTTTAATCCTACAATTTAACCCAAAAATCATTTTCTTAATTTGACATATAGAGAGATATTTTGTTGAGAAGATTTGAAATGAATGCTCTTGTCCATCTCTAAACATAGAAGAACAATTTAAAGATCAATTTTTAGCAGTTCTAAATTGAGCTCTCCAAGTACCATTTAGGTGACACAGAATATCCATAGAATT
The DNA here is from genome assembly GCF_000247695.1 of Heterocephalus glaber. The sequence goes on along the minus strand of NW_004624750.1, from coordinate 14,840,411 downwards.
GTGAAGTGGAGTGAAAATAGTAAAAGTAAACTATATTCATTAATGTTAGGGAAATAAATATACCCAAACATCACCAATTTATACCAACTTAATAACACACCGGGGACACACCGTTTCAATGCATTAGGGATTTATACATGCATTTTCAGGGGTACTTCATATAAGAAATCAAGCCCAAAACACCTCTAGTAGACTCATGAATCCCAGCACGAAGCTATAAGGGCAGCCAACATCGCAAAACAGAGACAAGTGTGCACTATATGCCCTTCGTTGGAAGAGCACATCACCACCTATGCCTGTGTCCTCTCCCCTCCCAAAAGAGAGCGCAAACCTAACCAAGCTCTCTCACTACCAATGTATAAAACATTCAGATTATTGGACATTTTATGAATTCAATGACCCATATTCTCTCACAAATACACAGAATAAAATAAAAACTGCTTTCAAAAGAACAAAGAGGCATGCTTAAACTAAACAAAAGCCAAAACTAAACTTCAGTGTATAGAGATGGACACTTTGGTGGAAAACTTGTGAAGAAATGCAAAAAGATGATTAAAGTACAGGGTAGTTGTTTCTTTCAGGAAAGAAAAGTGTATCGAGGTTTACCCAAAATACCTGGAGGATCTCTCAGATGACTGTCAAAATTCTATGTGTTTTCAGTTGAATGATACATGAATTGTAATAATCCTTTAATCTCCATGTTTTTATTCCACTTCCTGTACATTTATAATGTTTTAAAATTTGATACTAAATATTTTATAAAATTTTGCCTTGTAAGTATTGATCCAATGAGAGAAAAGCATATATAATCCAACATTTACTAAAATATCTCAGGTCATGTAATACACTGAGTTGAGGGAGTTATATATGAAAGTCTCATGCAGCAAGCATCCGTAGTGCCACAAGATATTGTCCACCCAGATGGCACCAAGAGTCCAGGCTAAATTAAATCTTCTTAAATTGTGCTTTCAACACACACCTTTTGCCTCACATGTTCAGCCTCTTCCCAGTTTAACTGACACAAACTGGGGGAAAAAATGACTTTCTAATATAAAAGGTAGGTGTTCCCGTAATTGTAGTGCTTAATCGCTATTTCTATGACAGTTTACTACCATAAAAACCTCATATCCCCAATCTATCATATGTCATAAGTACTGAATGTTTAGCAAAATTACATTAGCATTTCATTAAATATACACAGTAAAATGGGTTACATTTCAAAGGCCCTAATAAGTTGTCATTTACTGAGATTGGTTAAACCAGTGACTCAAATACACTGCTCAATCGTAGCCAAGACTCAAGTATACACAGGTAGATTATCCATCAGAGACATAGCATTAAAATTCACATCAAGAGTCATCCCTCTGCCAACCATCCTCACTGGAGGAAAGATAGCCTCTTTAATAAATGGTGTTGGAAAAACTGGATTTCAAGTTGCCAAAGATTAAAACTAGTTCCCTGTCTTTCACCATGCACTAAACTAAAATCGAAGTGGATTAAAGATCTAAATATTAAGACAGAAACACTAAACTTGCTGGAAGATAAGCTAGGTAGAACTCTTGAAGACATTGGCATAGGAAAGAACTTTATGAACAAATCCTCAGTAGCACAGGAGCTAGCACAAAGAATCAACAACTGGGATCTCATCTTATTAAAAAGCTTTGCACTGTAAGAGAAACCACCAACAGAGCTAAGAGACAACCTATAATGTGGGAAAAAATTTTTACTAGTTGTTCCTCAGACAAACTCCTACTATCTAGAATATATAAAGAACTCAAAAAATCAGACCCCCCCCCAGATATAAAGACCCAATTCAAAAATGGGCATCTGAAATAAACAGACATTTCTTAGACAAAGACGTAAAAGCAGCAAATAAACATGTGAAAAATGTTCAGCATCACTGGTCATTCAAGAGATGCAGATGAAAACAACACTGAGATTCCACCTCAACCCAGAAAGAATGGCTGCTATCAAGAAATCAACCAATAACAAGTGCTGGTGGGGGTGTGGTGAGAAAGGAACCCTTCTCCATTGCTGGTGGGAGTGCAGACTGGTGCAACCACTGTGGAAGTCAGTATGGAGATACCTCAAAGAACCAGAATTAGAAGTTTCACTTCACCCAGCTATCCCTCTGCTGGGTATCTTCCCAAAAGAATTAAAATAATCATACCACAATGATATATTCGCACCTATGTTTATAGCAGCACAGTTTGTAATAGCTAAAACTTGGAAACAGCCCAATTGCCCATCAATTGGAGACTGGATAAACAAGATGTGGTTTTTTTTTTATAAAATGGAGTACTACTCACCCATAAAGAACGAGAAACTAGAGACATTTATAGCTAAGTGGATGCACATTGAGGCCTTACTCTTAAGTGAAAATAGGACACACATGGGTAAATACCGAATAGTTTCTCTGCTGCGAAAAACTAAAAGTGTAAATAAGGATCAAAATGTATAACTGAAATTGTGAAATACGAAGAAAAGGTCTAAAGGAATAGGGGAAGTGGGAGGGGTAGGGGAAAGAAAAGAAGGGAAAAGAAAAAATATGAGAAAAGGAAAAAAATGGAAACAAAGTCTTTGTAAATAGGGAGGGTTGGAGGGGGTGAAAGGAGGGCAGGGGAATGGGGAAAAAATAAGAACCAAGATGCATCATGTAAAAGTACAAGATCCCAATGATGAATGTAATTGTACTGTATACCTAAAATGTACCAATAAAGTTAATGGAAAAAAAAAAGAGTCAACCCTCGCTGTCTACATCCAGGAGGATAATTTGGAGAGCATTTGATTCACTGCCTAGTTTTGCAAATGAGGAAAACAAAATTAAGAGAGGCTAAGTGACTGGCCTGAGATCAACCATTGGAAAGATGCTAAAGAAATGGGACTGGAAACCTGATTAATTTGATTCCAGGAGAGAATTCTTTCCAGCAGAGCCTTTTGAAGCCTATGTGTGCCATTTCTTTAGATTTTTTTAAGATTTAAACTATAGAGGGGATATTTATGTCACATGTATTATTTGTGACTTAGAAATATTAACACTAGCTACCACTACTCTGTAGAGGAAAATTGTGCTCGTTGGAAAAATGTACATTTTCTCTAGCATACCTCTCTCCTAGTTTTCAGTTTGGATACTGAGGAAGTTATTTTAAAACTCTGTAAGCTGGAGACAGCTGATAGCAATACAAAATAAGTCTTAACTACAGATAGGTAAATTCTACCTTGTGTATATTTAGTGCTTTCCCTTCCTCTGCTAAGGAAGAAGCTGGGTTTGCCTTTATTTCCACATTCCTTTTACTATTCTGAATCTGTAGATATGTCTATTCTTAGCATTCTCTTTTAAGACAGGATCTGCTTAGTTCCATCATTGATAACATACAACTCTTGACGTGTTCATTTTTGTGTCCGTATGAAAGTCATGATTTAGCTGTTATTTTGAAAACTATTTCTTAACAACAATTACTACTACTACTACTAACACTATGATTGTACCATAGGTAATAATCCTACTAAATTAGAAAAGGTTTTGTGTAATTATAAGTTCACCATAGTCCTCAGAGTAGGCTAATGCACTGGTTCATCTCATCTTCACAAAAATCTTATCATTCTTCTTCTTTTGCAAATGAAGAGGTTAATGAACTTGAACATAGAAACATAGGTGCTGGCATTCCTAGACCTTGACATTCAGCTACATCTGACTCTAGAACTGGTGCTCTTAATCATAACACTACATTGCATTGCTTCATGCTTATTTTGGCTGCATTCTTTCAGGTCTTTCAAATTCTTTCCCCGGCTGCATTGCCTAGAGCTATCTTAGTGCCCTCTAGACTTGAACTGGAACTGCTAGGTCTGGACAGGACTACCGTGGACAGTTTTCTAGCCAAATGTCTTGGCCTACTGAGAGAGATCCAAATACTTCTTCTCACTGGATGTGTTTTACCATGTGTGGATGCTTTGTACACACCATTCCTTCTTTCTAAATGCCCTTCCCTGCTTCCTGATGGCAGGATGACTATTGAAGAACTAGTAAATATATTGTTTTCTTGTATGCCTCCTCTACACTTGATAAACTTTTGAGGCCTTCTGTAGCATTTCACACAAAGCATCAACACAGCACTTGTCATGCTAATAGCAACATAATAACAACACAGTAGCACAAGATGGTATTGTGTTGGCTTAATATCAATCAGTCAACCCCTAAACTGTGGGCTTCTTGAGAAGAATCCGTTTTCTTTTCCTTCAGTGTTTAATATATAGCTCAAGACTTTGTGACTGCTGTTCATGAATAATTGCTGAAGATAATTAACTTAAATAGTTTGAGATATACTCAGTTTACCATTCTTCTTTAGACATAGTTAACAAAACAGTAATTCTTAGTAGTATGCTGCTTGACACATTAAAACCTCAAACTTAATTCTTGCCTGAGAATCATTCTTCCAAACCAGTGGCTTTAGTCTTGCCTAGCAATTCAATGTACTCCAGGTTTAGCCTTTTGTCACAAGAGTAGCAGCTTCCAGGGCAACAGGAAGAACTTTAAAACGTGTTATTCCAGTAGGTTTGGGGGGAGGTGTAGGCAGAGAAGAGCAGGCAAAAGTCCCATCGTGTTTGGCCCGCGGAGTGTTTGCTGTACTTTCTGTTATGTGTACTGACTGCGGGCTCTGTTTAACTGAGTAGAGGACTAAAGCATTGAACAAGCTAAAAATTGCCCAACTCCCTGGGTAGGTGGGTCTCCTTCAATACTTGACAGGTAAGCTGTCATTTGAAAGTGATCTGTACTTGCTGGGAAAACTTTGTATGGCGCCTGCATGGAGTCTTTTCTGCTCACCTGAAGATATTTAGTAGTGTGCCAGTGGGAAATCCAGAGTCAGCCTTGCCTCCAGCCATGAAAGCTTGAAACAAATTAAGTTTCCATCTCTCCCCTGGCTATTTGGGTTTGAACGATTTTAAAAGCAGTCTAGTAAACAGGCAGACAAGACTCCACTTGAGTTGCAACCCTGCTTATAACCTAAAGCTAAGGAGTTTATGGAATCACAGACTGGGCTGGGGCATGTTCACTCTGTAATGAAAAATCAAAGAACAGCAATTTAGAGGTAGAGGTAGGGCAGGGCAGTGCTGTTAAATGAAAATAGATGCAACTCACTCTGCTTTTCGACAAGTCCAGATGTGAAAAGGAGGTCAGAAAAGCTATAGGAGTGCTCAGAAGGTGATCTGTGACAGGGCAGCATGGCAATGAGCCTATGTAAATTAAAGATCTAAGCCAATGTGGAAAACACATTTTCAGCAAGCAAATAATGCCATTTAAGGAGATTGATTGCTAAAGCAGCCTCATTGCCTAATGGGAGCCTAGTCATTCACTTAACAAATATTTACTGCCTGGCCCTAGAGCTAGTGCTAGCCTGTAATACAATGCTGAGCAATGACCCCTGTCCTGTAGCCTGTAGTTTCAATATTTTTATAGAGGAGACTTAAATACATATATAAGTATATATCTCCTTTCAATTAGTAATAAGGGATTAAACGGTGGGGTAGTGCCATTGTGCTGTTCATAATTTCCCGGGCAGTTTGCAAACATATTCCTATTCTGATTTGTATCTGGATCACCATCCAAAACAACCTTACACACACCCCCACACCCACACCCACAGACACACTAGACACACCAGATCCTAATCTCTTTGATGCTTCAATTTAAATCTGTTCCAACTTTAAATTTTGACTCTAAATTTTCATTGGTCAAGAGAGATTAAAAAGTCTGAGTGATATTCATGAATGACACAACGGCCTATTGGAATACAGCTCTAAATTTAAGAGTTAAGAAGTTAAAATTGTCTAGGTCAGAATGATTAAATCGTATAAAGTAAATAATTGGCTTGTTTTTCTATTACATTTAGTCCAGGTAGCTATCCTGTTTGCTTAATATTAGTAAAAATTGTAATGTCACCTTTACATAGAATGCAGGCATTCTGTTGACAGGGTGAAAGAAAAAGCATGCAGCAGAAGAGAATCACTGTGATTGGCATGAAGTTATAAGGGATAAAGTCACCCTTACATATGCAAATTTAACAGTATGGAAGATGCTGTTACAAAATGACAGATTTAATCCCTTCCCATAGATTGCCCCATAAATTATGTTACTGAACTGTCACTTCTGAGAAAGAACATTTCTGCTCATCCTCTCATACAAAACAAAATCCTAATAAAGGCTAGGGTGCTTAGCTGTATGCCACACATTCTGTGATTACTCATGAGTATTTATCAATGATATTAGATTATAAATCCTCCAAACACAAATACTTATTCAAATGCCTATTTTAATATGTGGTAAGTGGAATTAGATTCCTTTTGACTTCATTTCTTCAGTTTTTAAATTTTACTTCATTATTCGTTCATTCCATTGGGAAGTGATAAACATTTGTGAAAAAAAATACCGAGGCCAATTTTTTACATAATACTGACAAAAGTTTTTTAATATTCTGCCTTTGTATTTTTATCCCCTTGTGTTATGGGCTGAATATTTATATCCCCCTTAAATTCATCTGTTGAAACCCTACCTTATCCCATGTAATGATATTAGTAGGTAGAGTCTTGGAGAATGTCTTAGTTAGGGTTCCCTAGAGGAACAGGATCAAAATGAAATATATGTATGTTATACAAAGCAATTTATTCGGTAGACTTATAAGATCAGAAGTGGAGGAGTTAAAATGGCAGTCTGTGGGATCAGACAGGAAGGAATCCAAAATGGCCATCTGGACCCTGGAAAGCCAGAGGATCCAGTAGCAGTTGAAAATTGAACACCTGGAAGCTCACAATAGTCATCATGAGGAAAGCTGAAGAGTCTGAGTTGGAAGGTTAGATGCTGTGCTGGAAAGCTGAAGAAACTGGAGACCAAAGTCCAAAGGCAATGGCCATGTAGAGAGTCCCTCCAAAAGAGACACACTAGTTTCTTCTTTCCCTTCTCATTCCACCCAAGCTACAAGCAAGCCTGCTAGCTGATGGTGCCCACATCCTGATTGGACCTTTCCCCTCATTTTGTTGGCCGACGTGTCAATCATCCAGAACTTTACCAGTCTGCTGGGTAATCTGCTAGTTCTTACTCAAGTCAAATGGATATATCACAATTAACAGGTGGAGAGAGGTAACTAGGATTCAGTGAGACAATGAGGGTGGAGCTATCATGACTGGAATAAGCACCCTTGCAAATCATAGAAAAGCTTGCTTTCCTCTCTGCTCTCTATATGCGAAGCTAGTGGACTTGGCTCTCTGATGAAGAAGAATGCCTATACCATAGGCAGACTATGCCAATCATGTTATCTTGGGCTTCCAGCCTACAGAGGTGCTAGATATAAATTCGTATTTTTATAGGATACTCAGATTTTTTTACAGCAGTCCAAGCTAAAACATCTTGCTTTTAATAACAGTCATTACATATATTATATGTTTCACCAATATTTTATACTGAGCCACTTTTACTTTGTTTCATAAAGCTATTCTGAGATTGTTATTATTCTTAAGGCAACTTTTGAGATTTTTCTTGACTAACAATAGCTATGATTCATTCATGTTATATATAGTTGTGGCTTATTCCTTTTTACAGGGGATAATAATATACTACTTATGAATGTTTATTTTTCAGCATTCTCCTTTTGGTTATCTGCATTTTGTAATTTTTTCATTGTGAAATTATGAACAGTGATGCTATGAATATTCTATACATATTTTCTAGTGCACTGAAATAAGTATGTCACTTCTAGTTTATATCTAGAAGAACGGATAGATATGAGAGTGGCTCTCACCAAGAGTCTATGAGTTCTTTTTTTTTTTTTTTTAGTACTGGGGATTGAACTCGGGACCTTTTGCTTTCAAGGCAGGCGATGGAACCACTGAGCTAAATCCCTGGCCTGATGAGTTCTTATTGATCTACCTCACTCAAACAATCAGTGTTATCCAAATTTTAATTGTTTTGATCAAAAGATGGTAAAATGGCATTTCATGATCTATAGTAACCTGATTACATTAAGTTAGTTATTTCTTCATATGCTGCTAATAGCTTCCCAGAAGGTTTATTACCCAATTGTACTAAGCAGCCTAATAGTGAATAATTGATCCTAGAAAGGGTTTTTAGCCAAACATATTCTAAATTGTTGTAGAATATTAGCTTTTTTCATACACAATACATTTGAAGATATTCTATTCATATTGTTGGACCTATACAGTAATATATGAGACATATTACAAGTACTCAAAACATATGATGAGTACCTAAATTAAAAATTGCTACAGTATATGATACATTATCATAATCCCTTCAAAATACTCGCCTTCTTATTATTACACTGACTACATCATTTTTATCACTCTCTGAAGCAATTCTGGAAGTCTTCTTTCGTGAATGTCTGTAATTGCGCTGTTGTGGTTGCTTTGATGTCCTGAACTGATTCAACATAATTATCTTTCACAATGATTTTTATATTGGGGAAGAGCCAGAAGTCACACAGTGCCACATCAGGTGAATAAGGGAGATAAGAACTAGCCACAACTTTTTTTATTTGATAGAAATTGCTACAAACTGTTGATCAACAAAGGATGATCAAAAATACATTGAATGTTTAAAGTAAGAAATGTATATAGTAAAAGACACATTGCCAATAATCTCCTAAACAGCCCTTCTCACTATAAACACACTTAGCCAATCATTCTTGGCAATGTGTCTTTTACTGAAGTAAGATTTTATTGTTTAAACAGTCACTATATCTTTCATTCACTTTTTGTACTTACAGTTTCATCATCTAATAACTCCAGAAATTCCAGCATGAACCATGGTGAATCTTAAAGGCATGAGATATTTTCTTCAGATGTAGAAATTAATTCCAACTTGGTAGGATGGCTTTATGAGAAAATAGAGCCCTTTGTTTAGACTTACTTTGTACTAGGATCTGTTCTTTGGATGGGTGTTTTTTTCTATGCTTTAATATATTTTTATACTTCCTTGGGGACTGAAATATACAGATCAACATTAGAGACCATGAAGCAAAAATAATTTCCTTTTTCCCCTATTATATAAGTGTTCATTTAATTCTTGGAAGATAATAATTGATAAAAATAACTCAGGAAGTTAAGAGCTCCTTGGAAAGCTGTAAACCACTGTTCTACTAACTGCCTCCGTTCTCTGGTGGTAGCAGAGAGCATTTCCAATATATCCCAGTTACTCCATATGAAAATCCCAAATTACTCTTCACCTTCTCCAAAAGGATTGTAAGGAATTATCTGACATACTGCATATTTTCTTCCTTTGGGTACCAAATATCAACAAACTCTGCAGTCTTTGGCAACTATAAGAAAAGGGGGAAGAGGAAGTCAGAGGATAACAACAGACAAGTTGTCTTCTGCCCAAATTCTAGGGATGCTACATTGCTTGTGGGCCTGGGACATCTTTCCAGATAAAATGGTCTTATACTTTTATCATGAATGATAATATATCCCACTGGGGAAATGGTAGAAAGTATGCAGTGAAACTAAATTCTAGCCTCTGAAAACAAAAGGCTTTTCCTTCTTGTAATTAGAATTTACTTGCATTTTTGTCAAAAAAAGATAGAGATAAATTTGTTTTTGGAACTCATTTCAAGTGTATTTTACTATGTACTAATCAAGACAAGATTGTTTGGTTGCTTTGTAGGAAACAAAAATTGATATTCCACTTGTAAATAGTATCTCTTCACAGATTATCTTTAAATCAGCTTAAACAATAAATAATTCTAAGATCTATTACATCTTTCACTTTATTATTTTATAAGAGTCAAATAAAAGCAAGTCAATCTTTATAATTCGGTCAAAAATCTTATTCCTCTATTTCCACCAATCTAAAGTTTTGTGATTATTCCTAGTTTAATTATACTGCCATTTATAAACAAATTAATCCTATTATAAATAGTTATATCATATACTCTCATTTTAAAGTACCCATTATTAATGTGGAACTTGTTTTAGGGCATCTTGAATGTGTATAATAACTTGTCTTCAGTGAATGCAGAGGATATCCACAATAGTGCCAGAGTGGTAGATGATATAGACAGAAAAGAAGAGAAACAGATTCGAAGGTAAATCATCGATCATAGCTACAAGTGAAAATCTGGTGACAGAGCAGTACCTTGTAATCATTCTCCAACTAATTATAGTGAAATCACATCCAAATAATCAAACCATCCCTGAGGTGTGGTCTGTGGTAAGGTATGTTGCAGATACTCTGAATTCTGACTTGGAGTTAGATTCTGTAACCCTTCACTTTCCACTTTCTAGAGTAAAATAATGTAGTAAGTTCAATCAAACAACCAGCAAATATGTACAAATATCTACCATGTGCTACCAGTACTTACAGAGAAAGAAGCAAGCAAGCCAAAAAAAAAAAAAAAATCATATTGCCGAAAGACCTACAATTAACATGAAAAAGTATGACTGAAAAGTACAATTTTATAGTTTTAAAAAGTGAATTATTTTTCTTATATATCTTGTCATTCAGCAAATGTGTTTATCATGAACACAATATAGGAAGTCTAAGAAGTCCTATAGTATATAAAAATATCAATGATATATTTTTTCTTTCTTGGAAGGAGTATAATTCCATGTCTACTAGGGAAGTAAATATATGCATACAAAAAATCCACAGTGATAACATTTAAGTTTTTGGTTGGATAAAATGAATCCAAAAATGTATGATGCCTAGAACAGTGTTTGACATGCAGGAACTTCATTAATCATTATTGCTATACTTTAGCTGTTGAACACCTCCCTATGGCCTGTGTGCTAAAGACTTAATCTGCAGGAGAGCCCTATTGGAAGGGGGTGAAAACTATAAGAGGTGGGGCCTAGTGGGAGATCTTTAGTTTATTGAGGACATACCCTTGAAGGAGATTATGAAAATTCACTCCCTTTCTTTACTGTCTTTTCTTTCCTGGCCACGAGGTCAGTGGTTTTGCTCCAGGATCGGCTCCTGCCATTCTGTACTCCCTGGTTTTAGGCCTAGGCCATAAGCCCAGCTGATCACAGGCTAGAATCTCTCGAACTATGAGCCAGACCTTCTCTGTTTACAAATATCCTAGGTACTGATGAAAAGCTGTTATTAATTATTATTAATATTGTTGGAGCCAGGCCTGCACAAGGTGGTGTGCTTTATCAGACAGAGAACAGAGAGAAGGGCATGATTTCTTTTACCTTTCTACTGATATCCCTGACGCTGTGGCTGTCTGCAGTCTCTACCTCTCTTCTAGATTTTAGATCTATTGTTGTTTAGATAAGAATGTTCCCCTAAATCCTCATGTGTTCAGAGTGGGGCTTGTGGAAGATGATTGGATCATGGATTTGTTAATCCACTGATAAATCCATAGCTGAATGTCCTATTAGTAGTTGAGGCCTAGTCTAAAGAGATGACTCACTGGGGCCATGGCAAGAAGGGTGCGTTGCACTCCTTCCTCCTCACGCTCTCTGCTCCCTGGCCAAGATGATGTGAGCAGTTTCCTCCATCAGACTCTTCCACCAGGCCATCTCTGCCTTGGAGTGAGCAAATTATGGACGGAGTCCTCTAAAATTGTGAGCCAAAACATACCTCTCCTCCTTTAATTTGTGTGTGTTGGGTATCATATCTCAGAGAAGAGAAAGTGACAAGACAAGATCTATTCTCAACATTCTGTGGATAACAGCAAACAGGCAGTAGTTTAGGGATACAGGGATGAGAGAGATTAGCCCATTAGTCATGCATAGAAAGAGAAGACAGGATATGATCTTGAAGATCCCCTAAATTTTAAGGCTAATAGAGAAAGAAAAATTAAGAAGGAAACAGAGGTAAATCAGTCAGACAGAGTACAACATTATAGATGCCAAAGAGAAGGTCAAAGTTTAGGGCAGAGCAGATGCACTTTAAAATCAGACAGGTAGCTTCCTCCATGTGTAGGATGAATGTCTTTCTACTTTGAGGCATAACCAAATATAAACATGATATATTCTCAAAGTGTCCAAAGCTCAAAAACACACAATAATAAAGTTATTTTCTACCCTAACCTCTCCTAAGCAAAGTACATTTCATCATTCTTGGAATTTAAGGGATTATTTTGGATATACTTCTCATCAGCAATTGTATAGTGATTTAAATCTGCAAATAAAATCAACAGCTGGTGAGGGCATTGCTGCTTATATTGCAGAGCTGTGCCATCTGTTTAGGGAGAGAAATTCACTAGGTTTCTAAGATGACATATGTCACAGTCACGTCATATGTGGAGCCCACTATAAATCCCCCTAGCGGTGTCCTTGGAGAAATCAAAATTAGCATTTGCAAGGATTTGATAAAAGGCTCCATCCTATGAGATGATATTGCTATATATCACTGAAAGCATTAAAAATGTAAAAGAATATCTTATATAAATGCCCATACCATACAAGAAGAAAGCTTGGTGCTAAGAGCTGCTACTGTAAAATCCAGAGACCTTCAGATTCATAGCCTTTAACTCTGGGTGTTAGCACCTACACTTCCGTGAGTGAGTTCATTACCATTACTTCAAGGATTGTATTAAAATTTTCACTTCTCCTTAGAAACTTGATTTGTCTCCTCCCTCATCTTGACTGGTGGACATTGTATTCAACTTGATCAAGAAAGTAAGATCCTAAAACAACAGGTTTTTCCCTACTTTTCTGTTAGAATGCTAGAGTGTATTTTATCTACATACATTCTTCCTGAATTCTTTCCTTTCTGAATGAAAGAGGATTCCCTCTTTATCTAAAACTCTTTCTCTCCTATAAATCCCAACTTATCCTCAGGGACCTTGTTTCATTAGTTACCATTCCTCCTCCTCCTCCTCCTTCTCCTCCTCTTCCTATTCTTTTCTTCCTCCTTTTATCTTCTCACTCTCCTCTCATCGTCCTTGCTTTTCTTGGATGTATAACTAATGTTAAGTGCATATGGAGAGTTCAGTCCGTCTGATTTTGAATAAAGAAGTACTTCTCTGTGACCCCACAGTCCCCTCTACCCTTATTTTATTCCTGTCAAGCTTCTTGAAGAATTTCCCACTACTTGCTAGTTTTACTTCCTAGTAAGCAATTATTCCTCACCCTACTATGATCTGGCTTTTGTTCCACAGGAACTGCCCTTACAAATGTCATCCAGGGCATTTCCAAAAGTTAAAGGATAATTCAAAATTATTATCTTTCATGACTCTGTCTCCAGTGTTTCACACATCTGATTACTCTCTCCCTATTCGGAAAATGTGTATCTTTTCTGTACCTATGTGAGCGATGCCCCTGGGCATGTAGTAAGCTTGTAGACATCAGGCCCTCTTAGCTTTCCTTTGGCTTGATTTTCTTCTCCCATCTTGATTAGACTGATATGACTCTAAACTTCCTAGAACAGACTTGTTAATCCATTCTGTGCTTCCACCAGAGCTGCCAATATATTCAGTATTCTTCAGTAACTACTGTCTTATGTTCTGAACTACCTTTAATGTAAGCATCTATGTAATTCAGACCAGATCTCTAATCATGGGGAAATACAGAATAAATATAGAAATTGATGCATACCCTTCAATGGTAATGTGGAATTAAGCTTTCTTTACTGGTATTTAGATGTGTTACTTATCTGACTCCTTAAAGTCACTAGCAGCAAACTAATTTTAAAAAGGTATGGTGCATGGGGCAGGATGCTTCATAATGTGTAGGTTATTTTTAGCATAATGTGTTCAAAGCAAGGAATAAAGGGAGGTGAATATGGACAGTTAGAAAGCAGCCTAACCATGAAGAGCCTTGAATAATAAGACCATGGTTCTGGGGATCAAAGAAAAAAAGAAAAAATAGTACATACTTACCTGGCAGAGGAGATATCATGATCACGAAGGTGGTCTTCCCAGGGTGAGGCTTATCCATTGCACTCCGGATGTGCTGACCCCTGCGATTTCCCCAAATGTGGGAAACTCGACTGCATAATTTCTGGTAGTGGGGGACTGCGTGTGCGCTTTCCCCTGGAAAAAAAAATAATAATACATACATTGTAGAAAAAGCCATATGGCACACTTCATAATACAGAAATTTTGAATCTTTAGGATTGAGTTGAGGGACAGAAAAAAGCTTTCTTGTAATTCTGGTAAAAACTATCAGTTGAGAACCACTATGCTAAGCAGTACAGATTTTAGAGGGAAATTATATAACCACAGTAATAGACATAATTAAAAATTCAGGATTAGAAACTTCAACAAGGCTCTCAGCACCATTTGGCAATCTAAACGTTTGTCTCCAGAAAGTTTCAACCCTCCTTTCGCACAAGTTACACCCCTCAGGCACAGGGTCTCTCATTTCCCCACAGCCATATTCAAACTGTCCTGTCTGCATGCATTGCTTCCTTTCTTCTTTATATAGCTATAGACTCAATGTCACCATACTTGTTACTAAGGCTCACCCTTCCACATGTGCTATGGGCCCATACCCTCCCTCTCTTTCAGGAAACTTTGCCAGCTGCTAACTAACTTTGTATACTTGATTCTTCAGAGTATCTCCTTTTTTCCTACTAGAACTTTCTGATCACCAATCAAAAGTGCCAGCAACTCTAGTAACCTTTAAAAACAAACATAATAGGGAAGGGTGGAGAGGGTGAAGGGAGGGCTAGGAATGGAAAAAAAATAAGAACCAAGATGCATCATGTAAAGGTACAAGTTCCCAATGAGAAATGTAATTGTGTTGTATACCTAAAATGTACCAATAAAAGAATTTAAGGAAAAAACAAACAAACAAACAAAAACAAACAAACATAAGCCTGGCATGGGGACACACTGAAGTATCCCCAGCACTGTGGGAGGCTGGGGAAGAAGGGTCATGAGTTTGAGTCCAGCCAGGGTAACATAGTGAGACCTTGACTCACAGTAAAAACGAACAAAAGACTGGAGATACAGCTCCGTGTGGAAGTCTTTGTTTCAATCATAAGGACCAGAAAAAGAATCCCTATTCTGGTAGCTCTGTCCAATAACTATTCTTTCTCTTGCCTCTCCTTTATAGCTAAATGACTGAAAAAGTTGCCTGCTTTCTATGAACTCTTCAAGTAATCCCATTCTAACTTCTTTCAGTATGCTACTAAAATTTATTGCTTAGATTATAATGACCCCTCTGTGACCGAGCATAGGGGATGCTTCTCAGACTCTTTGGCCCTATCAGCAATATTTAACACAGCTAACCACCCTCGCTCTTCGAACAATCTCATCTCTTAGCTTTTATGATGAATGGTCCACAATTGTGCCCTAATTAATTTCAGACAGTAGGACTAGAAGAAGTTCTTCAATGTTATGACGAGAGACTCTTCCTTTTCCTTGTCTTAAGACTTTTTTCCTAAGGAGAAATCACTACTGCCAAAATGCTCTCGTGTCTCTTGTTCATTCCCCTTGATGTGATTGGTAAGTCAAAGGAAGGTGCTGTGGTCACCTGTTTGCTATTGGAAATCCAATTGGTCCCCTTCAAGGAAGTTGTGGTCTGGGTTTCCTGCACTCTGAAACTGACAGACACACACCCTTCCCCGACTGCTGTGTCCACGGCAGGAACACTAGGATTTTCTATCTCTGCTTGCTGAAAAGATTGAAACATCTGTTCCATCCTGTGGTACAGAATTAATAGTCCATTTTTCTACATGAATCATGTTCTCCAAGACATTTGTGTCTGTCACAAAGCTTATATTTTCAGGATCACAATAACTTTCATTTCTCAGAGGGTTCCAAATTCATGCAGGGAAGAGAAGGGTGGCCTTTACTGACTGCTGAAGCTCCAGCATAAATGCCAATTTGCTCTCTTCTTTCTCTTTAGCCGTTCCATTTTATGGAAAACAAAACCTATGGAATTTGTGTTGGGTGTGTTGGGTGTGAGTGTGTGTGTGTGTGTGTGTGTGTGTTTCATTAGTTTTTATTTTTAGGCAAAGGATAAAAGCAGGAATTCGAGATGCAGCTAGCATTTTGGAAATTTTGTAGAATTTATAAAAGCCATAACATTTCCTTAAATGTAGAATATAGTATCTTAAGGAGATATAAAAGGATTTAGATAAATAAAAGAAGCTAGGGTAGGTGAGGCAAGGAGACATATGTTCACCAAGAAAAGGCCCACTTTATGTAAAAAAGACAATTGAAACAAGTAAGATATATTTTAACACAGAATTTTGGAAGTGATATAAAAATGCACCACATTCTGAGTAAAATTCAGAACTCTCAGAGCACACATATTTTTTCATGAATTTGACCTTGGGATTCTAAATTTGGTTTCAAACCTTACAAGGCTTACTTTTCAAATAAAATGTACATTATTAGTAACATTACTATTTTGCAAACAAATTGATAGGTTTTCTTTTATTCCCAGAATGTATTAGATTTACTCAATAAAATAACGTGAGAAATACTCTACAAGGGAAGTACAAGTGCCCAGGGATTAGATGTCTTCTTCTTTTTTTGTTTTTGCTGTATTTGCTATAACATTTTTAATAAACACCAAAAATTGTCCCTGAGATTAAATGCAGAAAACTATAAAGAAAAACTTGAGAGACAGAAGGAAAAACCCCTGGAAGCTGAAGAGGGCTTTTCTGGTTGTTGAGTGACCTGAGAGGAGACGGAATGCTGTAAAGCTTGTCTTCCTCTGAGTTTTCCTCCTAAAGCACTCGATACTCAACCTGCTCCCCTGTCAGGGCTTAACGCTTGGGCTGTCTCACTGAGACAGAGGAAGGAAGCAGCTCTACTTTCTTTTTCTAAACACTCCAGTCCCTTGGGCTGATTATCACATGTGATTCAAGAATTAGCCTAAATGCTCCTAATCTGCAACTGACAATTTCCCTTCTCTGACATATTTTTCTATTTCTCCAACTTTGTGCATGAACCCAAACAGGAGAGAAGCGAAGGAACATCTTAGCTCAAGGAATAACCCATAGGTAACAGAAAAATCTGAGAAGACAGCCCTCTTTCATTCCCACAGTCACCATAGACACATGGGTTTGCCTCCCTGCAGCAGGTCCATCCAGCCTCGTGCTGTGATTCTGTCCAAAGCTGACTGACAGAAACCAGAGAAAGAAGCCCTCTGAAGGGATGTCCCCATGCCTGGGAAGAGCGTCCATGTGCAGAAAAGCCATCTATCATTGTTTTCACCTATATATCTAATGGAAGCTTTCACTGGATTCACTAAAATGTGCAGACCCACTTGACCGATTTAACGTTATCATTGTCTTTGTCATTGTCGTTGTCAACAGACACATCGTGGGTATCTCTGTCTTTGTCAACAGACGCTTTACGGCTATCCCTGGAGGGCAATATTCTAGATGCTAACAGCTCCATTTTTCCCTAGAGGACATTTTCAATAAACAGAGAAATAGCTAAAGTACAGTACAAGAAATTAAAGTACAAGAAATGAATAATTGGTTCCTAATTGGACTTTTCTCATTCTTCACTAATATTAATAATCAAAGGTCATTTATATATGTAGATATCAATTTATACACATTGAAGAGAAAGATGATAGCTGATAGATAATAATGACAGGTAGTAGATAGATTCATGTACACAGTGTGAAAATGTACATAATTATATAGAGACCTAGACATATATATATTTATCTACATTCATAGATCTTTATTCAGACCAACATCTACAGACACAAGTGTCAAAACAACTTGTTACTATCTCTTCATATACTTAATATAATAAGCGAATAATAGCTTTGCTTTCACTAATTGAGGACTTTCTTAAAACATCACTTGAAATTCCTAAATAAAATTTGGACTGGTCCAAGGATGTAGCTCAGTGGCACCTGTCTGGCAAGTTTACAGACCTGAGTTCGATTCTGGGTACCCCCCCAAAAATGGGGGCTTTATGGTTACAGACGTGCAGTGATCTTGTATAAAATCCAGGCAAGAGCAATACCTATTCTGAAAAACTAAGTGAAGACGTTTCAAGGTTAAATAGAAACTGCTAAGGAAAGATGTAAGTCTAGGCCTAATTCAATTTGTAAAGTCCCAAAGTATATGGATTAGTTAATCTAGTACAAATGAGTTCTGCCAAAAGTCTCAATCTTTAGCCTGAATAATGGGAAGGGAGTGAGCACAGAGAATGTGGAGATCTGAATCACTGGTCAATAAAAGAATTTTCTCAAGTAATATGTTAACATTAGACAAATTTTGAACAAATAAAACACTGGCACAGACTGCATTCCTGAGTGCAACCCAGTGCTACCTGAGTGATCTACTGGAAAACTAAGAAGGCTTCACATTTACTGTGTGATGTATTTGTCTATCCATTTAAGAGGCATTCTGTCTTGTTTAAGATGAGGTATATTTAAGTAGTATTCAAAAGAAGGAGAAAGGAAAGGAAAGAAGGGAATGGAATTAATATGAGAAAATAAAAAAAGGAAACAAAGTCTTTGTAAATAGGGAGGGAAGGAGGGGTTGAAGGGAGGGCAGGGGAAGGGGGAATAAATAAGAACCAAGAGAGTATGTAAAGGTGCATATCTCCAATGATGAATGTCATTATATTGTACACCTAAAATGAACCAATAAAAGGATATACAAAAATAAAAATAAAAATAATAAAAGAAGGAAGGACATTTACTGGTAAAAGTGGCATTCGCCACTTCATTTGTTTGTTTGTGACAGAATCTCACTATGTAGTTCAGACTGGCCTTGAACTTGTGGTAATACTCCTGCCTCAGCTTCCCTAGTGCTGGAAACCATTCAATTTTGTGTAGACATTCTCAGGAATTAGCATTTAACATACATGATATACAAATATACTGGAAGGCAGACTTTCATGTCATTTATAAGCACTTCAGAACTTCAGTCTCTCTAGTTACTTGAACACACCTCAAGCCATGGTCTGTTTGTACTAGCCATGGTCATGCCAAGCATAAAAACAGAAGAGAGGGCAAGGGCTACCACTGTAGTATCAACAGGAGTTTCTTATGGAGTCATTGCTTCCAGCCTACCTTGCCTTACAGCCTGGTCTGAAATCAAGGCCCCTTAGTAAGAAACCCCTTTCTAAATTAGGATCTTTTCAAATCTTCTGTTTCTAGCACTGAGCCTTCATGTTCACCAGTCTCTTTGTTAAGACTCCTGGTTCTAACTGCCTCAACTGTAATAAGGGTTGAATGATATCATGGATATAAAAAGATGCCTTAGTTCATTTATTGTTGCCATAACAAAAAAACTGAGTCTAGGTAATTTATGAAACACGCATATTAATTTCTTACATTCTAAAGGCCAAGAAGTTCAAGGTTGCAGGCTTTCTTGCAGTGTTAACCCATGGCAGAAGACAGAAGGTCAAGAAAGCATATGGAGGAAGGGGGGACCAAATTATTCAGTGGGTTTGATAACAAACCCACTCTCATGAGAGTGAATGCACTCCCATAACAAACCCATTTCTATGACAACACATGAATGACGACATTCATAAACAGCCACTCATGGCAGCAGATCCTTAATGACTAATGATCCCCTAAAGCTCCCACTGCTAGACACTGCTGCTCTGAGCATTAAGCTTCCAACATAGAAACTCTGAAAGGCACATCCAGACCATAGCAGAAGTACTCGGTAAATAATAGCTGATACCAGCATTATTTCCTCTCTTTCAAAATGTAAGCTGAGCCTACTGGACCATGGAATTAAGGTGGGCTTGGGGTAAAACCAAGTAGTAGACATTAGAAGAACTAACCTGTGACAAACGTACAGTCTAGAATGAGGGTTTGTGCATAGGCCAGTGGAGATAAAGCCTAAACACTATGTGTAAGTGAATAAAAGTCTATGGAAGCCATCTTCAAGAAAGACAAGGTGTCCATGCAAATGCAAACATAAGTCCATAAGTCCCTTTCTGTATGTTGCTCTAATATTCATTTTGTCCCAACTTTTAATATAGAATTTTATTAGAGCTGTCAGAATAGATTGTGTCCAATTGTTGTATCAATTGGCTTTTGTTGTACAACAAACTACCTCAAATTTAATATCTTAAACCATTTATTTAACCAATGAATCTGTTGATGGGTAACCTAATCTGGGCTGGGAACTAAATTACAGGGGTGAACAGTGAAGACAAGGCATAATAAACAAATATAGGATCATCACTGATTGATACCTGAACTATGTCTATATCCTTCAATTTTATTCTTGTGAAATGATACAGCATATTAAAGCAAAAATTTATATCAACATACACCTAAAGTCTTTAGAATCAGAAATTTTAAATAGTTCATAGCAGTTCATATTTTCTATAACTTGGGGTAGGATTCAAAAGAGTAGGGAATGATTATTTTTCCTTTTGCTTTCTTCTGTGTATACAGACATATTGAGGGAGAAAAAGAGTGGCCTCCGGTACAGCCTGGGTATGAATCTGAGTAGCAATGCCAACCACAGTTATCCTTTTCAGTGGATAATTAAGAAGAGAACTAATAGTTGAGCAGAAAGGTAAATAGGAAAAATAAAATATTTTTAAAAGTGAAGGAATGAATATCATTTGGCATCATAAGTTAGGTTAGAGGAATAGTAAAATATATTATAGACACCCTACCTTTAATTTTACTCACTGAATAAGTACTATACATGCTGAACAAAGAATGAATGTCAAACAGTTCACTGGATGAGAGTCATAGGCACTTTAGATCTTACAATGGCTTGGAAAAGCGCTCTCCCACCCCCGCCAAAGGACCATATACAAAAGTCTTTGTCTCCAGCCCATGGAGCTATTGTGAATAAATAGAGCCTATAAGAAGTGGGGTCTGGTTGGAAGCCTTCTAGTCATGTGGGATTATGCTTGGACCCTGGTCCCTCCTCTTCCTCTCTTTGCTTCCTGGGTATCACAGGTGAGCAACTTCATCCATTCTTCATTCCTGCCATGATGTGCTGCATCACTACAGCTCCATAAACAATGAGACCAACCTACCATAAACTGAAACCTCCCAGACTGTGAGTCAAAATAAACCTTTCCTCTTTATAAGTTAATTTGTCTCCTGTATTTGTCATAGTAAAGGAAAACTGACTAATATATATATTTCTTAAGTTCTGGAAAATTTCCAGCTGCTAAAAGAGACACCAAGACAAATAGTTGTAAAAACAATAATTGCCTGTTCAAGACTCCATGGAAATGCAACAAAGTGATCTAGAGCAGAAATTGAGCATGAGTGAACATAGAAGAGTGGTATATAGAGATGAGGTGGGTCAGAGAAGACATCACCAGATATCCTAACTTGCACATGCTTGGAGTGGTTCTTAAAGAGAAACGTGGTAAGAGAAGAGCTTGGAGCACTCTCTAAATTGGTGAGAAGACTATTTCAGCCAGGTGAACAGCATTAACAAATGTACTGAGGCATAAGAGAACATTGGTTGGGGAACAAAAAAGGAAATGAGTGGCTAAATTATAGAGCACACAGAGAGTACAGGAGTGAAGTCAAACAAACAAACCAACTGTTTAGTCCATACCAAAGAACTAGAATATCGCCAGACTTAAGATTTCCAACTTCAGTGATAGAAATCATGTGTCATTTTCCACCCCTACAATTACTTAATAGTGTCTGATATTTTCACCTCTGGCGACAATGGAATACATCATAACCCAAAGAACAGTTGGTAGAGGAAAAACTACCTTAGTTATAATATTACCTAAGCAATTCAAATTAGAATGTTTAAATAAGTTTAAATAAATAAATCATATAGATAGATGATAGATAGATAGATAGGATTTTTCCCCAAGGAAAGCTATCTTCTATTTTTATCAAATCATTTCTCTGTCTGCTAAGAGACTAACCTCGTTATAATCCCTGAGGAGTATTTTATCATTCCCACAAAAGAGAGGGGGATAAAAGATAAATTTCCAGGGATGATTTTGGACACCGGTGACAGGCATAGGTTTCTAAAGAATGGTTTCCAACCTGTTAATAGTTTTCAATACACAACAGCTGCAATCCATGAAAAAGATAAATATTCATGGCACAAAGCATTTATAAGTATCAAATGTATATTCATGAACAAATGGCTTCCCCTGCCTTTAATAGTGGTTGCTGCGCAGTCAGTGAAGAATGGATCAAGTCTCCCCTGACTGCAACTGCTGAGGCTGTACTGCTCCATCTCCTGAATGTCAGTTCTGCCGTGATTATAGACAGGACAATAGCCATGGGGGGAAATGCCTGGAATTGGTCCCCGTTCATTTCAGATATTGGATATCACCCCTTCCCTGCATCAAATATGAACACCAGATTTTATATGCCTGCCAGCTTATTTTTCAGGAAAAGCTTTTCATATCCAAGCCTGGTGCAGCCATTTGTGAACTGTAATATCCATGGTTGACCCTCCTCTTTCAAATATGCTTTGTCACACCAACACCCCGCTCTCCAAGGGCTTTACTAAGAATCCTGGAAGGGTAATTTGCATACATTGAATAGCTCTCTCAGGTGATCATCAGTATCTGGTTGTCATGGCCTCAATCAGGGGGTTCTGTGCAGCACAGAGGCAAGAGAATGACAGTGCAAACTCCAAAAAGGGCCTTTGTTATTCAGTATGGTTAGTGGACGGTGTATGCTTTTGAAAATTGACATACTGTTTAACAAAACTGTTGTTTGCTCCATTATTATTCCAGGAGGGAAACAAGAATAGAAACAGGTGAAGAACTCTGCCTTTTCTTGAGCAAGAATAAGGAGTTATCAGGTCTATGGGGATAGAATATAACTTGCTAAAATTGAAAAAAAAATTAAAGAAATAAATTGAAATAATTTGAACTGCAACACACAGGCAAAGGAGCTCTTCAGCTTTACAGAGAGGGTCTCTTAACTCCTTCTCTCAAATTTTCTGTTCAGCCCCCAGCCTCCCAGTAGGGTGTCAAGATTTACTGTGCTAAGTATGTGCATCTATCTCCTAAGATGAATGTAATTATTGTTTCACAAACTGATACTGATAAAAAAGAAAATAATTTCTGTACCTATCAGAAATGCCAACTTTCTCCTTTCTCTCTTTTGGCATTTTCTTTCAACAGTAAGAAATGCTCTTTTAAAACCACAATGATAAAATGAAAATGTGATTTGAGACCATTCTTCCCCACATGGTTTCATAAAGGGACCTCATTATATATGAATTTTGATTTTCAAAGTTAAATTGCACCTGATGCTCTCATTAGACTATGCTATGTGTTACATCAAAATCTAAGTTGCAACCTAGTATTAAAATTCGAGAAGAATATGGCTCTTTGTGTTGTAAGACTGAGATTGCATATGATAATAATAGGTGAGGAGGAAGCACCTTGTCAGATATGTGGAGGTTTGAGAAATATCATGGATCATAGCTATATTTGGCCAGGATAAAATCAAACTTCTCTATAAATGAACTGGTCTCATATTTCAAATATAGTTTCAATATTGAAAACAAATACAAGCTTTGCCTTGGATTGTAGTTTCAAAATCAAACCTTTCATGAGGAAATGTTCCTGAGATTTCCATAAATAAATAGAAAAGGTTTTCTAGAGGATGGAAGTTCCCTCAGACCTGCAGTTAATTCCTCAGACCCCTCCTACTTGTAGTTATAGAATGTGGGGGGTGCTATTATTTATCCTTTTCCTCTGTCTCAATCAAATACATAGTTTATGTCAAATTTCTCCATATCAGGATTTTTATACTATCCCAAGATATTGGTCAGCTTTCCATTGCTGGAAAAGATTCTTGGTGCCTGCAATGAAGAGGTATGTTTTGACTCATGGCATCAGAGGTTTCAGTCCATGGTCAGCTGACTCCTGGTAGAAATATCATAGCAGAAGGGTGTGGTGGAGCAAAGCTGCTCCACTCATGGCAGCCAGGAAACAGACAGGGTTGGAAAGAGCCATAGAGGAAGGGGGCCGGAACCAAACCCAGTCCCCAAGGCCACACTCCATGACACAATAGAAGTGTGCTTTTCTTATCTCTTAGGTGCTTCTCAATCTAATCAAGTTGGAAATTAAGATTTACCATCAATTCACATTGCAGTTCCATACCATATCCCTATCCTTAGTCATTCCCTCAGGAGCAGAAATAATATAAACAACAAAGGAGCTGATTTAGTTCTGATCTGATTGAACTCATTCGTTTATTTGAATTGCTTCTTCCATGCCTATCATGGGAAAGTACTGTGCTATTTGCTATGGTCGCAGCCCCTTCTCTCAAGATGTCTGTAGGCTAACAGAGAAAACAAATGAAATATCCACAGTTAGAATGCAATGTGCTACGTGTTCCAATAGATGAACTGAAGGAGTTGTGAGTTCTGGAGAGCTTCATACATTTGCCCAAGGTCCCACAGAAATGAATGTCAGAAACTAAGAAGGCTGAGGTTGAACGCAAGTGTGTCAACCTCTTAATACTCCACATAGGTTTGATGAAATACTGACCTAGCTCTGTCCAGCCTTCTGTACAAAGTAGCAGCCATCTGAGAACAGAGGCAGGACATTCTCTTCCCATGCCATCGGGGAGGAGTGGTTACAATTATGTCACATGTCTGATCTTAGCCACAGAGAAGCCAGAAGCTGGGAAGTAGAAAATACATTTCTTATGATTCATTTAAATGAGGATTTCATTAGTAAGGAGAAGGATGAGGGAGATTCTGGTTGCAAATGAGGCTTCCCACTTCCATCAGGCTGCGAGAGCTCTCTTGGCCTGCTAGCCAGCCTCACCTCTTACTGCTCAATCCAAGGGCTGGGATGGATTTCTGATCACCTAGGGGCAAACTGAGGGCCACTGAGGCCTGTCGCTACACTTGACAGGAAGCTGCTGTCTTCACTTTAATATCTTCTCGGGTTCATACTGGAAAGCCAGTCATTCCCTCATCATGACCCACAAGTTTTAGTTTCTCAACTTTTAGTCCAGGACAAGAATACCCACTTATGCAATGTTTGGCTTGTCATAATTTCACTTTCCCATAGTCAATCATTGTCCAAAAATACTAAATGAAAAATTCTAAAATAAACAAATCATCAGTTTTGAATTGTGTGACATTCTGAGTTTGGTACTATCCAAAATTTCAGCCATGCACTGGCAGTCTTGGAATGTATCACCCACAGACAAAGAGGCACTGGTGAACCAACCAGTGTCCTAGACTACAGAAGTAAACTAATCATTTCACGAAAAGTAACCACAGTATCTCATAAAGTTTTCCATTGGCTGTCAGCCTCAGAACCGTCTCCCAAAAGCTTGAATGTGGAAAATGTCCTCTTCCCATTGCCTGACATTTTAGGATTAAGAGGAAGGCCAGGAAAGAAACTAGAAACCAGAGTGGTGAGAGAAATGGCACTAAATATAAGCCAAATTTTCTACTACTAGCATTTTCTAATATTTTAACTTCATCAACAACTCAGAATAACCCTAGCAGGCAGGTATTATTGATTGAGAAAAAAAGCAGCAATGAGGTTAAGTATCATTCCTGAGGTCTCACACCCAATAAATGTCAAAGCCAAGATTTAAACTCAGTCATTTTCCCTTTCCACAACTGGCTCTTGTCGAGAAAGATAAATGAAGTATCCCGGAACTCAAATGAAAAGACAAAATGAACATACCTTTTCCCTCAAACAGAAACGCAGTTTGCTGTAGGTTCTTCAAATTCAGAATAATGATAGACCAAATAATAAAAAAGAAAACTAAAGGACATAAATCCACACTACAGACCACTCATGTACCAGAAGTTCAGTGTCTCTGAATCGTTAAGTCTAAAATTGTTTCAGGGAATCCGGAACCAAGGTCTCCCCAAAGCCCTCAGAAAGCAGCTACCCATTGTTCTCTGGGCCAATTACTGGGAAAGCTATTGTCTTGGTGAGACAAGGGCTAGAGGCCCAGACCTAACCTCTCACTGGCTCTGTAACTGGGCTTGCAATATCCCAAATATCACTCCAGCACAAAACCCCTGTGTAAGTGCTAGCTCTGGTCAATAAGCCCAGGGGTCAGGGGAGGCTTTGGCTAGACCCTAGTTAAGGAAAAATGAACACAGAGAGAAAGGGAAGGAAAATCTTTGTCAAACGTGAGTTTATTTTTGTGAAGAGTTCACTACCTCACCATAAGACATCATGGGATGGTACCAAACTAAAAGTTGGTAGAAAACTGAAATGTTAGTGCAGACTGGGCTGGGAATGTGCCTCCGTGGTAGAGTACTTGTCCAGCATACATGAGGCCCTGAGTTTGAACCTCAGCAGTGCAAAAGAGAGAGAGAGAGAGAGAGAGAGAGAGAGAGAGGGAAAGAAAGAGAGAAAGCAAGAGATAGGGAGAAGAAGGAAAGAGGGATGAGAGAGGAGAAGAGGGTGAGAGAAAGAGAAAACACTAAATAACAATTGGGTCCCAAACATCTACCTAAATAAAGAAAGAAAGAAAGAAATGTTACATATCTAGTCTTAGAGAAATTCTAGAGAGAATTTACAATTGAGAAAGTGGAAATGTATTTACATTTACCAATTATGGTTCTCAGCAATCACTTATAATTATAGATGAAGATCATTGTTTTTATTGTTGAACCAGGAAAAGGTGGTCATTTAATTTAGAATAATTTTAAACCTATAAAGAACATTGCAGTCTCTCTACTGATTTCCTGAGCCAACATTCATGGTTCAAATTCTTTTTGATCACCATCCAAATGTCAGGCATTCCATGTAAAGCAGGATTTGAAGCCTCAGTACAGTGGCAGAGCAGATTAAATTTTCAGGGAAATTTTAAAATTTTGAAACATAGATCATCATGTGGCAGTAAGTTCCCTGACTGAAACATGTTTACACACCCATTTCCAATAACAAATGAAATCACTCAAAGTTGTCACTGTGAGCTCAGGATTCCTTCATGCTAAAAATCTATCTCCACTGGGATTACCTGCCTTTGGTCCTCTAAGTTCAAGCTTAATCAAGGTCCAGTGAAACACATCTCTACCTCCTAAGGACTCTAGGTTTATTGCCAACAGAACAACATGAGAAATACATCTCTGAGTGGATTCAAGCTACCATTTGTTGCTCTACATCATAGCATGTGAAACCAAAAAGCACTTGTAATCTTTTCTCATATTTCAAAATGCCAATATAAAAAAATAAATAAAGCCAAGTAGAATGACAAAACCAGGTCTTCCATGTATTAATGAGAAACAACACTACCATTGTTCCCAAGTCATGAGCCGGGAGGGATTTCAAGTTAGAGACAGGCATGTGCCTTTGGAACACAAGCATTTCCGACAAAGGCTGGCACAGGTGTTCAGCCACAATGGATGTAACCATGACCTTTTGGATTTTGTGTCTACAAAGGCCTGAGGGACTTGATGTCAATCTTCACATCCAATCCTGCCACTCCTTATTTTGAAAATCCCATGGTTAGGAAGTACAGTCAGGGAACAGTTTTCCACATAGCCTCAGTTCTTGGTGGAAAGACCATGTGAGACAGAAGTGTGAGCTAAGTGCTGATGGCTTTACTGAGGAAACTCATGCTCCCTTCTCTGTGTCTCCCAGTGGCTCCATGCCCAGCCACTGAGGCAGGCAGGCATCAGGTATCAGAGCACAAGGTATTGAAATAATGACAATGGTCCAGCAAAAGCTCTGTTTATTATACAAATGCAAGCTCTTATATGTTCAAGGGAAAGAAAAATAAAATCATTTAACTATTCCATGTTATGGCCCTGTACAAAGTACAGAAAAATTCCTACTCCACTCATACTTTACAAAATTCACAAAGATATTTGAACTTGAGGTGACTACTACTCAGGATTCAACACTTCTCACTGGCCCTACAACCTTAGGTGAGTATGTGCTTCCTTTATGTCTCCTTTGGGTTTCTGCATTGACAAACTCTGCTTTCCTTTACATAAATGTGTACCTTACATAAGGATGTTATAGCCATCTCAAAAGTTCCATTCCCCATTATTTGAATGGGTCCTGTCAAGAATGGAGCTAATCTGGTCCCACACCCCCACCTTTATGAAGCAGTTGCTGCTTTGAGGTGATTCAACCAAGTAATTCCTCAATATATTTATTACATGCATTTGATACATTTTGGAAGCCCAGAAGGGGAAAATATGGTTGACGTGGATTTACCAGGTCTTGTACTACTATACTACTAGGGTCTCTTTCACTTTATTTCTTCATCATTAAACCCCATAAAATTGGTCACTTAAATATTAGTCCCTCTTTAATACTGTGTATATGAAGCACAGAGAAACAAAGTAAAGGTACCATCTAGTAAATATTGGGGTTGGGTTTTCAAATCTCTTGACTCTAAAACCATTGTTTCTTTCATGACACCATACTGTTTCCTTATTTTATAGCTCCTGGATTCATTCACTTCCTCTCACTTCCCCAGTGCCCCACATCCAATGTGCAGTTATTTAGACAATGAAGGCAGTATTTTGAACAGAGCAAGGAGAGCAAGAAGTATGGATTAAAAAGTAAGGCCCCAAGATTTTAGAAAATATATATACTTAGCTGAGAAACCCTGTGAAATCAGAATGAGAATGATAGTAGAGAGGGAGGAAGAAAGAAGAGGGAAGAGGATTATTCTCAGAGTACTACAGCGATTTCCATTTATTTTAAATGAAAGTCAATGAAAAGTAATATTGTTTCTCTAAAGATTTAACATAACCTCCTCATGTCTTAGAGCAACCTGAACCTTAATGAAGATGTGAGTAGCCACATAGCAAGAAGTGGCTAAAACAAAGAACTGAGGGAAGTGGTCACTTCTTTTGCTTCTGGAGAGTTCCATGCTCTGTTCTTCAAGTCTTCCTTTCTGGGGTTTGTTCTAAAGAGAATCAAAACAAGCTATAGGAGATACAGGCAGGAGGATGTCAGTCACCTGGGACTTTTTAAAGCACTCTTGTCTTCTTTAAGGTCCAGGTTGTTCTGAGACCTCTCCTCCTTTCTTGGAGGTAAAAGTAGAAAGAAGTGTATAAACTCTCCCTTACTAGCTACTGAATTTAGCCCATGGTTATCAGAGACCTCTGTGGTGGGTTTTGAGATCCTGCTTAGTGCTAAGATGCATGGCAAGAAGAAAGACTTAGAGACACACTTAAAGAAATAGAGATATGGGGAGCCAGGGTGTCCAGTGCTTGAGCAGTCAGAGGCTTCAATAAGCAAAGGCCCTGAACACCCAGAGCTATCAGTATTTATTGGTGACATCACAGCTATATTGAGATAAAGGGGCTACATGAACGGACTACGTGGAGTTGCTGTGGATACATTGTTGATGGCAGCAAGGGTTGTAAAGGAAGAGACAAAGCATTTTTGAATTAGGAACAGAATGGACAAAATATAGGTTGTGGTTAATAATTAACCTTGTCTTTTTAATAAAGAAGGTTTTAAAAGTAAGAAGAGAATTTAGGTGCAAGTCACTCTGACCTTGGCATGTAGGCTTTGGCCAGACTCACTTCTATAAACAAGCCAGTTGCATGATCAACTCTTTACAGCCTGCACTGCTCACAGACTGCCTTGGGCATAATCAATAGGGCAGTCCTCCACACAAAGCTGGTTTAGAAGGTTGAGTTCACTTCCTCCCAAACTCAGAAAGGTCTATACCTCCCTCATCTCCACCTGCAAATGGATACTCCTCCCAGGAATCACTTTTGTCTGTCTTTGATGAAAAAAAACAAAACAAAACAACCTTCAAATGGATATGTTGCAAATAATAGAAAAAGGAAACTCCAGGTTGGGCAAGAGGAAAGAGAGAAGTGGCAACACAGGCAATGTGTGTATTTGTGAAGCAACATTGGGAAAAAGATGTAAAGGAAGCTACAACCTAAGAGTCACATCCACTCACTATGGAGAAAACAGGCTGAGGCCAAGCCATGCAGGATGTTTTGGTGCCACCAAGGACAGAGACAGGCTTGGTTATACTACATGTTGAGCAAAGGGTATTAGGAATTGTGACCTATGTATGTGAAAGTCCCTCCTTCAACTCCCTCCACTTAAAAGTAACAGTAAAGCCACTTGTAATCCTCATGCTCTGGGAGACTGAAGCAGGAGAATGCCAAGTTCTAGCTGAGCTTGGACAATTTAGTATATGAGCAAGACCTTGTTTTAGGGGGTGGGGGGGAGGAAAGATGGTTGAGGATGTAGCTCATTCCAAAAGCCCTGGATTCAAAACCCAGTACTGCAATCAATCAGCCAATAAATGTAACAATAAATAAATAACCCACATTACTATTGGTGTGAAAATAAGTTCAATTCATTAGCCTCACTGAATACTGGAACTACTATTTATTGGCCATGTCCTTCACTAGAAAATCCATATTATTGCCCCACTTAACCCTTTATAACAATCTTACGTAGCAGATACTAGAATTACATTCCTTTTGTAAAGTTAAGAATTTTGTCAGGAAGGAAGACAGAGCAAAGATTTGACCTAGGGTCATCTGATATTAAAGCCAATGTTCATAGCAATATTATTCCACATCTAAATGTGATTTTATCCAACATAATTAGTCATCAGGAAAATACAAACTAAACCCACAATGAGACACTAGTATACACCCAACAGAGAGACTTCAGTCAAACTGGCATCACCAAGCATTGGTGGGGACATAGAGCAACTGTAACTTCTACACATTGCTCGTGAAAGTATAAAATGCTATAAACATGTTGGAAGAAAGTGTGGCAGTTTCTAATAAATTTAAATGCATAATTGCCTTTGGCTTCAGCATCTTACTCCTATATATTTACCCAAGAAAAATGGAAAAAATATATGTCCACAGATGTCGATAACAATGTATATAGCAGCTTTGTTGTAACTCCAAACCAGAAACAGCGTAGTTATGAAAAGAATGAAAAAACAAATTGCAGTACGTGCTTTTAATTACATACTACTCAGCAATACAAAGGAACAGAATATAAATATACTCAATGATGCAAATACATCTCCCAGACATTACAGTGGGGGAAGATGCCAGACACAGAGTATATGCCATATAAAGTTCTAAAAGTGGCAAAACTACCTCTAGATTGAAAAAAGTGGCTACTGCCTCTTAGCTGGGTGGGAGTGACTGACTTAGAATCTAAGAGATAGGGGCGCTTTCCTAAGTGACAAAAAATATTTTATATCTTGATGAAGTGTGGGTTACATACATGTATGCATTAGTCAGGATCCTACAGTTAAGATCAGTGCATTTTAATACGTGTAAATCTCACTCCAAAAGAGCTAAAATAATAATAAAACAGAAAGAATCAGAGAGAGAGAGGAGGCCCACATGAAAGAAGTATTAAAGAACATTGAGGGCAGCGGATTTAGCTCAGTGGGTTCGCCACCTGCTGCGCAAGCGCAAGGACCTGAGTTCGATCCCCAGTACCAAAAAAAAAAAGAATGTTGGTATCTATTGAAGCTGGGTAATAAGTACATGAAAGAAACATTATACTCTTCTGTGTATTCTGTATGCTTGGATTTTTTCATAATAAAAAAATCTTCCAAAGAGTAATTACTAAGTGCTTAATCATCTGTTAAGATAATTAAAATACAAATAAGTAGTTGGTTTGAGACTAGACTGCTGATCACCAAGGCCCGGTACAAAAAGCTAATCTCTTCATGTTGTCTAGTCTCTGAGAAACTTTGGTGTGTTTTCTATTCTCTATCATAAAGAATAGATTATGAACTCCTCAGGGTGGCTTACAAGATCAAAGATGCATACCTAAGGCCAAAGATATTTGCCTAAACCAATATATAAGCTCTTTTAGATACAAAATTGGCTCTCCTCATTGCAATTCTGAATCCACAATGTGATCAACTTTCTAATTAAAATATATAAATTTTTTACCCTTTTTTTTTATCATTAGTCTTTGTAAAGTAGTGAGTCCCCAGAATGGAGTTTGTTTTTGTTACTTGGGTTTGGGCTTTTTGAAACAGGGCCTCAAGGCTGCAACTGTCACCAGGATTCTGCTTGCTGTTTTCAGAGTATTCTGTAATTACACTTAGTTTGTCAAAAACGCCACTCTCACTGGAGAGTGGGAAGGAGAAAACCAGAAGTGTGCTGTGAGGTGAATGGCCCAAACACTCTTTCAGGTGCTGCAGAAGAGAACTCCCGGGTGAGGAGGTGTACTTGGTCTTCTTGTAGACATACCACAACAAGGCAAGGCATACCAGGAACATGAGCAAGATGCAAATTCTGAGACTGTGAAGTAGTGCTCTTGCTTGCATACTTCTTGGAATTTCTTAGAACCATGGTACTGAGCAGTGAAAGTCAGGTTCCCTTTGGGAAAAGCAGGTGAGTCCCAAGAACATTGTAGAATGTTCTTGAAATTAACTGAAATCATTCTGACATTTTGAGGAGGTGGCGCTATCCCCAGTGCTAACACCAGCAGGCATCTGCCCGGCCAGCACAGGAGGCGCTGTGCCATGGCCTGGAGGGCACTGGGGGTGCCATGGCACACATGCCCTCACTCGCCAGTGCCAAGCCCCGGCCTAATGAAAATATTTTTTAAAAAATTAAATGTACTAAATAGGTTCAGACATTTTTGCTGTCATTATTTCCTAAGCAATAAAGTGCAATATAATATTTACTTTGTACTAAGTATATAAGTAATCTAAAGATGATTTAAACTATACTAGAGGATGTGTATTTGCTGTATACAAATACACACCCTTTTCCATATTGGACTTGAACATCTTCACTTTGGTGTCAGTGCAGGAGTCCTGGAACCCATTCTCCATGACAACATTAGTATGATTATTATTTAAACCTTCTCTATGAACATCAGTATCCTATTTTATAGATTAAAGTTAATATCAAGGCAGAGACTCGAAACTGGGTGAATGATAATCAAGGCCTACAGAAAATTCAAGTTTTGAACCCTTCAGATCTTCTCAAGTGTCACATGGTAGGAGGAATTCTATCATAGACTTTAGATTCTGAAGGTACATTCTTGCCTATTATAATACCCTCCCCTTGGGTGTGGACAGAGCCACCACATAGGATGGGCTACTGCTGGTTACTGATCACTTTCCTTTGAGATTTAAGGGAATAGTAGAAAATAGAGAGGGACAGATCTTTTAAAAGAAAAGAGGATCAAGAGATGCAGGGAGAGGAGAAGGAGAGAAGGAGGGGAAGGGAAGAGGATTTTAAAAGAATGAGGATGTGTTATGTATATGTAGCAACTCCACATGATGAATGTAATCACTATGTACTGCAAAAATATACTGATAAAAATAAAAATTAAAAAAGAGAGAGGTTTGAGGGAGACTCTCTTTTGTGAGTCTGACCTAATCAAATGAGTGCTTCAAGAGAAGGTGAAGTATCAGAGGAATCCTCCTCTGTTGTTCTCAGAGATGAAGCAAATCAGCAGGTTAAGACAGACCCTACAGAGGGAACACATGGCAAGCACCTGAGGCTCACCGCTGATCTTTCAGGTTTTTTTCAGTCCACAGCTATCAATAAAACCTGTCCCGAATCATACAGTCCCAAAGAATGGAATTCAGGGCACGGTGTCACACGGAGATAGAGCAATTGGCTAGGATGTGAGTGGCCCTAGGTTCAATCCCCAGCACTCTCACCCACCAAAAGAACCTGAAGTCTATTAACAACTACAGAAACATAAACTCAAGCTTCAAATGGGATTATAAGCCCAGTCCCCTCCATGATTTCAGCCTAATGAGACCCTGAGCAGAGGAGCTAGTAACCCATATTTAGACCCCGGACTCAAAAACTCCTTGAGATGGTCCCTTTATGTTGTCTTAAACTCCAAGTTTGTGATCATTTCTTTGGCAACAATGCAAAATAAATACATGCCACTTTCTTCCTTCTTTCCCTAGTCCTCTCAAAATTCCAGTCACTCTGCCCTTTTCCTAGTTTCCTAATAAAACTATCATTCGCATGCTTTTTCCCAATTTTTATTAGTACATGTTCTCAGCACATAATGATTACATTCCTCATGGGGAGTTGGTACATGGAAACAACACATCTTAGTTCTTTTGTCTCCTCCCCCGCATCACCCATAATGTGGTTTTGCAAAAGCTATTCTTTCTGGAGTCCTTTTTCTTCTTTTCTGCCTGTTAGATGCCACCCATTCTTCGGGACTCAGTTTTTCTCTTCCTCTCCTGAATACTTTGTCCAGTCACCCCAGCCAGAGTTCATCTTCATTCCCATCATTCCCATTCCCCCCCCCTCTCTCTCTATCTATCTATCTATCTATCTCTAACTCTCATGGCTGAGCTGAAAACAGAAACTTCTAACATTCATGCTCATATCACTTAGGACTAGGACAGTGCTTTGAACATAGGAGTCGCTCAGTAAATAGTTAATGGGTTATTACACTTACTGCTCTTCATTAAAATGCTTTTCGAGTTTATTCAATTTAATCATACTTATTTTCAGGGCCTCATATAGCTGTTGTAGACAATAAAAAGGCATGTTTCCCATCTCAGAAGAGTAAGATTTACACAGAAACAATACTTAGAAAAGAGAACATGACTGATGTCACATAAGGTCTATGGATGCCTCAGACAATGAGATCACAGCACTCAAGATGGAAAACCTTTCTGTTACTTACAGCCTTGCTGTGTGATTTAGAGAAGATTTGCTTTCCATCATTATCAAGGAAGTTTGAACAAGTTAGAGAAAAACTGGAAGTGTTTTCTCAGGTAGCTGGACAATAAGCGAGATTTCGCAGCAATCCGTGTGCGTGTGCGTGTGTGTGTGTGTGTGTGTGTGTGTGTGTGTGTGTGAACTCTTGCAGGAAGTTGTGAAAAGGGCAGGAGAGAAAGACAGGGCATGGGGAAGAAGGACTGGTAACAGTGTCAGCTTCCATAGAAGGCCATGTGGAGAGCACGGCCGTGAGAGACGCTGTGACAAAACCACGTGATGTTTTGTTGCAGTGACGTTGTTAAGGCCATGTGTGGTGCGACTCACAGCAGCTGGTTCAGCTGCTCTTGATGTGAAACTTAAAGAAAATGTCCTTGCCATTGCTGATGTCAACACAGGCATCATGTGGCTGACTTGCATGGTGAATCAGACACCCACATCCTGTTGCTCTAGGCTCACAGCAGTTCTTCCTTCAAGAGATATATCATAAAAGATATGTGTGTGAGAGTTCTGAAGAAATCCAGCAAATGGGGGCCAGGCTTATTTCTCCCAACATGCTTGAAGGCTTACGCCACAGATATGCTGAAATGGTTAACTCAACACATTAAATCATTTGGTACCAATGCTCTGCTCTTTGAACACATCTAACCTCTTTAGTTTGCACCATGCAAATAAACTTGCAGAGAATGGTACAGTGTTAGTGATATTAAAGTCCACTTAAACTTTAAACCGTAGGACATTTTGTTCTGGTTAATTCTTTGAGCGTACAAAATGTTGTGGATATAGAGTTGTGATTATGT
This sequence comes from Heterocephalus glaber, assembly GCF_000247695.1. The sequence goes on along the minus strand of NW_004624750.1, from coordinate 14,805,125 downwards.
TTGACTTGGTTCCATGCTTTTGAACTTTATCCATTTACTTTACCAGGCAAAAATAATAATAATCAGATTCCTGGGTCAATTTAAGTGCTCATATTGAGCTCTTCATTTTGAATTGAACATTTTTAGCTCTACCGAAAAGGGTAGAAAAGAAAAGGAGGTCAACATTTATTGGAAATAAACCAAGGATGTGGAGAAACTAACTCTGTTGGTTTCTGGGGTTTTTTTATTCAGCTTGGAATATCCCTTCAGTTTATACTGCTTTGAATCATTTACTGGCTACACTTCATAGAACCCAATTACCTTGGGTAAGTGTCACAGAGAAACATCTCCTTTGGCAATCAACTCAGTATGGGACTTTCCAACACTCTCCCCAGTTTCTGTTTCACTCATTATAGTGAGGATGACACATGTTTTGGCAAAATGTCTCCACGTTCAGAAGTAGAACAGCTCCAGTGTTTTTCATTCTATTTTAGGCTTGTAGTAAACTTGTCTGCTCACCATGGTCTGACTTTGTTAAGCCTGGTCTAATATTTTTTCAGGCCTTATTTTGGACAATCATAATAATTTCTGAGATAATATTGGCAAGAATTGGAGCTACATGTTAAAGACTTATGTAAAGCCATCAATTTCCAGACATGGTTGTTTTCCCTTACAAGTGAGTTGGTAGGTTCTTATGAGGATATCGCTATTTTTTCTCATTAAATGTGATGTGAAATATAATTTGTAAGAAATATGTTCATAGCTTGTAAGTTATCAAAGTGCTCTTAGTAAATAAATGTTCTATAGTTCTCTTGTGTATATTATTTGCTTTTACTTTGTCTTAGTCTGCTTTTGTAATAAAGCACTAACTGGCTAAACTGAACCCCAAAAGTCTGAAAGGTAATTTATAAAGAGAAACAGGATAATTAAAAGAGATACTATGAAAAGCAGACATTCCCTAACTTTTCCACCTTAATCTATAGATTAAATTAATAAATAACAACACATTTTCATGCATTACATATTAAAGCCCTTTGAAACTATATACCCCAACTGATAAGTGAAGGTCCATTTTAAAATCCCCAATAATAGTACTTGTTTATCTGTTAACAATTCAAGTTAAAAATACTCATTTTCATTTGTAAAGCTGAGTTTTTTCTAATGTATTCTCTCCCCATTATAGCATTAAATGAATGAAAGCAATCTCTGATGAATTGCAATCGTTGTAAATCCAATATTATTGAAACAGAGATAAAATCATTATGATAAAATAGCATTGGATAGTTACTGTACAAGGTCAGCTCTTCACTCTCAAAGAAAAAGGATGGTATTAGGGAATAGCATAAAATAATGAAAGAAGGGCCCCAAAGATTATTCTAGTAGCAGAGATTTAATTACAAACGCTATATTTTTTTATCTGGGAGAATGAATTGTTCTCTATTTGGTTTTCATACTTTCCATTGTTGTGCTTATTTGGGGGAGCAAAAAATATATGGAAGTAGGTATTTACTGCATGTTCAAAAGATGGACTTTGAGGTCGAACAGATTTGGATTAAAATTCTAGCTCCTCTACTTACTTAACAAAAGGTACCAATTATCTTAGAGCATCCGTTTTCTCATGCAAACAAACACAAGCAACAAATTTGTTTTCTTAGAGATTGTTTAAAGAGCAAAGGATAATATATTTTTCTTTTGGCTATGAAAAGTAGCTATCATTATACCTGGCTTATACAGGCTTTCATGAAATATGAATTTTGTAAGAAACTATATATTACATGTGAACTAACTCCAGATAGATTTCTGAATACATCTCCAAGCTACACTGGGATAAATTTACTAAAGCCTGAACAATATAATCCATCTGATGCTGCTAAACAAGGGAACAGGGAATTTAGCCTGCATAAGAGAAAGGAAATCCATGTGCTCTAAGCCACACCTCAACATCCTGGAGAAAGCTCCCAGGGGCTAATCACATCCAGCTAACTCTGTGACCACTGAGTAAACCAGCAAACACTCTCACTCATCTCTCCTCAGCTGACCCAAGTGAAAAGCAAACGTAAAGCAGCTTTGCATTGGAATTCTCCAAAGAAATAGAGCAGTAGCACATGTACATCCAGGAAGAGAGATTTATTTGAAGGAATTGGTATGCATGCTCATGGAGGCTGGCCAGTCCCAAATCTGCAGGGTCCGCCTGTAGGCTGAGACCCAGGGAAAAGCCAATGTTGTCACTCAAGTCAGAAGCTGTCGTGAATGTGTCATAAGAATTGAATTTTCTTCTGGGAAGTAGGTTTTTTTTCTAATGAGGCTTTCCACTGATTGGATGAAGCCTACCCATAGGTCAGAGAGTAAGCTACACTGTTCAATATTAACTGATGTAAATGATAATCTCAGAAAAAAAAACCCTCACAAAGAAACATTTAAAATACTGTTTAGCCAAAAATCTGGGTACCATGGCCTTCCCCGGGGTGACAACCATCATACATATCACCCCCAACAGATGCTGATGAGCATAGTGGTCAAGATTTCAAGCTTCAAAATAAGACATACATATGTTTAATCCCTGACTCTCCATTTGTCTGTGCGATGAAAGTGATATAAACTTTCCAGCCTTCTATAAAACAAGAACAAAGAGATCCAGAGCATAAAATTATTAGGATTACTATAGGAAGAAACTTAAATACTGATACAGTTGGGGAATTTAGAATTGCACCTGACATACATTATGTATTCAGTAACTAATAGCATCTTTGCCTGCTGAAAACAGAATAAGAAATCTGGCTAAAAGAAAATAAAGACAGAAGATTTGTTGATAGTTTGCCCTGGTTGGCACCTGGCACATCTCAAATTCTGTTTCCTGTAAGTAGTGTCTTTTTTACTGTTGTCACAATAAAATAAATAAAACACTCCATTTTCATACTTTTTAAAATGTACTTCTTCCTGTGCTTTTTCTCTCTAGTCTGCTATTCACTGCTATTTTCTTTTGCACATTTTTCATCACAAAGAATCGCCAGGTGTGGGTCAGTTGATGTCACAGGCATAACAAAGGGAAGGGAGAGCTTTCTGTGCTTCTATCCATGCAAACACAAAAATTATTCTTTTTCAGTAAAGAGGCCAAGTAAGTGAGCTCCGCAACTGAAATTCTCCCCAGTTAAATAGCTTAGATGGGAATGTTGATCAACGTATTTGAACAGAAATGTATTAGTACAGTTTTCAAAGTAGGGCTGACTACTCTGTCCATGTGCTTATCATTAAGCCCACAAATATAGATACACTCACACTCACGGTTCATCTTGGCTGTTGCAGAATATCCTAGGAGTGGCACTTTCTCTCCAAACAAATCACCAGCTTTTATTTGTATGCTGATCCTCAAATGAACTTTGCAAAGAACCATTTTAAATCCCAATCTGTATCCTCAAAAAGTTGCAAAGTGTGAGTGACAAATAGAGTATAACATTTTGACTTAAACTTTACCTGCTTACTATAATTTTCCATGAATGTGAACTCTGATCCCAGATCAACTAGTTTTGTAAGCAAATTATGATTATTTTTAGTAACCATGGAGCACAAAATAACAAAGCTTATTTCAGCAACAACAAAGACTCCAAGAAAATCCTATTAAGATTTAAAAAATATTAGGGTATCATAAAATAAATCTGTTAATGTAATACTGTGTTTACTTTGTTGAAAGAACACTGAATGAGACACAAGTTCCAGTTCCTGATTTACCACTGATTGTTAATTTTAAGTAAGTCAATTAACTTTCTGGACCTCATTATTCATCCTGGAATCAGAATCCTCATCATAGTCCACCAAACAATTGTAAGAGAAAGCATTTTATAAATGTAGTATAGTGTAGAGTGGCATGTAATGGTAGCTAATATTTACTGAGTACTTAATATGTGTCAGATACTCTTTTAGTATTGTTTCTCTTTTAATTTTTATAACAACACTCTGAAGGATAAATTATTATGTTCATACCACAGGAAAGCAAATTGAGGCTCTAAGAGATAAAGCAACTGAACAAGGCTATACAATGCTAGGTACTAGAAAAAACTTCACATCCAGCCTTGTCAACTGCAGAAGTCTGCACCTTAATTTCTACCACCTTCAAGGTTAAGACTTCAAGGATTGCTAGAATTGGATTCACAACCTTGACTCATGTTTGCAGATGACACTGAGGCCAAGTAAATGTAAAATTCACGTGGAAAAATAATAGACACAAGACATGTCTTCTACTATCCATTTGAATAGTTTCCTGAAGTACTGACCAAAGTGAAACTTGACATCCAGATGGGGAGACTGAAAACCTCAGAATATACAGGTTACAAAGGCGGACTATGGGGCTGATGGACATGAAGGATGAGAACAGGCTATAGAACCTTGCACAAGGGAGGTTGTTACTTCTTGGTTGGAATTCCCCTTTGTTAATCTAGACTAAAAGTATCAGGAAGTAGGGAAGATCAGCTTTGGAATCATGCCTGAAACCAAACCCCTACTTTATAAGGATCATAAAGCAAGACATAATCAACCATTCTATGCCTAGACTAATGAATATGGGCCTTTTTTTTTCTTTTCTAGATGTACCTCTTGGAGCCCTTTCAATATTTATCTGCAATCACAAATACTGAGCAATAATACTAATGAGATAATGCTTGTAGTATTTTCCTGACAGTTTTCAAAAAAATCTAGCTTATTTATATTTATCTGTGGTGAACTATTGGCTTCCAGAGAGTCTGAACTGGTTGAACTTTGTATATTGTGTACAAGAACTATAGAAACAGCAGACAATTATTGTAAAGGGTGTCCCAGACTGATATTAAATATTTGCATTCGGCCAAAATACCTGATTTAGTACCTTGGCCAGTTCATTTTGGAAACTTCTATATTTTGCACCTAGACCAATAAAACACAACAGTCAGAAAAGATAGAGAAATAAATATTGGTTTCATGTTAAAAACTCAGAGGAAGAGGGATTAGACTGACAATGTGTTCTATGCAAGCAGGAGAGAAGTAAAGGAAATAATCTAATTACTTACATTATAGAAACCCATCTCTTCGAATATTACAAAGAAGGATAAAGTATTTGTATTTTAATTATTTATTCATTCAATTCTTAAAATAATGGCTGTCTCAGTACTTCCTCTGGCAGAAGTACAAAAAAAATTAATGAAAATGCATAATAGTTGGAACAATACTGTTCCAATTTTACAGTTTTACATGAAAATAGTGCCATATTCAAAGTTTCCTTCTTTTGCAGAATTCTAATTTTTTAAATTATTTATCACTGGGCTCTGATGACCAAAAACTGGGTTTATGTCAAACTGACCCAAGGCAATAATCTCACATTTTCTCACAGAGGAAAAAAGGAGTGTGGTAATCATTAAGACTATTTCACCAGGAGCAGAGCTATATTTATTACCATCCTAATGGAGAGTCATTCAGTGAGTGGTGTTATTTATTTCTTTGCAGGCTTGACTCCCTGGGGAAGGATTTCTACTTGATCACCTCTGTAGCTTTGTCAAAATGGCAGGAGTCCTATTTAATGTAAGTGCGTAATACAAACGAGAACAGCTATTATTCATTCATTAAACACCTAGTATGGGCAGGTGAGTACATATATTTTACCATTTAATCTTCCTAGCATTTGAGGAAGAACTTATTCTCTTCACTATACAAATAGGTAAACTGAGATTTTAAAAACTTATGTAATTTGCTTAATGGTGGTATCTATACCTACTACAGTAAACATTCATGTAGTTATCTATTCAAAAGCCAAATGGCTCAATCCTAGAAATGTGTTGTAGCATAAAAGCTAAAAGCTCATTGTTTTTCACAGTGAAGCATCTTATCCACTGAAATATTAACACCCATTTGTGATGTTTTACAGAAGTTGAGAAGCAGTTCTGGTTGGCCAAGCACGAATCTGACATTAAAGCTTTCAAATACATACTTTAACATATATTCAGGAAATTGTGCGACCTTAAAATTATGCTTTAAAGGAAAGCTTCCATCCATGATATAAATAAAGGACTTCCCTTAAATATAAATCTCTGTATTTGTAAATGATCATTACTCCTTGGATCTGAAAGAGAAATCATTTAATTAAACTAAATGACCAGGCCATACAATGAAAAGGACTTACTCCTTAGAGAAAGATACACAGATAGGTTACACTGAATAATGGAGTCGGGCATCATATGCCAAATTCTATGCCTGGAGTTTTGCAACAGAATGGCTATTTTTCCCTTTGAGAAAAGTAAAGGATTCTAAACATGGAAATAAACGGATTCCCAATGAAGCCAAATGCCATTTTAATGTAATATCTTTGGCCAGTCTGATATCAAATACATGACATCTTACATGTACTTCTTTCCTTATGGTAAGTACAGCACCACGCACCATGTACTTACAACTGTTCATTTCTTCCTTTGCTTTCACGGTCTTTGTTTCCTTTCTTTTGCATTAAACCTCTTATTGTGTAGTGCTAGTCTCACGAAAATCATTGAGTGCTTATTGTTTTGGGATTTTTTACTGTTTAAATAAAGTATGATGACATTAAAACATGTTTTCAAAAAACTAAGACTTAATATTCACACATACACACACACACACAAACACACAAACACAAAGCAAAAACAAAAGAGTTTAATCAGAACCATGCTGAGATTTATGCTAAGTGTTAGATTGCCTGACAAGACACTATTTTGTAATTTTGTCTAATGCTTTTTATGAAAAGGTTAAAACTCCATTTTTTCTAATCCTTAAGAATGCGCAATTACACCTTTTTGGGGAAAAGAGTAACTTAAATACACAAAGCTGTTCAAAAGGAAAAACAAGAATATTTTAACCCTAATCCTAGAATATATTTATAACAATAGGAACATTTCAACCCTATTCCTAGAGTATGTAAAATCTAGTTTAAGGATATTACTTAGTATTTTTTACTTCCATGTATGCTTTAATATTTCAATTTCTGAAAAGGGTATATAATATTTAAATCTTAGCTCACAGTTGAGAAATTACTCAAAAATACAGTAAGTTCTACAAGCACAAGAAAAATGTTATCCATTTTGAAGAATAACATTTTAGAGTTAGCAATATATTTGCAAGGTCTCTTTAAATTCTGAGATTCCTTTACAATTTTCTTTTTAATCAAAACAAGTGCACCCTGGTACACAACAGGCTTCAGGCACCTTCCACTGTTTCATGGAACAGATGCTTTGGAATTCCCCTAATGACAGACAGATTTCCTTTGTGACACTTTTCTAGAATGAGAGCTTTGGTCAAATTGGTCATGTCTGTATTAATATCTTTCCCTCATCAGGACAATATCAGCATGTTTGTGCTTATCTCATTTGGCCATCTCATCTCCATAAAAAAGTGAAAAAATTTTTAACTGAATTGTATAGCCTGTTTTTTGCAAATTACATTCCTAACATTTGGAACTTTTGAGTCATCAAGAATTTTGAGTTGCCATCTCAAGTAACAGGCAAATCAAGAAATGTGTCAATTGAAATCTATTATTTAACAAAGACCTTTAAAGAACCAGCTGTAGACTTTAAGCAACCGACACATCCAGGTGGCTGACCTTCCTAGTTCAAGTACATGTTCTGTGGAATGGACCCACACCATCAAAGGGCTGAATATCTGCATCATGTCCTTTAAAAAGTAAAATAGGTCATTTCACAGTGCAGTGCCCAGGGCCAAATTCCACCAACTGCCTCTCCAACAATAAATACCTGTGACCCAATCCCTCCTAGATTTCTTGCCCTGGATTGTTGATGAGATTGTTGAGAGATTGGATATTTTTTGCAATCATCTGGTATTGCTAATGTTTACTTAGCCTGACCAATCCAGTCTCTGAATGCGAGGTATTTTCAGAAGATTCTGACTCATTCAAGCACTAAAGTACCATCTAGGACATTGAAACAGTAATCTACTAAATGTCACCTGGGTCTGTGCCTCATCAAATAAATGTCCCTAGTTAGTAGCTGTGATTTCATTGAGCTGAGGGAAGGGCAACACATACCTTTTACAGTAAGAAGGTTTGTATTCAGTCTCATGAGAGAGTTGGAAATTCTCCAAAGGTGTCTACTACTTAACTCTAGCTCCAATTACCCCAGGGGACTCAATAGATTATTCCCTGATTTTACGTTAAATTCCAAGGTGCAAATGTATAGAATGGTGCTTCTGGCTCGAGGTGTATGTGTAGAAGTGGATTTTGCCTAAGAGAATTTCCTGCTTTTAACTCTTCTCTGGTCATAAAATAGCCCATCAATTAGACCTGCTTGTATGAAAATATTGTCCTAGAATTCTTGACAGTTAGCCCAGACAATGTGCTGTACTTGCACACTGAGTTCTATAATTATCTCCAATTAATTTCTACAAGTACCGTATGTATACTGCTGTTTGTGTTAATACCTGAAATTCAGGAAATCAATTGTAAGAAGACATAGGCACTGTTTCTTAGAGTTGTCAGTTTAATTAAAGATAATTTAATACTACTTAACAACTCTTACAAGGGTGATGCTGCAGCCCTTAGATTGCATTTTAGTCAATTTTGGGGAATTTCAGGTGGGAGAGTTTTTTCCGAGGACTACTTTCTGATTAGTAAAATAATGTTTAAGATACTTTACAGTGTATATAGCAAAGCCATATGAAAGAGTGTCTATATTATCCAGGTTAGTTACTAGATACTTGCTTCAGGCTTTATATAGAATTTCAGGTCAAGTAAGTGATCCTTAGAAGATTTTCCTATCTAAACCAAATTTAATGATCCAAAGCAAAGGAAAGTCTTTAAATAACAAAATTTAAATCTTTTCCTTCCAATGTCAAGGCACAGACCACAGAGTAATAGAGAATATAGAATATGAGACTATATAGGATATCGAGAATAGAGAATATGGTAATAAGCAAAAGATAAGAGTTCTGGGTTTCACTATGCCACAAATTATGACCTTGAAAAAAATCACTCAAATTCCTTGTTACCAATTTTCAAGGGGGAAATTATAAGAACTATAAAATCAGAAAAATCTAAATTGGAATCTCATTTCTATCTTGTATTACCTGTAACAAGTTCAATACATATATGAGGGGTGGAAGAATAGCTCAGTGGTAGAGCAAATACTTAGAAATCCCCAGTGCCCCAAAATATATGTTTGTATCCTAATTTTTACTGTGAAGATTTTTATATTTCTTCTTGAGAAAATCTAGAGAAAAATACTTTGAAGAATTTATAAGCTGCATTCAAGTGTACGAGATTACCATTATTATTTACATACTTAATAATGAGTTACTATTTAAGACTTAATAAATAAAAGTTAACATAATAGAATGTTCTTAGCCAAGAAGTATTCATAATTTTATGGATGGTAATATAGTTTCAATATACACCGTCAGTCTTAGTTTCCTACTTCCTTTCAAGTGATATGTTCTACCTTCATCAGAACAGTTATGAGTAATTCCACACCAGTCTGCATTTCAGAAAACATCAAATTACACACCATGTTATTCTCAACAAGTCACTCTCAGACAATTATAAATGCCAGCATTAGGGGCCTACACTTGTAACAAGTTTTCTATTTTATTAAATGATTATCTTAAACATAGACATATGAGCATAAATCAATAATTAAAATTTATATGTTCTGCCATGAACCTTGGTTAGTGTTAGATCTTTAAGTATGACTTTAATAAGATCCTTACTATGCTTTTTGGTAGATATCTAAATATTTGACTAGATAGACAGACAGACAGATAGATAGGCAAGTAACTAAATAGATCCTCTTGACATTCCTTATAACTAAATCACTTAACATGTTAATGTGTAGAATTTGTAGAATGATGCTGACTTATCACCAAGTGTTTGAATCCACCAAATTCTGTGTTCCTTGTATATAATTTTGATTCATCCTAGATCTAATTGTTCCTAGGTGTTATAGCTCCATTCTTATCTACAATCATTAAAGCTCACAAAAGGTCTGAAAGCTTTCCCTCACTAGAAGCAAGTAGAAGCTACAAGATGTAAAAATCTTTATATTGTTTTTCTCTTAGGTGTATTGAAAAAACTCTTAAAGATAGAAAAGCTTTCACAATAAAAAATGACAGTGTGTCACAAAGCAGTTTGTGATAACAAGTATCCCTAACTCTAATTGTGGGCATTCTCAATTATCAACTCTTCAATATATGAGGCAGCATCCTAAGTGTGTCATCTGTCTGCATCTATCTTATTAAAAATGAAATTGCAGGTGAGCTTATTAGATCTGGTTGCTTCTGCTGCATACTGTGAGAGCCACAAAAATGAATAGAACAAGGATCCCTACACTCAAGGAGAGACAGATTTTCTCACCTTTGGCTATTATTCCAGCTATAAAGAGGTGCTTCATAAACTTTCTTTCAACGAATGCATTATTATCTGTGTTCTAATGGAAATATAACAACACACAGGAAGAGTGGAAAATTCACACTGGAAGACCAGAGAGAAAGAAGTATTTGAACTGAGCCTTGGAGAACTAGTAAAATTCTAACAGGAAAAGAAGGAGTGGAGGTAAGATGTGCAAACTCATCCATGTGTATCCTTTAGATGGTGCATACTATTGCCTTCTTCATGAACTGTTTCTTTATCCCCTGAAAAAAAGAAAAAGAAAATCTGAGCACATCTCTGGTGGCTAAAAGTTAAGAGGATTGATGTGCTAATTTGATCAAGATTGTTTGGGAGAGCGTGGCATGCCCCACCATTGGGAACAGAGCGGCACACCCTCCAGAGCCACAGCAGGATCTGGATCCATGCAGCAGAGGTGCCCGAGACCAGACTGTGGTAGAGCACAGAAAGACCATCATTCCAAGCTTAGGAAGGTGGCAGAGTGGTGAGCACCAGAGAAAGGGCCGCTCAGAGGTTTGGTGTTGAGAACTGAAGCCCATTGGGAGAGTGAGAGGCAGACAATGGAATAAAGACACAGTGGACTGCAGTGGTTGGTGAACTTCTAGTCTAACTGTAGAGTGTTAAGTGGACCTTTTTTGGTTTTTGGTTCATTTGTTTTGCTTTGCTTTACTTTTGTTTTGTTTTATTTTTGTCATTTCCTTCCTCTGCTTTTTTGTTTCTGTTTTTGCCGTTTTGTTTTTTCTTATTGCTACTGTTTTGGTCAGTTCTCGTTTTTATCTCCTCCTTCTCTTTCTCTCCTGTATTCACCAATTTGGCAAAGTGTATGTGATCTTCCTTTGACCTCTAGCCTTACCTCTAATCTTTCCCTCTCCCTATAATTCTCTATCCCTCCCAACTCTTTTTAAATTTTTCCCTGGAGGGCAAATTTGCTATATCGAGGGCTTATTTACTTTAAACATATTTCTGGTTTGTTTTAGATTTTGTTATACAACCACAAATCTAATTCATACAATTAAAGGTGGCAAATTAATAGTTATCAGAGCTTGTCATTTCTATGCTGTATTAACTGCTATTGTTAATGCTGATTGTATTACTTTAGCCAAGGTGACACAGTTGTTCTCAGCAGTTGTTCTTCCTGGTATGCCAAGACCGAGATTACCTGATAGTCATTAAAATTACTATGGGCCAGTGCCAAGGAACCAGGGGCTAAGTCAAGTGAGCAGCAACTTCTCACCCCCAATAGACTGAAGAGGTAGGATCTTGCCACAGACTCAAGACCTAGAAGCCTGCTATACCTGGAAGACACCTCTGAGAAGTAGTCATTTCCTAGGGTGATAAACACTAGCTATAAAGATACTCACTATACGCAATCTACAAGCATCAGCCCAATAAACCAAAAGCAACATCTACAAAAAAGAGAAAGAAGAAGACACTTCAGCAAATTGCAAAGCCAGACTTCCAGCTCACCAAAGGCAAACCCAGGGGGCAAAGAGATGGAAAAATCTGAACGTCAACCAGCTGGACTCTCTGAAGTGGTAACAGTAGGAATAACAAAACAAATGAAAGAAGTTTTAGAAAAAATAAAATCAGAAATAATCTCTCATACAACTAAAGAGATGGTGACCATAACAAAAGACATGACTAGTAACTCTAGGGTAGATAAAGATTAAAAAATAGAGGAGATGAAGAAAATGATGGAAACCATGAGTGCTCAGCATAGGAAGGAAACCGAATACATAAAACACTTCAAAGAAGATACATAAGAGACTAAAAATCCCACTGAAAGTATCCAAAGCAGCATAAATCCATATGAGGAGATAATCTCAGATATAGAAGACAAGATTGCAATTAACTAACTTGAAAATAAAGGTTTTTTAAAATTAGCAAGGGACCATGAGAAATCAATCCAACAGCCGCTAGATGATACAGAAAAGAATAACTTAAGGTTTAATGGAGTCAATGAAGGACTAGGAGATAATGGAAAAGATGTACAATATTCACAGAAACAATCACAGAAAACATTCCAAACAGATAAGAGAATTTGTTTTTTGGGTTTTTTGGGTTTTTTTTTTTTTTGCTTTTGACTACAGTATTTAATTTTGTAAATACCCAGATTACCACAAGTATTTTTCTACTTCATTTCACAATTTCATTTAACCAGTATTTATTTCCAGGTGATGTACTGGATTTTTTTTCCCATTGAATTTATTGGTACATTTTTGGTATAAAATACAGTTACATTCATCATTGGGATCTTGTACCATTACATGAGTCTTTTGGTTCTTTTTTTCCCCCCTTTCCTTGCCCTCCCTTCACCCCCTCCACCCTGCCCTATTTGCAAGGACTTTGTTTCCATTTTTTTCCCTTTCTCATATTTTTTCTTTTCCCTTCTTTCCTTTCCCCTACCCCTACCACTTCCTCTGCAACTTTAGACTTTTTCTTCCTGTTACACAATATAAATTATACATTTTTTAAATTATAATATCAAGATCGAGGAGACATTACCACAGATTTTACAGAATTTAAAAGGATATAGAAAGCATA
>NW_004624750.1:14773899-14789599 GCF_000247695.1 Heterocephalus glaber | reverse complement strand
CTGATTTCATTTTTCCCAGATCCTCTTTTGTTTCCAGTTCAGAGAGTCCAGGTGGTTGAGTATCAGATTGTTCCATCTTGTTTCCCTTTGGGGTTGCTGGAGGTGATCTGGAAGTCTGTTTCTGAGGCTTGTTTATGTGTCTTCTCATCTCCACAGGGGTGGGAGGGGTGCTTCTAGGGCCTGTGTGGCTTATCTTCTCTGCCCTAGGAGCTTGGGATGGCAGCGGGGGAGCTTCCTTCTGGGTGCTGGGACTGGCTCACCTTCTCTGCCCTAGGAGCTTGGGATGGCAGCAGGGAGCTTCCTTCCAGGTTTTGGGACCAGCTCAGCTTCTGTGCCCTAGGAGCTTGGGATGGTGGCCCAGATAAGAGAATTTGACATACAGATATGTGAGGCACATAGTACTCCAACTAGCTGTGATCAAAAAAAAAAAAATCTACATCTAGTCATATAATAGTGAAGATTTCAGAAATCCAACACAAGAACAAAATATTAAAAGTTGTTAGAAAAACGAAACAAATCACATATAAAGGAAAGCTCATCAGAATCACAGCAGACTTCTTATCACAAACCCTGAAGTCAAGGAGAGCCTGAAGTGAAATATTTCAAGCCCTAAAAGAAAACAACCTCCAACCCAGATTGATGTATCATGCAAAACTATCTTTCAAATTTGATAGAGAATTAAAATACTTCCATGACAAAGAATACCTGAGGAACTTCCTGAATGCCAAATCAGCACTCCAAAATATTCTGAAGGGTATCCTAGAAAGAGACAATGTGGATTACAACTCCATAAATGCCAACAGAAAGAATCCACTGGGCAAGCAAGAAATTAAGCATGGGGGAAAAAAGGGAGCCAATGGCAGGAAAATATCATGACAAGGATAAGTCAATACATATAAGTTATAACCATCAATTTCAGTGTTCTCTGTTCACCATTCAAAAGAAATAGACTGACAGAATGGATCAAGAAGCAAGATCCAACAATATGCTGCATACAAGAAACACATTTAATTTAAATAGAAATTCAAAGACTGAAAGTCAAAGGATAGAGAACAATATTCCATGCAATATGAACACATAAAAAATCAGGAGTAACTTTCTATTTGCAGAAAAAGTGGATTTCAAGCCAAGACTAATTAAGAGAGACAAAGAAGGTCACTACATCCTAGTAAAAGAAACAATTCAAGAAAAAGAGATGACAATCATAAATATATATGCACCATGGGCTGGGGATGTAGCTCAGTGATGCCATGCCTGGCTTGCAAGTGCAAGGTCCTGAGTTCCATCCCTGGTACCACACACACACACACACACACACACACACACATGCACACAAAGATAAATATACGTGCACCAAATACCAGTGCACCCAACTATATAAAACAAATATTAAGGTACATGAAAAATCAAATAAGCACTAATACTATTATAGTGGGGGATCTCAATACCCCATTTTCACAAATATACAGATCAACTAGACAGAACAATCAACAATGAGATACTAGAAATGAATCAAACTCTGAACAAATGGATTTACTAGATGTCTATAGAATATTCCACTGCACAACATCAGAATACACATTCTTCTCAGTTGCACATGGGACATTTTCCAAAACAGACCACATGATGGCTCATAGAACATGCTCAAGTAAATGCAAAGGAATTAAAGTTCTTCAAGGGAAATTCATAGTAGTGAATGCCCATAATAGGAAAACAGAGTGAGCTCAAATAAAAAACCTAATATGGAACCTCAAGCTTCTGGAAAATGAAGAGCAAGACAAATTCAAAGCTCATACAAGAGAAGAAATTATAAAGATCAGAGCAGAAATTAATGCAGTGGAGACTAGGAAAAAAATACAAAAAAAATCAATAAAATGAAAAGTTAGCTCTTTGAAAGATTAAATAAAATTGACAAACCCTTAGCCAATTTTATTTTAAAAAGGAAAGAAAAGGCTCAAATCCATGCAATTAGGAATGAAAACACAAATCAATAAATGTAATACACTATATCAACAGATCCTGCAGAAATCCAAAGGATCATCAATGCCTACTTTGAGAACCTTTATTCTACTAAGATGGAAAACCCAGAAATGGACAGATTCCTAGATATGTATGAATTACCAATGCTAAGCCAAGAAGATATAAGAATTTTAAACAACCCAATTTCAGTCAGTGAAATCAAAAATGTAATTAAAACTTACCAACAAAGAAAGCCCAGATCCAGTTGGATTAATTGCTGAATTCTACAAGAACTTTAGAGAAGACCTAATGCTGATATTTCTCAAACTCCTTAATAAATTGAAAGGGAAGCAATACTCCTAAATTTATTCCTGGAAGCAAGTATTATCTTGATTTCAACAGTAGAAAAAGACCAAGCCAAAAAAGAAAATTACCAGCCAATCTCCCTAATAAAGATGCAAAAATCTTCATTAAAATACTGGCAAACAAAATGCCAATCATCAAGATCATACACCCTGATCAAGTGGAATTCATCCCAGTGATGCAGGGATTGTTCAACATATACAAATCAATAAATGTCATACACTATATTAACATAGTCAAGGACGAAAACCATATGATCATTTCAATAAATGTAGGAAAACATTTGACAAAGTCCAACACCCATTCATGACAAAAACCCTGAAGTTATAGATGGTCCTTCTCTCAACCTGATAAAAGCCATCTACGAAAAACCAACAACCAACATCATACTAAATGGGCAAAAACTGAAAGCTTTCATGCTAAAACCAGGAAGAAGACAAAGATGTCCACTGTCACTACTCTTGTTCAATATAGTTCTGGAGACATTAGCCAAAGCAATTAGACAAAAGAAAGAAATAAAAGGAATAAAGATAGGAAAGGAAGAAAGTAAATTTGCAGATGGCATGATACACTATATAGAAGACCCCAAAAACTCCACCAAGACTTCTAGACTTAATAACCAAATTCAGTAAAGTAGCTAGATACAAACAAGGTCAACACTCAAAAACCAGTAACCTTCCTATACATGAATTACAGACTCACTGAGAGAGGAATTGTGAAAACAACAGCTTTCATGATAGCATCCACAAAAATGAATTTAAAGACCCAATCCAAAAATGGGCATTTGAAATGAATACTCAATTCTCAGATGAAGAAGTAGAAACAGCAAATACATATATGAAAAAAGTGTTCAACATCATTGGTAATTCATGAGATGCAAATGAAAACACCGCTGAGATTCCATCCCACTCCAAAAAATGGTTGCTATCAAGAAATCAACCAATAACAAATCCTGAAGGGGCTGTGGGGAGAAAGGAACCCTCCTCCACTGTTGGTGGGAGTGCAGACTGGTGCAAGCACTGTGGAAATCAGTGTAGAGATTCCTCAAAAAATTAAAGCTAGAGGTTCCATTTGACCCAGATATCCCCTATCTTGATATCTTCCCAAAAGAATTAGAAGCAGGGCCGGGGATTTAGCTCAGTGGTTCCACCTCACAAGCACAAGATCCCAAGTTTGATCCCTAATAACCAAAAAAAAAAACAAAACAAAAAAAAACTGAAAGCATTCTACCAGAGCAATATATGAACACCCATGTTTATAGCAGCACAGTTTATACTAGCTAAATCTTGGAAACAGCCCACATGCCCATCAACTGGTGATTTCTTTTTTCCAGCCATAAAGAAAAATAAACTGGAGTCATTTATAGCTAAATGAATGCACCCTGACACTATATTCTCGGGTGAAATAAATAGGACACACATGTAAATATCGAATTGTTTCTCTAGTGTAAGAAACAAAGTGTAAATGAGAACAAAAATGTATAATAGATATTGTGAAAAAGAAAAAGATGTTCAAGGGGAAGGGGAACTAGGGAGGGAGGCGGAGGGAAGGTAAGAAGGGAAAGAAAAAATAAGGAAATAATGGAAACAAAGCACTTGTAAATAGGGAGGGGTGGAAGAGCAGACAGTATAGCAGGGGTATGGGGAAAAAATAAGAACCAAGATATATCATATACAGGTACAAATTCCCTAAGATGAATGTGTTCATAATGTACACCTAAATTGTATCAATAAACTCAATTTTAGAAAAATATTCTTTTGGTTTTGGTTTTCTCATATATTATGTAAGTATCATGAGAAGGTGTCTGAGAATTAAATGAGATGCTCTGCTCATGTCAATATCTGGCATTTAAGAAGCTCCTAATAAACCTCAACAGTACCAGTTCCAAAAATAATAGCTATAGATGGCTTGAAATACCAGATTTGCTACAAAGAATAATCGTGGGACTATCTGACCATAAGCACAACAAATATATTTTCTTTGATTACAGCTTAGCTGTACTATCCCAATATTTGTTTTAGCCTGCTAGATTTTCTCTAAAGAAAACAAGAGATTAGGAATCAGAGCGTTCAGTTCTCTCCTCTTGGTTGTTAAATATGTGTTCTAACTTCAAGTGACATATCTTAAAAATTAAAACATGTCTTCATGATTCGTGTAACATTTAACCTGACCCATCTAATATTAACCTATACTGGAATATTCATCTACGAAATTACATTTCGGAGACCTTTATACCAAGTAAAAGACTTTCAGTTACAAATGTTCATAAAAATACAAGTATACTATAGAATGACAATATTTTAAAGTATATTTCTGTATAAATCATAATAACATCTAGATTTTTAGGCTTGACTAGAATTATAAAACATAAAGTATATAAGCTCAAAATGGCAGGAATTGGGTTGCTAAACATTCTTTCATCTGTTGTTTCAAATAAAAGAGTACTTTCACCACGAAATACTCACAAATATGATCCATATGTCAATTGTTTCATAAGGGTGAAGCAAATAAACTAACATAACTAACATAGATTGTTTTAAACAATTGTATCTATGTGTCAATCAAAATATTAGATTTTTACCCTAGAAATTAGAAAATATGAATATATTGTAGCTGAGACTAGAAATTTAAATTTAAAAATCTTTAATAGGTTCCACAGGAAATACATTTTTTCCTCTTATTAAAAACACTCTGGGGGCCAGAGATTTAGCTCAGTGGTTCTGCCGCCTGCCTCGCAAGTGCAAGGACCCAAGTTCAATCCCCAGTACCAAAAATAAAAAACACCCTCTGGGTTGAATAAAAGAAACTTGAAATTCACTTTGGTATCCTCAGAAAATGGAAAGTAAGAAGGGTGTGCATATACCTTTGGAATACCTTGATGCCATGGGGATTACTTGACACACATTTGTAAAGCTCCTGAAAAAATGAGAACATGTCTAAAATTATTCCCATAACTGAGAACAATAATGGTTACCATTATTACAGCAACTTGAATGAATGTGTTGTTTTTTTCCCTTTTTATTCAATACTTCAATTCCACAGTTTGGACATTGGGCTCGCCTTGGAGGGTTTGGCCAAAGGATAGGAAAGTACAAAACAAGATACTGCGTGAGTCATGAGAAATGCAGGGAAAAGTTTATCACAATTTCCTGAAGTATCATTTTATTGTGAAAACAGAAGAGGGAAAATTTAAAACTAGCACAGGAGAAGATCATATAAGACTTGGTTTTCACAAGTTTGTTTTTTTTAAACTGTACAGCCCAACACACACACACACACACACAAGTATTCTTGTGGGCTATTATGAAAACAATCCTTCTCTTTACCATGTTTCTTTCTTTTGCAACTTTATTTCACAATAGAAAGTACTAAAGAAGTCATCCCCTGTATTGCTGATGTTCACACTGAATTACTCTGGAATAGTTATAGAATGGTAACATCAATGAAAATTTTAAGAATACCATCCACATACAATTATTTCAAAGTGATTATCATTGCATTACCACATTTAGTACCAGAAACCCTGTGGCATTACTTGGAAAGGTGTTTTTCAAATGTACAGATGAGGACCTAGAAATTTAGAGGGTAAGTCATTTACCCAAGGTAGCGTGGGCTTGTACCTGAACTCATGTCTCCGCCCCAACCCATCAATGACAAAGCCTCTGATGAACTTCCAAATAAAGTGTAAATTCTCTATCCTCATACTTGCCATACAACTTTTGAAGGTCTATGAAATATATTTGGAATGTATAATATATATAAATAGATATATAATAGATATAGAGACCATATATATATATAGAGAGAGAGAGAGAGAGAGACAGAGAAACTGCTTAAAATTCCTTTTCATATTCACCAAATAAATTATTTTCCCATTTCACAAAATTTTTCAAGCTTTCAGGATACTCCAACAATTATCGTCAAAGTTGTACTCAAGTGGGAAATCTATGGATCAAAATTATAATAAAGTAAAAATCAATGTTATGTGTTTATTCTGTTATTCAAACACCCAATAGTGAGACTGATAGAAACCTCCACATTGAAATCAAGAGAGCAGATGCTCTAAATTGATTTCCTGTGACAAGGTAGCCACTAATCACATGTATGTGTTTAAACTCTAATTTTCATACTTCAAATGAAATAGAATGGCAATTCCTTGGTCACACTATCCGTATCACAAGGGCTTGATAGCCACGAGGGACTAGTGACTGTGGTATTGGCCACCACAGATATGAAATGTTTTCCTCATCACAGAAATTTGCACTGGACAGTCCTGCTCTAATACAAGTTGCTCCTATCAGCTGTCACCACACTTGTTTGTCAAGCAACTCTGTGATGAAGCTGTCCTCTGTGGTAAGTGGCATCAGAGAGGTGTGTATGTATATGTGCATGTCTGTATAAAATGAACTGTGATTCTATTCTTCCAACAATATAAGAAAGACAAGCAAGTCACAAATAAACATGAGTACTTATGTGGAGTCTCTTAATGTTGATAAAAACAATTCTTATGTGATTATAGTCTATGCTAGGACTATTTCCATGACATAGTGTTGTATTAACAGGTCTGTGCCCTAGAAAGAGGCCAAACAGAATCTCTAGTTTCTGGGGTTTTGTGGCAAAGCAGCTCTAATGAGAGCTTTAGCATTTGGAGTTAGAGTAGTCAAGGGAAGGACAAAGAGAAGAGCTCTTCCCATGAGAGAAGCCTTTGCAAGAAGCCAGGAGGAACTAAGAGGCACCCCGGGAGTATGTTCCAACAACTCCACAGGGGCATTTGCTTTAAGAAACCAGATGGTTGCCTTGGCTGGGAAAGTGAAAATAGAGCAAAAACCCAAGAGAAAGGACTGGTTACTGTTCTTATCTGTCTGCCACAGATGGCCCAGATTCCTAAACTATAAGAATAGGTAAACTATACAAAAGGCAATGGTTTGGGGAGCTGGGGTGCACTCAGGCCATAATCTTCCCTCTGCTACTTCCCACCTCTCTAGCTTTGGTCACAAGTTTACTTCTATGAGTTTTAGTGTCAAATCTTATCCTATTGAAGACTACGAATGTAAAAGGCATGATAGATAGTGTCCCAAAGTTTATTTAATACAAAGAACCCATACACATAGGTAATTGTCACATAATTTCATGAATGCTAGGACAGACATATGCAGGGGGAAAGTATATGCATGGGGAGGTTTCTAAAGTCAGGGAAGACTCTCTGAATGAGAAAGTGATATCTAAGCTAAATTATAAAGGATCAATAGCAGTCGAGAAAGGAGTAAGGGGTTCAGGAGAGAAGAGAACATGGATAAAAGAAAAGACAAAATATATACATATGAAAAACATTTTTATGTATAAAAAAGATTCTTCCTCAGTATAAAAGGAGAAAGGTAATTATAAAAGAGTAACACACTCTGACTATGGTAAGGAATTAAAGCAGATGGAGAAAAAATATTGATCAAAAAAGAAAAGAAAAAACTCCAAGCAGTAATGCAAATTGAACCAACGACAAATGTGCTAGATGTCTTTTACTGGGATCCACAAGATTGACCTTGTAAATAGCTCATAACTGCTAAACTATACAATATGACTTCTATGTTAGATTCTGAAGTCCCTTGGACCTTCTCCTCATCCCCTGTAGGAGGCTATTGCTAGTTCCTTCCAGTGGAAACCCTTACTGGCTATATTCATAGCAGTTCTACTAACCTTAGTATTTGGTCCACGTATTCTTAACTGTTTCTTTGACTTTTGTCTTCTCCAGAGTTATTCTCCAGCTATAAGGCTACCCA
Organism: Heterocephalus glaber; assembly: GCF_000247695.1. The sequence continues at coordinate 14,781,503 of NW_004624750.1, read as the reverse complement.
AGATGACAATCCCTGGCGCCTATCAAAGGGCTTTAGATAGACCCTCTGTAGAGTAACTCTGACTGCTGATCAACTACGACCCTCTTCAGCTGGAAGTAGCCAGACCTGTCTTCGCCCTTTGGCCCCTTACAGCAGTTAGGGGTACTTCTTCAGAGGGGGGAATATTGCAGATAGGTAAGTTAATTAGATATCTTATAGGCAGGGCCATCCCATGAGGAGCCAACATGGAGGATAGTGAAGACAGGTTCACTGAAGGCCAGCATTGTAAAAGGAGAGAAATTAGCATATCCATGCAGGATGAATAGCAGTGACTGATATTCTGAACAGGTATCAGTCCCCTTGGTGAGGGGCCAAGGTCTTAACCCAGCCTTTCTGCAAATATCCCTGACCCCCCCCTTACTGAAAATCCTTGTATGCTTTCTATGTGACTTGCTCCCCTCTTTCACCCCCATTTAATCAATATTACCTGGGTGACTGTATTTATAATCTTATTGGTTGGTCATGGTTTTGTCCCACCTCATGACCACCTTATAAATTTCCACTGGGTCTTATAGTTTTGTCCCACTTTGTACCCGCCTCACTACATGACTTTTCTGTATAAAACATCTTTGAAAAGTGGGGTGGGTGGGCAACCTCCTCTCCAGTCCCCCTTTTGTCTCTCTTAGGCAGAAGCTTTCTTTTTCCCCAATAAATTTTTCCTACTCTTAAAATAAAAAAAGAAAAGAAAAAAAACCAAGCGGTTACAGACACAATAAGTGCTGTCTTCATGTGCTACTTCTACCTCTGCTGCTAATGTGCCTCTCCACAAGATAACTTAGCAGTTGTGTTCACAGAAACTTGCTTTTTTTCTAATCATATAAATGGGTTGTATCTGTGAGACCTTGAAGTCAAGCAGGATAGGCAAGCAACCTCTTCTAGGACTCGTCTCAGGGATCTCAGCAGCAATCAACATTCCTCCCATTGATCATTAGCCTGCCTGTTGAATTACCTTCTTCCAGGGCCAGAAACTCTTCTCCCAGTGCTCTTACAATTAAGTCTGGACAGTGACCCTTGTATGGTGTGGCTAGCCCATGTAATTCACAGAGAAGCTGTTCTTGGAATTAAATAGGTACCAAAACCTATCGAGCCTAAGACTCATCATTCACCTTCTTCTGACTCCAGGAGCCTCATGAAGATCTCATTGTTCCAATCTAGACCTCTCTCATTTGGAATCCAATGTCCTGGAGTGATGTTCAGAGGATGACAACTCACTCTCTGCCCCTAGAGAAGCTACGCTGGGAGTTAGAGCCCATTCCTTGGAGGGACCATCTTTCTGAAAGCATGGAACCAGGAAAGGAGCTCTTGCAAAGAACTGTCCCATGTTGTGATGTCCATAACAACAAAATACCTGTGTTGACAATCTCTGACACTAGACAACACATCAAGACTCTCTGAGAGTGATAACAATTGTGTGGCTTAAAAGGAAGATGTAGATATTTTCCCCTGGTAGAGAATCATGAGATAAAAGAGTCTATAACTGTTATCACAACTCTTTTTTCTCTCTTTTTCACCACTTTTTCCATCAGAAGAAGTTGACATAGATCAATATATTCATATTTTTGGAGACATATGGACCTATGGTAGATGTGGGCAAACTTCTACTTGCAGGCCAAATCCAGCTGTCATCTGTTTTTATAAATAAAGTTTTATTTCAACAAGGCCATATTCATTTGTTTAAATTTGTTTACAGCTATCATGCTGACAGAGTTGAACAATCACAGCATCACAATGGAAACCATATAACTCACAAAATATTTACTCTGGCCATTTTGAGGTGAGGAGAATGGCTTAAATAAAGGTAAGGCAGAAACAGACATAGGAAACATTTTGTTCAATACTTATTCTTTAGTTCACTTGACAAATACTTATGGAACACTTGCAGGGTAGTGAGCTCTGAGAATATAGTGGGAAACAAATCCAGTAGAACACTTTGTTTTTAAAAGTTTACAATTTTTTCTGGTTTCACTGAAATGGATGCTATTCAACTCTTTACTCCCCTGTTAAAAAGGTGCAGACAAATATTATAATAGAGTAATAGACCCAGGATAGGGTGTCATTAAGGACTGGCAGATGAAACAAAGCATAGTCAATTAAATTCAGCAAATATAAACTAAACTGAAGCAGAAAATCTCAGTGATATGAAATGTGGTAAAATTATCCTCTCCCTGAATGGAGGGAGAAACAAAAACAAATGTTCAGTGGACATAGAGTACTTTTCATCCCCTTCTCCAGGCAATACTTGATAGAGAAGATGCAGGCAACAGACTGACTTTTTAGGATGAATTTATACCTACATGAGATATATGTGTCAAGCTTATTTAAAATGATGCTGATAGAGACATTCATTCTTTTTCTAATAATAATCATAAAAATGAGGAATCATTAAGGAAAAGGAGAGCAAGCTCTCTCCTCTTTTCTGATAGAGGGACAAAAAGAAAATCTGTACCTTGTGCCCAGAGGAAAAAATCAAGTTGAACAATTCATGAATGTTGAGAAATGTGGGGAGTGTTAGTATGTACAGGTATGCACCTCATGCTAAAAATACCTGGCTTAGAAATCCAGGTTCTTAGCCTTGTGATAACAAGGAAAGAGAAAGAGAAGGAGAAAATCTGGTAGTGCCTAAGCTTAACACCTGTGTATAAAATGTGGATCCAGAGTATTCACAAGGACCAATGGAAGGCCCATCTGCATTGGAACAGCTGGTATTGCACAGCCAATGCCCAGAGAGGGCAAGGCACACAAGACACATGATGTTTGCTATCTGCGATACATAAGAGGATTAATCCTACTCATCAAATGAATATTTATGTTATCTGCAGGAGTAGCTATTTAGCTCACACACAGAGAGATACTGTACAAAATCAAACATGGAAAAAGAGATTGTTGTGGGAGTTTTAAAACTAAAACCTAGATTGTAGTCTTAAACACTAGCTGCACCTAAATTTAAAATACAAATGAGAAGTGTTCATGGCAGCCCTGAAGGATGCTCATCAAAACTTCAGTTTGTCAGAGTAGTCAACTGCATATTTCTCTTCCCAAGAAGGATTTTCTGATTCATCACACATGTTCTCATTCATTGGTCCAGTGCCCTGACAGAACCAGAGGTTCTAAACTTGTCCAGAAAGGGTTTCATAATTCATCATGCATAGTATTCTGCTTGGACCCCAGAGCTGTGACTTGATCCAAATGCATGCTCTTGGACATTCATGGTTAGCTAAAGGGATTAGATTTTTGATAAAATAATGCAAAACAAATGGGAAGTATGACTGAGGTTGAGCAGAGGAAGGGAGAAAAAAGGAGCAAGGATACGGAAAACCACCACTCTGGAAAGTGGAGGATGCTCCCCTTGACCTTGTCCCAGGTGAGAAATGTGTGACTGCTCTGGCTAAGGCAAGTTGCTCCCTGCAGCTCGGGAAGATGAAGCCAGAAGAGTGAAGAGGCACTTGGAAGGGAAGAGTGGGTGAGTACAGGAAAAAGGGAAAAGTAGAGCCTGGTGAGAGAACAAATGTGCCTGGAGACATCATTTTGCAAAGCGTGGTACCAGCCAACTATCCCGGGAAGCTCACCTTGAGGGCCATCCTCAAAGTAGGGCATCCATTAACCTTAGGACTGACCAGGCTGGGGCAGGCAGATGAAAAGCGACGGGCAGTGCTGCATGGATCCACATCATGCTAAGGCTCTTTGAAAGTGCCAATTTATCTGCACAGGTAAAATATTCTGAAAAGTTTCCCATTTCCACTGTGTTCATAATGATTTCAGCAGTGAGCCATCTGAATTCAAAATTAAGATTTGCTTTACTTGAAATGTTTCACCTTAGAAAAACAGAGCAGAATCATAAGAAAGGAACATGTTTAGCTATTGTTAAATCTAGCTATTCATTCAGCCTTCTTTTTCTGCTGAATATTCAAATTGGAGAAACACAAGAGGACAAAGAGAAAAATAAATGCATTTCTGATTAGAAAATGCAAATTAATGCCTGTATTCTGCCTAAATTCCTCCAATAATACCCTTTCAGTTTTCTTTCATTACCATCTAACTAGAAACCTTATTTAATTTCTGATGTTGGTAGATGAGTGGGAGTCACTTTGTAAATTTTCTTATTTTAAAAACTTGTGCTGATAATTAAAGAAATGCAAATTAATGCTACCAAATAATTCTCCTCTCAAAATTGCAAAGATCCAAAACACTGATAATTCTTCAAGTTCACAGAGCTGAGACAAAACAACAACTTTATATAGTCTTGGTAGTTTTATAAATTGACACCATGGTTTGGAGGAAAAACTTGGAAATTTATCCACCTTGCAAATCCTTTTGTCTCAATATGCTAAATCATTAGATCCACTCTACAGAGATACCCATACAAATAATTAAACATATATCAACATGAATGCTTACTATTATTCCACAAGTACAAAGAGCTGGAATTGCCCACCATTATAGAACTATATTATATATCATTTCAATATATTAGGGAATAAAAGAAGAAAGTCACAGGACAATATGATCATTTTTATCTTACTTTAATTAACCTATCAGTAGGTTGCATGAACACATTGTAGGATTGTACATGCAAAGAAAATATCTGTACAGAGTCACAAGAAAGTTCAAGTTACTTCCAGAAAGCACCAAGTTGAACTTGTCTGAGATGGAGACTTTTTCTATTTTTTCAGGGACTACCTTGAATTTTCCTTTGTTTCTAGAGACCTATGTTCTTTTAAAGTTCAAGAAAATGTCAATATGTTTACTCAGAGATTTGATATAACATTTTAGTTCCCAGACCAACTGCAACCAAGGCTATTTTAGTTGCACCACCATGACTTAGAACCTAGTAGAAGCTCTTATCAGAAAGACAAGGACACTGAGTACCAGAGAAGGTAAAAACCTTGCCAAATGAATGTGATCATTCATTTATGTGCATGTTGGGATATGCGTCATTCAGATTTTAATCATGTATCTAGCCTACATGGTAATGAAAAACTCAAAGAATTAAGTAGACACTTAATTTGAATTTGTTATTAAAGCACAAACTTGTTAAACTAGAAAATCAGAAAGGTCTTTTTCTTTCTACTTCAAGATTTATCTTGCCTGGAAAGTAGCATTATTTATGGCACTTCATGTTACTCCAATATTAGAAAATAGATCTCATCCTTCCTTGATGGTAGGGAAATAGTTTCTGAGAACATTGTGTCTGGAAGACTTTAATTGCCTTAATTGCTTGCATCATAACACATAGATAGGATGATTCAACAGCAGGTTTAGATGAGTTAATAAAAAAATAAAACAAGTCATGTTATTTCTGGGTAGAATCCAGTATAAATTAAAATGCAAAAGTAATTTTTTAAATTATCCCTTTATGTTTAAATCTGGAAATCATCTACAATGTTTCAAATTCTATATGGAAAATAAACAAATCTTAAGCTTTTAATTTTTCTGCAAATAAATGCCACAGCATGTCTAATTATTATGCATTTTTCTAAAAAGCCAGTTTACTCCTAGAAAGTATATTTCTATATCAACTTTTTAATCAATGAAGAATAAGATAATCCACCACCACCACCGCTGTCATTATTCCACAGGGCAGAAGTCACAGCTATTCAAATTTCCCTTTAAAGGACTTTGGGAACCACAGGCTGCTATTGACTGTTTTCAGGCAAAATTCCAAAATTTCCCTACAGTAGTCTCAGCTTCAGACTCTCACATAACTGCCCCATGAAGTTTGTGTCATAACCAAACTCTCAGTTGGCAAGAGAAGTGTAGAATACAAAGAAAGGACTATAATCTTTTCTAACTCTGTGAGACATTTTCCGTCAAACATGCCCTAGCCTACACATGGCTTAAGCTAGGAGTAAGGGTAAAAATCACATACATGAAAGTTAGGAAACTCCATGGTGGATGCATAACACGCTTAGATGTGCATGGAGATCTGAAAGTCATTTTCTGTTTTTTTTTTTTTTCTTTTTTTTTCTTTTTTTTTATTAAATTCTTTTATTGATACATTTTAGGTATACAACACAATTACATTTCTCATTGAGAATTGTACCTTTATATAATGCATCTTGGTTCTTATTTTTTCCCCATTCCTAGCCCTCCCTTCATGCCCTCCACCCTTCCCTATTTACAAAGACTTTATTTCCATTTTTTCCATTTCTCATCATTTGTCCTTTCCCTTCTTTCTTTTCCCCTGCCCCTCCCACTACCCCTACCCCTTTGGACCTTTTCTTCCTATTTTACATTATCGATTATTCATTCTAATCATTGGTACATTTTAGGTATACAATATAATGACATTCATCATTGGAAATTTGCACCTTTACATAGTCTCTCTTGGTTCTTATTTTTCACCCTTGCCCAGCCTCCCTTCAACCCCTCCATTCCTCCCTATTTACAAAGGTTTTGTTCCTATTTTTCCATTTTCTCATATTAATCCCATTCCCTTCTATCCTTTCCCCTAGCCCTCCCACTTCCTTCCCCTTTGCCCCTTTTCTTCCTGGTGAAAGTCATTTTCTAGTGCTTGCTTTCATGTGTATGAATCAGCCATTCTAAAACTATAAGAAATGACTCTGGTCTGTTGCTGTTTTTCTGTCTTTTCAGAGAAAACATCAGTCCTAGTGAACTTTTAAAATTTCAACATGAACAATGGAAATAAAGCTTGATTTCAGCAATAAGAACTTATAATTTCCCTGTCTTTGTATGAGGAGAATTCAGTCACTACCCTGGGAGAATCCATTATAGAGCTGTTCCAATGTTTTAAAAATTTATTGTCTTTATGTTTTGTTTTGTTTTTTGCTTAAATTCTTTTATTGGTACATTTTAGGCATACAATACATTAACATTTATCTTTGGGTGCTTGTACCTGTACGTGATAGATCTTGGTTCTTATTTTTTCCCCATTACCTGTGTGCCCTTCACTCCTCCACCCTTCCCTATTTACATACTTTGTTTCCATTTTTTTTTCTTTTCTTTTAATTTTTCCTTTCCATTCTTTCCTTTTCCCATCTCCTCCCACCACCCCCACCCCTTTGGTCCTTTTCCTATTTCAAAATATCAATTATTAGTTATTAATCCCTTTAATCCTTATCTACACTCTCAGTTTCTCACACTAGAGAAACTATTCGGTATTTACAGATGTGTGTCCTATTTATTTCACTTAAGTGTATGGCCTCAATATGCACCCATTTAGCTATAAATGACTCTAGTTTCTCATTCTTTATGGCTGAGTAGTACTCCATTTTATAAAAAAAACACATCTACTTTATCCAGTTTCCAGTTGATGGGTACTTGGGGTGTTTCCAAGCTTTAGCTATTACAAACTGTGCTGCAATAAACATGGGTACACATATATCTCTGTGGTATGATTCTTTTAATTTTGGGGGGGAAATACCCAGCAGGTGAATCGATGGGTCAAATGGGACCTCCAGCCCTTTGAGGTATCTCCACACTGATTTCCATAGTGGTTGCACCAGTCTGAACTCCCACCAACAATGGAGAAGGGTTCCTTTCTCTCCACACCCCCACCAGCATTTGTTATTGGTTGATTTCTTGATAGCAGCCATTCTTTGTGGGGT
>NW_004624750.1:14717796-14770338 GCF_000247695.1 Heterocephalus glaber | reverse complement strand
CTGCGTGGCCAAGCCGTCAGCTAGTGGGCCTGCCCAGGGGTGGGGGTGGGGGGGGTCCTCCTCACCCTGTCCTGGTGGCAAGCTCGTGCAACAAGGTGGAGCAAGCAGGTCCCAGTCAGCCTGCAACCGCTCGGCCCCACTCAGCCCCGCCAGGCTCCGTTCTGCCGAGCGGTCCGCTGGTGGGCCTGCCCCGGGGGGTCCTCTTCACCCTGTCCTCGTCTTTATTTATCTTAATTGTTGTAACCTGTTGTTTTCTCACATGAGGAAGCAGTTCACTTAAAGATGAGTTTTTACTGGTGTATTTGGGACAGTCGCATTAAATCTTTCAGAATATTAAATGTTCCATCTTTTATTTTTCTTGCATGGACTCAATAAATCTGGTGGGTCTTTGCTTGAGCTGGACAGCATAGCATTTAATTATTTATTCAAAAACATTTTCAAGAGCCAACTCTTAAAAGGTTTGTTTCTAAATCTTTTAATAATATTATCCTAATTCATCATGTTGTTTGCTATTTGTATAGTCACTTCACTAGACAGTTTATGATAAGTGGACATAAAAAGATTGCCCTCATGGCCATTTTTTCACAAGACTCATTTTCTTATTTGGACACTAAGCAGTTTCCTGCTGAGTCCTCCTGAAGGTGATGCCAACTTTTTGGAAAGACTTGAGGTTAACCTGGGACTCTGCTCAACCTATGTAGCAATCACAGTCCTCCTCTGGTCTGCTTCCATTCCACTTGGATAACTTGAAGATGACCTATTGGGAGAAAATGATTATGGGAATCTTCATTCAAATCTGTTCAGCTAACAACACGAGATGCTCAAGATTCCACTACACTTAAAACTTCCATGAGTCACTGAATTATCACTTCTTTTATCATTCTTCCCAAATCCCTTATGACTTGGACAGAGCATTCCAAACTTGCTAGAGTATATTCCTCAACATCCAAAGAACTCTACTAGAATGGGCTAAATTGTATCCACTGGGAAATTCTAATGTTGAAGTCCTAATTCTCTTGCAAGTGTACTTGGAAGTCAGACTTTTAAGGGGTAATCAGTGGAAATGAGGTGATAGGTGTGAGCCCTAATCCAATACAACTGAGATCCTTATAAGAAAAAATTAGAACAAAGGCACACGGAGAGAGAAGACAACATGAAGACATTAGGGGGGAAAGTCATGTATCTATAAGCCAAGGAAAGGGACCTCAGAAGAAATCTACCCTGAAAACACCTTCATTTAGGACTTCTAGTATCCAGAGCTGTGGAAAAATGAATTTCTGTTGTTTAATCCAGACCGTTATTTGGCTATGTCAATTCTAGCAAATTAATACAGCTGCTGCTCTCTAATGTGCTATTCTGGAAACTGTTTAGAAGCAAAGGGAAAGAATAGGTAAAAGGTAGGACTGGAAAGGAAAGCTGATTTAAGATCCTGCAGGAATTTGGATATGCAGAGTCCCCCACAGTCCCATGTACTGAAAGCTTGTCACCAGGCTGGGATGCTATTGGAGATGGTAAAACTTTTAGGAGACAGGACCTGTGGAAGGAAGTTAGGTCCTGGGCCCAGGCCCTTCAAGGGGTTGCTGGTACCATAGCCCCTTTCTCTTTCTCTGCTTCTTGAGGTGAACACTATGAGATGAGCAGACTCCTTTGAGACTCTTGTCTCTGACACTCTGACACTCTTGATGCCACTCTTGTCATGATGTACTATGCTGACACTGGCCCAAAATAATGTGACCAAACAAGCATGGACTGAAACCTCTGAACCCATGAGCCCAAATAAATATTTCCTCTTTATATGTGAAGTAATCTCAAGTATTTTGTCATAGGGCTGAAAAATTCACTAACATAGATTGTGTATTCTCTTAAAGGTATGGAAAGAAATTTATGTTTCATTCTGAGATAGAAATGGGCTATGGAAATTCAACAGCAAGGACAAAATTTTGAGAGGGTAATATTTGAGCAGTTTAAATACAGAGGTAACAATATATACCAGATATACAGTAGATTAAGAACTGAGTGATAAGAATAGGACACAGGAAGCCAAGATGACATTTATGAATTCTCTCTTATAATAATCCAGGAAACCTGAATTTATACTTAATATGAATAATATGAATAATATTATATGAATAATAATAATATGAATAACTGATGCAAGATTAATTTCTTGATCCAATTCACTTTTGTATTTTTATTGGAAAATGAACCAACAATTCCCTGATAAATGACTTACACATCTTACCTAAATATAAACATCCTTTCTCTGATAACACTGACTACTCAGAGAAAAAAAATTATACTTTCTTCACATCTTGCATTTAGGATAATCTAAAAATATGTTTTCCCCGGAAAGTGAATTTATGGACTTATGTCATTATACCGGAGAGACATAGAAGTTTAAGAAATAAATCAGAGGGCATTCAGTGACATTAGTTTTACATGCTGAGTTGTTGCTATTTCACAAGTGTATATTAAAATCTTATCCTGTGAATTTTCTTTCTCACATCAGAATTCTCCAGTGCATACATAAAAGCTTAAATGGGTCATAATGATGATCAGGAACGATCATTTGCTTGTCAGTAAAATCTTGGAAGATGGCATTCTATATTTCATAAATAGGACCTTTTCTTTTAGCTCCCCTAGACAAGAGTAGTCATAATACAATTGGGATTTTATTTGAAAACTTGCAATGATAGCCAGAATTAATGCTCCAAGTTTTCCTAAGACATTGACAGAACATATTAGGTTTTTACCATTCTTTTGATATTTGGTTTGTTGATTGAGGTTTAGACTTCTAAATAAAATTCAGTGGGATAGTGTACAAAATGCTTAGAACTTAGTGGGCATTCAAAAATAGATAGCAAACAAATTATTAAATAAGCACATCAAACTGTCATAGTTAAGGTAAGAAGGCAGCTGCTTATCAAGAGATGACTAGAACCATGTCTTAGAAAATTATCCAGAATTCAAGCCATACATTTGCTTTGCTTTTATTTCTGCTTTGTTTCTCTCCTTCTCCACTAACTGGCCTTTTATATTGTTTTGTTCCCATAATTGCCCCATTTCCTCTGAGTTTAAATCTTTGTAATACATTAACATGCCATTATTCATCCACCCCTCAGAGACTGTTTCCCTCTGAGTTCTAAATTTCTGGGATGATCTGATTGGCTCAGCTTAAAGGTCCACTTAGCTTTCACTAGGAAGACAGCTTATGCATAAGAGCATGATTCCTGACTAAACTCCCTTGCTCTTCCTATAAATAGAAAGCTAGGTCCCAGGGAAAAACGAATTATAGTAAGTTGGGTGGATAGCCCAAAAGTATCTTCTAATCACTGACAAGGCAGTAATATTTTACTGAAACAAAAATAAATGAAAGAACATCTACCAACACACAAAGGAAAGATGAAAAGATAACTTTAAATTAAAATAGAAGAGAAATTTGGAATCACTAATCATAAACGAATCATTCATAATTTAGTCTCCTTGCTCATGATTCCAAATGAACTTTGCTTAAGCATTGCCAAGTTTATCCAAATATCTATGTCTCAGAGTAATTGTATTTTTGAAATTTTATTATACCTAATTATATTCATCTCAATAAGATATGTAAGTTATTTGTAAATTTGTAGGACTTACTTATAAAAGTGGAAGAATGTACTAGATTCAACCTATGAATATCTTCACATTTTGTTATTTCCTATACATTTATAACTCCAGTAGCATAAAAATCCATTTCAGAATACATTATTTTGACACTCTTTCATCATTGAATGGAAAGTAGTTACTTTAAAAGAAAAGAAAGAAAAGCAGCTAAGGTTAGGTTTCTGCTAAAGTAATTCAAATCCAAGATCCTCTAGGCTACAAGCTGAAATTTGGAAAATAAAAAAATTCAACCTGCTGACTTTTATCCTCTCCTTTGGACAAGATGGCTCTGGGTAATTTGGGCCTCTGGCTATGAAACAGGAACCTGTCTATTTGTGTTATTAATGGATGCTTGATGGGATGAGTTAACAGTGACTTTGGTTTCTTTGCAAAAAGACCAAAAGAAAATTTCTTGAGAAAAAAAAGTCAGATGACAGAAATATGATAACAACTAAAACTTTTAGGTGTTTTAAGTGGCTTATTTGGTTAAATATTTATAATCAACCTATGACATAGAAAGAATCATCACCCAGTTTTAAAGATGAAAACATTAAGGCTTGAAGAAGTTAAAAATTACAGCAACTAGAAATAGAATGAAAGTAAAATTTCCGTAGACTATGACTTATGCTTTTCTTTATCCTTGTTATGGAGGATTAAATTCCAGTCAGAGTGAACAAGTCATGGGTGTAAGCTCTTCCTTCTCTGAGCTGATCCATGTGGGTTCAGTTCTGTAGAAGATGAAAACGGGCAGATGAAAAGATTTTGTATGCATTTATTCACTAGTTAATATAATGCATAAATACCATCTATTCCTTGCACTTCAGCTGCTTCAAAATATTCTGAGCCCAAAAGTTGGGAATTTTTATTCATGAGTAGGAAGAGAAGTTGTGTGTACAGGGGTTATGCCAACATGATAATTAATTCTCTGCAGGAAACATCAAGGTGTTCCTCCATAGGAGAGCGAGAGGGGTCTAACCTTTCAAATTACATTTCTTCAAAGTAGACTGTAAACCCAGATGGAAATTTAGTTACAACCTCCAACCACTTAGGATAAAATCCAACTGTGACCCCTGCCCATGGTGAAATCATTATACCTTTGGGGGGGCTTTGTTTTGGATAGAAATGGGCACATTTCTCCTTAATATTTCAGGCACATATATTTATTTTCCCAGTGATATCAATAACATTTCCCCACCGCAAGGTACTATCTGCTCCTATAGTAGTATGCAAAAGGGAACTAAGGGGAGTCAGAAACCTCGCAGGAGCATGCTAAATAGGGGACAAGGGAAACAAAGTCAAAGACATTTTCATGGGAAAGAGCAAATGACTTCCTTATTCTCCTCAACATTCGCAGTTAAAACCAAAATCCTGAACCACAAATTCTTTTAACCCAAGGACAAGAGTCATCATCAAAACAAAAACATTCTTGTTTTGTCTCAAACCAAATAAGTAATACTCATCAGAAGCCTTCCCTAAATGCATTTTTTTCTAGGTAAATATAGATTCATTATTGAAAAACATAATCAGATTGTACTGTATCAGATTTTTAATTATTTCTGAATCCAAATTGGAAGTGAATTTGAATATAACTATTAGGTTTTTACCCCTACTTCTTTACCTAATATTTTAGGGATAGCTTTTGAATGACAATAGACATCTTTTATTTCCCACTCTTCTTAAAATTTAACACTATGCCACTCCAAGTAAAGTGCAGAAATGTTCAACCTGAAGTTCCATTTACCTCTGTTTCCTGTGATTGTCATATGGATTACAATTTCATACAATAAAATACTCATAAAAAAAGTAACTTTTTCTTTAAATAGGCAGTCATAGATATGTTAAAGAAATCAAGAGAAAAAAACATCTTTTATGTTGATCTAGGCCTTTTTCTCATGTTCTTTAATTTTTCCTAGGAATCTTAGTTTATATGTATTATTTTCTCTAATACTTAAAAATTTCCTTTAGCAATCTAACTGGCTATCTGCATGTATGAAAAAAATTCCTTTAGCACTTTTTTGGTAACACAGATCTGGCAGTGGTTAATTCTCTTCATTATTTTTGTCTGAAAATATATTTCTTGAAGGATATTTAGATTCCTTTCTTGCTGGATATAGAATTCCCAAATGAAGTTTTGTTCTTTCAGGACTTTAAGGATGTTGTTTTACTGTCTTCTGGCATTCTTGATTTATCTTGGCAAATTAAAGGCATTTGTTCATCTTGCTATATATGGGACTTTTGTTCAGCTGCTTTGGGATTTTCTTCCCCACTTTTTTTCTAGTAAATTGACTATCACGTGTACTGGTGCAGTTCTTTTTGCATTTGTGCCTTCTTTTTTATTGTTTCATTGGTATATTTTAGGTATACAATACATTTACATTTATCATTGGGTATTTGTACCTGTACATGATGTATCTTGGTTCTTATTTTTCCCCATTACCTGTGCGCCCTTCACACAACCCCCCCACCCTTCCCTATTTACATAGATTTCATTTCCATTTTTTTTCTCTTCTCATAATTTTTCCTTTCCCTTTCAAAGAATCATAACACAGTGATATATGTCCACCCATGTTTATAGCAGCACAGTTTGTAATAGCTAAAGCTTGGAAACAGCCCAAGTGCCCATCAACTGGAAAACTAGATAAAGAAGGTGTGTTTTTTTTTTATATAAAAAGCAGTACTACTTAGCCATAAAGAAGGAGAAACTAGAGACATTTATAGCTAAATGGATGCGTATCGAGGCCATACTCTTAAGGAGAAAGGAAAGGCATTTGTGCCTTTTGAAAACACTGAGCTTCTTACATACGAAAGCTTACATCACTCACTAAATTGGTACAGTTTCTAGCCATTACTTTTTAAATATGTCATCTGCCCATTCTTTATGCATGTCCTTCTGAAAGTACAATTACATAAATGTTATGTTTTTATATTGTTCTACAAGCACAATGGACCCTTGATTTGTGAACTCAGTTCTGACTTACAAACTCAATTTGCTCTCAAGGGCTGGTTGTAACTCCAGTTGGTCAGTTAAGTCTCAGGCTCCTCTACACAGCCTTCAAAGTTTCTCTCCTGTACACAGGCAGATCTCAATGTCCTTAGAGAGACACTGGCCCAGGATTTCTCAATTAAGCCCACAGAGTAAAGGATGTTGCAGTGTTCCTTCCGGAACTCTCTAAGGGTTAAATCTGTATCTGAAGCCACCTGGAAGCATGAGCAGCTGGCATTGGGATTGTAACTCAAGACTTTGTTCATAAGTTAAAACTAAAATACCAGTTGTAACCCAAGTTGTTCGTATGTCAGGCTCATCATAACTAGAGGATCCACTGTACCTAGAAAATTTCTTTCAGGTGACTCTCAGATTGGATAACATATTAATCTGTGGTAAAGTTTCCTCACATTTCATTGTTATCTTTATTCTTCTGGCATTTGCAGGTATAGAATTTATATGATTCTGTGATAGTGTCAACTTCTCCAAATAGTTTTCTATTTTTCGTTCGTATTTCCCTTTATTTTATTGAACCTACTGACAACACCTGCTTTCAATTTCAACTGTTAATTCTAACATCTGGTTATCCTTGGGGTTGTCTTTAGCTGATAACCTTTTCTCTTGAGAATGGTTTATGTTTCCCAAGTTTGTGCATATGAACTAATTTTAAACTATGTCTTGGACACAGTGAATAAAACTAGAATGGGTTTTGTTCTCATTTTAGCAAGCAATTAATTTTGTTGCTTTCAAACTGTAAATCCTATCTTTTGAAGGCAACTGAAATACCACTGTATTTGTTTGTTTTATTCTTAGCTGTGCTGCTTAAACTCTGCCCCACAAATGTATGGTGTGGGAGTCAATTTGAAATTTGTGCAGAACTTGTGTAAAGTCCTCATGTCTGGCTCTATGCCTTCTTGGATCATGCTTTGACTTTCCTAGCTGTTGTGATTTTCCTGATCTCTGATCTCTAATTTTGCAGCTCAGAAAGACTGTTGTCAGCTATAAAGATGAAACAGTTCCCTATGCCATTCTGTTCACCCAGGAATCAACTCACCTCCAGAATTACCAGATTATCTACATTCTTTAGTGCTGCAAAGATGCTTTCTTAAAAATCTGTCTGGGATTATAATTATTATCTATAGGAGGACTGGTTCAGTAATAAATTAGTAATAGCAGAAGTCAAATGGTAAACTATGAAATGTAGACACTGACTCCTTCATAATTTCTTTCTCTTCCTGTTTCTCTTTTTTATTTGTTCTAGTTTATTATTGAAAAGGAAACTTCAATGAAGATAGCTCATCAGATTCTTTGGGTTTTCTATTATTTTGTTTTTTATTAAATGTGCACCTCCTCTCCTTTTCAAACATCTGAAGGAATCCCACTAGGACACTTGAGGTATCTAGAAATATTTTAACCAAAGGAATGAACACATCCTTTCATTTTATTTATTTATTTATATTTCGTTAAGTTTATTTGTACATTTTAGGTATACAATACAGTTACATTCATCACTGGGAACTTGTATCTTACACGTTTTGACAAGGTAAGGCAGGAGATAATTACAAATATATCAACACTACATCAGATGATTGAGAAGTGATGGATACAGGGAATGGAAACCAAGAGGAAGCTGTCCAGAACTCCCACCAGATTTAAATTACTCCAAGATCCATGATACTGATTATTTATATTATATTGAAACATAATACTAAAAGATATTCAAACACCACTTATCACAGAGAGGAAAGAAGCCATTGCAGAAGTTTTCCAAGGCACATGATAAGCCTAGCAAGAAAAAAAAAGTAATTTTTGAAAACAGTGTTGTTGTGTAATAACAGAAACAAATTTTAAAGAGTTTCTGACCTCTGAAATTGAAATGGAAGGTTCCCTATATGGAATTAGATGAGTATCTTGAATTAGGTATTGAGAAAGATCAGTAAGATTTTAGATGTATTCCATAAAATATTCTTTCTCTGGGATATCATCTTCATTGCCCTTTACCATGATTGGTTATTATGGTGGAAAAGAAGGTGAAGTATTCTGACCATCTACAGGATCTTCAAGAACTTCAAGTCTCATAGGTAGCTGTGGCAGCTTCTTTAGGATACAGACTAGTTTCTCAGCAGAGGAGCACTTTATGACCTCCTGTTACACATGGTCCCTGCTGGGGAGTCATTTACACATTAAAGACCACATTGAAGGAGCTTGACAGAAACAAGCTACTGATCAACCTGAACAAGTGTTTGCATTCAATAATAATTTATCCTATGCATCAGCAAAGGTAGGTGCACTCCCTATGGGGTGGC
Source organism: Heterocephalus glaber (assembly GCF_000247695.1). The sequence continues at coordinate 14,761,407 of NW_004624750.1, read as the reverse complement.
GAAGAGAGAGACTAGCAATTTCTTGTTTAGACAGAAAGACTTGACAAGGAAGAGCTCATTAGGGTCTCTGGGGAGTGGCTGACAGCTGAGGAGCTGTTGGTGCTGTCAGAGGCCTTTGAAAATTGTTCTTGTTTTTGAGTCAGAATATTTTGAATCACCAGCAGGACACCAGGATCGCAATTATTTGCATCTCTGCCCATTTCCTCGCCCTTGGTGCAGTCAGAATTTGCCCAGATCCTTAGCTGCCTTCAAAACCTTTCTGCTTGGCCTGCCCACCAACACACTGGAGTCTCTTTTCTTAGAAATACTTTTATTTGCCCTTGCTTTTCTACGGGCTAGTCATTGTCAGGCTTTGCTTGGAAATATGCAGTTACTGACAAGATGTGAGTGTGTGTGCTTGTGCGTGCATGTGTGTGTGTGTAAAAAGACACACACATATGGAGAAAAACACTGATCTTGACTTGTAACTCTAAGGAGAACAAAAGGAAGATGGTAGAAATAGAAATTGGCTTTCAAAAAGAGAGCTTGTTGAAATAACAGTTATTCAAAAAAAAACCAAAACAAAACAAAACAGAAATCCCTACAGACATATCCAGTTTAGATGACATACTTCGATGAACGGCCTCTCAGATTTCTTCAGCTCAGAAGCATTTCAGATGTTAATTTTCTACCCTGGAATCAGAACCTCCTTTAAGATACCCAGCCATCTGGCTTTAGCTCCACCATCCTCAGACTCTCCCTCCCCCAACATAACCACTCGCTGGGGCCCTCCCAGGCCTGTCACCCTCAGCTCTGACCTGTGTTTGCACTGTCATTTGCCTGACAGCTAACAACAGCATTTAGCAGAAGTGGGCAGGACCACCACATCTATAAATATGTGTTTATGTATCTTGTCTGTGAATAAAATACATTAATAACTACTGGCATAAAAGGTGAAAGACTGATTATTACCAGTTTAACAATTGTTATGGCTTAGATATAAAATATCCTCCAAATTCTCATATGTCTAAAGGGTGCTTGGATCACGGTAGCACTATATTCATCAGTGGATTCACACCTGACGAGTTCAGAAACTGAATGTACTATTAAGAGCTGAGGTCAGGCTAGAGGTGAATCCTCATTGGGGATGAGACCCAGAAGTGTATTCCCCTCACCCCTGCAGCTCTTCTTGCTCTCTGCTTCCAGGCCACCAGTGGATCAAACACCTTCTCTTCCACCATGCCTCTCTGCCATCCTGTTTCTGCCTTGGAGCCAGCTGACCATGGATTGTGGACAAAAATCATGAGCCACAACAAATCTCTCCTCCTTTGAGATGTGAGTGCTGGGTATTGTGTCCAACAATGGGAACATGATAAGACAGTGGAATACTGATGGAGAATGTTCATCACTGGTTTAAGGGAATATCGTCAACAGCCCTATTCAGACCTGACTTTGCTTTGTCCTAACCACTGTATTAGGCTACCACCCCAGAAAGGAGCCTCTCTGAACTTGGTTGATGGTTGTAGTCTCTTCAGAAGTTGTCAGATGTAAGATCCTTGACTCCAAAGTTCAAAGTGGCTCCAGGAATCCCTCATGATAACTCTGTCACTGCTGCATGAATTTTTTTAATGAAAGTCCAAAACCTCTGTCTCACCTTTGGAGGTGTGACAGTGGATGAGCCACTGGCCAACCTGAAGCTGGCATAGTCATCCTTTCCACGTTATAAGTGAGGATATTGAGACTTGGTAAAGTTGTTGAGCTAGTTGTTGAGTAAAGTTGTATGCAGCCAGGATCAAGCTCAAGGTCTACTTGCCAACAAACCCTCTTGAGAAAGGGAGCCTTACCTTTGAATCTGAATTTTAGTCCATGTCCAACATATTTAATATATTTATTCATTTTTATTTATTTATTTTTATTATTACGTGTTTGTAGAATATAATGATTAATTCACCTTACTACTCAGCCATTAGCAAGTCATCCAGACTTTGGTTGTCTAATAGGCAATAACAGAAAGTAATAAACTTAATCAGAAAACACTCTACTGGTTTATAAACTGGATCCTCCTTGCTAATTACAAAGGTAAAGGTACATAACATATCTTAATTCTTTTACTCCCTTCCCCTGTCCTGGTTACCCTCTCCCTCCATCTCTATATACCCCTCCCACTTACAAAATATCTATTTCTTTGTTTCCTATTGTCTATCTTTTCTTCTGCTCATTAAATTATTTATATTTTAGATTTCTTATATAAGAGATTTATGCAATATTTAACCTTGTGTGTTTGACTTATTTCATTTAACATTATAGTTTCAAGGTACATCCATTTTCTTACAATTGACTCAAATGTATCTGTCTGTATGGCAGAGTAGTACTTTGTGGTGTATAAATACAATATTTACTGACACAAATTGCCCTCAATTACTACTTTTCAGTACCAATGCCAATTCTCACATGCCAAACAGGACTTCCCAGTGTGTTCCAACAGCTTCTGACCTGTCTCCACAAACAGTTATAACCCCTACAAGAAAAGATATCTTTAAAAATTGGTCTTTAATAGAATGATTTTTTTCCCCGGGCCTATGAGCTGGCTAAGAGGACCATATCAGATGGTAAAGAAATATCCAGGGACTAGCAACAATGGCTATCCACATGCATCTGCTAGACCTGAAGAGGCCAGGGAGAAAGATGGTGTTTGCGCAGCCAGTGAGAGCTGGAGTGCTGGAAGAGGGGCCGCCTGGCTAGAGAAGAATAGAGCTGTTCTTGGAGGAAAAGTATGAAGGAACCAGAGGGAGTACATACTATGATACTGGATACTGTGATATCTCTCCCCCCACCACCACTCTGCAGCCAACTGTTGGGCCTTCCACTACCTGAATCTAACCAGGAGCCAAAGTACAAATTAACTAGAGTGAGTCAGGACACAGAATAGATAGAAAATGGATCTAGAAGGGCAACTGTGAGCCACCAGACACTTTCCATCAAAATTGCTCTTCCAGTAAACAAGTGGGGCATTTTCTACTTAAGCTACCCTATGATCTAGATCCAGCAATTTCACTTCTTGATATGTATTTAAAAGAGATGATTGTGCACATTCACCAAACTACACCCACAGGAATGTTAATAGCACCTCTATCCAAAAACTGAAAATAACCCTAATGTCTATTAATAGTAGAATGGATACACTGTAGTATATTCATAGAAGAGTACACAGTAATGAAAAAGAATAAACAACTGAGTATAATAACATGAATAATGTGAAGTCTAAAAAAACAGACACAAAAGAGTCCTGCTAAATGACTGCATTTATGAGAAGTTCTAAAATAGGAAAAACCACCCAAGGGTGATAAAAGTCCAAAGAGTGTTTACTTCTTGATGTGTGTGGGAGGGGAAATCGACCTGGGTATTGAGTGGAAAGGGACAGGAAAAGAGCTGTGGAGTGGTGGTCTCTTGGGTATGGACACGTATAAAACGTCACTGAGCCGAACCCTTAACACAAGTTCACTTCATGCATGCTATGACTCAGTTTGAGCAATACTCACAATCACCCCTACTTCTCTGACTACCCACTCAGTAGCAAAGTTATCCAGACTTTAGGTTGTCTAAGAGGCAATAACAGAAAATAATAAACCCAATCAGAAAACATTCTTCTGGTTTGTAAACTGGATACTGCTTAATAATGAAAAAAAAATACAGGTTACTGAGAAGCAAATGACAAAGGCAAAAAATCATCTTCAGAAGACATCTGAGCAGGGACTCCAAAGCAGATCTTTCAGAAACCCAGGAAGACAGGAGGTATAGTCAATATTCAGGGGAGGGCACACGTTTGAGGCCCCTTGGATCATACTAGGCTGGCTGGTGCCTATGTAAGTCTGGTTCATTGCATTGCCCTAAAATGTCACTAGGTCATACAGAGTTAAAGCTTCAGAGAAGTAAGACAGATAATCCATTTTTATCAAATGCCCCCAGAAGTATCACCTGACTGCTTCTCAAACTTAATTTAGTTTTTCTTGGTAAATTGGGTAGAACACAGAATTGAGTGAAATTACACAAGCCCACCTGGCTTGCTGTTTTCTCATTTACTACTAGGTTGGTTTTCAATGTAATAGTTAGTAATATTTCTAAACAGGAGCTCCAATTACATGGTGTTTTAATATCCTGACCCACAGACAATAATTTAAAAGATATCTTTTCTATGTTCTTGTCTCTCTGTGCGTCTTACTATGGTTTAAAAAAAAAGAAAAGAAAAAAGAAAAAACTTCCTGGGAATTGATTGTTCCCCATTAGAGTAGAATTAATGTTTTTAGGCACTATAGTTCCATTTTGTAAATTGCTTCTCCATGGTACTTGATATGCCATGGAGTCACCAAAGAGCAGTACATAGAATCCAAATATAAGCAAAGGACAACTGGATTTCAAGACAGGTGGACCTGGAACAAAAGTCAGAACACTTAGATAAAGAAGCATAATGTTCAAGAATCATCTCAAGAACAGGGGCATTAGGGGTACTGTGTTGTGTTTATGGAATTTGTATAACCTGTGTCCCCAGGGCCACACTAGCTTGTAAATTCATGATATACAGTATTTCTCTGATAGACCACATCTGTAAAGCTTCACCCCAAATTCCTCTCAAATTAATGGGAGACTCCAGGAGTCATCTCACATGCAATCCATGAACAAACACACAAGGCTATGGGTGTTCACCCAGTCGGGGCACATCTGCTGGGCCAGCCTGATTCCCTAGAGCACTTATACCTATGCTGAAGTCCATCTTCAGTTGGGCCACTCTGGTCACCTGTATTGCTGCTAATGCCTTAGTGTTCTTCAATGCCACAGAAGCTTTAGTGAATGAATTCCTGCTACTCGGTATGTTTTAAGTTTCTCATAAAATATATAGCATATACAAAAGAAATATGTGTGCAAATAATAATAATAATAGTAATAACAACAGCAAACTGTGTAAACCTTCTCTATTCACCGTTCAGCTTGAGAAATAAAACTTTCCCATAGCTTTGCTGGCTCCTCCACAAACCTTTTCCTTTTCCTCCGTCCCCAGTGTCCACAGCTAAAACTTATCCAGAACATACTATTTGAGATATTACTAATTTCTAGAGAAGAACTGGAGGGGAGTTTAGCCTGGAGAACAGGGAGGTGGATAAGGGAGCTTGTCCTGAACATGTCCTAGCAACACCACAGCTGGACGACTGAGCCTGGGGCCAGCACAGAAGTAGAAAAACCAACTCTGGTAACGCCCTTAAGTTTTCTGAAATGTTCCCAAGTCAGTGGTGCCACCTCGCTACAACCAAAAGCAGAAGTGAAAATAGATGCAAAATCCACCTTTAGAAGAAAGATGCTTTCATGGAAAAACATGACCATGAGGAATCCTAAAACCAGGCCTTAAATTCAAAGAAGAACAAGTATAGTCAGAGAGCATGAAGGCTACCATGACTGAGCATCGACAGAAACAATAAACAAGAGGCATAGATATCGTCCCCTTCCTTCAAGGAGTGTGCATACTGGAATTCTTAGGCACACAACATGAAATCTGTAAAGCAGTTGGGACACATACACACAACATGAGTAAATAATGAGGATTACCTATTATTAAAGAGATCTGAATCTAGATTATTTATTCATTTTTGGTATGGAAATATTTTAAGCTACTGGTTCAACTTCCTTATTCTTTTAGAAGCATTCAAGTCTCCATCTCATTATGTACCAGCTTTAATAGTGATATTATTCCATTGTGCACCTATTTTATCTCAGTTCCCAAATGTGTCTCCATCAAGTTGTAAACATTTTCATTGTATTTGCTATTTTTGCCAACTTTTGGTTAACATTCTTTTCATTTGGAATACTGTTTGTCCTCTCTCTCTCTCTTTTATACTCAAAGTTTTATTTTATTAGTCCTCCTCCCTCAAAAAAAATCAACATTTTGTCTTGTTAGACATTCCATCAAATGTTCATGTCCTATTTTATTTATTTCTGCACTTCCCTTTATTGTTTCCCACCCTAAGCTCTTTTCTCTTATTCCACCTCTGTGTCCAAACATTTTCCACTAATAGATGGGTATTAGGTTCCAAGTCCATCTGTCTCCAGATGACTACTTTTTCAAGATGCTATGAGTCCTTGTCAGCAAGCTTGACATATAGTTCCCAGATCTTGTTCCGCTACACAGGTGTGTCAAGAAAGGAGTGTCAACAGAGGGAATTTGTTAACCAGGTGATGGAGGACTGAAGAAGAATCAGCTCATCAAGAAGCCAATCAGAACCTAGAAGCTTTATGGAGGAGCCCACAGATTCCCAAGGAAGATGTCACCTACATGGCTGATATACCTGAGGCATTGAAAAAGAACCTCAGGACCTTCAGGATGGGGCTCCAGTCTCTGAAAACTGGATGCAGCCCAGCTGGTACCCTGGGAGCTGGAAAGAGATTTTGTGTTACAGAGACTCGGATACACAGGAATACTGAGCATTGCTGACTGGTGCTTATCCAGGGTCAAAATGAAAGTGCCCCAATAAGCTGACTGCTGTCACTAAAGACCATGATGAGGTAACCTGATAGGAAATAAAATACGTATCCCTTCTCTTCTCCTGTATCTAGCTTCCCTAAGGTCTTCACAGTAACTGTCACATGTGTATAGCTGAGCAGAATGGGAACTACAGACAATGGTAGCCTTCTCCACGTGCTCTGTGTTTGAATGTGAATTACAGTCTTTCTATCAAGTAGAAGAAAGGTTATTATTGAAAGAATACACATAGACCATATGACATAGACCCACAAAATCCTTTTAAGATGCTCAAAAGGTGTGTGGTAGTCCTCTTCATTTGTTTTTAATTTTTTCCTTTATGAAATTTCCAAGCCAACTCTTAAGCTATACTTACAAATTCCTTAGGCTTTTTTCTCAATAAAGTGTAGTTATATTCAGATACTTGATATATGTCTTACCTTTTATTAGTTGATGTATTATCATTGGAAAATTTTCTAAATGTCTATTGACAAAGTTTGCTGAGTATCTAGACTGTTTTCAGCATTTAGAATCCATACCAGAGAAAAATTACAAGTTTCTTCTTCCAGGTTACACATACTAATAAAAACAACCCCACAAGTGGGATCCCTCTGTGTTAGCTTCCAAATGCTTAAGCAGTGGTTCTAAACTGAAGCTGTCCACAGAATAACTACAGGGCATTTTAAATACACAGATGTCTAAGCCTTATTCTTAAGACTGTCTGGCATTGGGTTTAAGTATGTATGTATATTTAAAGCTCTTTGGGTGAAAAAGCCTTCTTTTAGAACCATTGTTTTGGTTCCAAACCTTTAAGTCATCTTGTGATCTTGAATTCTTAAGATTAACCCCAATTTTTCTCCCTTGCTTGTTTTTCTCCTTTATGGATGTCAGTATCAAATATATTTACTGCGTGAAGTCATTTGGAAACTAATGCTTGAGGAGGTAGGAATAAAAACTCCTACTGTCTGACATCATCCCCCAAAACAAGGGTTCCTTATTTTGTACATGATGTCCCTGACCATGATTATTTCAGAATGAATGATAATGGTAGGCTTGTGAAATCAACGTGTTGGACCAGGTATTTCTATTTTATAAATGCAGACTAAGTCAAGAATGCCAAATGGCAATGTCATAATCCCTCTGTTCTCTGCCAACCTATTGCCTTATGGGCCCAAATATGTCACTCCTGAAACAGATGGCTCTCCCTGCTCTCCGAATTATTACATAAGGAGGTGAGGGCCAGTAGATTGAGTGTGCTCAATTTCCAAGAAGATGAGCACAACTCATGTGACAAGGCCCCGGGTGTGGGGAGAGAACCAAGCTTCAGATCCTGACTCACTCAGATTTAAAACTTGGCTCTGTCTCTTTCTGACCATGAGAACTGGAGCAACTCACCTCAGTTGGCCTCCATTTTCTGTTCTGCAAAAACGAGGATAATACAATCTGGGGAAACTTCGGTGACATGTATGTAAAACAAATGGCAAATAGAAGCTACATAATAGATTGCTTTTTTAGAATTTTCATATAGGAAACAGGGCTTTTCCCAAGTTTTCTTCTGAATGGCACTTACTCTGAATTGAGGGGGCCATCTGATATGATTTAATGTAAGCACAAGGTAGTAAGCCTTCTTCAGGAATCCCTAATAGTGATTGTTACAATACCAATCAAACACAGACTGAAGCCCTGTCTGAAAAAGATGATCCTTATTTGATTTTGCTTTCTGAACAAAATACTGGAATTTTGACTGGTAGTCTAACTCAACCAACGTAGGTATCTACAATCATCTATATGTGTGCAGTACAGCTGGAGAGCATTAGAACTTTAAGAGGTGCCCAAAATAATTTGATGAAAATAATTGAATCAAATCAGTGGAATGAGAACTACATGAGAATCCCTACTTCATAGAAATACACTTACATTAAATAAATGCTAGATAATGAGGGGTCATAGTTTAGATCCTAAATGTCCCCCAAAGCTCATGTGTTAGAGGCATGGGGCCCAATGTATCTTTGAAAGGTAATTGAATAATAAGGGCTCTGACCTCACTAATGGATCAATCCATTTATAGATTCACAACTTAATGGGCTATTGGGAAGTGGTGGAAACTTTAGAAAGCGGGGGACTATTGGAAGAAGTAGGTCATTAATGTCCTTAAAGAGTAGTTTGACCCCAGTCAGCCCCTCTCTGTTTCTGTGTCCGTCTGTCTCTCCCACTCACCTCTTTTCCTCCCTCATCTCTCTCACTCCCCCATTCCCTTCTCCTCTTCCTCTTCCTTTCTGACTCTCTGTCTCATTGTGGCTCCTCCCACAATCAGAGGCTCTTTCCTGTGGCTCTTTCCTGGCCAGCACAAAGGGAGCAGCTTTCCTCCCCCAGGGCTTCCACCATGATGTCCTGGCTTGTTGCAGGAGTAAAAGTAACCAGGCCAAGTGGGCATGGACAGAAGCTTCTGAAACTATGGGCAGAGGTAAACCTTTTCTCCTGTAAGTTGATTTCTCTCAGGTTTTTGACAGAGCAACAGAAAGCTAACACATGAGGAGTTCAGAGTTTTTTTCATTTTCACTCCTAAACAGGAATTAATAGAACAATAACAACACTTAAGAGAGCCATTCAATTAAAACATATTGTCTGTCATGTTTTGCTGATACTTTAGTGAGCCATGCATGCATGTCATACCCTGGCAGGGTGTTGTTTTCTTGAATTAGAGCCCTTATACTATTTGAGCTTTCAAAAGTTTCATCTTAAGCAAATTTCTCAGATGATGTGTGTATCAAGCACTTCCTGAGTGTCACCTCACATCTATGGCAGTCAGAGTCAACTTAGGGCAGCTAAAACCTGTCAGCACCCTGCTTCGGCCATACCCAGGTCTCTTATTCTCTGACCTGGGACTTCTCTAGCACCTGAAATGAGATGCACACAGAAGCTGGGCTGGCACCAATGAATACATGAATCTGCAAAACCAGCATGCTATGGAACACCTCTGTTGATGCAGAGCTGGATACAGTGAATAAATGCATACTCTATCTCCTCGCATACTGAAAATTCAGAGGGGCATTCTCTATGATTTCCCATCATGCACCAACCATAGCCCCCTTCCCCCATGACTCTGATTGGCTGGATAGAGCATCTTATTTTAGCAACCCCTCCTCGGTTTCACCTTTCCAGTCTCTGGCTCATGGCCCCTGTGATCACACTCCCCAATAAGCTGCCTTCATCAAAGGTATGTTTCAGATTGTATTCTGGTGGGAAAGGTAGGATTACCACTGCCAAAGAGCAACCTAAGCAAAATTGCCAAGTTCCTGGGCTTACGTACAACAGGAAAACTCGTTTTGCTACAGCTGTGTATGGTGTCTCTCCAAATAGACTGTTTCCTTCCTATGCTTTCTATTTTCTCTGCAGCAGCAGAGAAACTGTTGGATCACTTGGTTTCATGGCCAGTGCTGATGCTCTGGTTCTGTTGGGGCCAGGTCAAACACTAAATTCTTCTCGGGGGAAAAATATGGAGGCAGTGACCCTTCCCATGCGATGCTATTAAATTTCCACCTCTGCTCTCTTAGAGTTAGCTCCAGGGCCTTCTTGTTTAACTACTATCTCCAGGAAGTCATGAAATTTAAGATGCTCTCCCAAAGCATAAGTTCCTCAAATCCTATATCTTTCACCAATTCTAGTAAACCAATTTATGTCTTCATCTAGATTTTACTTAGTGTGTCTTATTGTTTTGTCTTGTTCCCATTTTGGTTTTTGGAGACAGGGGTGTCACTATGCAATCCAGGCTAGCCTGGAACTCATGATCCTTCTGCCTCAGCCTCCTGAGTGCTGGGATTACAGGCATGTACACTACACTCAGCAGTCAAGCTTTTCTTTAAAGCGGGCAAAACCACCCAAAATTCATAAGTAGGTTATGGCACCAAGTGGCATGTTCTTGGCAAAATTCTTCTTTACCTTTTTTTACTTTCCTACTGAAGGACTTTCCAAGACCTGCTTCCTATATGCAGCGAGGCAGGCCACGTTGTCTCTGCTGCATTCCTGTTTCTGTTACTGTGGGTGCCAAGCCTCTCCTGGTGTCTCCCTTAGAGGTAGGTGAGGAGACTCAACCTATGGAACTCAACCTATGGCACATGTTCCACATAGTTCCATCTGGCTTTGAAGAGAAGACTACAGGAGGAGTTTCTTTCACACTGACCTCTACTATCACTCAAAATATTTTCCTTTCTCTAGCAAGGCAAGCTTTGTTTTCTCCTTCTAATCAGTCATATCTTTTTCTGAGTTTTGTTTTGTTTTCACTACAGGCCATTTCTCACCTTCCTTAAAAAGCTAGAGAATTTCTGCTGCTAGTTTTGTTTACTGAATTTATCTCTCACTGTGACCTCCTGTGTTCCATATTCCTTTTATTTAGCACACATGGGCATAGCAAGAAAGTGAACTCTGTAGTGACACTGGATTCAGTTCTAATCTTCTGTTATCCGTGTGATGCTGAGTATTTCTAATTCTAATTCTAAATATGTTCCCTTAGAACACAAAGATAACATAAGCCAGGTGTGCTGGAACATGCTTATAATCCCAGCACTCTGGGAGGCTGAGACAGGAGAATCATATGTTTGATCTCAGCCTGGGCCACTTAGTGGCTTAGAAAACTCTGTGTTACAAAATAAAGAATAACAAAGAAGGGCTGAAGATGTAGCTCAGTGCAGCGGCCCAGGACTCGATCCCCAGTACCTGAAAAAATGATTAGTATATTTCAGGAAACCACAGGATTCTTGCAAAGAATGATATATAAGGTATACACTCAGCAAATGACTGTTTCTTCATCTCTGTCAGCAGCTATGCTTTTCTTAAGTAAGTAGTCAGGCATGCCTTGCATTCTTTGTCCACTGCAGCCAAAACTCTTTCTCCCAGCTGATTCAGCTTCATTCTTTCTGGGTTTTGTGCTCATTGTTGAAGAATATTCTTTAATCAGTTTCCAATGAATGACTTTCTCCTTTGAAAGAATGTCTTGAATATCACTGTAGGAGTTACCAATTGCTGGATATCACCAAACAGTTATCTCACACAATTATCTCATAGCATTTCTGGGGGTCAGCCAGCCAGGAGCATCTTAGAGGGACTCAGGGTCTCTCATGGGGTTCCACAGCAGTTGGCTGGGACTGCAGACACCTCAAGGTTCTACTGAGGATAAAAGACAAAAAACAGTATCTGCCGTGAATCCCATCCCAGCACTCAAGCAGACACTCTGACCTCAAATTGTAATATCACAATGTTTACAGAATTGTGATTGTTAAATTCTGACTCATCCCACCTAGTTGAGATGTCTAAAGTCAGGATGAGGTTGATGTTCTAACATGGGGACTTAATGGTTTGAAGGTCACTAACTGTAATTCACTGGATTTTTACCCAGTGGAAGTCTAACCTGTGTCCACAAGGAAATGAACTTCAGTCAAGCCAGGATTTTCCTCATGAAACCACTTTGTGGGCATTCCAGAAGGTGAAATGTACCTTGTGGATCTGGCGTTCTGCACTATCTAGTCCAACAGACGTGCTCTGGGATTTCAACATATTTACAGTCGTTTTGAAGAGTCCCAAGTCAGCAGTGGGGAAACTGCAGTGGCCATGACTATGTTCACTTTCCATTTGTTTCTCCAAATCCATTCTTCACTGCCCTGTGCTCTAGAAGATTGGACTTCATGAACTCCCTTGACCTTGACATCATATAGGGTCTTGTCAACCAGAATCTCTGGAAGAGATTCGAGAGGGCAGGAAAAGAGTGAATTAATGTGTTTACCCCCAGCTGCTTCCTAGCCAGATGGCAGCACTAGTTGTGTCCCTGGCTCCTGTCATCAGAGCCTATTTGCAGCTATTTCCCCCAGTCCCTGTTGCAAGACTCCTCCTGCTCATTGCCCTTTAGATTGGTAACTGCTGCCCCATATTTACTAACTCCATGGGAGATTCATTTTCACTCTCTCTTCCTACACCCTCCCCACAACTTTGTAAATAGTCCTTATTAAACTCTCTTCCATCACCTGGTTTGAACTGTCACTGTTCCTGCTGGGATCCTCACTATGAAGTGGCTGGTTTTAAACAGCACAGCCTCTTGGCATGCCCGTGGCTATGCATCAACTATAAGGTACAGTTATGAGCAATTAAAATAATTCACTATTAAATTAGTTGTTATTTGAATGAAGCTTAGTGACTGGCAGCAATTTTCATTTCTAGAAAATCTATGTGAACAGTCATCCGTCCCTAAGAGCTACAGGAGTTGAATATTAACTAATGAAGTATCATCAACATTAAACTCAATAAATACTCCATGATTTAAAAGTTATAGTTAATGTGTATTGAGTGATGAATGACAACATTGCACAAAATAATTTTCATTTTTAGAGTTATTTTGATCTTTACAATCTTTCTGTGTGGTTGAATATTTTTGCCATTTGACAGATGTGGAAACGGAGGCTCAAGAAGACGGAGTTCATCCATGGGCAGCCAAAGACGAATCTGGTACACAAACACACTCAGAACCCAGAACCTGCATGTGACTCACTTTCCCTCAATGAAATACCTAAGAAAACATGACAAAGATGTGTTTTTGTTTATATGGAATATATTTGCTAATTGCTGTGTGGTATAGATAGGCTGTTTACAATGATAAATCATGCCAAGATTTGTGAGACCTGTATTTATTTCAAGCTTGGTAGTTAACTTTGCACAATAAGGGAAACTGGAGCTACTGCTATTTGGAAGTATGGCCCATAAATGCAAACAATTTTGAATTCAACACACACACACACACACACACACACACACACACACACACACCTAACTCAGTGTTCAGTAATTCCTCCGCTGAGGAATGGTTAGTTTTTAGACTGCTTATAAAGCTCCTTATAAATAATGGTTGTTTACACAACCTGGAAGCACTGGACTTTTCCCTGAATGGGGCGTTGTTTTTGGCCCAGTGTAAACAGGGCCTGTGTTTGGAAGAGGACTTCTTTGTCCCCTGAAACCCTGAGCGGGTAAGCAGCTGCTTGGTTTCACTCCAGAGATGTTTGTATTTCGTTGACAGATGGAGTAATTTCCAAATGGTTTTCAATCAATATGGACCAGAACAGTGGTGGAGAATTCTCTCATAAAGGGGAGGGGACAAGAAAAATGCAATTTAACCATTGTATTTTGTTTATTTAGCTTTTAGCATCTGTTGTTAAATACCCCCAAATCACTGCAGGAATGTGAAACTTTATGTAATGGTCTTTTTTTAAAACTGTTTTCTTTCATGAGATTTGATAGTACTTGTGTATTATTTTGTTTTTTTGTTTTATTTTGTTTCATTTTAAGAGAGGTCACAATGTAAGTCTATAGCATGTTCTCTGCACAAATTTATACTCACACCACTCTTTGCCTTCTCTAGTAGACTTTGAATTCTATGCTTAAGTACAGTTACTAACTTTGTGTGTGTGTCTTTGGTATTGGGGATTGAACCTAGAGCCTTGCTCATGCTAGGCAAGTACTCTACCACTGAGCCTTTTGGTTTTGTTTTTGTTTTTTTATTTTGTTTGAGAGTCTCACTATGTAGTCCAGGCTGGTCTCAAACTCACAATTTTACCTCAGCTTCCCAAGTGCCTGGAGATATTAGCAATATTTTTAGAGGATATTTAAATAAATCTTACAAGACATTATTATTAATATTTGCAATTGTCAATGTTCACTTGAATTCACATACATATTAACTATATTCTTTGTTCTTCATTTCTCTTTTCAGGCTTTTATTTTCCTTTTTTCTGAACTATGTCATTGAGAAATAATTGCTTTCATGAGAGGTTGCTAGAGGAAAGACCCTAACTTTTTTCTTTCTTCTTTTACCTGAAAATGATTTTATTTCACATTGATTCATTAAGTATACTGGATGAATATAAAATAATAGTGTTAGTCAGCTTTCCACCCTTGGAACAAAACACCTAAGATAACTTATAAAAGTTTATTTTAAGTTATGGTTTCAGAAGTTCCAGTCCATGGTTGGATGGATCTATTAGTTTCAGGCCTCCTGTTAGGGGTGAGGACAGCAAGGGCAGCAGCACATAGCAAAGCAAACTGCTCATCTCATGGCCAGAAAATGAAAAAGAACAAGGTGCCTGGTTAGCACAATTCCCTCTGAGGGCATCCCCCAGTGACAGGAGGACCTCCCCCAAGACCCTGCCTCCTAAAGTCTCTAACACATCACAACGGCACTGCCCTGGTTACCAAGCCTTTAATGCATGGGCTTCGTGGGGACTTTCAACATTCAAATTGTAGCAAGTGGCTTGGCAGTTATTTTTCCAGCCCATGTCTGGTAATATTCCACTGCCTCTGGCTTCTGTCATTGCTACTGACATGTCAGCAGTCCATCTAACTGCTGCTGTGTTGAGGTCATAGTGGACTCAGTTATGTGCTGCTGGTATCTATTTAGGGAGCTGAAGAGATTCAATCCTCAGATGCTAAGATTGCTACCAACTGACAGCCCTTGGCCTGCTAGTAATCTAAAAATTGCTCTCAACTGCAGAGAACCAGTTCAGAGTCATGCCCCATTTTTTAAGGCAATCAATATCTGAACAGTTTTGACTCCTAAATCCAATGCCATGAAACACTGCCTGCTTTGAGTAGGGACCAGGGCAAGAGTTCACTTTCCCAGCAGCAGGTATGCATGGGTTGTGCTGTAGATGATGTTTTCATTTGGCCAATTGTCTTAGCAAAATCTACATTACTAGCTGTATCTGTGGTAAGAAAAAGGATGATAGAAAAGCCCAAGAGAATATTCAGTTTTACAGTTCTAAAACAAGGCCATGTCTTGAGTGGTAGAGAATTATACATTTTTTTTCCAAAAATGGCTTAAGAATGCTACTTGGCCCTGGTAAGTATTAAGTGCCTGACTGTGAAGTACAAAGTGACCATGAACCAAAAATTCTCAATAGGAGCTGGCTTTGGTCAGCCACACCAAATTTGGTGGGACCAGAAATAATCCATCATAAACTTGAAATAAAATATCTGAGTTCAAAGTCCAGGCAGGGTCAGAGTTACAAATGTAAGGAATAAGGAGATGAACTCATGTTTTCCTTAAATGACTCTCCCTACTGCAAGGTGATGGAAGAGGAAAAGAATTAAGCTTGATTCATGAGTGGGCTATCTCATGACTTTATATGTCAGCCAGTATATAAAATAAGCCAAAAATGGACTTTAGTCACATTACATCCCTATTTGGTGATGGTCTTGAAGGTGAGGTGCATGAGGTGAAATTCTCCCAATCTTCAGACCACAAACCTGATCCTCATTACATACAAAAGGACATATCTTAATGTAAAGAATGCACAGAAGCAACAAATTGCTTATCTGGTTAGTTGGAGTGTTAGAGAAAGAAATATTGATGTTTAGGGACAAGAAGTTCTGATGTTGAAGGATGACTGAACTTTCAGCATCAAGAGAGATCTTTGCATTTATATTGCATGTTACCCAACTATAGAGCATTCTCCAAAAAAGAGGCACTAGACAACCAATGACAAAGAATGAATTTGCCATTGATTTATCAGTCAGCTTCTGTCATTAGCTATCCAAGAGCAAATCCAATGGGTTTGTAAAGATATTGCCAGGCAGGCAGAGAGGGGCTAAATAAGCTATGTACTGATCCAGCCATGGGTATTTATTCACCAAAGCTGCTGTGAATGTTGAATCTGCCTGTAATATTGATTGACACTGATTCCTTTATGCAGCCACTTCCCTGAAGGAAACCAGCAATCTACTTAATAGTACAGACATTCCTCATTTAACAACCACAGCAAGTTGCTGCTACTAGGTTGTTAACTGCTTTGGTCACTAAGTGAGGAATTATATACAGTAGGCACATTAGAACAAAGAAATGGTCAAAGGAAACTCCAACTTGATGACTTTGCTTTTATTTGGATAACTCTAACTAGCACCATCATTTAGGTTAAAGAGCTAAAAGCACTGCATCAGACCAATGAATTCACTCTATGCCTAAGGAGATAGGTTGATGGGAAAATTCTATGGGAACTACTTCACTAAGATACCCACAGGCTGCAGCCAGAGAGAGTGACATAAATGTTGAGTGGTCTAGGCAACTGGAGGAGGCCAAAGATCTTAAAAACGAAAGGAAATTCGGAAGAACCATGTCTTGTTTCTACAGGACATTGGCAAGACTATGGCTACTGGTAAAAAATTCTGATCCACTCCCAGTTAGTAGAGTTCATGCAGATGTAGCAAGGACTCTTGATGCTTTATTTTATTTATTTATTTGTTTTTTGTTACCAGGGATCAATCTCAGGTTCTTGCACTTGCACAGCAGGCAGCAAAACCACTGAGCTAAATCCCCAGCCCTTGATGCTTTATTTTAAAGATACTTTTCATTAAAGATTCTCTCATGAGGTGTTTGGCTGGGAGCTGGGAGATTAAGGGGCTCAGGTCCTGGCTCTTCAGTGAACTTACTGTGTGACCTTGGGCAGGTTACCTAACCTCTTTGTGCTTCATCTCCCTGTCTTGTAAAATGGGAGTAATACCTACCTCACAGGGTTGTTGTGGGGATTAATTAGAAATAATGTCTGTAAAGCATTTAAGGTTCTTGAAGAGGGCGCTATATAAATACAAAATAATATCTATTCAAGTTGGTTTATTTGTGAAACAACCACACCTCCCCAGTGTCCCTGAATCCATGATGGTAGTAAAGTGTCAGGACAGGCAGGTAGGAGGGCTAGAACAGCCCTAGTAGGTGACCTGATTTTCAAATTAATTACTTTAAACTCAGAGTGAAATTAACAAGGTTTAATTTCCTGTGGTTCTTTAAACCAGCAAAGGCCATAGTGCCTTTTAGTGACAAGTTTAAGAGGCTTTCAACGTCAGCAGAAATACTGGCACCAGAGCTGAGTAGGGCTCAGGAATAGAAAAGGTGCAGTTTCATTTCTGAACAGCTGAGCTGTGACTGTGTGACTATCTACAGACACCACAGAGCTAATCTTACATGTGGCTGCCCTGACACAGAGCACAAAGAACTTCCAGGACCAAGCTCATAATTAGCCATCATGGTCTACGTCTACCATGGAGGGGAGGAGAGGAGAGGAGAGAGAAGAGAGAAAAGATTCAATCAATGAAGAAAAAATAAATTCACCTTATTTTTAAAACATGAATTAGTTTTCTTTTGTTACCATCCAGATCTCATTTAATGATTCACTTACAGTATAGACACCTTTATATAACATGCTTAATATTCTCTATAACTCACTCACATACACTGCTGGCAGCACTATAAAACTGTTCAGCTACAATAGAAAAAATGTTCAGTGGTTCTGTTGTAAAGTTAAGCATAGAATTACTATGTAATCCATCAATTCTACTCTTAGACATACATCAAAAATAATTGAAAACAGATGTTCAAACAAAAACTTGTCCACAGATATTCATAGCAGCACCATCCACAGTAGTCTACAGGTGGAAACAACCCAAACTTAACAGATGAATGGACACACAAGGTGTAGCATATCCATCAAAGGAATGCTGTTCAACTATGAAAAGCAATGAAATGTTGGAACACTCCATGACACAAAGGAAGACTGAAAAGACTCTTGCAGTGAATGAAGCATGCCCAAAAGGCTACATATTGTACAGTTTTATCTTTTAACTTTTATTAGTACATGTTCACAGTACATCATTGTTACATTCATCATCGTATATAATTCTATTTATTTAAAATATTCCTAATAGGCAAATCCGTAAAGTCAGAAAATGGATTTGTGTTTTCGAGGGGCTAAGATGAACTAAAAATGATTGCTTGTAATGAGTACAGGATTTCCTTTTGGGATAAGGAAACAGTTCTGGAAATAAATAACATTTAAATGTGCTTACTATCCGTGAGTTGTGTCATTTAAACCAGTAAAAATGGTAAGCTTTATGTGTAAAAAAAAAGTCTCCAAACTCAATTAATTGGTACACTAGCCCTTCCTTTGCTTCCCCAACCATGCTGAGTCACAGGGAAAGCTCCCTGCAGTAGTAACTGAAATGGCTTACCAGCTTTTCCTCATGGGAGGCGACCCAAGGCTCTGAGTGCACTGTGTGAAACTGGTCAGCTGTTTTACAAGGAAACTGCCTGGCACTAAAGGCTGGACTCGGTGAAGAACTGCTAGCTAAGCCACTTCCCTAGGGTGAATTCAGAAGCTCTGTGAGTCTCAGCTTGCCAGGTCTGAGTGAGCCACACCCAACAGCTAATAAGTTGTTCCGAACTCTACATGCCTCATCTTAATAACTGGTTCTTCTCCCTGTTTGTAGGTTCCCGTAATCATGTGGCTCCTCAAATGAGAACAGCGAAAAATCACCACCAATTTGGAGATGAGACAGAGTCCAGAAAAGGAAGCAAAGTTATAAAAATATAAATTTGGCTTGAGTTGTTCCATGAACGTGGAGACCTAGAATTAGGGTTTGTTCTAAACTTTGAAATTTGGGTAAGGAAATCTCTCAAGCAGGGGCTAGACTCTGTCTGCACAAATACCAGGGCATTAGCCAAAGAATTCAAAACCTTTGGAACTTAAAGCATTCTTTCGTTTAACTGGTAAACTGGTCAGAACAGTTTGCCATGAACAAAAGCTGAGAAAGCCACCCTGAAAGTAGCAAAGTGTGGAAACTACAGCTTCCCGTACCCAAAATGACAGTTAGGAGTTCTGGCTTTGAAGTCAGAACCAGGCCAACAGTCAGCAGAAAAAAAAAGTATAACTACTGGGAGGAAGGCAGGAGTCAGTTCAGACAATGAAAACCTTGAAGTCTGAATTGTCTTCTAAACTCAATGAAAAGATATTGCAGAGTTCTCAGCAGAAAAATAATGGCCCATGATTTACACTGATAAAAGATTACTTTCTGGCTGTGGTGTAAAAGGTGGATAGATTGTGGGAATCTGAGATCAGATGAAAGAATAGTACCCAGAACAAAAGGTATGGTGACAAATGTGATAAATGTCCACCCATTACAGGGTGGACAGTGTAATGCCAAGAAATGGGCAGATGTAAGATACACTAAAGAGGAGAATCTACAGGGCCTGCAGATGGAATAGAATGTCGGGGAGGGGAAGGAAAAGGGCGATGTTGCAAATAGCTTCTAGATCAAGGGGAACCGTGTAACATGTGACTTTCTGTTGCAATAAGCAAAACCTGAGTCCACCCTAAGGAAAAAACTAGTATGCATCTGAACTTACACTCTGACAAGGTTGTACTATCCATCCCCCAAGCAAATAGTACATGTTTTCCTTTATCTCCATTTCTAAAATTTATTTTTAACTCACACATAAAAACATGAAAATTGTACATTTTTGGAGTACCCTGTGCTGTTTTGATACGTGCATATATTGTATAATGTTTAAATCAGTTTAAATATATTTATCTCCTCAAACAGCTATTATTTATTTATAGTAAAAGAAAAGATCCAAACTCTCCTCTTTTGTAGTTTTTGAAACACATGGTCCATTAGCATTATCTAGAGTCACCCAGCTATACTGTGGCATACTAGAATCAGAACTGCTTACTCCTAACCATAGCATATGTTTTCTAAAGTTTTGCCCATACAAGAGATGAAAATGGTGTCACATTGGATTTTTAAATTAGTAGTGAAGTAGACCCTTGTTCATGTATTAGTTGGTCTTGTGTGTTTCTTTTATTTACTGCCTATTCTTTTTTTTAAATTTATTTTTATCGGTACATTTTAGGTATACAGTATAATGACATTCATCATTGGAAATTTGCACCTTTACATACTCTCTTTGTTCTTATTTTTTCCCCCTTCCCCTGCCCTCCCTTCACCCCTCCATCCCTCCCTATTTACAAAGACTGTTTCCATTTTTTCCTTTTCTCATATCAATTCCATTCCCTTCTTTCTTTTCCCCTACCCCTCCCACTTCGCCTTCCCCTTTACCCCTTTTCTTCCTATTTCACATTATCTATTATACCTTTTAGTCCTTGTCTACACTTTCAGTTTCTCACACTCTTAAATGAAATAAATAGGAAACACACATGTAAATACTGGATAGTTTTTCTGGTGTGAGAGACTGTCTATTCTTTCCATTCATCTTGTCTTGCTGTTTTGTGGAAACTGGCCATTTGGAAACCCTTTGCGTCCCTTTAGCTTTCTTGACATTGCATATCTAGTTCTCCTTTTACCTGCCTGCAATTCCTACTAAGTCCTCTTAGTCACCTGCATTTCCTCCCACCTCATTGTCACTCTCCCAAGTATCTGTTCTCAAATCTCTTCTCTCCTTTCCAAAGTGTCCCACAATTCAGTGATTTTTCTCTGCATTAATTGTCCTAAAGTCAATAGTGAACCGTGGAAAGAGATGTAAACTACTGGTTCCAGTTGTTCATTCTATATTTTCTTCTCTATGTCCAGTAGACATCTTCATTAAAACATGTCTAAAATAAAACCTCAGCCATTGATTGCCCTCAGCCAATTCCTTCTCCTTATTTGCTATTTCTATCAATAGTACTAAACTTTTCTGAATTTCTTAGACTGTAACCTCCAATATTTTATTAAAACAAATATTCATAGAACAACTACTGTGTACCAGAGTATTGTGCTGAGCCCTAAAGATTTTACTCCTCAGTCTCCTTCCCTATGCTCTCTTATTACTAAATCCTGGGGAACGTTCCTTCATGGAAACCTCCCAGATTCAGTGCCATCTTTCCCTTCTTGTTGTATCTTCATTCCTAATCTCTCCATGAGTGTTATTGTCTTATCTATAAACCTATCATACTCCTTACTCCTCAGAAGTCACCAAGGTGAATCACCCTAGACCGTAGATCTGAGTATATTCTTTTCTTAACAACATCTTTCACAGCACATTTACAAATGAAGAAAAATCGAACCTTTTAGCTAACATCAACAGGCTCCCGCCATGCCCCTCACTCTTTGCAGTTTCCATCCAACACTCCATGGACCCATTTGCATATTTGGTTTCCTCCTCATTTTTAACCTTATTCTTTTATTCAACAAATTCTTTTAAATTTATGGCATAGTTTATATTCATTAAAATGAAGATAGCTCAAGTGTACAGTGCAGAGAGTTTTGTCAATGTATACACTCACGAAACCCATAGCAGAATCAAGATAAGCAGACCTTTGGGTTCCCACAGATCAATCCCATCCCCAGCCCCAGGCAAATGCGGTTCTGATTTCTATCAACCTGGACAAACTTTGCTTTTTCTTGGATTCTGTGCTATCAGAATCATGCACGATGTAGCCTTTTAGTCGCATTCTTTTCGCTAAATAAAATGATTGTGAAATTTATCTATGCTTTTCATGCATCAATGGTTTGTTCCTCTTTGTTGTAAAGAGGTAACTCACTATTTGAAATACCACATTTTATTTATTCAGTCTCCTGTTGATATACATTTGTACTAATATTTCCAGTTCTAGGGTATTATGAATTAATATGCTATGGATATTTATGTACAAATCTTATCAACACATATTTCCATCTTTTTCAATAAATATTGAGGGATAGATTTTGAAGGTCCTGTGGTATGTTAAATTTAACTTTATAAGAAATTGTTCAAGCTCAAGGTCCTGAGTTCGATCCCCGGTACAAAAAATAATTGTAGTTTCCCAAAATGGTTTTATTATTTTTCACTCTTACCATAGGAAAGTTCCAGGTGCTCCACATCCATACCAGTATTTCCTATAGCAAGTCTTTTTAATTTTTGCTAACCTAATTGGTGTGAAGTAACAATGTACTGTGACTTGATGTTTATTTTCCAATTGACTCGTAATGTTAACCATCTATCATATCGTCCATTTAAATATCTTATTTTATGAAATGACTTTTTAGTCTTTTCCCTGTTTTGTTGGGTTGGGTTTGTGACTTTTTTTTTATTAAATTCTCTTATTGGTACATTGTAGGTATACAGCACAATTACATTTCTCATTGGGAATTGTACCTTTACATAATGCATCTTGGTTCTTATTTTTTTCCCCATTCCTAGCCCTCCCTTCACCCCCTCCACCCTTCCCTATTTACAAAGACTTTATTTCCATTTTTTTCAGTTCTCATCATTTTTCCTTTCCCTTCTTTCCTTTCCCCTGCCCCTCCCACTACCCCTACCTCTTTGGACATTTTCTTCCTATTTTGCATTATCGATTATTCATTCTAATCATTGGTACATTTTAGGTATACAACATAATGACATTCATCATTGGAAATTTGCACCTTTACATATATCTCTCACCATGCACTAAACTAAAGTCAAAATGGATTAAAGATCTAAATATTAAAATAGAAACTCTGAACCAGTTGGAACAGAGATGAGGTATAACCCTTGAAGACATCAGTGTAGGAAAACATTTTATGAACAAAACCTCAGTTGCCCGTGAATTAGCACAAACAATCAACAAGTGGGATCTCTTCTTATTAAAAGGCTTCTGCACAGCAAGAGAAACCACCGGCAGTGTGAAGAGACAACCCACAATGTGGGAAAAAATCTTCACTTGCTCTTCCTGAGACAAAGGTCTACTATCTCGAATCTATAAAGAACTTAAAAAGATCAGACCTCCCAAATTTAAAGACCCAATCCAAAAATGGGCATCTGAAATGAACAGACATTTCTCAGACAAAGAAGTAGAAATAGTAAATAAATACATGAAAAAATGTTCAACATCACTGGTCATTTGAGAGATGCAAAGGTGACTTTTTTATTATTGATTTTTGGTGCCTCTTTATATACTGTACTCAGGGATGGGGATTTAGCTCAGTGATTCTGCTGCCCACCTCACAAGCCCAAGGACCTGAGTTCGATCCCCGGTACCAAAAAAAAAAACTCTATATACTGTACTCTGAATACAAATGTGTCATCTGATGTACATTATAGATAAAGTATTTTCCCTCAACCTGCATCTTACCTTTTTATTTTTAATGTTTCTTATGACAAACAAAAAGTTTTAATTTGAATAAAATATAATTTATCATATTTTTTCTTTTAATGTTAGTGCATTATCCAGTCTAGGAAATATTTGACTGTTCAAGAATGTAAAAGGCCCATTGCTTTCTCATAGGAACTGACAGACTAATTTTTTTTTTTTTTCCTCGGTACCAGGGATCAAACTCAGGACCTTGCACTTTCCAGACTGGCATGGTATCATTCATTGAGCTATATCCCCAGCCCTGACAAACTAATTTTAAAAAGATATTTGAAAATACGAAAGATTTGGAATATCCAAAAGTACTCTTAATATGAAAAAAACTGAAAGACAAAAACTGCTCAATTTCAAGAATCACCACTAAACAACCCTGAAGAAAATAGTAAGGTGGTATTTGTTACTTGTGTAAGAGCAGACCAATAGATCAACAGAACAGAAGAGCCCAGAAATACACTCAAACATACAAAATCAATTGACTTTTAACAAAGGAGCCAAGACAACTCAATATATAAGGAAAGTCTATTGAACAAATTGTTCTACAATAACTAACCAAAATATGGAAAAAATAAATACTACCCTTTACCTAGCATCATATACAAAAATTTCTTTGTGGTGGATCATACAGTTAAAGATGACAACTAAAGCTGTAGAGCTTTATTAAAAATCTACTTATTTTCACCTAAAATTTTTTCTTATTATTCTATTATGGGATATTACTCTTATTTCAAGACTGAGCTCAAATATAACCTTCATGAAACTATTTGTGATGACCCTTACAAAAATAAGTACTACTTAACTAATGCATACAGCATTTCCCTTATATAATTTTAAAGACTTCAGTATGATTGAGTGAGCAGATGTGTGGACCTGTGCTTACAGCATAACATCCTTCTAACTGGTAGGCTCCTTGACCAGGTCCTGTTTTTCAGCACATCTCCTGAACCATGCAACAAACGGATGTTGCATCAGAGTACTCTTGCATCAAACTACTCTGCAGACCAATCTGTCAAAACATCCATACCCAGCACATTGGAAACATACAGTCAAAAAACACTGGTGAGGAAGAAAGGGAGGAAAGGGAGGGATATAAAAAGATTTCCTGCTTCCTTGCAGGACGGAGATAGAGACAGATCAAATGAATTTTAGTACCTACACCAGTACACATTTACCCAGGTGCTAATAACTGTCTAGGAATAATGTATTTGAACACTTGGACAGGATCCACTTACAAAATGAGACATTATGTTCCTACCTGAAGGTAAGCCATCAATTTTCTCCTGAAAACCAAGCCCAGACTTGCTACAGAATCAAAAAGTCCAGATTTCTACCACCAATAACATAAATTTTTCCCAGCTCCAGACTATGATGCACCTTCCTCCTTTTTGAGGGACTGCTCTCTATTTCTTTGAGACTGTAGTTTTACAATTTTGCCTAGTAAATCCCTTTCTATCTCTTTTTTAAAATGGACAGGACATTTATCAAAAAATTAAAAAGATTTTATATATAAAAAAACAATATAAGCTATACAAATTCCCAAATGCAAGTTTTAAAACATTCATAAATAACACTTGTGAGAAATAGACAGTAATTTAACCTTCCCTTAAATGATTTCCTACACTTTTATTTATAGCAAACATCCATAAGACTAGTGTTGTGAATAATTCTATCATCATTGTAATTATTGAATATTTTTTTGCCCTAAATTTTTGTCATTGTTGAATATTTTGGCTCATTTTAGACTATCATGCTGCTTTGGTACTTCTTGCATTGTCTTAAGCATGCTGAGTGAAGAATGTATTCAGCTGTGTGGATCCTCCTGACTTAGAGGAGATGGCCCAGTGGAGAAGCAGCTCTCATGAGCAAGATGAAACGAAGCCAAGAGTGATAAGAGTTTAGAAACTCAGATTTTTAATTTCAGTTGAACAAGATAATGAAGCCTATTAGAATCTCAGCTTATTTGTGAGACTTCATTTATATCTGTCTCAGTAGAGTCTTATCTGAAATCACACCTTTGTTTCAAAGGCAGAATCACTCGAGTTATATCAGTATTTTTTTTTTCCAATACCAGGGATGGAACTCAGGACCTTCCACTTACAAGACAGGCACGGTGTCACTGACCTAAATCCCTGGCACTCAGTATTTTAAGATTGTCTTTTTTTTCATATGATAATATATTTGTACTTGTAGGTAAGATGTGTTTTAACGACTAAATGAAAAAATCTAGGCCGGGAATTTAGCTCAGTGGTTCTGCCACCTGCTTCTCAAGTGCAAGGTCCTGAGTTCAATCCCCGGTACCAAAAAAAAGAAAAAAATCTAAAAGTAGTGGCTGCTTTATTGTCAGAGTACATTTATTTTTAAATACATAAAGCTCTAAAGTGCTTAGAAGAATAAAGCTGTTACTGTCCTGTGCTTACTGTTATTACCATCATCACTGTCAATAAGATTCAACAGAAACACTGGCATAAAGGGCAAAGCCATCATTAAAAACTGAGACTTGATTTCACACACTCAGCCTCTTCCTGAGAACCCACTCTTCCTCTCCATGTTTCATTTACACACGCCTCAAAGACAACAGGAAGAAATAGGCTGAGGGTTGCCACACTTGGGAGCCAGGCAGGGTAATCCAAAACATGCCTGCTTCTCCCACTCTAAGGAAGCCTTTAAGTATTGGAGACTTCTGCTTGTCTTTCATCTTCTCTTTCTCAGGACAAAACCCTGGTTCCTTTAGTCCTCACTGGGTAGGATTGCTAAACATAACATACTCAGCTTTCCCTTTTACACATTATAATTCTTAAAGCAATATTTGTCTTGCCTTAGATTTCCATTCTATTTCACACATTACTGAGTGTCCTTTCTGTAGAAATTACTTTAATTTACATAATTATTATTTCTGGAACCAAATATATTGAGCTTTCCTTCACCCAAAAGTCTCTTTATTCTTTTTTTTTTTTTTGGTACCGGGGATCGAACTCGGGTCCTTGCGCTTGTGCAGCAGGTGGTGAAACCACTGAGCTAAATCCCTGGCCCCCTTTATTCTTGACAGTGTTGATTCAAGGCTTTCACCTATGCTTTAGTTAATTTCCAGTAAATAACAAAGAGAAATTTTGTTGCATTTACATAAATAAGAGAGAATCAGAAAATTGGGATAGGAAATATTACCAAGAGCAACATTTTATAAATAAAGAGCCATGTCATGGATTACAGTGTAATTCCCTTTTTACATATAGATATAGTTTTATCTGAGATACTTCAATGATTTGTACTGTTATAACAAAAAAACTAACAATACTCTGTGATATTGTTAATGAAAAACAAAAATTCACATTTCTTTTGAAACTCAAGTAATTTTGCCTTGAATAGAATATCTCTACAGATATATATTTTTTTGCCTTTAAGTATATATTTGTTCAAACCAACTGCTAATGATTGAAGATGCATACTCTGATTATGTACGCATATTGCTACAGTGGAAAAAAATTATCTTCTACGTTGTTTATGTCTGCTATGAGAACTGATTAGTAAAGCTTGAGTACCAGGTAGGAGAGAGAGGTGGAAGTACTTAAAAAAATTGTTTAAGTAATGCTTAAATATACATATTCCTATATTTCACATAATGAAGTACAACAAAGGATGTTTCTAAAAGCATTCAGGGAAAGAAGTCATAAGATTTAAATAGTTAATGATTTCAACATTAGTCTCATTGTTCACATCTATAATATTTGATTATTATTTTCTCTTAATGACAAGGGAGCAAATCTAGGAGCTGAATGAATCAGACTGAGACTAAGAAGGTGATGATTTACTCTCCTATTCCTAATTCAATATTCAGTTCATTATTTCAGTAAAGCTGTAATGAGAATCTTGGTCCAGCCTGAACAAGTCATAGAACCAGACACTAGGAATGTACTCAATCATAAGCCACTATATTTTAGTCTATTTAATATATCTTCACTTCAATTTAACGTTACAGTTCCCAAGACCTCAATGTGTCCTATTTCTGAATGCTGAAAATATCTCCAGCCTAATCTTGTATTTTTGCCTGAGTCAGATAATTTATTAAGTATGACATGTTTCCCTCAAGTTAGAAAGAAAAACATTTTGAAAAATAGGTGCAGCAAAAAAAGAAAAAGAATCATCTCATGTATACACGTAAGTCAAGGATATGAATCTCCCAAATGGTAAACAAACTACCTGCTTGGGCATGTTATGATCTAATTTTTGTAACTCATCATATAATTAGCCAAGCTCAGTGACTTTTAGCACTCTGCCAAACTATATGTCAAGACAAGGATAGTTTGAAATTTATTGAGGTTTGCTTCTAGAAAACAATATATCTTACAAGTTAAAAAAAAAAGAGAGAGACTTGATAACAATGATAATGTAAAGAGAGGTAGAAATGCAAAAGTCACTTTCCTAGGCCTGGAGGGGTATATTTTCTAGGTCCAGAATAACCAAACTATGGCCTTTTTTTCCCCTGAGGCATTCACAGTCCAATGGAGAAATGGGAATGAATATAAATCATGAATGGTCTACATGGCAAAAGCAATGTCTAAAGAATGTTTCACTTTGACAGAGATAGGGGTTGGACAAAGCTTCTCAGAAGGAAGTAAAATTGAATTTGGCCTCAGAGGATCAATAAAGTAGAGAGAAGGAAAAGTCCCTGAAGGTTGGGATTGGTAATTTCAAGAAAGATGCAGACTCAGGAAAAAAAGGTGACATTATTCAGGGAGCAAAGTTGTTTATTACAGGTAAAATCCATGTGGACTCACATGTAGTGAGAGAACACAGGCCATAAATTAGAGCAGAAAAGGGTTGAGGTGAAATGTTGAAGGTCTTGAGTAACAGACAGAGGAATGTGAACTCTATTTAATAAGTGATGGTCTAAGTAAGAGTATGTACAATTGGTTTTGTATTTGGCAAAGACCATCCTAATGGCAATGTCTAAAAGTAGTTAGAATGAGAATAAATCAGAAGGAGGCAAACCAGTGAGAAATCAGTTCCAATTGTCCAGAGAAAAGGAAACAAGGCAAAGTATGCTTGCACTGAGGAGGTAACTGGAAACAGAAGAGAGTGGAAGAGTCAAGAGACTTAGTAGAAGTGTGACCAGGGAAACTTGGTGATAGATGTCATGGTAAGGCACAAGAGACTCAAAGATAATTTCCAAAGGTTCTTACCTCATTGAGTGAATGCACAAATACCAGGCTCACAGCAGTGTGACTGTAGAGCCCTTCCTTCTGTGAATTCGCCATTCCTTTTTGTACACTTTCCAGGTCTTCTTCAATATTTTGGTCACATTTCCCTTCCTGCATGGCAGGATCCTGGACCCCTTGCACTATCCTCTCACACCCAGAACTCATTGCTTCTTTCCTGCACTAAATATTATTTTTACTTCAGTTTTCTATCATAGGTGATCACTTACATGTTTGTTTCCCCACAGGAATACAAGAGTCTTGAGAAACCATGTTCCGTTCTTTTTTTTTCTTCATAATGCCAAGTATCAACAAAAAATTTCTACAGCTATTTTAATTCATGACTTTCCTGGATATCATCCATGATTATGGTCATCCAAAAAGAGACAGTATTGAGTAATGATTTTCAAGATGTGGTACATGTGTTAATGGGAAAATGGGAAAAGAAACTCCTTTATCAGCTCACTAAGCTGTTACCCCACAGGAGTTAATAGAGCCCTGCGTGCCCAGAATAAAACACCCATCTCCAAGCCACCAACCAGTATAAAATGGAGGCCTCTGATACCCAGAATTCTCTGCACTCTAAAACCCACAGTCATGCCACCATTTTCTGCCCGGAAACCATTTTTATCATTCTTAAATTAGTTACCCCTAAAAATCTCAGAATCACAGGTCAATCCTCATCTTCCATAGTTAAGCCTTACATAGGTGTGGAAAACTATTATTTTTCTTTCATTTTCCTTCTCTCTCCAATTCCTGAGACCCTTTGCCTATTCTCATCAAAACTTTATACATCCTCAATCTTTCACCTTTTTGTGTTAAAAGAATCTAGATTGTCCCAATCACAGTATACTTACTCCCTGTAGCCCTCAGAGGAGCTGACTGCTTTTTGGTACCACACTGACTACACCAGCCCTCGTACAGTAGCTTTCCTTTCTGTTCTTCATTTCAAGTTCTGGATCATTCTCCCTCCCATATCCTCATGACATCACCTAATGCCATCCATTAGCCCCTCTTTGATATCTTGAATTGAGCCCCAAGTTACTTCGCATGCTGCCTAGGTTGATTTAAATAATAATTTAATAAATACAAAATATTAATTTAATAAGCACAAAATTATTTTTTAAAAAATTAAATGCATTAAAATATTGATCAGTATGGAACCTAGGCAAAGGGTATATGAGGATCAATTTTACTGTTCTCTGTAACCATATCTATATTTAATATTTAGAAATAAAGATAAGTTTTTGAAGGAACTACTTAGCTAAAAAATTTTACTGCATGGACAGTGTCAAATCCCAATACAATTCAATAGCACATTCTTCTTGCCTCTAGCTTTAAACGATACTTAGAATACATCAGTTCTTGCCACTTCCACTGCTGCCTCTCTAAATTAAACTACTATATCTCCCAACTGACCTCTCATAGGCATCTCCTCACCACCCTCCTTGCATCTACAGTTTCACCCTTGGTGTCTGCATTCCGGAAGACAGAATCACTCAGAATCTCCTTGATAAGACACAAGTCAGGCCATGCTGCCCAATAGAATCCTTGTTCCCCATCTCTCAAAAAAAATCTCAATTTTGTACTTGACATTATGGTTGTACATGAGCTTGTTTTCTTCTTTCCCTCTGAACGCATGTCTTATACTCTCCCCTTTCACTCTGCTTTAGCCACACTGGCCTCACTGTGTCTCTCCCAAATAATGGCAGGATTGGGCTTGCCTCAAGATCTTTGAACTCGCTCCCAGAACTCCTCCCCTAGGTAGCCACAAGACGCGCTCTGTGGATGTGAGGGTAACCTGGCTGGGACATCTGCCACCCCACTGATCCCCAGGGTCGACTCACCTGATCTTACTCGCTAGGCAGGTGTCCCCTTCCTCCCTCCCCACTCCAGGTGCATCCCTCCTGAAGCTCCACTCTCAGTGGAAGAGGATGCTATGGCTTGTGTTCAGATGTCCCCCCCAAAGCGGTGTGTGGATGAGGCAGGACTTTCTTTTTCAGAGGTTGTTGAAGCTGGAAGGTGTGATGCTGGGGATACGGGCTGTGATTACTAAAAACCTACACGTGAGTGACTGTTTTGGCACTGCCCTAATCTCAGTAGTATGAATAAAATAAAAGGGGCAGAAAGATGCTGTTAAACTCCCTTGTTATCTTTGCTACCTTGAGCAGGCCATGTTTTTTCTCCTCTGAGATGTCTGTTTGCCAGCCCTGTCTTGGAACCAGCCAACTACGGACTGAAACCATTTTGAACTACAAGCCAAATAAACCCCTTTCCCTCTGATTTGGGGCATTTTGTCTCAGCAACGAGAGAAAAGTAACTAACCCAGAGGATGACCACCTCCGATACGACCCCTCCCAATAGAGGAGGACTGCTTCCAGGTCAAGGGGGTAGGAGTAGCTGCGACCCCCTGCTAGAACCTCCAGGCAAGTTCTCAAGACCCACTTTGTCTCCTCTGCTCAAATGTCAGTACAGAAAAGCTTTCTTTGACCACCCAGAGCTAGCACGGTTCACCTTCACTGTGCCCTCTCCTACTACCCTTCATCTGCTATATTTTTCTTCCTAGATCTTGTAACTATTCAATATGTTCAACAGTTGTTTTGTTTGTTTGGGCTCCCTGAGGTGGGAGAACATTTTTGTTCACTATGGAAGCTCCAGGACCTATAGGAGTGTATGCCACATGGTAGATGATGGATAAATAGGAAAGAAGGGTCAAAGAAGTCATAATGCCACCTTTTGTTTTGGGTTTAAGAACCTCAGGATTTCTGTTTACATTTCCAAACAAAGCTCTATGTTCCTCTTACCCTGAAATAGTATTGTACATTAGGGCAGAATGGAAAAACACTGATCAATTAACTTATTTACATATGACAACTAGATTAAGAAGTAGAATATACAAGATCTCACATTAGAGAAGGGCAGGTACCATGAGACTCTCCACAGGGCCCCACTGCCCTCTGGCTGTGTGATTCGCAGCTCTGCAGGAAAGGAGTACTGAAGGTGGGGAGCATGGAGGTAGAAGGGAACTCCCTTTCTATTTTCCTCATACACTCAAGAAAGCCAAGTTCCTATTTATGAGCCAAGGGAAAAATACTGGAAAAGAGATAGATTATTTCCTACCACAATGAAGATAATGACGATGATGGTAATAAAAAAAAAGATAATGATTGGCCTTTCTCTATCCCCAATTTCTTCTGCACTCATCAGAAACACATTAGATTGTAAGAAGATGGACAGAGAACGTGTTTTATTTTGTTTTGCTTCTCCACCCACTTAGGTTTCTATCATTTATATTCCAAGCCCAAGAACTCTTGCCCACCACCCACCCAATGGATACACACAAAGAGAACTGATGAACTGTATTAAAGGAGATGATGTTTCCTCCTAAGAAAGGCAGGACTATCTGTCAGGTAAGACTGGCAACAAGGGTGTGGACTGGAGAACCTTCTAAACCAGTCCCGATTGACTGTCCAACTTGCTGGCTGTATAACCATAGAAAAGTTACTAATCTAACTGTGCCTCAGTGTCTCATCTGAAAAACAAATGAATGAAACAAATGCTTCCTTTAGAAAGTTATCCTGGGTAATAAACGAATACATGTGAAACCTCTAAAAATGTTTCTGCACATATGAAGAATCAACAAATATTAATTATTATTTGGGCTTCCTCAATCAATATTAGAAAAGAAATTGATGAGTGGTGAGAGGAATTGGAGACCTAAGTCTCCAATTGCAAGTGAGAGGAATTGGAGACCTAAGTTTGTGCAGGTTTGCAAGTCAGAAGGAGGAGGAAAAAGCTTCACAGAGAAACAGGAAAGGATGGTGAGAGAGCTGAAAGGAAAACTCTAAGGGTCCTGGTCTTAGAAGTCATAGAAACCGTTTTCAAAAAGAAGTGATTTCACGACTGAAAGCAAATCAGAGATCCATTAAAATGAGGACTTGGGAATTTCATGGGCAGACCCATTGTTAGACTTAACAGACACAATTTCCATAGAGTGGTTGAGATTGAAGACAAATTAAAGTACATGTAAGTATAGCGTATACTTTCTTAAGAAGCCTGATAATAAAAGAAAGGAAAGAGATAAGGTAGTAACCAAAGTGAGATTCTGTTTCAGATTAATGGAAGAGATTCGGGTCAAAGGCAGAAATGACAGACCCAGCAAAGGGGAAGAAATAAACAACGGATAAACATAACTCCCAGGATGGAAAAAAAAGAATGAATTCTATGGGTGGAGAGGTTAACTTTCATAAAGCAAGAGGCATGACTCATCTATTTCTATTTAAATGCAAAGAAAAAGAGAGTAAGTGGGGCTAAGTTGATGAACAAGGGTATAGGGAGAGTTAGAGGTACCCAAACTCTGCAATGAGATCTTATTGTTGTTTTGGTAATTATATAAGTGTCACTTTCTCTTCTTGTTTCAAACCATATTACCATAAAAATAAGACTCAAGATTTTGTTTTAAACCATATTACTCCTTAAGAATGTAACACATGAAAAAGATCCTAGAAGCTAACAAGATGATGAAAGTATTAGGAATACAAATGTGATCTGAATATCTTAGGTAGGGATATATATCCAGGTCAGACTTCACTTAATGTTCAATTTTCAAAATTGGGCCACATTAGAGACATTTGTAAAATAAGCTCATGGTTAGAAGAAGAATAGTGAATGACCATAAACTCACTTAACAAAAACAGTTGGAAAGCTTGATGTTTGCTTTCAGAAAGGAAAACTTAAGACACCAAGTTACCAGAGAGTAAAAGGAATATATCTACTCTGAGGTGCTCCTTGGAGTAGCATCAGGTTGTGACAAAGAGGCAGGCTTTAACAGAAAGACATTTATAAAGTTGTCCAGCTCTCCATCACTGAAAGTCTTGTAAGGGGTCCAATGGGCAAAAAGCAGGAAAGTTGCATGCATGGAGTCTCCTGCATTGGAAAAAGTTGGATATCTTTGAAGTCTAAGTTTCCATAACTCTATGTGTGAGCATTGTTTATCCAACCTTGAGAGGTAAAACGATGCAGCTATGTAACACATAAGTCTTAGTATCTAATGCGATATTGAATGCTCTGACCCAGGAAGCATGTAAAACCATAATGTTTAAATTTTGCACTATAGGGATTTGGCACTGAATCTTGCAACTTGCTTTAACTTAATAAGCCACAAGAAAGGTAATTTAAAGTTTTAGAATGGTAAGTTCAAATCTGAGATAACAATGTGTGAGAAAGATGATTAGATTTTTAGAATCTGGAATTTACCAAAGCATTTTTAAAAGTGACTATTGACAAGAGCTACAGAGTCTCCATGGAGGTAGGGAGGCTGTGCTCATGCACAAGTGTGTAGCTATGGAGAAAGGAGCGAAGAAAATAACCAAAGACACAGAGCACACAAGCAACTGAGTTTATTACAGAAGGTAGAGTACAGGCACTGAAGGACAGGCAGGCAAAAATGGGGTCTGTTGAGTACAAAACTCCTGCTTGAGAATTACTGAGTTCCCTGAGATATTTTCCATCAACAAATGAGATGATTGAATACAACCATCTGATGAGCACTGGGCTACCTTCTGTGCAAACAGGAAACTTATTATACAGGTATGAGGGTATCCTCAGAAACAGGGCTTCAGGAAAGAACTTGAATTAGAAAGTGAATATTACTGAGATAGTCTCTCCTTTGAGCGCCTGCTTTTAAAATCTCAAGCCCTGTTGCCTCTGTCACTTAATCTACATGGGAACATGAGAGCCATCCTCGATCCAAATTCTCCCCGAAACAAAACTTATGACCTGATTTGTATCAGACTCCAATAGACTCTGGCTGGAAAGGCAGAGCCTCATTGATTTCTGAAACCTCAGGCATGGGGTTAGGAAGAGGCTGTTTACAGAGAGCCAGAGATTGAACAAAGAACATAATAGGCATTCATCATATAGAAATAAACATTTTTCTTGGAAACCAACACAACCACTGTGAATCATTAGATAAACCACTGAAGGGAACAAGAATACTGGAAGCAGCCAACACCACGACACCATGGCAACGTCTTCAAATTCTGCCTCTGACAAGGATTAGCTTTGGGACTTGTGGCAAGTTAGACATCTTCTCTGAGCTCTTTTCATTCATCAGTGAAGAGCACCAACATTAGCCCACATTGAGATGACCGCTCCCAGGATTTAGCACAGTGTTTGGCATGGAGAGCTCACAAATGGGACTCCTGGGTGGGGCAGCTGTGGATGTGCCATGGCCCCTGTATGGATGCTAGACAAAAACAAATCTTTTTTTTCCCCTCCTTTTCTCCCAGCCATAGCAACAGGAAGGTCTGGACTCCCTTAATCTCATCACACACATACACCATCTCTTTGTGAACCACAGGTATGTTTTAGCTTAGGAGTTTCTTTGTGATAAAATGAGAAGTGGCAAGTTTTAATTATGCCATTTCTCTTTTTTTTTGGTGGCTGAGGCTTAAACCTCTCATGCTCTCACCACACATGTAGCCACCTGAGAACCCAAACATCTCATTTGGAAGTGATGTGACATCATGGAAAAATTCTACCCAAGATGATGTACTGTTTATTCACCGGGTAAGTCAGGGATGATTAATACTGAGATGTCTTTCTTTTGTTGCTGTTAACTATTTTTTGGGGGTGGCCAGTATTCTTTCATCTACACTTGTGTGTTAGCTAGGTAAGTTGTAGGCAGAGAGACCAGTGAGAAAGATATATTTTAGGGACAGAAGTTATCCCAGGTCCTGGGACATCACAGCACAACAATGCCTGATACTGGGATAGTTTGGTCCTTTTGGACAGAGGTTCTTGACCTTTGGCAGGTATCTGAGTCACCTGGAGAGCTTATTAAAGCACAGATGGCTGGGCCTCATCCCTTGAGTGCCTGATTCAGCAGGTTTCCAGTGAGGCCCAAGAATTTGTATTTCTAACAAATTCCCAGGCACTGCTCATACTACTGGTCCAGGGAGTAAGTCCTCTAAGATCCACTTGCAAAGCATCTTCCCAGGTGTTACCTCATTTAGTCATTAACAGGTCTCTGAAGGCAGCCTTATTATCCTCATTTTTTAAGGAAGGAAATAAAAGAACAAAGAACATTAACACCCAAGCACTTTAACTTCTGATGCAAAAAGTTGAGTCAGGAATTTCATTCTTATGTCACCAAGATCCATGCTTTCCCTTCTATTTCACAGCTATTTGGTGCTGCTAATGACTAATATCTATCATGAAAATAAAGAGCTAATGGCACATTCCTAATACCATTTGTGTACTAATGACACAGCTAATGAAAATATTATTGTAGATTTTAAGGATGAGGTTTGTTATATGCTTATGCTGCAAAGACTGGGCATTGAAAAAAATGTTTTACTAATTTAGTTAAGGTACTTTTATATGAAAATACAAATCCTACAAGCATAAAGAGGGCATTGCAACAATGCATCGATAGACGAATTAAATTTCCAATAGTGAAGGCTGGCTTTTCTTTATCTTTGTTAGCTACTTTGTATGGGTCCCCTGTATGGGTTCCCTGTACTTGCAGCCTTAATTTTATTGAAACATTATTAAGTTTTTCCTGAATGAAATTTGTTTCTCTGGGTAATTTCCCTTTGCAAAACCAACTTCTTCATTCTTCTCCTTCAAAAATTTAAGCAAATAATTATTAATAATGGTCTAGAGTTTCAGGCAATGTTTTTTGGCCTATATATTTTCTAATTTAACATCAGAAC
The DNA here is from genome assembly GCF_000247695.1 of Heterocephalus glaber. Next base: position 14,725,103 of record NW_004624750.1, on the reverse strand, counting down.
TAATTTTTAGTAATTTTGTATAAAACACTATCTTCCATACTTAAATTATAAATAACATAGTTTAAGAATTGTAAGCATCATAATTCTGCAAACCTGTAAACTGTTAAAAGGTATGAATTTTAGTAAAAAGAAAAAAAAGGACTACAGAGGTGTCTTACGATTTAAATGCATAGGATGTCAAATTTCAGCTTCCACTTTTTAAGTTTAAAAATAAATTAATAAAGAATGTAACTTTGTTGTCAGGAAGATTTCGTACCCAGCCATAAAGAATGAGAAACTAGAGACATTTATGGCTAAATGGATCCACATTGAGGCCATACTCTTAAGTGAAATAAATAGAGCACACATGTAAATATCAAATAATTTCTCTGGTGTGAGAAACTGAAAATGCAAATAAGGATCAAAGTGTATAATAGATAATGTGAAATAGGAAGGAAAAGTCCGAAAAGGAAGGGGAAGGGGAGGAGGAGGAGAAAGGAATAAATATGAGTGAAGGAAAAAACGAAAAGAGAGTCTTTAAATAGGGAAGGGTGGAGGTTGAAGGGAGGGCAGGGGAATGGGGAAAAAATAATAACCAAGATACATCATGTAAAGGTACAAATTCCCAATGATGAATGTCATCATGTTGTATACCTAAAATGCACCAACTTAATAAATAAAAAAGTCTTAAGGACACATGGAATCATAAGTGACAACTAAACCTAGTAAGTTCCGAGCAGTTTCTGCACCATAAAAGTGTGCATGAAGCTTGCTTCTTCAAACTTTCATTCCATAAGCATTTATTTGACACTATCATGTTAGCTATGATACCGACACAAAGTAGTATATGATAACAAGAGGCTGATTGTATATGAATGTCCTTACTGAGCTTCGATATGAATGGTATGCATTATCACAGTTTAGTAGAATTTACTTCTAAATGTTTTGCTCAAAACAACCTCCAAAATTATTGGTCTTCCTGCTGCCAAAGCCACTCTGATTGACCAAGCTATGGGAGACATTGTCTTTTAAAAATCTATTTGCTAGTATAGTAGAGGTGGAGGAAAGAAGGTTAGAGACAGGAGTGGAAAGGAATCACCTAGTGAGCAATTATTACACACCAAACACTTTCACAGTTCCTCATTTAATCATCATAGTAATCTGTGAAGTTAGCACATTAGTCCTTCTTTATGCATAGACTACTTGTTCCTAACTCAGTGGATGTCTGAAATTAAGGAGAGTAAAATCCTGTAAAAACTTTTATTTCTATATATACATACCTATGATGAAGGTTGATTTATAAATTAGACACAGTAAGAGATTAACTACAGTAACTAATACTAAAATAGAGCAATTATAACAAAATATCATAATAAAAGTTATGATCTTCTCTTTCAGTCTCTCTGCCAAAATACATTTTTGGACTCACATCTATTCTTGTGATGATTTAACATGATGCAGTGTCTACCATGGTGAGAGTGAGATTTATAGGTTTATGGCATACACATTGTGACACAGTATAAGGCAAACACAACATGGGGACATTTCTTGAATACAAGCATTACCATACCATAGCAATGGATCTGATAACCCAGAAGGCTAATCCCTGTCTAATGGGCAAGAAGCACATACAACATGGATATATTGGACAAAGGGATGATTTTTATCCCAGCTGGGGCACAGCAAGATGGCCTAAGATACCATCACATTCCTTGGAACAAGCACACTTTAAAAATTCAGAATTGTAAATTTCTTGAATTTTCTACTTAATATTTTAGGTCAGCGATTGTCTAGAGGTTACTGAATCCAGAGAAAGCAAAATTGTGTATCAAGGAGAACTAATTTTTGGTAAATCCACATTACACACACAAAAAACTACTGAGAATCAAAGTAGTAAGCAGTGTATTTCAGGACTATCACTAGTGAGTGGGAGAGCCAGGGTTTATCCCCATCTCCCTTTCAAATCATGACTCCAGCCTTTGAACTGTTACTCAAAGTAGATGCACACACGGAGTCCTTTCAGGATTCAGTGTTCAGTATTCAGTATTTCATCATATGCATCTATCTACCCACTCCCTGTCACTTTTTTCATAAAGCTTTTACCTTATACTCTCTTAAGTATAAGTCACCTTATACTCTCTTAAGTCGGTCTGAGCTACTATTGGAATGTAGCAGAATTAAAAACTAGGATGTAGTCTATGAAGCTATTGAGAACAAGGCATCAGCAAGTAGTAAATCATTAGTGCCTCACCAGTAGTCTCATGTGAGCAACTGACATATATCAATGAGATCTAAAGAAATAAAAGTCCAATGCCAGAATATGAGATATCTGTAGCAAGCCCATGACAGTGCAGGAGGTCTTTCCAGAGTCTTTTATGTAACACCCCATAATATACATAATATACTTGTGTCATAACTAAGCAACAAAAAAAGGATGTTTTATGCACTCTCAATTATGCAAAGGAAATAAATGTGGACTAAAGACCCAAGGATGGATGGATGGATAGATAGATAGATATTGCTTTAATAAGTGTATAGGTGATTTTTTCCAGTTTTTCTCCTTTGCATTTTTTCTGTGCTTTTTTTTTACTTTTTCCATAAGCATGTATTTCTTTGATTATCAGGGAAAGAAAATTAATTAACACAGAGAAGAAATATTCCCACTGGAAAAATGTCCACTAAATTGCCATAACCTAGAGAGAAATGTCACAAAAATGCTGTTTGCACAGCGATAAAGCCTTGTACATCAAGGTATATTTTGAAACAAGCATTACTAGCAGAAACTCTGAGGTTTTTAGCTGGATGTTCTGTAAGCATCCTGTTCTGAGATGTAGGTATATGTTGCTGAATTCAAGGTGATAATATTCTAATAGCTTCCTTTCTTTTTCTGCTTTCTGCCTCCTCTTCAAAGCCTTTTCAAGGTTATAATAAAGTAGTCATCCAACAAGCCTACAGCCTTCAGCTGTATCTCACATGGAACCCAAATTCCCACACAACTTAAATAATATGGAAATTTCAAGCCCAGAACTTGAGCAAACACTGGTCTGAGATTCTTGCCTCCTTAGGCTTGTAATGTCAACCCTACAGGAAGATTATATTACTTAGGATGCACTTAGCAATTTCCATTAAAAATGAACTCAGAAAAAAGCCTACAGAGCCAAAAGGAAGCCAAGTTGTAGAGAAGGAAGAAACAAAGAGAAATTACACCACAGACCTTTAGAATAGAACAAAAAGAATGCAGCTTTAAAATGAGAATGGTTAAACATTCAAGGAGGTAATGAAGAGAAAATAATGAAAACCAATAAATTATTTTAAAATGAAAAGATGGCCATATTTTAAAGGACCAAAGAGAAATTCTAGGAATAAAAATTAGACAAAGCACAACTACAGAGAGAATGTGTAAACACAGATCTAAGAGAAGCACCCATATACTGCAAGTGGAATATTTAATGGAATCTTTAAGTGATAAAAAAAATTACTGAGAAATTGAGACATGAAGTATGTAATATGAATATATATTTGATAAGACTTTTGGAAGAAGATAATAGGGAAATGGTAGAAAAATAATATTTATGTAGTATTAGCGTCAATAAATATGTGTATCCAATTTAAAATGGTTGCCTGGTACCAAACAAAATAGAAAAAAGTATGCCACATGTTGAGCCACCGTAGTACAAGTGCAGCTGTATGAAGCTGAAATTATGTGTTAAAGTATATTCAGAACTATAAAATATTACACAACTCAAGATTATAATAAATATAAAATAGGACACACATACCAGATTTTAAAAGGTAATATTGTCAAAATTCTAATAGATGACACAATCTGTATTCATTCATTCAAATATATGTTAATATGGCTACAATATGTAATTTCAAACAATAAAGGAGGGATGCTTTTCCTGCCTGCCTATTTCTGACCCATCTTACATCATAACAAGATGTTCAGGTAGCTAACAAAGGTATATAAAAAATTTAACATGAAAGGACTCATCCTATCTTTAACCATAAAATATACTTGTGTTTAATTTCTAAATTTACACAGACTTTGCAAAAGCAACTTGTTATTGATTTAAGCTATAACTCTGCTCCACTCACCCTCTCTATCACCACCCTTCTCCCAACACACTCACATAAAACAAATTTAAGCGGCAGGAAAAGTTCATATTGTCTCATTTGAAAAATGAAAATTGCTAATTTTCATACTTCTGTCGCATGGTTCAAGCTAATGATGTGCTAATGTGATATTAAAGTAGTAACTCCTGCAGTTAGAACAGCCTAATCGGGCAGCTGACATCACAACAGTATTGCTAAAATGTGAGATTTGATTCAATTTCCATAAGTAAATGGAATCTGAGACTCATTGAATGCTAATCACAGCAGTTTAGTAGATCCCTTATTTATTTTGGATAAGCATTACATTCTCAAATAAAGAATTAACTGATAAAATGGACCAAAATTTCATGGAGACACTGGTGGGTACCCATTTCTTTTGGCTGTCATAATGAATAGCAATTTTTAAGCCTATAGAAAATGAGAACAGATGTGGATAATGACACAATTTGTTATTTATGAATGCAGGTTTTCTCTGAAGATGTAGGAATTATCATGAGAACTATTCATTGAACCTCAAAAAAATCAATAAATATTAATATCAGAATGCAAATGTTTTCACTATTATTTAAAATGTGAAGAATATTCCCCCATTATGCCTTTGAAAAATCTAGAATGCCCTGAATACTTACTGTGTGTCATCTGATGACTCAGGGAGCTTCTCTGAACTACTTAGAATTCTCAAGCAAAACAGTAAAAATACATTCTTAATAAAGAAAACCTTGTGCCTTGTTCTGTCCAAATTTCCACTGACTCCTTTTTTTTAACATTTTTAAACTTTTATTAGTGCATGTTTGCAGTACATAATGGTTACATTCACTATAAAAAGTTGGTACATGTACATAACACATTTTAATTCTATTTTCTCCCTTTCTCTCCACCTCCTTTTACGATTGGATATGGAACCACAAAATCTGGGCTTCAAACATGGGCCTTGCCACTTAATACTCAAAGTGACTTCGAGTGAGTTCCTTAAACATAAATTACATTTTCCACGTGTATAAAATGACAATAATGGGGCCAGGGATTTAGCTCAGTGGTTCTGCCGCCTGCCTCACAAGTACAAGGTCCCAAGTTTGATCCCTGGTACCAAAAAAAAAAGAAAAATGACAATAATGACACCTCCCATAAATGGTTATTTGAAGATAAAATGACAATAAAGGCTGGTATACATTTACAGTTCTAAGCCTGATTTAGAAGTAAGGATACTCCACAAAAATACTAATTAACCTTATTCATTTTGGCAATTCTATTTTGACCAAGATGAATCTGATGGCACCCTTCTCATGGAAATGATAAAGATATAAAATAAATATAGATATTTTATATATACACGCATTACCAGTTATAATGGTTATGGTTGTGTGGGACCTGAGTAGAAGCTTCCATATATAAAAAGGTTTTATGGTACACTGAGTCAATCTTTAATATAAGGAGTTCTAAGCAATGGATTACAGTACTAAATTTATCTAGTTATTAAAATGAATTACAAACACCTATTACTTTTGTTAAGACTATTGTTTGGTTCCATTCCAAAAGAAATGCAATGATAACCTGTTTAACAAAAAGTCACCTGGCTAATACACTGTACATACAAACACCAGCACAGCAGAAAGCCTAGTTCTTTCGCACCTTGACAGCAATGCCTTCTGTGGGGCCCACTGTGTCCCACTCCAGCAGCCCCAGAAAGCTGGGAATAAGAAGGTGGAGCCCTACTCCACTCCCTTAGTTCCATCCACCAGCTCTGCTTGCGTCACTTTTGAACACTGACCTTTTGCCTAAGATTTCATCTGCATAAAGGGTTTGGTCACCATAGAAATGCTTTGATAGCCAGTGCTTCTACCTTCGTCATTTTAGAGATGAGGAAATTGAAGCCAAGAAAGGTCAAGTGCAAACCATCGATGATCCCTCAGAAGTCAGTCCTCAAATCAGATGCATCAAAAACGTGTTCAAATTCTCCATCCATATTATTTCCATTGTCACTGTCTTGATGATGTTATTAATCCCTATTGTGTCCTGAATGTTAAGCACCATGCTGTATGTCCTACAAACAAAATCTCTAAATGTTCCCCCCACCATTTGGAGGTGAAGTTCAAGAATGTTAAGCAGTTTGAATAAGCCCACTTTCAAGTTCAGTTTAACTTTAAATCGTGTACCTATATTTACCAAGTTTAGCTGGACTTGAATTCTGGGTGTTAACCATCAAAAAACATCATTATACAGTGACCCAGAGTGGGAAATAAGAGAATGTTTTTAATTGCCAGATTTTGGCTCTACTCTTTGTGTGTGCTTATTAAAATGGAGCACAATAAACATGAATGTAGAAAGGCCAAAGGAAAACCTTTTATAAGAGTTGCTTCCATCTCTTTCTGGTCTGGGATTGTCAATAATCACCTCTTGTTCTATGTTGATTACACATTTTACTAGAATAAGCATGTGGCTTCTCCACTCTTTGATGTATACTATGTTTTTACATATTAATTTTTTCCTTGTTCCAAAGATCTGCTGCTTATACTGAAAATCAAATTTGTAGATGGGCAATAAAAAGAGAATATTGCAAAGATACTTTCCCACTACCATTTTCATTTTTCAAGTTTCATGTTTAATTCAGTTTTCTTTGACTCATGGACCCTCAAACACAGATAAGTAACATAGTTTCATTATAATTGTGACTTCATTCTGTTTCAGTCCTATTTTACTTTTCATCATATGTAAATCTACATTTCATTTGTACAGACTATCAAAGTAAGAAATATATACATATTGTTTATACTATTCATCAATAATGTGATCTGTTGCAGACATGTAAAAAGAGGCTGTAAAAGAAAAAGTAATCTATAAATAAAATCAAATAAAAAATCAGACAGAAAATAATTTTATGCTGACTAGATTACAGATACTTCTGACATTATTTAAACTACTTTTGAAACTTTTAATATTGTTCTAAGGCTTAATAAAATTAACTCTCTAATTCATCAGAATCTAGCTTCAAATTATGTTGCTTATAGTGCAAGAAACAAATGTATACTACTGACTCCTTCCCTCCATTATCTGTGTGCTTATTTTCAGATATTATGTGTGCTATATGTACACAGAAGAAATTGCCACTATTTTTGCTTTAGACAAATAATTATCTCTTCAAGAGATGAAAATAATGACAAAATTTTTATATTTCATTTTATTTTTACTCTTCATCTCTTTATAGATCCAAGTTT
>NW_004624750.1:14685039-14700723 GCF_000247695.1 Heterocephalus glaber | reverse complement strand
CATGTGTAAATACTGAATAGTTTCTCCAGTGTGAGAAACTGAAAGTGTAAATAAGGACTAAAAGGTATAATAGATAATGTGAAATAGGAAGAAAAAGGGCAAAAGGGAGGGGGAAGTGGGAGGGGTAGGGGAAAGGAAAGAAGGGAATGGAATTAATATGAGAAAAAGAAAAAATGGGAATAAAGTCTTTGTAGATAGGGAGGGATGGAGGGGTTGAAGGGAGGGCAGGAGAATGGGGAAATAATAAGAACCAAGATGGATTATGTAAAGGTGCAAATTTCCAATGATGAATGTCATCACATTTATACTTTAAATGTATCAATAAAATTAAGTGAAATAAAAATATTAGTAGGGAAAGAGAGATTAATAGGCAGAGCACATATATTTCTTTTTCTTTTTTGATAGTACTGGGTACTGATCCCATGACCTTTACACCGAACTACATTGCCAGCCCACAGAGACAGAGTATCACTAGGTGGCAAGCTGCCAAAGCTGGGCTTGAACACACAATCCTGCCTTAGCCTCCCATAGTGCTAAAATCACAGGTATATATAGCATAAAGAATCATTAAGGCAGTAAAACTCAATAATAATAAATATATGCTGTTTTAAATTTGTCCAAACTCAAAGAATGTACATCACCAAGAAAGAAAACTGTCAACTTTGTAAACCAGGGACATTGGGTGATGATGTATCAACATAAATTTAGTAGATTATGACTAATGTGCCACCTGGGTAAGGGATGTTGGCAGTGGGGTCAGTTGTATATGGAAATACCTGTATTTTCTGTTCAATTACTTTGTGAAACTAAAGCTATCCCAATGTCCATTTAAAGGGCACAGGGGAAAGAAATGCAACATCTAAGCCAAGGATCTAGACATTATGGCAAGCCCTTTACCATGTGTTATAAAAATGGGAAAACAAATTTAAGAAAATTGATAAGTACAAGCACCAAATCATGCATCCAGGAAAATTTAAAACACACTTGAAAAACAGTAAGAAGGTGATACATGGGTCTGTCTTGGCATCTAGAAATGTTGGAAGCAAGGCCAGAAAAGCAGGCAAATTATCCTAGATGTCTGGTGGACCCAATCAGATGTATGAATCTGCAATATCAGCTAAGGAGCTCAACTCGGAGGCAAGGAGAAGCAATAACTCTTATGCGCAGAATAGTGATATGGAAAACGCTATCCTCTAAGAAAATCTGTCTGGTGACAAGCTAGAGACAGACTGAAGGTAAAAGAAACCAGAAACAAAGAAATGAGCTATTTAGTGTAATAGCCTATGAGTAAAGGGGCCAAACCCACATTAAGATGCTAGCAGTGCAAAGAGAGAAAATGAGGAGACATTACAGCCAAAAAAAAAAAAAAAAAGATAGATAGGGTTGACTGATTTTCTAAGAGTGATGAAGGGAATGGAGAAATCAAATACACAAGGTTTCATACTGGGATAATAGTTGTGTAATTTTTTCACAAATATCTTCAATCCATCTTTTTCCAAAAGCTTTCTCCTTTCTGCTTTTAAACTTGCCCATGCTTGAATTAGCATAAATGTTTGGAAAAGGTAAAAAACATTTATCCTCAAAATGTTTCTGAGGTAAACTATTTCTGAAATAAGAACTTGTTTGCCAGCCAAAACTCAATTTGTATTCAAACTGTGGTTTAAACATTCTGTCCAAACATGACAGATGTTGAAATCAATTGGTTTGCAGGTCTTATTTTTTCCCTTTGCTTGAAAAATAAAATCTTCTTAATTTATCTTCTATCAAATATATTTACCAAAACCTCACAATGCATATAGACCTTTGTAAAGTTAGTTCAAAGCCAATTTGTTGGTTTTTAGGAGCTAAAAAGAAAGGTAATACAGACAAAAACTATTAAATAATTTTAAAAATGCAAAAGAATATGTCAGAGAAAGCACACACACACACACACACACACCATAAAAAATTTCTCTTTTAATTATCCAATTTTTTACTAACTTTTTACCTAAGGTTTCAAATAAATTTTAGAATAATTTCAATTAGGAAGCTACTTGAAATTTTTATCAGACCCTATTAATGATGTAAGAAAGCTTAACATTTTTATAACATTTTAAATTCAATCATTTAAAATGTCTTGTTTGTTCATATTATCTCGAACATGCTAGAGTCTGCTAAAAATATCTCATATGTAAAATGAGTTTGAGACTCCTTCTATATATTATGGTGAACAATAAATATTGACACTCTGCTTGATAGAAAAAAATGAGTATAAGGCTAAATTCAATTAATACAAAAGAAAATGAGATATACAACTCAGCCCTAAGGCCACCTGGCCTCTCTCTGCCTATTTACTTATCTATAATTAGGACTAATAATAGAATTTAGCTTTTAGGGTTGTGAAGATTAAATGAAATAATATGCACAAATACATACTATGGTACCTAGTGTACGGTAAATGTTCAGTGAATATTATCTATCATTATATTATCACATCCTATTATTATTCAGTTATAGCCTTATATTTATTTTGAAATAAAACCTCTCTCTGTGTTTAGTACCTATTGAAATCTTATATTTTAATTCAAGATTAATATTTTTTTATACATTAAAATACTACTGAAAATTCAGTTCCAATTATTTTGCCTTTCAAATGTTTTTAACCTACAATTTTTGAAATGGCTTTCAATAGTATTAGTTTTCTATCTTTGGTTCTTAATATTTATGTGTGTGTGTTACTTGGGATTGAACCCAGGGCCTTTTCACAAAGCTACATCATCAGCCCTATTTTTAAAACTTTATACAAGACCTTGCTAAGACACCACATCTCCCAGGCTGGCCTCATACTTGAGATCCTTCTGCCTCAAACTCTCAGAGTGCTGGGATTATAGGTGTGTGCCATCACACCCAGATCCATTGCTTTTAAATGTAGAAAACCTTCCGGGTTCTAAAATGCAAAATAGCATGTTACTTTTTTATACTGGCTGCTCATTTCATCTTTATCTGTTTAGCGGACATGGGATTATGGGAAAGATTAAAGTGGAGCCCAAATTTAATTTTTTAGCAAACATTGCTTAAAACACAAGTCTCGCATATTGAATAGCCCTTTTCTTCATCATTGATTTATATTATATGTTCATTCTGGCTTACTGACCAGATACAAACGTCTGGGTCCCACCTCCCACCCTCTCTCTGGTCTGAGCACTTGGTCAAGTGCACCACTTCAAACTGAAATTTTCTCCTCTCTCCACAAGCTCTTCAGGTTTCTTGGTTGCATCCCGTGTTTCTTACTTCAGTGGGATGCTCAACATCACATGTGGGTGAAGCCCCAATCTGTTCCCTAGTGAGACAGGAGATGAGAACGTGCAAAACTGGCTGGGGAAGTAGGTGTGACTTGTTATTCCCAGGAAATGTGTGCAAAGCAGTTCCCGGAGCCCTGGGCTTAGTGCAAGAACAGGTTTTGGATAGGAGGCCTTAGACCTGACATCAGCCTGAGGAGTGGGTGTCACAAAAAGGACAGTTCACATTGAGTTTCTGCTGCTGTTCTCCTGTAGCTTGACATTTTTGCTACTTTTACTCAACCCAAACTCACACTGCAGAGCCTGATTTTTTTCCTACCTTTAACAAAACTTTGTTACCATTTGTGTTTGTCTTGACAAATTCTTTACTCAGAGTGGAAAGAACCTTGAAACTACCTCCAGGAGGAGACGTCAGCCTCCCCAAACACTAGGAGTGGGATCAGACATCCCCGTGTTGTCACTGGCTTGGCCAGCTTTGCACGCTCTAGGCTTTTACTTCCATTCTCTTCTATACTCTTCTATACTCTTCCATTCTCTTCTATACTCTTCCTTCAAACTCTGTGTTGGACACCATAATTTAATTTATATTACAGGTGTCCCAAGGCCACAGCAATGATCTGCTCACCTCTCTAAATCCTAAATCTTAAACAGTTCCATACTATTCCAGGTTAGATCTTCAATGTTTTCATGAAAGAATTTTATATTTTACCTGATAATTTTAGTTGTTCTAAGTCTCCACTCACTAGATATACAGTAGCTCTGCATTATAATTTATCTTTTCCATGTATCTAAATTATGTTTCTTCATTATGAAATCATCCTAGGTAGTACCAATATAGTACTTAACCCAAGGTAAACAGATATAAATAATACTTGGGGATAATTATAGAGAGATCAATAGTGCTGTTGGCCAGTCAAAGCTTCAGGTTGCAAAAAAGGGTCAAATACCTCTGAACCAGTAACTCCGAACTGAATGATTCTAACTCTGAAACACCAATTCTTAAATATTATGCCAGAAACAATTATAACTCAATTGTAAAAGAAGAAAGAATCTAGATTATGTTTATAATGTGCCTTTATGTGTTCAATTGCAAGATATGTATAAGGCAAGTATAAAAGAAGAAAGGAAAAATACAAATGTCCAAGAGTATGAGGAGGCGGCCTCATAAATATGATTTTCTGCTCTCCAGCATGAGCTTAAGAAGAAATTTTTTTACATCCTTGATTTCATTAACAGTTAGGAGAACTCACAGGTACTCTAAATGGCTATGAAACCGTATAATCATATTTTTATTTTCCCCCTGTCTGTATCCTCTGCTAAACCACGAGGAGGCCACAAGGAAAAGCACCGTTGATTTGTTCATGACTCTGTTCACAGTGTAGTTCTAAGTGCGCTGCTTATTTCTAAGTGCCAAATACACTCTTTACTAAATGAATGTGTGGATATAATATTTCTACAGGCATAGACATGGCTCTGCCTCAGGGAATTTTAAATCTACATAGAAGATAGAAGAACAAAGGATGACCATTTGTTTGGCATTTACTACATAAAGTTTTCACACATTATATCATTTATTGCTTGCAAAGAATTCATGAAACACTAAAAATACTATAACTTGTGAATACTGCTATCTACTTTTAAGCTGAGGAAGTTGAGGAATACAAAGGATATGGAGCTTTCCCAGCATCACATTCTTTTTACATGGTAAAGCCAGTTTTTAATTCAGTGTTTATGGTCTTCCTCACAATTCCTTGCTAGTGAAACACAAGTGAAAAATACAACATATAATTAAATTTAAAATGTACAGGTGTGACTATAAGTGATCTAGAAATGAAAAAGAATGAGAAAATTGAAAACAAAATAGAATAGGCTCATGGAGTAGAGTAGTGTGTATTCGAATTAACGCCTCAAATCGAGAAGTAAAAAGTGAAGCAGAGGTCATTTCAGGACAAGCAATTTCAGAACTCTCATCAAGACTTTTAAAAGTCAATAAGAAATTTAAATAGAACTGGTTGATTAGCACTATAAATACTGGAGATGAAAAATGCTATACTCACAAGTCACAGGCTTATTGATAGCATAGGCATTATAGTGGCACGTGAGAATGAAATTGATAGTCTTAACTTTTGCCTCCTAAGAGTGTTCTGAAAAATAATTGGCTGGGAAATGTTGAGAATATCCATATGATCCATTATTAATCTAAATGATAATACTCAATATCTGAATCTGTGTTCTGCCTAATGATAACTGCCCAGAAAAGCCTGAAGAGCCAATGACATGTTCTGATTCCTGCAAAGAGCTAACATGGTAATTTTACCACTTGATGAGAAGGAGGATGCTAATTGTTCAGTGCAAAATTGGCAGTGACCTCTCTGATACTTTGAAATGACTGGACTCTGGATTCATGTAAAAGGTAGACAATATATCTTGTTGGTTAAGCATTGCTTTTATGAAAGCAATGCCATTATGCTGATTTGAGAAACCCCGTTCTGATTGTTAATGAAAACTTAATGGAGCTAACATAAGTAAGATGATCTTAAGCTTGCCTCACTCACTGAATCACTTTTTTTCCTTTTGGGAAGTTGCTGGGTCATTGAACATTGATATTGTGCCAGTATATGCAAGAAAAACTGGCGAACAGCACTGAGAAGGTGAAGTAGCTCCAGACAGCAGGCGAGGAAACATATCTGCTCCAAAAAGATGAAAAAATAGGACTTGAATACCAGAGTAAAGGTTGGGAAATAAAGAAGGTAGAAATGATCCAGGCAGACCTAATTTTGCTTCCCAACTCTACCATTTAATAGTTTCATTGACTCAGGGAAGTTAGTTAACTTCTCTGAGGTTCTTCTTCTCTTCTCCTCTCCTCTCCTCTCCTCTCCTCTCCTCTCCTTTCTTTTCCTCCCTACCCTGCTAGCCCAGGCTCCCTCCTCTGCAACCACTCATTGCCTTGCCAGGCCTCTCTCCCAGCCCCTCTGAGCTTCCTTCTTCATCACAAAGATAGTTTATGAAAAGAGTACTACCAATGCTTACAGTGAGGAATAAATGAGAAAATTCAGGTAAAACATTTAGCACCGTGTTTGACACAAATAGCTTCCTATCATCAGCAACAACAGCAGTAGCACTGACATTAGGGCAAACAAGATAAAGGTATAAAAATGAAGATATGAAAAGAAAAGTGAGGAAGAATAAAGTCGAGTAGCTCAGGGCAGACAGGTGTGAGAAATCTAACACATTAAACCCCAGAGCCACAAAATATGGGAAAGGAATTTAGAGATCATTTAGTCAAACACTTTTGTCTTGCAAATGAGCACCCCAACCCTAAAAATTGTCTCAATGGTACAACTACTTTTGAAAATATTTTGGCAGATTTTTAAATAAGGTTAAGCATAGACTTACCATGTTAACATGGGTAACCTAGTAATTCCATTCTTCACTATTTATTCAAGAGAAATAAAAACTTATGTCCATGCAAAGGTTTGCATACAAATGTTTATAGAAGTTTTATTAAGAATAGCTCTAACTGGAAACAATCAACTGTACATCAACAGGAGAATATATAAATAAATTTCATACAATGGAACGTATGCCAGCAATAAAAACCAGTGAACTGCAGGAACACACAAGAATGTAAATGAATCTCAAAAGCATTAATGCTTGGCAGAGCGATGCAGATTCTATTTATAGAAAGTTCTAGAAAATATATGCTGACCTACAGAGATCTGTCATAGTAGCCCCAGGCTTGGGGATATGTCTGTGATATTGTAAGCAATAATCTTTTGGGGTAATGGAAATATTTTATATCTTTTATAAAATAGTTTATAAATGTGTCTTCATTTATTCAAACAATAAAGATTAGTGTACTTTATTATATATAAATTATACCAAATATACTCAGTTTTTAAAAGAGAGTGAGAAAGAACTGGCTTGATTCCTTGTCCTTTTCAGGGGCAATGGTAGAATTCACAGTCAGGTCTTAATTAGTTAGCTAGTTAGCTAAACTAGCAATTAGCTAGTGCTCATTAAGCTGATCTTTGCTTAGTAATTAGTGCAACATTCCACTGTTTTGCTCTTACTGTGGGAGGTAGCCCAGTGCAGTGGCATAAATCTCAGCTTTCAATGCGACTCAATGGCATGGCTTCTCTCGTCATAACCATGCCCTTGTCCACTTCCTTAGAGCTCTCTGAGCTGTTTCCTCAACTCTCAATTGGGGATAAAAGTCATATTATAAGATGCTTATAAAGAGAAAAGGATATTATATAAAAGGTGATCAGAAAATGGCACTCCATAAACGTCTATTAATTAAGGACATGTCCGACCTAGAACTAAGGGTGGGCGCTTCCGGCTGCATTCATTCATTTGTGCCTCAAATATTACTTGGTGTCTGTGAAGGGGCAAGTGCTGATCTAGACTCTTAGACTTCAGCAGAAAGCCAAAGAAATGCATTTTAGAGGGCGGAGATTGCAAATCAACAAACCAACACGCTCATAACATGGCAGGTGGAGATCCATTCCAAAAACATTAACAGAGTAAGGGGGAAAGAGTATGGCTGGGGATGACAGGAAGATGCTATTTTACATAGGTGCTCAGAGGTAGCTGACTTACTAAAATGGTATTTGAACAGAAGCCAGAAAAAGAAATGAGAAGAAGTTATGCCGAGAAATAGCTGAGTGGAAAGAATTCCAGGGAAAAGAAGAGCGGGAAATCGACTTGCCTTGATGCAGAAATTACTTGGCAAGTTTGGGGTTATCAAAAAGACCTGGGCAGCTGAGCACAATGTTTTCAAGATGCAGAGTTGTGCTGTCCTCTGGGCAGGATGTAATGACAGTTTACCACCTGTTCTGAATGTTTGACCTCTGCCTCTCCTGAATTTGTAACAGGATTTTCCACATAGACTCAGACCTTCAAATCAAATTTCTATTGCTATTTTTATGCTTAGCTAATGGTTTTGGAGGCCATGAGGGAGTAGTTACTTGGATATGTACACTTTGTAAATAGTAAACATTTATTTATTTTGTTTCAATCTGGTTTTTTGTTTTGTTTTGTTTTATCCATACGTGTTTGCAGTCCAAAATGTTTACATTCTTTGTGTGGGACTGGTACATGCACATAAATAACACATCTTAGTTCCTTTTTTATCCCTTCTCTTTCTTCCCTTTCCCTCCCTCCATGTCTTGATCCCCTTCCCATTTGAGAAAGTTCTTAAAATAAAATAAAAATAAATTGATACTGTCTAAATCAGTTGCTTCTTTGCTGTAGGAAGATGTAAATCCAAGCAGTATTCTGAGGGGCAGCAGTACTCCAGGATGCCATTTTCCATCAGCATGGGGATTAATGTTTTCCATTCCCATCATGCAGTGAGAGAAGAGAGAAGGCTATACTGAAGAAAAGGCAAAAGAAAATGCTCATTGCAGCACTTCTCAATTCAATTTTCTCCTGTGTTTTAAGAATCAAAAACTCAAAGTCCAAAAGCACTAAAACAATAGTTCCATTAGCTTAACCATTATCTATTAATCTATGTCAACAACAAGCTGGAGCCTAGCATCAGCATTCGGGGAACTGAAGACAGGTGTCAAGGCTGGGTCATCCAGGAATGCTCAATTCCTTTGTAAGTGACAGGGAGCCTTGAAGACAGTCCTGATGGCAGCAAGTCCGATGATTTGATCCCAGGAAGTATCTATGGTAGAGGATAAAGACTGAAAACGCTTCCTTGTCTTCTTAAAACAGTATAATCCAATGGAACCCTGGACTACTACAGCCACAGACTAGGACGTAGTAGACTACAACCCCCAAAAGCCTCAGGGTCCCTCCAGGGCAGTACCATCTATGATCTAATGGCCCAGGTGGTTAAAGACTACAGGCACGGTGCGCACTGGTAAAACACCCCAAATGCACAAGAAATAAACATGACATCTCTGAAAAACATGGACTGAGTCAGGACCCATCAGCAAAACACTGGAGACCTGGGTGGGAATTCAGGAGGGCAGCTTCTCCTTAGTTCTCAGGGGATGTTTTGCTGAAGATCCCTTTAAAAGTCTAAGTGCCTTTTCAATGCTATTACTGTGTACCTCCCAGTACATTTTGTTCACATCATATAATCTGCACCTGAGCTCTACTTTCACTGGAACAAACAGTGAAAGTCAGTTGTGTTAACAAATATTCTACTGAGAAAAGAATGGAGAAAGAACCCCGTGAGGGACCCAGTTCATCTGTGGGAGGACCATGAGTCTTCAGTCAATTCAGCCCACTGCCCTGGACAAAACAGTAAATAAACAGATTGAAGTCTATTTGGCTACGACTGAACCACAAAAGCACCAAGTTGAAATACAAATTTAATTTTAGCAGAACATAGAGATAAGGCACTGCTTAGTTTTCTGAAGTTCACAGGCTGTGGCCTGTGCTCATCTTACGTGTAGACCAAAAGCAATAGTGGTCACACCATCCTCACAATAAACAGCAACTAGAAGTGTTCCTGAGTCCACATCGGTTACCGTATAATGTTATCACAGCCAAGAAATTCAAAGGAAACAAGTATTACAACACATCACCTGAATTTAATAATATTGTCTCTATATGAAACAAAATATGGAAAGCTCTGTATTTTAAGGCTTTAGTTTAACATTTTTAAAAATACTCGTAACAGTCTTGCTGGATAGCAATAAATACTGTGTGCTTTGGATTTTTAAAAGTGTTTTACTTATCATTTACCAAAAATTTCCCATATTTGTCAGTGCTTTACAGTTTTCAACTGTTGCCAGAAAAGTTCACTCATTTAATCCTCAAAAAAGCCATGAAAAAATAAATATTATTGCCTTTTTTATTGCTGCCAGCCGTTTTCCTGAGGAAACCAAGACTCTGAGATGGTAAATTATTTTCCCAGATTTCTTCAGGCAAGTACCACTGACACGACCAAGGATTACAAAGAGAGCTTTGACTTCAAAATCCATTTCAATTTTCCCATTTCTGCCTTCTTCAGAAAAACCTCAAAATATAATTTGACACAAATAAAACCCATGAGTGAAGACTCTCCCCATATGCAAGGCATATTTTATGGCCATAAATATTAAATGCAACTGTTTTATTTGTGGGTGGGGCATAGGAGGGAAAGAACTGACTCAATTTATACCTCATGTCTTTCTCCACACATCCCCCAGGCTTTTAAATAAAAATCCTTTTTGTAAGTTAGAGCAACCCATTGCCTTTGCCAAACTCCAAATCTAGTCAGATTACATTTTCTGAAATCCATACAATGAGAATGCTCAACATTAAAATTTTCACTAAAATCTGTTCTAATGCATAGGTTTTAACTAAAAACTACATTTTAAGACTGGTTTCCCTAAGCAAAGATGACTATACATTCTCATTTATGCAAATTCAGTGCTCCCGTTAATTTTAAATATGTTATTTGTAAGGTATATCATGCCTTGGTTTTCTGCTACTGTATATGTAGTAAGTTAAACAGAACACCATAGAGTACAAAGATGCCAATTTGCAGGGCTACTCTGACCAATGGGCAGTGGTGACTTGGAGCGCCATATTGCTCTGAGAGCAGGCCCAGACCCAAGACAGGGAGGGCAGAGACTGGTGAATGGTGCCTGGCATGGAAGGGAGCCATACCTACTTCCCATTCTGAAGTTATTTCTTACCAGACTGTGAAATAAAATATTAAAATGCCTTTCATTAAAAGTCAAATTCATAATTTACATGTCAGTCTATAAAGAGAATCACATACTTCTTTCTAGTTCTCCGAGTCGGGCTTCTGGAAGGACTCCAAGGGATGGTTTTAATCAATGGCACATTGGGTGGGTAATTTTAGAGCCTGAGACAGCCCTGTCTGGCATCTGACCGGGCTTCGTTGGTGCAGTGTTTGCACTGTGGGCAGTTAAGCAGAGATGTGGAGAAGGGAGAAAGGAAGGGGAAAGGTCGAACTTGGAGACCGATTAGAATATTTAAAAGCGTGTTCTAAATATTAGCAACATCTGACCTGCCGCTGCCACATGAAAGTTCAGCAGGTCTGGGAAGGGCAAGCGTCGGGTGTCACCCCTCCGCTTTCAGCTCCATCCTTACCATGTGTCCCCATGTGTGCTGTCTCCAGTTCACTGTGGGCCTGTTGGGAGACTGAGAGACTTGGTATAAAATTCAAAATATTGATACTGAAATGCAAAACAGTTTAATTAAATAAAAACTGCCAATAACTCAGCCTTCAGCTTTCTCGTTGATTTGGAAGGGAGTTGGTTATTTGTCGGTGGTATACTAAGACTGTAAGACAAACAATATAAATAAACTCTGAATAAATATCCACACCCTCCTTCCAATCACCAGAAAACTCAAAGAGCCTCTGTTTCCCCCTTATTTTTCATTTACTAGGAGAATACAATCCTTTTTAGGAGCTGATGTGAGGTGAAGAAATTATGGACCTGAACCTGACTTAAGTATGGTTTCAGAACTCCATCCTCTTCTGATCATTTTGGCTTGCAAGATCTTTGGTGCAGCCCAACAGGAGGGGCAGCGGCTCGTGTGGCCACCCCCAGCCACTCCATACTGTGGATTCCAGTGAAGCAGCCAGCTCCAGCCGGCTCTGTATCTTGGTGCCCCTCGGCACAGGGGCAGAGGTGACAGTCAACCAACTGACTCGATGGAGGATGATGCCAGCCCCTAAGAGAGAAGACAGGCTCAGAGGAGTCAGTAGCTTCAGGGGGAAACAGCACATGGGCCATCACCCTAGCCCCCAAGGAAAGCCCACAGCTACTATAAACAACAGCATGGAGTTTTACCCTGCAAGTGACTTTTCCATGGCAGGTTAGAGATGGAGAAGAAACTAGTGCAACATCTGAATATGGCCGGAGAGAGTCAAATCAGGTGCCATTTGGGGAAGGGATTGATTGTGTGGCACTGGGCCACAGGCTAGCTTCACCTTAGCATTTTCTGTGTTACCCTAACATGTGACTGGGTGAAGGGAAGTCAGAGCAGGCAAGATGCAGAGAGAGTAAGGGCTTGACATAGATTCTTGGCTAGGAAAAAGCAACCCTTCTTCATTGCTGGGGGAATTTAAGCTGGTATAGCCACTATGGAAATCAGTATTGAGATTCCTCAAAACTAAAATAAAAATTCCCATTCTAGGTATCTTCCTGAAAGAGTGAAAGACATTATATTACAGTGATGCATGCATACCCATGTTTACAGCAGCACAATTTTTAACAGACAAATCTTGGAAGGGCCCGGTATGGCCATTAATAGATGAATGGAACAAGAAAATGTGGTATTTACACCCAATGGAGTACTACTCTGCCACAAAGAAGGGTAAACTTGAATAATTTGTAGGTAAATGGATGCACCTTGAAAACAAAATATTAAGTGCAAAAATCAGACACACAAGCTTAGATCTTCATGGTTTCTCTCATACAAAAAACCCAAAATATAAATAAAGACCAAAACAAAAGGTAGATATAGGAAGTAGGTAGATCTTTTTCAAATGGGAAGGAAAACAAGAGATAGATGGAGAAGGGAACACAGAAGGAAGGGAGGGGAAAAGGACAAAAAGAGAATTGGAAAAATGGAGAAAGAAGTTTTGCAAATAAGGAGACCAAGGTGTAAAAGGAGCAGGGAGGAAGAAGAGGGGGGAGGGGAGCAAAAAAGAATGTAGATGTGTTAGGCACATGTACCCACTCCCCAGGATGCATGGAATCGCCTTGCACTGCAAATACACACTAAGAAATTTTTTTAGAAAGATCTTCGTTGCTGTAGGAGACAGATGTGATCCTTCCTATTTGTAAAATTCCTGGAGGAAAAGTAAGCCACCCAAGGCTTCCTGCTGTGGGTCGTGGACTGAAGTATATTTAACCAACAAAAGTGAAAGCCACAGCTGACACAGTAACAAGGGGACAGTGTGTATTTCTTGCCCTGGGCCTTGAAAAGCAAGGGATCAAGAGGCAATCTCCTCACCACGGGCACCCCAGGCAGATACTCTCATTCCTTGTTCCCTATGTCAGATGTGAGTTTCTAGCTATTGTTCAGTGTTCATGATCCTATTTCTCTTTTCATCATGCAGTCTACTTTTGGGTATTGTAAATCCAAAAACTTGTTGGAGAAACATTAAAAAACCAAGCACTGCCTTCAAAAAGAGATCATTTTTTTGTGGCGCGGAAAACATTATCAATTACTCAGGTGTTCCCTCCTCAGAGAAGCTCCTTTTGCTCTACCATTTAAAATGGTAACTCCCTTGCCTGTAATCCCAGCACTCTGGGAGGCTGAGGCAGGAGAATTGCACACTGGAGCCCAGCCCGGGCAACTCAGTGATTTAACAAGACCCTGTCTCAAAATTTAAAAAAAACAAAAAAGGGGTGGGGAAGTATCTCAGTGCTCAGAATCTAGGTTCAATACCCAATGCCAAAAAATAAAGATAGTAAATCATTCTCTATCCTCCATGTTATTTCTCTTCACTGTATTTATAACTTCCTGGGATGATGTTACATATGTATAGGCTTCTTTATTGTCATCCTTCCCCAGTAGAAGGTAAACTCCATGTGGGCTGAGGCTGTATCAGTTTTGTTCATTTTGCTGGATACATGAGTAAACAGATGAGCTGGCAGCAGCTTACATAGTGGTTAAAACTTGGGTTCTGAAGGCGTACATCTGGGTATGAATTTTTTACAGAGATTACCTTGGGAGAATTATTAACTTCCCTAAAGGCTCAGTTTTCTCATCTATTAAATGGGAGATAAAAACACTCATTCATAAATTGGTTGTCCTTGATACATAACTAGCACTCAAAAATACCAGAAAGAAGCATCATACAAAGAGAAACAGAGAGAAGCTGTAGATGCGTCATAAAGAGAGAAAAGGGTCCAACCCAAAGACAGGACAATATATACAAAAGTCAGAACATAACACAGCTAGGGCTGAGGATTTAGCTCAGTGGTGTTACCACCTGCTTTGCAAGCGCAAGGTCCGTACTTCGATCTCCAGTACCAAAAAAAAAAAGACACAGTAACACAGCTATACAGTGTCACCAGCAATGTGTCATGACAGTGTCATAACCTCATAACATATTTTCATCTATTATCAAAAAAACAAACTATCATTTGTCTTCAACAAAGGGACTCGGCAAACTCTAACAGCCTGGGTAGATTTTTCTATAGCTAAGATGATGCGGGGATGGACAGTGGTGAAAGAGAAAGCATCCGAGTCTGTCTCACCGGCCACGGACCCTTAAACCTTACCTGACCCTCACCACCCTCCACACCACACATCTGAGAGAGGTGAATTACAAAGAACTACGATAATAGAGAGACTGTTGGGCTCCCACTTGTCCTTTGAACTGTCTTCAGCATTTAGTGTGTTTCATTCAATTCAGTTTCAAGTCCTAGCTCTTGCTTTTCTGACCTTTTATCCTATAAATCACCATTGGTATGTGAGTTTTCTGTTTTTAAGGGGAATGTGGAACAGTCCTTGGACTGCCAGCTTCCTTTATTATGTTGAGCAAAAGGACCTTTCTGGAGCCTCAAGTCATGGATTTCAGTTCCTATCTTCATCAAAACAGTCTACACTAAAACAACGAGCTCTAGCCATCATCCTTCAACACCATGTGCAACAAAGAATGTAGTCAGGAGACATGGGCTTCATTTCAGTTATGCCTTTCGTGAGACATACATGAGCTTTCCCAGTTAGGAACTACCAAACAGGCCACCTAAGAGTGACCAAGACCTGTGAAAGATCCGGGTGGTCTTGAACCTTGGATCATAGCAGACCCTGAGCTCCAAGAGGATGCAATTCATTTGGCAGGAACAATATGACACCCTGAGGAATAGCAGCAGGGACCAGGTAAAAGCTTAAGCAACAGTTGCCATAAGAAAATTCAGAGCAAATTCAGAAAACCCCTGCAGATTGGGGCAGTTTCAGATGAAAGGGAATCCAAGACACAATACAGCACAGATTGGAAGACAGACAGGCTGGAGAAATCAAATCAGAAATGAGCAGAGGGTAGAGCTCCAGCTTCCTGGTGCATGGAAAAGTTCTAGTTTCTTCCTGTGGGATTGGAAGGAGCACTGTAGGACACCAACAGGAGAGACCACATTACTGAGGGAAGAACTCCCACCCCCAGAGCAACACCGATGCTTGCTTGTGGGCTTGGAACCCGTGAGTGGTACCAGAGGCAGCGGGCTTGACTCACTCAGCTCATCTGCTCTGCCTCGTGGCTGTGATTTCGGACCTCTAGTCTCCATTTCCTTGTCTATTAAAGTGATTCAGACTACTCACCTTACTGAGGTTTGGAAGGGTCAACTGGTACTCAGGTAAGAGACTTTCAATAATGGTTAGGCTTTATAAGCATTCAATAAATGTTCATTGGGATTTTGGGCTTATACACAGTAATAATTAAGGTTCAGTCATTACATTTGCCAGCCACTCTTCA
>NW_004624750.1:14656943-14684939 GCF_000247695.1 Heterocephalus glaber | reverse complement strand
ATATATATATATATATATATATATATATATATATATATATATATATATATTAGTCCCTTAAATCCTTCAACAACCTGATGAAGTCTGTACCATTACCATCTCCATTGTTTAGATGAAGAAGCAGAGGTACAACGAGTGAAAGCAACTTGGCCCAGAAGTCAAGCTAGAATGCTCCAAGCCTGAGCTGTGCATTCTCTGCTCACTCTGCTGCCTCCCTAAATGAAGGTACAAGGTCACCCTCTAAAGCAAGACTACAGAGTCAGCACAGGTTCTGCAAAATTTCTCCAAAGAGGCAGAACTGCCATCTGGCCAAAGTAGGCCTTCCCCATAAACTCATTAGAGATATTGATGTAATAATCCCAATAGGGCAATTGGTCAACCATCAAACACAGAAAAATGAAGGTCCAAGGGACTAAACCCAACAATGAGTGTACAACCAAACCAGGTGAGAAGGGACCACCGGTCCCATGAAGAGCATTGGAAGAGGTGTGGCTGGCAATCCTACAGAAGAGCACAGGGCTCCAGTTACCTTAACTGAGGTGTGCATATTTCTTAAGATCAACCAAATCCCATGGATGTGATTTGATTCTACAAACCACTTATTGGTTTGCCTATGAGGAAGCCATGGCAATGTAACTGTTTTTGGCAACTTAATAAAGTAGGGTACTGACTTTTTCTTTCCCATGTGCTCTTCCCCTGAAGATCTGTACTCTCAGATAACATGAAAATCAGGTCTTCAGTGTGAAGGGTCAGATTTACATAATAACACAGAGTCTGTGAGAGCAGAGTCTGCTTCCCCAGTGCTTTTGCAGTCTTCTGGTCAACCTTGCCTAGAGAGAGGCCTGCACTCTAATGGACTTCTTTTGCAGCTTCAATGTGGACCAAAGTGTGGCCACAGCAGCAAGATCATTAATGTTGCACACTATTCTACATTAGAACATCATAAATCCTAAAATCTTTAGAGTGGACCATCCTCAAATTAGGGTTGGTGACAGTGCATCTACACATGAGTACGTGTGACTTCAAAGTCAAGCTGTAGGGAATAGAGAGAATAAACTGAAAATAGGATAGAATCGGGTCCCAACTAATGAGGTAACCTTAGACAAGTTATTTTAAGTAAGCGTTCTAAGGCTTGATTTCTTCAAATAAAGAATAGTAAACTGAATACTTACTTCACTTACTTATAGTTCCTTTATTAGGGACAAAATCTACAAGAAATTCTTTTATACAACAATACACTACATACTACACAATGTGAAGGAACGCCACTGTAAGTCTCGAGTATAGTTACAACTGTCATCCATGTAGCACTAACTACTCACCTGGTACCCTTCTAAGGATATCTTGTATCCTAGCTCATTTGATGTTCACAATACTGTAGTACCTTCTATGATGTGTTCCCTGAGAGCTGCCTTATTTCCCCAGCTATTCAAGACAATATGGGCAGTTAGTTCACTGCTCACAGGGAGTTTCTCTCCAGGAATTTCTTTCAGCCAAAGAGAAGTGTCTCATCTGAGATTATAAACCCTCTCTGGGAGTTGCCCACTTCCAGAGACTCGTTGGTGTTGGTGAGAGGGGACAAAACCTAGCTCCTCTTTTTGAGGTGGACTGAAGCTGCTAAAGCACCTGCCTCACAGCCTGGCTTCTCCTTCAACCCCATGGTGTACATCTACTCCTCACACTGCCATTCCTGAGAGCCTCTCAGCTAGCCCTCTACACAGATGCCTGTTTGGGGGAGCACTGGCCTGCAGCATTATCATCTTCATGCTCAAGAGGTGAATGTCTTCGAGGTCATGTCACTAGTCAACAGCACAGCTAAGATTTAGAACCAGACCATTTGGAAAATGTTATGATTGTAACATTCTGCACAGGAATTTCCCTAAGTGAATGGACCATCTGTGTCGGATGTGTCATTTGGTTAATGGGTGGGCTAAAATCTAAACCCTAGGATCTGGACATTGGTTGCTGCCACAACTTCAAAGGAAGAGAAGAGCTACTCTTAAAAAAAAATACAGGAAGACAAATTTGAATCTTGGAAATTAACCTAGGATGGAGGAATTAGGAACAAGAGAAAGTGGAGGAGGAGGTGAGACAATTTAACTGTGATTCTTCTCTGTGAGATTCCTCCTCCCAGATACCTTCAGGAAAATCGACCTAATTTCAGAAATACTTGGCATTGTGTTGATTTGTTAGGGTTGCCACAACAAAGTGCCTCAAATGGGGTGGTTTAAAAGATAGAAATTTATTACCACAGTTCTGAAAGCTAGAAATCCATGATCACTGTGTGGTGGGGATGGGCTCTTCTGAGGGTACTGAAGGAAAGATCTCTTCCAGCTTCTGATAGTTTTCTGGCCCTGTATGGCATTCTTTGATATGTGTAGAAACATCACTTTCATGTGGCTTTTAATGCTCACATAGTGTTCTCCCTGCATCTGTCCAAATTTCTCCTTTTATTTAGGACAATATTCATAATGGCTAAAGCCCCATCCTATCCCAGTATGGCCTCATCTTAACTGTTTACATATGAAACAACCCTACTGCCCAGGAAGGTTGCAATCTGAGGTACTGGAAGTTAAGAGCTCACCAAATGAACGTCTGTGTACGCCCATCAATCCATAACTAGTTTGGGTCGGATTTCTCTCAGAAACTTACAAAGGGGTTGAGCTCTATGTTTGAGTTGATGTGGAGCACAGATCATTTATTGACCATCACACGTGGCCAACAGGACAGTGAGAAGAAATTCTGGAGCAGCCCAGCACTTTTTCAAATTGAGGAATTGAGGTTAGAGCCAAGCCCACCCACCTCTCAAAGGGAGGCAGATCCAATTAAAATCTTGATGACAGCGTCTTTAAGTAAACTCAAGCGCTGCTGTCAGTTGCCTCCCTGCTATGACCCTAAGACCCTGTAGAACTGATTCTATTCTCCCAACTTCCCTCTTCCCCAGAAAAGATAATCCACTCCTATAAATCTTTAAATCCATTAAGAGGAAATATTTCTTCCATTTCTTTTATGTTCTTTAATATGTCCAGTACACAAAGAAATATCCTGCTGGACATTGATTACTAGAAAATGTGTTGAAGAGACTCGCAGTACCTAGACTGCCTGTAAACACAACTCTGAATGATGGGGCACTGCTGTGGCTAGATTGATGCATATCATTTCTCTTGACATCTAACTTAAAGATTGGCTGGGAGTACAAGAAATATAATGTTGTCTAGCACAGAAATTTTCCACTCAAATATCCTCAGCTAAAAATCCAGCTCTGTCATTTACTAACTATTGGGCTTTCAGAAATCTGTTTTATCTTTCTGTGCCTCAATTCTCACATCTATAAAATGTGGATAGTAATAGATTCCATCTTAATGAGGTGTTGCAAGAGATAAATGAGTTAATCCAAATAAAAAACTTAGAACGTTGGCTCTCATGTAGCAAATTCTCTATAAATGGTGGCTGTTACAAATATGGTCACAATAGCAACTGTCTTTCATGTGTCAAAATATGATGCAACCAGAAGTTATAAGAAATAATTAAATTAATTCGAGCTCTTAAAATTAAGTACAGCAGAGAAAACATTCTACATACAACACTCATTCTCTTAGGAAAAACTAAAATCAATGTTCAAGGGGCAGAAAGTATTCACCAGGTACTTAGCCAATGGTATATATTTCAGAAACTCCCTGTACTCTGCACCTATATCATCATCAACCAAGGAAGTACATCATCATAAATATTAACTATTGGCTCAAACCTCTGATTTAAATCTGTTTTTAGTCCATTAACATTATCAAATAAATAATCCAGAGATTTAAGAATATATATATTAAGCCAAGATACAAACTCATAGTGCCCATTATCTTTTTCTTCTTTTAAGAATGTATTTGGGAGGAAAAAAAGGTCATTTTATAAGCAATAGCTATTATGAAAAGAATTGGGATAAATGAAAAAAACTGTAATGCTAGATTAGGTTTATACTAGGTAATAAAAGCCAAGGATCTGAGTTATTTAGCAAGTCTGACTCTTTTAAAGGAAACTCTAGTAGGATGTTGTTCATATCTTAGCAAAACCTGTCTATGGTCTCAGCTTTATAAATCTGACCATTTAGAAGACAGCAGAGGTTCTTCATGGGCAAAATAAGAAAATAAAAATTTGATTTTCAGGGCATCATTGGAGATGATTTATCCAAAAGCAACTTGAAAACTGTGAAATATATACACATATATATTATATATAGTTGGTATTGTTAGACTTATAAAGGGAATTACAACTTCTCAGACACTAGATGTAAAAAAATAGAACAAATTGAATATGACATTTTGAAGCAGCAACATTGGTATATCACTTTGGATTTTTAAGGGAATTTTTATATTTACTACATCTGTTCATTTTCATGAACACCTTTGGAGGAAGGTAAGTAGCTATAATTATATCTGTTTACCAAGAATAAGACTGAATCTCAAGGTAATATACATATAGATCAAAATCAAAATTAGAACATTCTTTTTCTTTTCTGGTGTCAGACCTTGGTCCTGTCTTCTATGCTTTTTTAACAAAAGAAATATATATGTGTATTACCTTTATCTTTAATCATCAAACTTAGAATTCACCTCCTTCATTGAGCATCTCTTTTTGTTACCTGCAAAAAAAAAAAAATGTCAAAATTATAGAAGTAGCAAAGCCTATGCCACTCCACATTATCTTGCCTCTGTCTTCCAAGGAGAACCCAGACTAGATCCATTTATTTAAGTTACAGCTCTTTGTTCTTTGTTCAGAAGGCTACTTTATCGCTTGGTTGTGCTGCATAACAAAGAAGCCCAAAGGATAATGCTTTAATAATCACTTATTGCTCACAATAATAATCACTTATGCTGCTCACAAGTGTAGGGGGTCACCTGGGCAGTTAAGACTGCAGTTGAGTTTTCTTGTGGTACTATAGTCGGTTGTGAGTAGGGTGAGAAATTCTGTCTGCTACTTTGGGTTGGGCATATATTTGCCTTCCTGGAATCACACCAGACACAAGGGACTCAGAGCCCTTACTTTTGTCCCTGTCCTCCTTGCTCCTTCTGTACCCCCTCTTTGCCCTTTGCTTTCTCAGCCACCTTCCACTCCCCATCTGAATGATGCCATGACTAGGATTTCATTTCTGAAGTTGCAGTTTAAGAACAAAATGTCTTATTCATTTGAAATTCCTGTTTCAGAATAATGATTTCAAATGTTAGAAAAAAATTGAGTTGGCTCTCTTCCAAAGAAGTTCACATTAAAATATCAGCATGACCCTAAAGAAGTTTAAAGCACTCAATACTTTAGCGGGAATTCCATATGAACATAGTATTGGTTAATCACGCATTTAGTTTTCATTATCTCCTAAAGCAGTCTTTTTTCCAAGAAGACAAGAAGGTTAGAAAGCTGAGATACTGAAATAAAAATACAAAGAGATCATACTTTTTCTGAAATATCTAGAGCCATCCTATTTATAGTGAAATATTTTTTTCATTCAGGAAAAAAGAAAAGGATTTCAGTAGCAACAGGTTTATTTCATTCAAGAACTTAATGTGAGCCAGAGACAGTGAAACAAAAATCCAGTAAATTAACTATTTTCTGAGGCATAAGGCAGGATGGTGTCTTTACATTAAGCAATTGGATCGCAAGTCATAGTTATAAGATACTACTCAATCCTCTAGGTTTATGTGCATGGCATTTTAGATTCAAGTGCTTGAAAATATTACATCTTTTTTTTTAATTCCCTTGTAGTTCTGAAAAGTTTTGAACTTATTTAATTCTTCTTGTCTTCTCCCTCTTTAAAGATGTTCTACGTTTTCTCTTTTCAAAATCAAGACTGCTTGAACTTTAGCTGAGATTAATGAAATTTCAATCTTGCCCACAATGGTGACTACATCCTCTTTCTGTTCTCTTGGTATAGTAAGAATAGCAACCACCCAGCATGAACAATAGGACTCCTTTTCAATTCTGCGGGTTGGCTGTTGCTGAATGGCCATGCATAGATATAATCCTTGGCAATCCCATGGGTGGTATTTCTCATTCCTTATCATCCATGCTGCACACAGGCAGAACTTGATAAGACACCCAGAAAGAAGATAATGGCTGCTATCAAGCTGTCTAGGTAGAAATAATAATAATAATCTGTTTATGGGAAAGCAGCTGTCCTATTGTTGTGAATTTCATGAAATCCTAGAGTCGGATTCTCTCTCCCTTGCCAGCCCATCCCCACTCCTCATGCCAATCCAATCACTTTGGGGCTTTAATGATGGGCATTTTTTTCATGATCTTTTGATATGATAGATAAGGATGCATGGAAATATCCCATAATCATATTCAGCCATAGAATATACTTAAAAGACTAGACAAGAGATGCTTTATAGAAAGATCAGGAGGTTGGAAGACTTTGAAATGAACACAAGGAAGTCCACTCTTTCCTTTTAAAATATGCACAAAATCCAAAAGTAAAACAGAGAAACAGTCCAGTATTTGCTGCAGTCGGAAATCTGAACCTGCAACATTTCATAGGTAGGTTTTAATATCTCAGAGTGAAACTCTAAAGAATTGTGATGTGATTTTGTCAGCCGTAGGGATCCCACCGGTGTGTGCTGCTTTTCATTTGTCCTGAACAGAACAGCAAAAGGCTCGGAAGCAAGCTGGCAGCCACTTCGTTATTCTCCTTTCTTTAAGCCACATTGCTCTCCTGGCTGGGGGAAAAATAAGTCTCCCTGGGCCAAATACGTGGTGATCTTGCTTCCCAGTGTTGAGAAAGAGCATTCCCTTCAACAGAGGGGTGCAAAGACACTCCTTTCCTCACCTGTCCACCTGTTTCCAGGGAAAGAACTAGGTAGCCATTCCCTTCAGGGGAAACAAACAGTCGAAGAGAACCAAACAGAAATCAGATCCTTAGTCCCTCCTGAAACGTTAAAACACAGGCAAAAGTTTGCATTTTCCTTTCCAGGGAGAGGAGAGATCTTTCATGCCAGAAATAACCCATAAATGTTCTGTCACTGTCATGAGCGATGCCTGTGCTATGGCTTCCGGAGAGGTTCTCCACACTTCTCCCTGACACAACTGCCTGCGCTGTCCCCAGGTGTGCCTTTTAGTGAGGTGTGGCAGAAGCCAAAGGGGAGGAAAGAGAAGGTCAGGGCAAGGTAAATGGGCACATGACCTGGAAGAATGTCCACTGGTGAGCTCCCCATCTCGTGCAATAAAATCACTCTGTAAGCTCAAAGTTCTCTGCCCACAGTGAGTCTCACACCCTCTCTGCACAACAATGTCACTCCCAGCTGAGCGATGTCCCTTTCTCTCTCTGCGAGCCAACGAATCCTACCTCTGACACTGACTACCTGTGTGCCTTTAAGTTTTCTAGGACTCGGTTTACTAATATGTAAGATGAGCCTATTTCACAAAGTTTTTTTTTAAAACTAAGTGAATTAAAATACGTGAATGTAAAATGTTTACCATAATGCTGACAGGCAGTAAGTTCTGGATAAATATGGTAGTCATTATCATTAACTTGGTATCACCAGCCACTTCACAGTAGCTATCAATAAATATAATCCAAAGAGGAAAGTGAAAGAACAGATGAAATACACACATGGATATAGAATATGTAAGCTCACACTGTAAATGCGCACACACACACACACACACACACATTCTGTCGTCCTCCCACTGTAAGCTGCACTTCTCTCTGCCCAGCTCAGATCTCAGAATGGGATTCTCCTGTCCACTGACCTACAGGGCTGTGTGAGAGTGGGGAAGACACTGATTAGTGTTCAGGAATTCTTCTTTCCGGCAGCGTTACTGGAGATGGCAGCCTCATGGAACCCACAGGCTTTCCTCTGACAGAATCTGACACCAGCTTGACATGAAGACACCACCACACGTGGGGCACGAGCAATATGCCCCTCACCACAAGTCAGGCCCAAGGAGGGACAGAGTCGTGTTCTGTCCACTGGTCAGCAGGAGACACGGCAGAATTCAGCAAAGAGGAGATATGGCCCTTGACGTGCACTTCCTCCTCCCAGTGGACTTGTTTTGCGGGTCTCTATAAATCACAAACGACCGCAGAATTCTGGAAATATCTGGATTCAGACTTGGCATCTCTTCCATAGGACATCAAAGGGGTTAATGTCTGGCCAGTAATCAAAATCTGGCAGCTCCTACTGCACACATAATAGGCATTGTTGTTCTTGAGAGTTTGTCTGTTTTTTCTGGCAGGCTTGAGTGTTTGGAACCAATTCTGAAACAGAAAAAAAAAAAAAAAATCAGTCTGCTGCTTTTTTTTTGCTTTTTTTTCTTTCTTTTTTTTAAACATGCATATGCAACAAAACATAAGGCTGGTTTTAGAATGGTTGTTTTGTTAAATTTCCAAGAAAGTTGGTGGCTTACTATTGAGAGAAGATGATTTATCACCTTAAAACACATCTACTTCAAAAGAAAATGAATTTATATATGTGCATGAGACAGGCACCATATAGTATGGTGGTTACGTTCTCTCAGATATGAAGCAACACATTACAACTGTATTAGCTGATCAGTGAACTGTAGCTCTTCCATTCATCTGCATAGAAAATCCATTTGCATGACGTTATTGATGTGCTTGCTCATCAACCTTCCCAGGTCACTTGCAATCTCAGGACATGCTTGGCACTCCCACCTGATGGGCCCCCAGATGTTGCCATCTGAAACAACATGAATACGTCTTACTAAGTTACGGATACAACAAAATCCCACCACAAAACCCCAGATTCCTTGC
This sequence comes from Heterocephalus glaber, assembly GCF_000247695.1. The sequence goes on along the minus strand of NW_004624750.1, from coordinate 14,676,181 downwards.
CAGTGGGAGAGGTGAGGTTTTATTCCCCCTTCCAATCTCTCATACTCCAACACTTTTGTGTAAACCACAATGGTGCACTTTGTTTTTGATGGCAAATGGCTATGGAATTTCTAAATGCTGATTCTGACTTTCTGTTCTTACCTTGTTGCGGATCTTAAGCGGTCCGTGGATCAAACTGGTTCATGGAGGACCGTCCTGGACCATGGACTTAGTTGTGTTGGAGACCAATATTCCAAAGGAGGGTACATGAATTTTTTTCTCTAAAGAACCACAAAGTACATATTTTAGGCTTTTCAACCCATATAGTCTCTTGTATCTACTCAATTAACTGTTGTAATATGAAAGGAGCTACAGTAAGTCCCAACTTAGGAATATTTGAGCTGCGAGTTTGCACAGATGCAAACAGACCTCACATTAGGAACATTCATGGGTGCAAACAAATCCTGGCAGTATCTCACCGCTGGACATTGTCACAGTGGTGCCGCTGTGTGCTTACTGTAAGTGCGGTAGTGTAAAATAGTACAGTAGTTGGGGACTTACCATATTTGTGTGTGTGCAGTTGGGTTTTTTATGTTTTATATTGTATGTCTGTGTCAAAGGTGTATAAGACTCACTTTGTCTGACTTACAAATGAATTCGACTTATGAGCATCCTCCTGGAACACAACTGGTTTTAAATCAGGGACTTACTATACAATGAAATGAATGAGCTGTGTTCAATAAAACTTTGTTAAAAGCAAGCCACAGGCCTATGGACAATGGATAGTCAATGATGATGATAGCTTTTGCTGACAAACTACCATGTATCAGGCCCTTCTGATTGTCCCATTATACCATAGGTTAGGTGACACTGCTTTCTTTTTACAGGTAATGAAAATGTGAAAACAAAAAAATTAGGAATCATTTTGATATATTCTGAAAATTGATGGATGCTCTAGGATACAAACCACAGTCTCTGAGCCTGTAATATACCACATACAGAACTTTTTCATTTCGGTCCCGAGACAAAGTCATTAAATGAATTGGTCACTGAATGAGGAATTCTATATTGTGTGTACATTACAATATTCAGAATGAAGTAATGGTCAAAGGAAACTCCAATGTGATCACTTTGCTTTTATTTCCATAACTCTTATATGCACTACAGTGTATATAACAGAACACAAAACCACAGTACTATACAGTACAATCACCAAAAATTATAGTACTATATGAAAAAGACATTGATGTTCTCTAAACAAGATGTACAGAACTGTACAAAAAAAGATGGGTCATAAGTCCAAGCAGTGAGTTGTAAATCCAAACTGTCATTAAACAGGTAGCTCTTTAAATGAGGAATATATATGTAATATATGTATATTATATATATATATAAAATGAATGAGATGTCTTTTTAACTATGAATGAAAAACTTACAATTTAATACCTTATAGGTCATCTTGTTTCCCTTTCTATCTCTCCATCCAACATCCTCCTCAGAAGTACCAAAGTCTTACTGACCAATCATGCCATGGGCTCCATATACAGTCAAGGCCAGACCTGGATACAGTCTATACCAAACACACTCATCCGAACATTTGCATGTTCAGCAAATATGTGTTGGTTGTCTACTGTGTATCAGGCACTGGGGTAATAAATGGGACTACTGTAGTAAACAAAATACACAAAATCCTGTCTTCCATTAAGTAAAACAGCAGGTTACAAAATAGTATATATGGTATTGCCAACTTTTTTATTTTCAAAAATGCATTAATGTATAGAGAAATCAAGAAATTGTCTAGAAAGGTGTTTACTTAACTATTTTAATCTGTTGCTGGCAGTGAGATACTAAGCATATTTTTTATTTAGGAGTGTTTTTGATTTGTGCTTCTATAAAATATTTCTAAGTACAAGAATTTAAATGCTATAAGTATGTGAAGTGGTGAATATATTCATTAGCTTGATTATAGTAATCATTTCACAACGTATATGTATCTCAGAACATGATGTACATCTTAAGTATATATGATTTTTTTGTCAATTACAATCAAAAAGGGAAAAATTTTATATTGTAGTATGGAAAGATAGATAATAAACAAAAAAAATACGTTCGGTGTGGGAGTTGTTGGAAGAAAAATAAAATAATAAGATAACCTAAAGTAACAAGGGAATGCTTCTTTTTTAATCCAACTCTTTTATTTCTTCCTTACCAATTAAATTGTGTAAACCTTGAAAAAAATCTATACTCTCAAATGTATCTACTAGATAAAAATACATTTATAGAATATTTTTATGTCCCATGGTACCAATCATACCCAAAGAGTCCTGTAGGGAAAGATACTGAGGAACTATAGATACCACTCGTACCGGAAAAGACGTTGAGGGAGAAACTAATTCATTCGCTTATCCTGCAAATATTTAGTGTCCACTTCATGCCGGGCACTCTTTTTAGAACAAGTAATCCAACAGCAAACAGGAAGATATTAACTCTCGTGGAGTTCCCGTTATGGCCATTACAATCTAAGCAGTTGGAGAATAAACCAAAAAAAAAAGTACTAAACTATGTTCAAAGGTGTTAACTCCGATGGAGAAGAGACAAGACACTATGGGATAAGGAGATGGGAGTGTACAGGAGAGGGCAGGGCGAACCTTAAAATACCCAAGGGGCGTTTTCTTCACCGCCCAGCTGGCAGCTCCAACACCAACTCTCTCAACACCCAGCCCTGCTTTTTAGTTCACTCACGGCGACAAGCAGCACGTTATCCATGAAAAGGAAGCACAGGATGTTTTGTGTTGAGTGTTCTATTTAAGTCCATAGAAAGAAATGTTATTCTTTCAAAGTCATTTTTGCCCTTCCCTTTCCCTTGCTGGAGAGAAAATATTGAGGATCTGGCAGCTGAAACAATGTCGGGATGGGAGAGGGGAAAGGCAGGAAACTCGGGGCCAGTCTTCCCGCCATGACTGTTTTAACAAGGATGTAGCTGTGGCCCTGTCCTCTGGGGTCCCAGCACAGTGACAGCCAGAGGCAGAGCCTGCAGCCACCGGACCTGTGGACTCCGAGCCGTTCTCCTTAAGCGTGAAGGTTGCTTTTTTCAAATAGTAATGAGATGCTAAGATAGATTTGAATTTTAATCAGATTCAACACGGGAAACAAGTGTTTTTCTTCAAATGTGAAATATTTCTAGGCTTTTAAAAGTGTTATCCACATAAAGACTAACTACTGTTTTACATATCAAAACTGCCATTCTTCATTGGTATTTCAGGAAAAAAAATGTGATGATTCAATGAAACATTACTGTGAAGATTTCTTATTTTCCTATGAACTTTAATTGTTTCTCAGGGTATTTTTTTATCACTTTTTACAAACTAAAATATGTTTATAAGCTTAAGACAAAAACTAAGGGATTTCGGTTACTGTACCATGAAAACAGACATAACCAAAATCTATTTCTTGGTAATAACACTTTTAAGAGATTGCAACCAGTTCTTCAAATATTATGTGGCCTTAATGCTAGGAATACCAATACCAGTAATTCTCCCCCAAACCAAAAGGGGTTCAAAGTCAGTCCCATTTGCCTGGAAAGGATGTAGTCAGTAGCTATCCTACCAGCAGTAAAAACACTTACCTCACCTGTATTATGGTAACACTATTCTATACCAAGAATTTTTCTAAGTGCTTTTACAAAATACACTTTAGCAAACCCTTACCACATGACAGACAGAGAGGTTGTTCCCATTTTGCAGATGAGAAGAATGCACTCAGCAATGTGAAGTAACTCACCCAAGGGTATACAGCAAGTAAGGCTGATTCTAGTCCGTATGGCCCTGATTCTAAAATCAGCACTCTTACCTGTACTTTCTGTCTTATTTTTTTCCTACATTCCTCTTTCTCCCATAATCCTTTTAAGAGGTATGTACTTCTTTTATAATTAAAAAAAATATGTTTGGAATAGAACTCTATGTATTTATTAGTCTTAAATTGATTCATAAAACAATTTCTTCTGCAAACTTCAGAAGAGAATAAATCCCTCTGGGATGCTGTGGGGCAGGCTGGGTCCTGGGACTCTCTGCTACTTCTGTGGGATGAATCAAGCTGTTTTCTATATGTCATGTCTATCCAGCAATCCATGGGTCAAACAGCAGATAGAAACTCGACCCCATCTTCAATCCACTTCCTTCTCTCCTCCATGAGAATTCTCTGAAGGCCGCTAAAAAAATCAAAAGAACAGAGTCAGAGCCAGCACTTGGTGGAAACTAGGAGACAAGGGAAGCTCCCTTGTTCAACTGTGACTTTAGTTTTCCTTAGAGAAAATAGAGCCAAAAGGCCTTGAGTGTCCATGCTTGGGGGATGACCTTGTCCTGTAAGCTTGATATTTTTCATCTGTGCATATATTTGGATCTGTAAGTGTATGTTTATAACAGATAATCCTATTATAGAGCATCCAGAGTAATGAGACAAATATATTGGAGGGAGGAACAATTATTTACTCTATTAAAAGGATATTTCACATGAAAATATAAATCTCTACTGCATTAATTTGCAATAAATTCCCTTAAATGTGAGATGTCAATTTTTCCATTTAACCCAGAGGGGCAGACAGACTGGGAAACCAAGCAGGCCATGGCAGAGGGGGAAATGCAGACAATGAAGAGGTAAGGGTAGCCCAACACATATTCTAAGAGCTCCCCTCAAATCCACCGGCCCCAAACCTCTTAAAAGGATGTCCATTTGTAAAAGTTAAATCTGTTCATTTTAAATGATAATACTACCTACAGAAAGCTCTTCCTAGCTACTAAGCTTGAACATTTTTATCAGTCAAAGAGAATGTGGTCCCATGGATGTCAAGTTTGATATGCATCAGAAGCACATGGAGTGGTTTTCAACTGACTTAATTTGGACATCACAGCTAAAAATTCTGATTCTGTGGACTTAGGGGAATCTAGGCATAGGAAATTGACGAAGTCCACCTCCGATCCCCCCAGTTAACACACAAATTGTGAAATTCACCTAATTTGAAAATCCCTGAGCTAGTTAATAGGAAGCAGTAGACATTTCTTTCAACTTGAGAGAAATAAGGAAATTACTTTACAGGACAGCTGTGAGGTAAGAAATAATTCCAGACTTTTTCAAGCTGTTAATTGAAAAGACATATCCATCCTTTGTAAAGACAAACTGAAGGCTGCAGCTCTTTCATATAAGGTATTCCTAAGTGCTTGTAAACCAATGTCCTCATATTGCTCCATTAGCCCATTTTATGTTGCTTTAAAAAAAAAAATACCTGAGGTTGGGTACTTTATGAGGAGAAGGGGTTTATTTAGCTCACAGTTTTGGGGGCTGAAGGTTGAAGATCCAGTCACTCCCACAGTCACCCTGCTGTAAGAGTGTCACAGCGGATGGCACCACAATGGCAGGAGTGTGCCTGAAAGAGATCACAGGGTGAAACAGGAAGCCAGAGCCACTCAGAGGGCGGGCTTGCTCTTTTTATAGGACTCACTCTTGCAAAAGCACCACTAACCCCTTACAAGTACAGTGTCCTAGTTGACCTAATTATCTTGCACTGGGCCCTACCTTTAAAAGATTTCCACCACTTTAGGGCTGCCACACTGGAGATCAAGCCTCCAATACACAAAACTTTGGGATGACACAGTTAAGCCACATCCAAACTGCTATACCAAAATACTACAGAGTAGGTGGTAACTTAAACAACTGATGTTTATTTCTCACCGTACTTGAGGATGGGAAGTTTTAGATCAAGTTGCTGGTCATTTCAATTCCTGAATGAAGGATCTTTTTCTGACTGCAAATAGCTGCTTTCTCACTGTGTCAGAGAGAGAGAGAGAGAGAGCACACTTTTTTGGGTTTTTTTCCTCTTTTGATAAGAACACTAATCCTATCATGAGGCTTCTCATGGCTTCAAATAAATCTAATTACCACCCATTATGGTTGATATCTAGATATTTCCCCAAAGCCTCACGTGACCATAGGTGGGGCTTTTGGGGGTGACTGGATCATGGGTGTGTGATGCTCATCACTGGATCCATCCACCGATGTGTTTTATAGCTGGGTATGATGTTGGGAGGTGAAACCCGGAGGGAAGAGGTGGGTCACTGGGGGCGTGGCCACAAGGGTATAATCCTGCCTCCTTCCTTGACCCCTTGCTGCTTCTGGCCTCCCACACCATGAACTGCTTCTCCCCTGTGTTGCCCCTCTGCCACACCATCCTGCCTAGGAACCACCCAAATATAGACTGAAACCTCTACAAACTCTACAAACTACGAGCCAAAATAAACCTTTCCTCCTTTAATTTGTGGGTATCAGGTATTTTGTCCCAGCAACAAGAAAGTAACTAAGACAACTCCCCAAGTCTCTACTTCCTATTACCATTACACTTGGAGATAAAGTGTCAACATATGAAGAATTTTGGAGATACACAAACATTCAGTCTGTAACATGTTCAATTCTTCAGAGAAGAGGCCATGAGCACCAGCCTGTGTCAGGCTATTGTTCCCCTCAGATAGATCCCTCCAACTTAGTTGAGTAAATGTGAGTCAATCTTCTTTTCAAAAACAAAATAGTTGCTGATATTATTTTCTACTTCCCAGTAGTCAAGAATTTGTAGGAATCAAAAAACTACTGAAGAACAAATTATAAGCATTTAGCATCCAATTTACTAACTACTTGACAATCGCTTGATTAGTGCCATTAATTTACCTGTTCGAGGTGAAACAGGAAAGAATGAAGTTATCTTTCCACATCTTGTTCTGTGACTGTATCCATGAATTATCAGTCTACTTCATATAACTACTGTCTTGTGGAAGTTATGTAACTTTTCCTATTTCAATTTTTTCTTTCAATTCAGACAGACTACAATTCATATTTTATAAAAGTACTATGCAGTCTAGTAACTTTGAGATATTTATATTTAGACATACCAAGGATGGGACAGATTTTTCTCCTTCTATATTTCTGTTCCATTAAAAGGCTGATGAACCAGTGTACGTTCCATCATTTCATTATCTGCTTGCTCCCTTCCAGCTACCACTGTCAAGATTTTGAGCATAGACATGCTATCAGATCTGTACTCCTGAAAATAAGGAGTTTGTTCAGTGAATAGCAGTTACATTCTAATTATATTAATTCAGACTGCAATTTCATTGAAATATAAAGAACCTGCTGTCGGGGTGGTGTGGACAATGGAGGCTGAACATGTCAACGACATGACAAATTCCTCGAGCAGAGTGCCAGATGTATTGTTGCCCGGGAATTCTTTGCTGAGAGCAAATTCAGTGAGCACTATCAGTGTCAACTGGAATAAGGAATTGGTTCACTTGTTATCTTTCCAAGTTGCAGGTACATCTGCCAGAAGAGTCTGCCAACAGATGAATTGGTAATTAAAATCATTTCCGTCTTTGGAAGGAGTGATTCAGAAATTGTCCCTCTTTTATTTCTTTCTTTCCCTGTGTAGGAGAAAGAATACTTGGGTGAATATTGATGAGAATTTTACATGGGTGATACCAGAATTGTGTGAGTTACTAAAGCCTTGCTATTCATATTAGTATTTGATCACTTTTACTGGGATATTTTCTTTCAGCTCTCCATATAGACTTTTAAAGCTCTGTGTTTTTCCTAAGGCTTTATCTTCCTTTGTGTTGTAGAAGTTATTTGCCACAAAACCTAATATGGGTTAAATTCACCTAACAATATTGTATTCCTTCCCTCTGCCAACTAATGTGCTAGAATACATAATGAATAATGATGATCAATTATCCTGGGTTTCTTTTGCTTTAGATAACCAAATAGTAATACAGGGGAAAGTTTCTCCATATAGAAATATCCCAGTCAAAAAGTGAAAAAGAAATGATTAGCAGATATGTGTCTTTCAATATTTTCAAAACTTACAGAATATACAACGCCAAGAGTGAACCCTAATGAAAAGACAGACCTTGGGTGATCATGACACATCAATGAGGGTTCATCCATTGTAGTCCATAAATGTATGACCCAGTGAGGGACATTGGTAATGGAGAAAGACATGCTCGTGTGGGGATATGGCATATTTAGAAATTTCAGGTACTTTCTACTCAATTTTGCTGTGAACCTAAAGTTGCTCTAAAATATGAAGTTTGTTTTATAAAAAAGCATAATGTTAAGATATTCTCTTTTTTAAAAACAAATGAATTAATGGGCTTAGGTGAAAATCCTTAATAGCTGGTAACATCACACACACACACACACACACACACACACACACACACTTCCACTTCTGGAAATATCATTACTTACACATCGCTACTTAAGTAATAATGCCAAAAACATGAAACCAAAACCTGATAAGATCTCCAGCTCTATGAATTTCCAGGAAGTACAAAGGACAAGATGATAAATATGTTAAGATCTCCTTAGAGAATATTGTCAAGAAAATACACACAGTTAAACAATGTTCAGAGAAAACAATCCAATCTCTGCAACCAAAAATTCCAAGAAAAAAAATAGAAGATGAAGATTAAGAGAAGCCTTAGAAACACATCAAGTCATCACCCTCTACAGTTGAGATCTAGGTTCATCTTTTTAAACAATAGATTGTAGGGCAACTGGGGATATGGGCAAACTGCGTATTTCTTGGTGAGAAGAATTATTGGCAATGTATTGAGGTGTGATAAAGGTGCTGTGGTTATTTTATGTGAAATAATTACTATCTCTTAGACATATTGAAATATATGCAGTAAAAACAAGGAAGTTGGAGTTTGCTTCAAAATAAATGGAGGCAGGGCTGGGGATTTAGCTCAGTGGTTCCAGTGCCTGGCTCACAAGACCAAGGTCCCAAGTTTGATCCCCAGTATGAAAAAATAAAATAAAATAAAAAAATAAAAATAAATAAATGGAGATAGCAGATGAACAAGATTGACCTGAGTGGGTGCAGCACTTATGCGCAGTGGTTCATCACACCATTTATTTTCCTTTTTATATATTTGAAATGTTGTAAAATAAAAGTTTATATAATACAGAAATTTATTTAATCTCCCCAAGCCACAGTTTCCATATTTATAAAACAAAAGTAGTAATATCTATAATAGGGATAATACTGCTTTTTAGGTTTTTCTGGAAATTTAGTGTACTTAAAAGCAGCTGACACATAACAGATATTAGGTAAAGTTTTAGGGATAAGTTTGATCCATTTGTCACTGAACTGATCAGTCTGGTGTTAGTGGTGATTTTATAGCATTCCTGGAAACTAGCAAAGCTGGGGAGGGAGGGAAAACCAACAGAAGTGTCTAAATCCTCAGGTGCCACCTATTCAGGCACATAAGATGCTGATTGAGATTTTTTTTCAAGCTTGAGTTGTTATTTTTAGATTTGCTGCTCCTGGAAAAAAATATATATATGTGTGTGAACCCTGGTTTTATTAACTATTTATTTATTCAATTCCAGGCAACTCCAGTTGGAGGAAGAAAAAAAGCAAATATATTATATCTCTAAAAGCCATTTACTCTGGCTCCAGCCTCACTTCCATTTTCTTCTGTGATATATCAAAAATACCAGGTTACCTTCAAAACTAAACAGTTCTAAACCTACCAGTTTCCTCAATTCATTCCAATATCCTAACCAATCTCTCTCAGCTTTGCATCCTTATCCTATTTACTACCCTCACAAAATCCTGTTTACAAAAAAACTAAGGTTTAAAGGGGGAAAAAAATTAAAAAGTGAAGCACAGCCAGAAAAGCTTAGACTCTGTCTCAGCTTGCTCTCAGGGATGATAAGGCCTGACCAAGTAGGCATTCTTCCGGCTGCTTATGCAATGGCTGAGTTTGTTTGGATTCTGCTGCAGACTGCAGGCATGAGTGTGGGACCTGTGTCCTTTCCAGTTCGCGCCTGCATGTCCATTCATCTTATTTCTAATAAAGCCAATTCTTATTTTTCTAACTTGCTTCCAATTCTCAAATGCAGCTCCAAAGAAAACAGAAAGTAATTAAAATGTCAGCACTTCCCGGAGAAAGAACATTAAACTCTCTTTGGATTTTCTTCCCACTAGAAATGTTGATTTTCTCTAAGGCACCAGGTCCCATGTGTAGCAACCTGCAGTCACCCAGAGCAGAGCTGGCCCATCAGCCAATGCACTCAATCCCCTCTGTCCTTTACTTTGTTTGCATTTCTTTTCCCTTGCCATTTTCCAAGTGGAGAGATTCTCTAAATGAAGTACTTAAACCTATCTCTTATAATGAGCTAATATCTACTCCATTATAATATATCCAAATTTTATGCAATAGGAAACAAGGTCCGGCAGCAATAAGCTATTTGATCTAACGTGAAAAAGTAATGTGGAGCCTAACAGCTTATTATTCAGTGCAGTGCAATAAATTAACTGAGCAGCATTTTGCATGATGAGAGCCTGATTATTCCTTTTACTTTCCTTTGGATTGGTTTGGATGGATTATGATTCTCTTCAGAGTTAATCAGGTTTATGTGAAACAACTTCTTTTTAAAATGTATCCCATTAAAGAATGAAATAAGGGAGAGAAAACATGTGCCATCATCTTGTGATTTGTGTCTGTAAGGCTAGTCCTTTGGAAGAGAATTCCCCAGAAAGAAGAAAATTTTGTGACCACTGGCTCAGCAACTGTTCAATTAAGGAGAAACAAATGTTCCTGTCCCAAGCCAGCCCCTTTCCCACTTTCTCTCCATAGATTCCTGCCATTTCCTTGGTTTGATTTTGCAAAGTACAGTTGCCTTTTGTTCCCTGAGGGAGACTGGTTCCAGGACTCCAGTGCTCAAGTTCAAGTCAACTGGCATTGTATTTGCATATAACCTATGCAGAATACCTAATAAAATGTAAAACACTATGTAAATAGTGGCTATGCTGTATTGTTTGGGGAATGACCACAAGAAAATCTGCATGTGTTCAGTACAGACACAATTTTTCTTTCCATATTTTTGGTCCACAGTTGGTTGAATCTGCAGATGTAGAATCTGGAAATGTTGACGGTGAGCTGTACTTTTAGAGAAACTCTTGGATCTTTCTGTCTAATATCTCCCATACCCTGTCATCTCTCCTCCCTGTACCCTATTACTTAGCACTTTGGCGCACACATCAGGCTGACCAGCACGATGATCAGTGAATATAGAGGTCCCAACTCCGGTAGCAGCCCCACCTCCCATTAAAGGTCCCCAGTATGCCTCAGAATCCACGCCAACAACCAGGACTGCCACAAAGCATCACAACTGTCAATTCTGAGGACTAAGCACAATTCAGGCACTTCTTTAATCCTTACAGCAACCCTAAAATAGGTATTATCATCTCAATTTTATAAGTGGAAACTGAATTTAATGGGGACTAATATCTTGGCAAATTTGCACAAGTGAGTAAAAGGGTTGAATCTGAGTAACTTCAAAATCTGTGATGTGTTATGTTTCTGCTGAGAAAAGAAAAAAACAGCAAAATAGTGTCTCCCTGTTTCTGCATCACTGCCAGGAGAAAAACAACTCAAAATAGTGTTCTCTGAGCAGCAAGGGTGAATGTTCATAATCACCTGAATGGAGTTGATTTTATGATACTTGGAAGATAAATATATGGTACAAACTCTGCCTTTTATGGAGAAATTTGCACTTATTTTGTGGATTAGAAACTGTTTGGGGCCAGGAGACTTGTTTTTGTATATAAAAAGACATCAGTGTTGTATGGTGTTTGAGCCAGAAAGCCATAGTTTTCCACGTGTAATGTACTTAGTACTGACTGTAATGAGTTTTCTTAACACAAAAATATGCTTCTGAAGCAACTGAAGGATTCAGTGAAGTACATTACACAAACACACAGCACAGGTATTCCAACTAATAAATGTCTCTCTCTCTCTCTCTCTCTCTCTCTCCCGACTTGCTTTCAACCCCTTCCACCCCCCATATCCAAACATCAATTTTCCATTCATAAAGGTATTTGACGTATGTGTCCCTAGAACATAAAAGTGTTGTAAATGAAACCCTTGAGTGAAACCCTTCCTCTCGTATTAGCTGCTCTTACAATTATTAAATCTCAGCAAAATGATACTTTTTAAAGATTATTTTAGTTATAAAATTTGGAATGAAGGTAACCAGCATTCATCTCTACCTCTTTTTTCTCCTAATTCCTCCTCCTTTATTACTTCCCTTCTTTCTTCAGGTTGTGATAGTAACTGCTGCTAATAATTTAAGAAATATTTAGATGGAGATCAAGGATATATGCTTTTAAACTTTTATCTCCTCACTCTGACATGAAACTTTCACTTAAGAGGGAAGAGAGAGAGAGAGAGAGAGAGAATTTTAATTTTTTTACAAAGTTTAAGGAAAAATTGGAGAAATGGTCATCTAGTGCACAAGAAAAAAATTGCATGGTACAGTTTTATAATATTATAAATGGCTTCAATTTTAAAGATGTGTATGGGTAACATTTTTCTCTGAAAATAGCACACTTTGTTGGGATCTGAATAAAATGTCTGATAAAAATATGATATAATCATTTTTTAAGATGCCAATTTATTTTACCTTTGGCTTATGACATCTTTTTTCCTAGAGAACTCGAAGAATTGTATAGCTTTCCTTGTACTAGAATTAGAATATTGTTTGACACCATTTGGATTGATAAAATGGCAGCTCAGACAGATTAGATAAAATAGACAGGTTCTTACAGAAAATAACATCAAATTTTGTAATTGAGAAAGTAGGGAAAGCTCACCATGAGGAAACAGTGGGTCACTCGCTACATGGGGTAGCTTTCTTGGAGATAGGTGCTTTGCTCTGGAATCTTCCTCTCCAGGTTCTAAAAGATACGCAACCAAACTGGATATGGAATGGAACGCTGTGCAGCATTTTGGGAAGGGATACAAAGGTGACTGATAAGGTGAGCCTTGCAGAACAAGGAGAGCTTCCCAAGCTCATATCTGTGGAGCAAGGGTGAGGAGGGAAGACATCCAGGTAGATAGAGACATCAGCATGTCCAGCCTGAGTGGCGATGGGCTGGGCTGTGAAAGATGAAGGGCATGGAAGCTGGACTGTGGTCAGATTTGTTTTTTGGGGAGACAGAGATGACAAGAGGGAAGGATGGAGCTAAGGTGTGAATGGAAGAGACCAGTTAGGGCACCCTCATCCTCTTCAGGGGTGTTGACCAAGAACTCTTGGCTATGATACTCATTGAACTGAGTTCAGCATTCTGGATTCAAAGTGATTGGCCAAGATCCCCTGTCAGATTTGGTCCTTATTCCTGCACATCTATATCACACCCATCTCAGCAAATTAAAAGTACATCATAGGTTGTTGGGCAGCTTTAACCAAATTTGTACATGCCATGATTAAAAGCAAACAAAGTTTAAGACAGGATGCTGCAGGAAACCATGGATAAAGCAGAGAAAGAAAAGAGGAACCCACGAAGGTTACTTGGAAGAAAAAATCAAAGGGGATAAAGCAATCCAGAGATCTGACAGATGGAAGTGAATAGAGAGGAACTGTGTCAGACTCAGGGAGAGACTGGACAGGGGCCACAAATGCTGGTAATGAACACAACCAAGCCTACACAAATGGAGTCAATGAGATCATTAGTGAACCCTGAGAATTTGTGGAGGGTGAAAGTACAGAGGTCCAAGTACAAGTGAATTGGGGAGTCTAAAGGGATAGAGACAGCACACAAGAAGCATGTTTTTAAATTTGTCTATGAAAGGAGGAAAGAGGAAATCAGAGGGGCGGGTAGATTAAGGTCAGGAATTTTTTTCATTTTATTCTGTCATTTGTTTGTTTGTTTGTTTGTTTTGGCAGTGCTGGGGATAGAACACACAGCCCTGTGCATGCTAAGGGCTACTTGGAGCTACTCTCCAAGCTCTACTTTGGGAAGAACATAGAAAATTTAATGATGGTAATGAGCCTAGGGAAAAGATACAGTCTGAGGCTGTTCTGACCAACAGAAATATAGATGCTAGAAATAAATACTTCAGGTGATGCTGGAGATGGTTACCAGTGAGTTAAGGAAGGAGAATTTCATTAAAAGAAAGCAAAGACAATCTTGGTTTCTAGTGACAGTATATACAACAGCACAGTGGAAAAGAAACTTTAGCCCCTCAATGGTCAGAAACCTCCTCCATCAAGTCCTAGCTTATCTTAGTGGCAATGTCTCCCTTAAATAAATATTCACCTCTCTAAAGCTTAGTTTATTCATTCATAAATAGGAAGAAATCCACCTACTATATTGGTTAGCTTTCCAGCTCTGTGGCAAAATATCTGAGGAAAACAGTCTAAAAGAGAAAATTTTTATTTTGGCTCATGGTTTCAGAGATTTCAGTCTATAGTGGCCTGGCTCCTGATTGCTTTTAGGCCTAAGGTAAGATCATCAGGACAGAAGCATGGATGCAACAGTGGAAAGCTGCTTACCTCATGGTGACCAGGAGGCATGGAGAGAGGGGGCTGGGAACAAGATACACCCTTCCTGAGCACACTCACAATAGCCTATGTCCTCAAACAAGACCTCATCTCCTAAAGGTTGCACAACCTCCCAATAGCACAAGCTGGCAATTAGGCCTTAGCTATGGCTTTTGGATGACTTTTCAGGTCCAAACCATAACACACACCTTAACAAGTGGTGTGATGTTTCAGTATCCACTGATCCCTGCTGACACTTCCCATCCCCTTCCCAGTTTTCTTTGTTCCCTGTACCCCTGGACTTAAAACGTTCTAATATACTCAATGGCTATTTATCTCATTTATTTCCTGTTTCTCCTACTAGAAGTCCAAAAACCACTGAGGATTTTTTCCAATTTTCCTCACTGCTACATCCTCATCATTCTCATTTCTGGCCCATAGCAGGTTCTCAATACATAATTTTTGAATGAATAAATTAACAGATGATTAAGATGTTACAAAGCAGTTTCTCAATTTCAGCACTATTGACATCTGAAGCCACATAACTAATTTGTTTAGGGGATGATCCTGTGCTTCTGTATCCTGTAGCATGTTTAGCAATATGCCCAGGCTCTGAGCAGTAAATGTCAACAGCACCCCAACCCCCACGTGGCAAGTAAAACTGCTCCCAGACATTACCAAATGTCCACTGAGGGGCAAAACCATCCAGAACTGAGAACCTCTACCACAGAGTAAGTGAGAAAATTGGTAGTTTTTAATGTTATTATAAAGGAGGGAGGAATGCAAAATAAAAGTAACACTTACCAAATTCTCTTAAAACCTGCTTAATTTAAAGGGAAAAACATACTGCATCTGTGGTGGTGTTGGCTTCCCAGAAAACTAACATTTTTTTTTTCTTTTTGGCTATTTTACCAAGAAACATGTTTAGAGAAAAAAATAGCTCATAAATCAAGAAAGTGCTTGCTTAGCTTTTTGTCTGATCGTTGAATGTGAGAATTTTTTCCTTGTCACCTCTGTGGACAAACCATAATTATCCCTATCCATGTGGTTTTATACTATCAAAGCTAATAATGTGCAATAGATAATTTATGGGTGATGCTTTAAAGAAAATGACATCTCTGCCTCCACATTCTAATTAATAAAGGATTATAAGGAGCCTGATGATACAGTGATTTGTGCTTCAGGATAATCTTCCCTTTAGCTTTTCCATTTTTCCACCTCTTCCCTTCGCTTTGAATAGAAATCAGTTGTTTTGTATTAAAATGGCTAATATTGACCTCTCCATGACACTCAGATCTCATGAAACGAAGAATGTTGCAAAAATTGCTTTAGGGAGAATGAAAAGAAAATGTCAGAGAAAGATCCAGAGAAACCTTGGCCTTAGATACTCCCCTTAAGCACAGACATCACTAACCAGGCAGTAGTCATCCGACCAGCAGGGCACTCACGGTTTAGGGCAACCACATGGCTGCATGTGTTGAAACAGTCCCCGTTTATGCCTGATGTTTCAGTGTATCCATTCACAGAAGCCCCTTTCACCCCTAAAATATGTGGAGAGCGATGGTATGGTCACCTTACTCAGAGTTAGTTGCTTAATGCAGGACTGCCCACACAAAAGCAAAGTGAACTGAGAGATTTGTTAGAAACCAGCTCTTTGCTTTCCCATGTTCAAGCCTCAGGCACAGCTCAGGCATTTCTCAGCCCTCCATGGCAGACTCAGCTACAAAGATGGTCTTCACTGTAGCACCAGCTCAGAGATAAACTATCTGCCAGTCAATAAATGAATCAGTCTTCCACCTAGCTTTATTGATCTGTGTCATTTCTTCCTCACTCCCAAGAAAAGTGGAATGGCAATTAGGTCATCATGGTGCAGGGTCTGGCTTGCTTGGGGTTCCTGAAGACATTGAGATTCCCAGAGGCCAAGTGGTGTGCACTGGCTCTCAATCAGCCTGCCCTCTGATTCTGGTGCTGGCTGGGAATGGCTTTCCAGACTGCTAAGTACTATCCAAAGGGTCCTAATAAGACCCTCATTGCCCCAGGACCCAGGACTCCTCAGATTAGGGTAGGGACAAAAAATAGAGATTGCTAACTAACCAAGACATCCTGCTCAGTGACTAAGAAGATCAGCCTGTTTTTCTTAGGACCAAGAATACACTCCAGAGACTGTATAGTACAAGGACCTGGGGTTAGCAGCATAGCCATCTGCCTACTCATACCAAGGTCCATGGGTCAGCAGGACAACAGGGTTCTTGACTCAAAGCCAAGCTGAAGAGGAGAGCGGCTGAGAAGTCACTAAGGATTAAAGGGACAATTAGACCATCGCTAATATGTGGGCCCTGTCTCAGTTTCTCTCTCGTTGCTGAGGTACAATACCAACACCCACATCCCACCTCCTAACAGCAAGTCAGCTGTCGGCCCTCATAATCCAACCAATTGTGAGGGCATGAGGCTTTGGGTAACATCTAGATATAAACCGTACTAGGGCAGGAGTCTCCTCGTGACATAGCAGCTCTTCTTGTACCAGCCTCAACTCTCCTCAGGTTCCAGAATGAATGGCTGTGGTTCCTCTCATGTGTCATAGTCCCTCTCTGCTTTATACTTTTGCATATGTAGTTCCTTAGAACATGCTCCAACCCCTAACTCGCATTGACTTATGTCTCCGTTCTCAGTGTGATTGTGAATTTTTTTTCATGACACACTACTTGAACTTCCCAGATTTTACACAGGGCCTCCTCTTAAATACCCCGTTTTTAGTAGGAGTTTTTGATGAGCTCTTTGACATCATTTCCTGATGTCAAAGAACTCATCACACCCTGCTATGACTGTGTTTATTTAGTTGCAAACCCTACTAAATTCTAACCTCTTTGAGGTAGTAATTGTGTCTTGTTCTTTGCTCTCAGTTTTCCCCTAAGTGCGTACATAATACTGAGTACCTAGGAGGCACCCAGGGAACAAATGTTGAATGATTATGGAAATGAAGGGCCTGTTTCACCGTGGTAGCAGGAAGTGTGAAGGAGACTAGCATGAATAGTTACCCCTTGTCATTTATGTTACCTACCACGTGCTGTGCCACATAATTTACTCACAAAAGTTATTGTGCAGATTGCTTTAATTAATGTATTTGATGTTTAAATAGGTAGTAGTTAATGTCACTGTATTACTTAAACCTCAGTAAAACTATGAGATATAATTATTAAATCTGCCTTTTAACATATGAGAAACTGAGTCTCAGAGACGTTACTGGTGATTTGAAAGAAAAATGGTAAAGTCCAGATTCTAAATAAAAAGTGCCTGACTCCAAAATCCAAGCTCTTTGCTATAGCACCTTGACTCTGTGAAGTAAATGGAAGGAAAAATAAAAAAGGAAAAGAGGGAGGAAGTAGGAAAGGAAGAAAGAAAGGAAAGTTAAAATTATTTTTCTTTCAGCACTACCCAACCCGAATCCTTGCAAAATTATTTAAGTAAGAATCGTTGCATTGTACTATGGCCAAGCTTCACCTGTTACACGTATGATTATTGAGGGAAAATTATGGGAATAAACCAAATCTCTGACATGAAGCTGCCACACATCTTGAATGTGACATCAGAGCCTGCGGAGGCCAAAGCTCTGTCACACTGTCCCTTCCTGCCTAGGGGCCTTGGCCCTCGGATCCAGCACCCATGAGTTGTGTGCTGGCCCTGCTTTGATTCGGGCCTGAGTCGGGCTTGCTAGCGTGTGTCATGCTGGGCTGTGGAGGATGAGTCCAATGGCCTGGCCCAGTGCTTTAGCCAGTCAAGGTGAAGGATCGACACAGAATCATAAAGTGTTCACGGAGGTGGCACAGGTGGCCTTCCAGGCCAGCTCCTTGAGCCTGCTATACAAACAACCTTTCTCTACCTCTACTGATAACAGCAGAATCAGGAAACCCATAACTCTCTCACACCCAGAGACTGGAAAATTCATCAAGCAGGAGCAGTGCCCTCTCTCTTCTCTTCCCCGCCCCACAAAAAACCAAGACTAAAAATGCTTTCCTAATGTCAATGCAATCCAGACAACTCAGAAAGATTGTGTGTGTGGCATGTATTTTCTTTATGGAAATTTCTTAGATGAATCCAAGATATCTACCTTACAATGTAGAACCATCCTGGTCAGGCATTCAGCTAAATTTCTTTCTTCATTGAGCACATACTAGGTGCCAGACTCCATGCTAAAGTCTAGGACCAAAATGTAAACTGAAAGAAATGATCCCTGCTCCTAGGATGCATAGTCTCATGTAGATATGTATAAGCTATAACATTCCCCTCACAGAAAATAATCAATTAAGTCTTTCTTATGTAATGAGTTGATTTCTGTAAACAAGTCTAACTGAAATTTGGCTTATAATAACTAAAATATTGCGAATAATTCGTAAAAAGATCAAATTGATGAGGAAGACAAAATTATTTCTCAATTGAAAGAAATGTGTGCATTTAAAGAAGGAAATGGTGCAGGAAACCATTCTAACAGCTATGGCTACTAAACATTACCTATTTATGTTGTAAGGATCAGTGAAATAAGAAGCCATTTTATTATGAAACTTTAGCATTGAGAAGGGGTTCTGTAATGAAATCCTATTCACTCTCAATTTAAGATGAGAAAACCAAGTCCTATAAAGAAAAATGACTCACTGGACTTCAGAAAAGTTGGACACACGGAGCTCAAGTTTCCTGACTCAGCACCCTTTCCTCCAAAAACAATTGTCAGTGAGTCCTGGGCATTTTTGCCTCTTTATTTCTTTCTTTCTTTTTTTTTTAATTTTATGGGAACATTTTAGATATACAATATAATGACATACATCAATGGAAATTTGCACCTTTACATAATCTCTCTTGGTTCTTATTTTTTCCCCATTCCCCTGCCCTCCCTTCAA
>NW_004624750.1:14613736-14651935 GCF_000247695.1 Heterocephalus glaber | reverse complement strand
TTTTTTTGTACCGAGGATCAAACTCAGGACCTTGTGCTTACTAGGCAGGCAGTGGAACCACTGAGCTAAATCCCCAGCCCTCTGATTTCATTTCTTTCTTGATCATCTTTTGTTGCCAGTTCAAGGAGTCTAGGTGGTTGAATATGAGATTGTTCCATCTTGTTTCTCTTTGTGTTGCTTTAGGTGATCTGGAAGTCTGGTTTTGAGATTTGTTTAGGTGTCTTCTCATTTCAATGGGGGTGGGGGGGCGGGGGGGCTGCTGGCACCTGCAGAACTCACCTCCTTGGTGCTGGGGGTGGTGGTATGGCAGCCCAGAAGGCTCACCTCCTCCTTGGCACTGGGGATGGCTCTGCCCCTCAGCACTGGGGGCGGTGGTATGTTGGTCCTGAAGGTTCCTCCTCAGTGCTGGGGGCAGCTCTGCTCCTTGGAGCTGGGGGCAGTGGTATGGGGGCCTGGAAGGCTCCTCTTCCCCTTTTTCTTAAGATTGCTAATTTACCACACAGGTAGTAGTTTGTTTCTAAAACAATCTCTCTCCCTCTCTCTCTCTCTCTGTCTGTCTCTCTTTAAAATAAAAGGTACCAGCTATCAACTATATGTTGCTTAATAATGGGAATATTCTGAGAAATGTGATTTTAGGAGATTTTGTCATGGGAACCTCATAGAGTGTATGACAAAGACAATTCTGATGTCACAAGTCAACATAATCTATGGGACTTCCATTATACACACAGATTGTGGTTGACAGAATCGTCATTATGTGTTGCATAGTTGTACATAATGATCTGATTCCTATTGCTACTGCTATAAGGTGAACAAAAAAAATACCTCCTGTCTGTTAATTCAACCTGGACAAAAGATTCTTAGACAAAGCACAGTTGGTTACCTGACATACTTTGCTTATACTCATGGATTGTTTGATTTTATACAGAAAAGTTTAGTGTTTAAACATAAAGGCCCAAGTTGAACATACCAGAACTCTTTCAAAGACTCAAAATAAATATTATATTATTATACTTAGTCTTTGGCAAGAAACAGTTTTTTCCAAGGTAACTTTCGTGTACATTCCATCCTGTGGTTATGCAGGGTTTACTTTAGCAACTTAATCTATTTTACATACTCAAGTAGCATAAGTCCAGCTTACTTGATTAAGAAAAAAAAGACAACTTGAGAAAATGAACTTTAAGTGTAAATTTTTTCAAAACAGAAATTTCATATGCATTACCCATCTTCCAGAGCTAGAGCTCCTGATATTTGACATTATGTGAACATCAGGCATTTGGCTCAAAGCAAAGACAGGAGAAGAGGTCTAGAAAATATATTCCCCCTACCAATGGTGTATGCCCCTGATCAGGCATTTCTTTATCTTGGACTAAGTTTTCTCATCTAAACCATGAAAAACTTGGAGTAAATTATCTTGTGTGTTCCTTGGAGCAAGAAAAATACCCTATCCATTTTATTTCTTGTTTTTAATTATTTGCTCCAAAATCTAAATAAGACTTAGCATGTGTCCCAGGGACAGAGATGGGGCATGATGATAATATCCACAGCAAAGGAGGCTCCAAGTCAAATCTGAAAGTGCACATGCATCACATGTCCATTAGTGCATGAGTCATGTGTACTGAGATAAGAGAAAAAAAATCTTCCTGAGACCCCGGAAAGCCAATAGCTCTTGAGAGGTCTATATACACACACTCCAATGAATGGAGTTCAAGATGTCAAAAGTATTAAACATTCTTAAAATTGTTGTTTTTATGTTGATCAGCTGTCCTGAATTTACAGGAGCAATATGGGAACTGTGAGTAGGTTTCCTCAGAGATAAATATGAAAGAAGCAAGTAATCATTCCTTCAACCTAAGATCATTCCATTAATTCAGGTAAACCATAGTTCGTGACATTATGTTATGGCTCTATTATATGATGCCACAACACTAATCTTAAATATGATGCAGAAAAATGTCTATGATGAAATTTTATAAATTAACTTATATTCTTAGCTTTTACATTATAATTTCTGTGGTGGAATTCCATGGTTAAAGTAATAATTGGCACCATAAATAAAATCAATCTATCTTAAAGACCACAGAAGCACATCTTTCAAAATAATATTTTATAGAAAGCATAACTTTCTAATGATATATTAATCGTCCTTTGCACTGACCAAAATATCAAATAAGAAACTTAGTGATGTAGCTCCAGAAAATGGAATGACTGCCAAATAAAATGTGAGATGAGTGAATATCCATCTCCCTGAAAGAACATACAGAATCCTTTTAAGATAAGTATGTTTAAATAAACTACTTTGGACAACACTACTTTCACTGTAGGTTTTTGGCTGTCTTCATATTTTGATGTCTTTACAGATGCCTTTGGTACCAGTGGGAAATTTATACTGAGAATGCATTCTTTGCCACTTGGCAGAGTAAACATAATAAATGAATATCAGAGTTAGGATTTTGTTGTTGGTTTTTTATCTGAGGCAGGCTTTAAAGGCCTTTTAGGTTGGATTATACTAAACAAAAGGGGGATAAACAGATTTTTTTAAAAAAGACAAGGTCAAAGGAAGGAAAATCAAATCAATGCTCTTTTTAAAACAGAAAACAATAGTAGAAAAGTTGATTAACAGGGACAGTATGGGGTGTGTGTGTGTGTGTGTGTGTGTGTGTGTGTTCAGAAACACATGCAAAACAGCAGACCAAACACATATCCTATCCCAATTCAATTACTGTGATATGATCAAATAAATAAAGATGTTCTTAACAGCCTTGCAAAACAAGAAAGAATGATGTCAACAACAAAGACATTATGATAATCTTAAAAATAAAATACAGAGCAAATAGCATTGAGTTCTTCACACTGCAAGAGCAGGGAAGAACACATAGGATAGAAGAGGTGTGACGATGACAGGGACCATGGGAACTTCAGGCAGAAGGAAGCCAAGGAGCCACTGTCTGGTTGGTTAATTGTCACAGTGCTTTTAGAACCACTCAGTTGCTCTGCCAGCCCCCACTTCCTATAATTACGTGCAGCAAGAGAGAAGCAGTTGCCCATAGTCTTGACCAGATGAGTGTGCACTTTGAAACCAAAGAGATGGGCCAACCTTTGTCACAGGTATCTAGTGATGGTCTTCAGATGGGCTGGAAGCTCAGACTTCCTCCTAATGGGCTTCCCTGTCGTTTTGCAAGTCATCACTCACAAGCTCCTACAACTTCAAATAATTGAAATGAGCTTTCAAAGGTATCTTCCAACACCACTAAGGCACCAAGATAAGGAAAGATACAGGACCTAAGAAAGCAAGAAAAAAAAAAAAAACTGCATTGTTCACTTTAATTCATTTTAAATCATTGATGCATACTACAAAAATTATTATTTTTATTATAATTTGTAATTAAAATTTCAAATGATCCCAAATTTGAAGGTGGTGAAGCATAAAGAAAATGAAAATACATTATCCACTCTCATTTTGTTTTCTGGGAGCATATAAATGCTGATGAACTTCAGACACTAAAACTAATTATACTTAAAGATATATCTGAAGAATTTAAAAGTAAAACTTCTAGTTAAACATAATGAATTGACTTTACATGTTTATTTATATTTATTACATATTTACATATTTTATTTCAAAATGCTAGTAAAATATTTTTAAAAATTAAATGTTCACACAGGTATCCAAGCATAGGTACATGCACACAGGCATTTTAAGCCAGTTAAGAGAAAAGAGAATTGAGAAAGAAATTACAGCAAATGAAATTTGTAAAGTTTTCTAAAAAGAGGGAAATAGATAAGTGGTAACTAATTTTTTTCTAGGTTTTTTAGTAGTTCTTGGAATTGAGCCTAGGACTTTTGCACAGAGCTACAACTCCAGCCCTTTTTTATTAAATTTTATTATTATTATTATTATTATTATTATTATTATTATTATTATTTTGCGGTAGGGTTTCCTTAAAGCACTAATTTGCTCAGGCTGCCTCCTCAAACTTCATATTCCTCCTGCCTGAGCTTTTCCAGAGTCCTAGGATTACAAGTGTTCACCACCACACCCAGCTGGTAACTGATTTAATTCAGAAAAGCCTAAACTTTATGCCTGAAGAGAAAGATGCCAACAAGAAGCAAGGAAATTTGTACAGAATGATCAGGGTCAACTGGAGACTCATCTCTCAAAGTTAGAGTGAAGGATGAAGAGAGGATTCAGATGGAAGCTGGAATAAGAAGTGATTAGAAACCCAAAAGTCCTCCCCATTCGATTAGCTAGGTGATTCCTCTAGCTTACTTGAAGAAAGAAAAGCAAAGTGTCTCAAGATGTCAAATCTGAAAAATTCTGCACTCCAGAGACATAAAGCACATATGACAGATTTAATGAAAGTCTGCATTAAAAAAACAAAAAAACAGAGAGCCCTCCAATCTTGGCACCAGGATAATTATTCCCATCTCCCCCACGAGAGGAGGCTGGAGACGTCCTCTCCAAAGAAAACCTCTGGCACAAGAGAAAGACTTACTGATGCACTAATGTCCAAATTGCATTCACAGTGTGATTAAGTGAGTCATTTATGGCCAGCGGGTCCTGAGTGTCTGGGGGCCTCCACTGGTTGAAAAATACCTCTGCTCTACCATTAGTGAAATAATTTAATATCATCTTTGGAGTCTCCGCCCCCCCCCGCCAGTAAATAATTCTACTCTTGATTACTAAGAAGCCCAGTAGTTAGTAAGACCTATCCTTGAACACAGACCGTTAGATCAGCCCATTAGGTCATCATGCTTAAATGTTAGTGTCACTAGATATTGGAAGGAAGTTCCCAAGTTGGAAAGCAAAGGACGATGAGGAGGAGGAGGAGGAGGAGGATGAAGATGATGATGATCTTGGATGAAACAGTTAATTCCAAGAGCAGAAGAAAATTTTGAAAAAATTTATACTTTAAGATAATATTAAAAGATATTATAGCCATGAAACTAAACAAGAATAGGATGCTTTTTTGATCAAATGGTTTTATATTGCTTTCATCCATTTTCTCTTTTTTATTAGTATATGTTAGCAATATGTAATAAATACATTCATCATGGGGGAATTGATATACATACATACCACATTTTGATCCTTTTTATTTCCCCTTCCCCTCCCTTTCTCTCCCACTCCTAGATCCTCTGCTATCCCCACATAAATCTATCTCCCTGTTTCCTATCATCTATCTTTTAATTTGTTCTTTATTTATATTTTGGGCTTCTTATATAACAGAAACTATATGATATTTAACCTTCTGGGTCTGATTTATTTCACTTACCATCACGGGTGGAAGGATGCTTTTTTTTTCCTTAAGAAAAGTCACCAAAAACAAATTGTTTCTGCATAAACTGAAACTTTTCAAGGAAAAAGTAAAAGATGATTGTAGTAATTATATAAGAATTAGATCAAAATAATAAAGAGAGGGAAAAGAGATCAAAGGGAAGAAAAGAATTATAGGACCAACAACTCAGGAAAGCAAACATAGGAATTCTTATTTCAAAAAATAAAATTAGGGGAGAAAGGTTAGGTGTCATGACGCATAGCTGTAATCCCAGCTACTCAGGAGGCTGAGATAAAGAGAGCTGCGAATTCTGGGTTTGAATTCCAGTACTGAAAATAAAAACAAAAGACACCAGAAATGTCAATTAATTTGTATAGGAAACTGCAACATAATTGAAATATTATGCCAATTAAAACCTTCAGAATAACAGCAAAAATCCCCAGCATGACTTAATGGAATGTATTGAAACATTAATTTTTCTGATAAAGAAATTACAAATCCTCACTAAACAAAGGTAGTTATGAGCTCAACTGCTTTATGACAAAATAATTTATGATAGATTCTTCCTGCAGTTGAGAACTTAATCAGTCATAAGACCACATCATGCCAATTTGTGAGCAGTTGTGTTGAGAAACGTTTTCTTGTGGTTCAAAAAAGTATCTCTCCCAGATAACGGGGTCAGTCTTTCACTTTGAGATTGGACTCTCTTTAAGAACTCCAGACATCAGATGTCTGAAAGCTCATGACTGCCCAACGGAAGTTAACCACTAACTGGTTGGATAAAGTCCACCATTCATTTCCCTCTCTATCCAACCTTCATCCAATATGCTAATCTTGAATCATGCTATAGAGATGTTGCCAACAACAGCAACAGTAACATACTTCTTCCCAACATATACTGAGTTCTCGCCACATGAGCATACAAAGACATTGGAAAGCAGAATCCTCAGGTTATGAGAACAGAGAGATAAGTAAAGCAATGGATTTATTTAATTTTTAAATTAAAATTACAAATATAAACAAAAGAAAAAAGAACAGTAATGTCATAAACCCCGTGTGTCAACTTCAATAATTATACACTTCAGGCTAATTCTGCTTCATTTAAACCCCCATCCAATTCTTCCATCCTCCATATCACTAGATTATTTCAAAACAAAACCAAAACATCATATCACTTCATACACACACATACACACACACTTCAGAGATAAGAACTTGTCCTTGAATATAACCACAATACATTATCATAACTAAAGATAATTGACAGTAATTACAAAATATTGCCAGCTATTCAGTCAGTACTCAGGTTTCCCTGTCTAATAATTTCATTTTAATTGTACTGACTTGAATCAAGAGTCATTTGTTATCTGTTTATCCAGTGACATGGTATGTATAGAAAAGAGTTGATATGTGTTTAATTTTTCGCATTTATTTACTAGTTTTCATGTTAATGAGTTGGTTGTCTTGCATCCTCCAAAGATGGTCAGTGATTTGGGGGTTTGAGGCTTTGTTTTTTTGGTGTGTGTGTATATATAGCATATGTGTGTGCCTTAATATCACTGTAGGTTTAAGTATATTTGATGTGTTTCAATTCATTAAATTATTATTTTATTGAAGGCCAAATTGTTCCATCTTTGCTTAAAGAAACCTTAAAGAAAGAAGGAGGGCGGAAGGAAGGAAGCAGGAAGGGACGAAATCAGAGAGGGAAGGAAGGAGAGAAAGAAGGAAGGAAAAAAAGGGAAAGAAAGAAGAAAGGAAGGGAGGAAGGGAGGAAAACCAAAATAATAACAATACTATTACCAACAATCATAGCTTAATTTATTTTTAATTGGTATATAATAATTATACATATTTATACTGCACTGTATGATATCTCAATATGTGCAATGATCAAATCAGGATAACTATTATATCTATTACTTTAAACATAATTTCTTCGTGCTAAGAAAAATCACAATTTTCTCTTCTAAGTAATTTGAAATATACAGTAAATTGTTATTAACTATTGTCACCCATTGTGAACACTAGAATTTATTCTTCCCAACAGGAGTAATTTTGTACTCTTGTTCAATCTCTTTCTAGCTCTCTCTTCCTCCTCTCTGACAACCATGGTGCTCCCCTTTTCGTCTATGAAATTAACTTATTTAGCTTCTACATAGCAGTGAGAACATAGTATATTTGTCTTCCCAGCTTGACCATTTTGCTTCCTCCAGGCTCACCTACAAATGGCAAAATTTCATTCATTGGTTGTATGGCTGAGTAATATGCCACTGTGGATATATACCACATTTTCTTTTTCATTCATCAATTGTTGGACATTTAAGCTGACTTCATGTCTTGGTTATTATGAATAATACTTGAATAAACATAAGAGCACACAAGTCTCTTTAATATACTTGTCTTCTTTCCTTCGGACATAATCCCAGGCGTAGAGTTGCAGATCAAATGGGATTTCTACTTTCAGTCTTTTGTGCAATTTTTAAACTGTTTTCCATACTGACTGTGGTAATTTCCATTCCCACCAACAGTGAATAATTCTTTTCTTCTTATGGTACATCTACAGACTTTGTCATTTGAAATAATTCTTCTCTGCGATTCTGCCACTAATTTGAGATTCAGTTTCATTTGTGTCCCTTTACTTTCCATTTTTCAAGATTGCTTTGTTTCATGATTAATTGTCATAATCATGTAAAACATTTATATGCTTCTGAATTCAAAACAAAAACAAAATATACTCAGACACATCTACCTTCTAATTCTCCTCCTGTTTGCTCACTCTCCCATAAATAAATTTTCCCACTATTTTTTAAATTAGGCAAATTTACACTCAAATTATCTTTTCTTTAGATAAATAGTAGCATACTATACACAATTTTTTCTACCATAATATTTTTGAATTTAAGATAAACCCTGGAGATCATTCTGTAAACTCACTGATATTTTTTTAAAGTATGTTACTTCCTAGCCCAGGTGAGAAATTTTGGCTATAAAATGGGATCATTACTAGGCTACAGCTGGAAAAAGAAAGATTTAACAGAAATGTATTATAAAAATATGCAGATTAGGGCTTTGTAGTAAACCTTCATAAAATGACTCACGAAGTTCAGGGCATCGTGCTGGGAAAAATGAGAGTAGGTGGCTTTGCTCCTGAGAGGCATACACAGTGTGCAATTTCACTGTGCAAAATGCTTTTGCTACTACAATTTTCCTTCGCTTTGCCTTTTTGAAAAGTAATGTTCCTTCCTATTTTAGTGGCACCATTTGCATTCCTATTATTCACACTGAAGTGTGATTTCCATTTTTATCTTCCCTTTGTTACTTGTTTTCATCCCAGCATTTCTCCCCTTGCTCTTTGCCTTTCCTTTATCTTGCCCTTAAATAGAGGGTTCATGCAATGGGAACAGTGCCATGAGTTTTCTAGCCATCCTGCCAGGCCTTGTCCCAGTTTAATGATATAAGCTCTCTTGAACCATTGCCAACCAAGCTAGGACATCCCACACATTTGCTATGGAAACACCTTCATGACTAATGGTCCTTAAATTAAGGCATTTGAAAATTGAAGCTAGAAGGGGTTTTCTTTTTCTTTATTTTTAAGTATACTCTCCAGCTAAGGAAAAAACAGAGTAATTCTCTATAAGTTTGAAGTTGCCATGTTATCATCACATGGAGATTATTTAAGAGGAAGACTCCTAACAACCTCAATCCCAAGGTATCTGCATAATGAAAGCAAGCGTTTGCTCATACTCACCTGTGTCTTTAACCGAGCAGCCTCTGCTCCCTTCTGCAGCATGTTTATGAGTTCAAGCTCTTTTCCTGAGAACAGAAGCAGAGACATTGAAGACCTTGCATGATTTGGATGCTGCCAGGTCACCAGATCACTTTCCCTTCTCACTCTGTGCCCACAAATTACAAACCTTGTCTAGACCCTCTATGCCGTTCCATGCTTTTATACAAGCTCTTGCTATAGTCTAAGAACATTGCGATCACCTCACAAGTAAATCTTCCTTTCATTCTTATATGCCTTGCTCGAGACTCACCTTCGGTAGGAAGGTTTCTTGGCACATCTTTTCCTCCTACCCAGAGAAAGCTGATTGCTCTCTCCCTGAGTGATTTATTATATGTCCACGGAATTGAGACCATCTCAAGAGCAAAGAACATGTTTTGTCTAAGCGTTCTCCACCACCTGGCACTATATTGGGTTTGCTCAATAAGTGATGGTTAACTAAATAAGTGGATGAGTAAAGGGACATGTGTTGTGTCTCTCAGGTGGAAAGAGGAGATTATACTACCAGCCACCTACATGCATGCTGCACTGAAATATCTGAATTCATATTTCTTCTGCTTCACATCTCTAAAAAGAATGGGGTTTTAATAGATCCCTGATTTCAGACTATTGCAACATAAAAATTATGGCCACCTACAGCCAAACAGAAACAATTTATTTTAACTTGAAGGAGGCAAAATGGACTTTTCCACTCTCTGCACTTTTAAAACTCCAATCTTCAGAGCCCAGAAAACCATTCCAGAAATCATCTTACCTTCTGTTGAGCCTTCTTGTATGAGCCCACATCAGCCCAGCCTTTATTCTATTACATCCTTCTAATCTTTACCTTCCATTCCTACCCCTTCCCCTTAATTGAAGACTAGTCTAGGGTCACATCTACAGATCACAGTGGATAATTGGCAAAAGTTGCTAACCTGATTAATTTATCTTTGTCAGTGAAGGAAGATTAGAGCAGGGCATACCTGCTTGATTATATGATTCACCTACATAAAATTATAGATGGCCTGGCCTTGTTCTTTTGTAAGTATGGGTTTGAACTATGTAAGATCGCTCTATTCTTTTTAAAGTATTTTCTTGAACTTTTTAATTTTTAAAAAAGCAAATTTTTAAAAGCACTTTTTTGCTGTGATGAGGCAAGTCTTGGAACCACCCAATGAGAAATACAATCACAGGACACACATCATGCCCCCTAACAAAAAGCCATCAAAAAGCACACCTGCTGCTGTTGTCCATCTCCTGCATTGCAAAGCAGTGACTTTCAAGTAGATCAAAAAGACAAAAAGGGAAACACTTCCACTTTTATGAGCAGCAGAAGTCATTCCTATCCCACTTATCCCTTCAGTATCTCCAAATGCAATGGGCTACTTTGGGGTCAGCTCCCTGACCACAGAAGTGAGAGTTTAGTCCTTATTACATTTATGTCTTTGCAGTAGAGTTAATGTTTAGCTCATTTAAAAGCTAATAAATACATAAAACCATTTTCTACCTCTCCTGCCCCTACTAAAATCCCAATGGTTAGAAAAGTGAATGACTTCACTCACACTTGCCTTTTTCTCAGGCTCTGGTCTTTATATACCTTTCCCCAATAGCCACTCTTCCTAACCTGACTCTACAGGTGTGGAGTTCAACAGAGCAGCTTTCTCCTATGCTAAATACATGATATTTTTGTATATTTCTTTTTCATTCACTAATATTTTTGGGATTCCCAGGAAAATCTTAGTTTGCCCAATATTCCAAAGTAATTAAAGACTTGATTTTAGAGAAGATGAAATTTTATACGTTCTCAAAGCAACTGGGGTATCTAATCCTTAACTGTGAGTATTGCAAAGGAAGACAGAGAACTGGCTCATTTCCTCTGTTTCAGCAAACAGCATCTTCATGACAAATGAGCTCAGCTGTTAACAGCCTGGGCAGGGGCTGTTATCTACCACATCACAGCAGACTGAGAAGAACAGGATGTTTTGAGTACAGTGCAAACCTCTGAGCTAGAGTCAAAACCATATTTCCCAGACTAGTGTTGACCTTGTTTCCTCCCATCTTCAATAAGAATGCTGGTGTTCTAGAAAATGTTAGCAAATCTTACCTGAGAGCAAAACAGTTCGGCTCTGATAAACCTCCTTATTTCCACTGTATTAATGAAAAGAAAGCTCACTCTGGAATACAGGACTCGTGCTGTAACTGAAGCAAGCCCCAGAGCAGTTGTAGGGTATCTGTCAGGGAAATTAGAGTTTCCTTCAGACTCGCCAGCTGTAAAATGAAGGTGCAGAAATCAGTTGTTATTATTCTGTTAAACATGGCCTGATATTCAGAAAGCAAAACAAAATAGTGACAGGAGGTACTGATAAGGAAGTGGAGGAGAAGAGAGTAAAGTCCCTAATATTGGCCATGCTTTGCACACATACATAGTTGTAATCTTCAGCCTATTTCAGTTAAAAAAGTGAATATGCTAAATCTGTAAATCTATCAGGGCTGGCTATCATCAAAAATTCTTGCTTAGTTGATATCAAGCTGGTAGAGCATGAGGTTTTAGAATCAAATAGATCTGGGTTTGAATCTGGATCTACTATGACTGGTGGAAGGATTTTATACAAGTGACTTTGCCTTTTGAGCCTATTTTCATTCTTAGAATGAAACGACCCTTTACACAGGGTCTGTCCCTGGAGAAGCACTCATGTAAGTGTCATTATTACTATTAAATCAGTGTATTTCTCAGGGTCCATTTGGTTGGAAGTGAAACAGAACAACTCAAACTGTCTCAAACAAAACAGGGGAATTTTTCTCCCATCAAGCTGAAAAACTCCAGAGGCAAGTTTGGTTTGGGCACATGGGGAACGTGACCTCTACTGAAGTCCCAAGACTTGGTTCTTACCCTGCCTTCTTCCATCTGTGGATTAGCCTTGCTCTTTTGCTTGCGTTCTTCTGCAGGTTCCAGAACAACACCAGTCTTGCAATTCTCCCAGCCCGTAAACTTTGGCTCCACCAGATGCCCCCTTTGTATTTAACAGCTGGGATGCCATGACCATCCCTGAACATATCAGTGCAACAGAGCTGGGATAAACAATACACCGTGAACCTGTTGATTTAAAGCTTTAGTCATAAAACTATTTCCCATGATACTGGCAGAAACGACATCACAGGGAATCTAGAAAGGGTGGAGTAACACAAACTGAAGATTTCCACAGCTGTTAACAGGTGGCTTTTTACCCAGAAAATCCTTTGTTGTTCAGACACTGTGACATAAAGCTCTAGAGCTGCCCAGTGAGAGAACAGAACACAGCTGACTTGGTGAAGGGAGCAACATTTCCTGCATGACTCGTTTGAGTTTATCACTGACTCAAAGTGCCCCCCTCTATTCTGGGACAGAGGTGCAGCGCACCTGTCCACATTTTTGCAAAGCCATGTGGGCAAGCCCAGGCAGAGCAGGACAGTGTGCTGCACATGATCACACATGGAGCAGCTGATGATTCTAGTTGGAAAAAGAGAATGATCCTGAGATTTGGGCCACTGCCAGTGGAAAATTCACATACATGAAAGCAATAGGTTTCATGCTGGTGGTTTCAAGGGGGCAGAGGAGGGAGGAGAGGCAGAGGAGGTAAGCAAGTGCATGATTGGAAATAAAAAGTTCCACTGGGTTTCATCTATTTGTGTGGAAAAAAAAGAGTTTAAACCAGTGTTTAGAAATGTAGGAACCGGAAGTGCTGAAAGTAAAACAATTCCCTGTACTTCAGATGGATTTTCACCCAAGGATCTTTTTAAGGAATTTACTGGAGCAGTTTTAATCACCCCAAAACAAATACTGATTGGTTGTCTGTGTGTTTATAAAAGCATATCTGACCCGGGAGCTGTAGGGCAATCTGGGTCATAATAGGACAACAAAACCAGAGCATGTTAACCTCCATGTCTTCAAGGCCTGGTGATGTGCTCATCGCTGCTTATGTGCTGCATGTGGAAAACAGCTCCAAGGCCACCTTCAGCACTGACATCCCTCCAGGCAGAAGAACAGAACTACTGAGAGGTTGTCAGTTACTTATAATCTGGGGCTGAGCACGTAAGAATGGATCTTTTCCAATTGTGGCTATGTTTAACGTGGACTCACAGATGGTGTTATCATGAATTTAGTTTTTCCCACAAAGAAAACACAGGGCCTGGTTGAAGTCACCCCAAAATGCATGACAAACCAGAAATAAGTCCTTTTCCTTCCCCGATTTTTGTTTTAGCAAGTACCACCTCACGATAAAGTCGCTAAGTCACCTCACAATGACAGCCTTCATAGCAAAAACAAGATGCAAAGTTCTTTTATGAAAACCCCTCAAGTAACACACTTTCTGTGGCCTTCCTAATAGCCAAGTATGAACAATCATGCATTCACAGATGAAGAAACTAAAACACAGGAAAATTAAACAGCTTATCACAGATGACCTAGTAAGTCATTCACCAAATGTGCAGCCCCTGACAACTGAGGACACACACGAGGTGACACTGACAACTCGACCTCACCCTTGTTTCTGTGATGAACATTAGAAAACTCCATCTGCTGGCCTGAAATACCTCACACTGCTATGAAGATGACAAATTCAATCAGATCCTCAGTAAGCAAATCCAAATCAGGCCTGACACCATCTTTATTAGATCACAGAATCCTACTGGTGTGGCTCTGAGTCCCCTTGAGGTGCATGACTCCATAATGTAGGTGATTTGGAGCCCAAAAGGACTCTCAATAAAGTGATGACAGATGACACTCATCCTGGATGAGGTATAAGGAAGGTTAGAGAGACAAAAATCAAAATAACAACAAAAAAATTTACAGTGGTCCTACTCAAAGCAATAGCTTCCTAATGGGTTGGAAATAAACAAAAGGAGAACCCAGTTTTGATGATAGTAAAGAAAAAAAAAAGGATGAAGACACTGTTCCACTCTCATCATGGAGACAAACAGAATCTTCTCTTTTAAAGCTAAATTTCAGGTTAGTTGTTTCCTTTCACAAATTTTATTTTTTTTGGTCACAAAAATGTCATCTTCTAGATCTGAAAGAAATTTCCTCTAACCTCTGACAAGCCATTTTCTTCCTTTTCTTTTTTTTGTCTATTCCGTCACTTTTTTCAAAGGTGGTGCCAGAAAGACCAGCCATTCAGATGAGCAGTCAGTGGCCATTGAATTAATGAGACTTGAGAAGGACCAGAATGCCTACCTGCCAAGGTGCCAGCATTGCACCATTAGAGTCACTCCAGTGAATGGCACATTGCATTTCCGAAATGCTCCAGTCCCGAGTAGCAATGTAAGGCCTAGCACAGCACCCAGGCCATCAAAGTTGCTCAATGTTTATTGAAAGAGTGAAAGAATGACTGTTTCCTGCAAAAGATAATAAGCTGTGCTTATACTGGTTAGGGTCCATGTTGAAAATATGGAAGTATCTGGAACGTATTAACTCATTTGCTCCCATGATATGTGGTTGTGCAGTGGATTCACATAGTGGCTGTTTGCCAAGAAGCCCAAGTCAGCTCTTAAAGAAATAGAATAATGGGAAAGATAGTGTGGGACAGAAGCAACAGGATATGTGAAAAGAGACTAGAAAGATCCTAAGGTTTTGGCAAAGGGAGAAGAAACCCAATAGGTCAGCTGTGTCCTTGGGAGGCAGCTCAGCATGAAGACCCAACATCATTCTGTCAGAGACTTGGAGGAAGTTTTCCCATCTGAGGAAAATACTACTGATTCACGGTAATCCCAGAGGTTCAGGAGTTCAAGTCCTTGTTCTCCGATTTTCTAAATCCAAGACTTACGGCAAAGTGTTTTACTTCTGTCTGACCTAGAAACTGTCACCCTGAAATGAGCATAGTAACTCTCTTTGAGCATTTAGGAAGATTAAATGAGACAATGCAGATACTCCTCAATGGTTTACCTCCCAATAAACCCATCATAAATTAAAAATATCAAGTCAAAATGCATTTAATCTACCTAACCTACCAAACTTCAGAGCTCAGCTGGCCTACCTTATAGATACGCAGAACACTTACATTAATCAACAGTTAGGCACAATCCTCTAACACAAAGCCTACTTTATAATTGCATGTTGAATACCTCATGTAACTTACTGTATACTTGTAGCCAGAAAGCACTGGCAGCTCAGAACAGTGTAGATTACCCTTCATTCACACAACTGTGTGGCTAACTAGGAGTTATATATCATGAGAGAGGATCGTACCACATCACTAGCCTGGGTAAAGATTAAAATTCAAAGCACAGTTTCTACTGAACTCATCTCATTCATACCAACCTAAAGTCAAAAACTTAATTGGAACTCATGAGTTGAGGTCCATCTATACACATAAAGCCCACTAGAAAAATGATGGCCTAGCCCAGGAAGCACTCAACTAATGCTAGTTACCATCTTCATCAGTATCTTCATCATTTCTTCTCTATATATGACGGGGGTCATCTCTTAATCAGTTTTCTCATCCCTGGGACGAAATACTCAACACCCACAACTTAAAGGAAAGGTTTATTCTGGCTGAAGGTTTCAGCCCCTGATCAGCTGGCTCAAAGGCAGAGAAACAGGATGGCAGATGAGCACGATGAGGAAAATGTGCTCAACCCCTGGCAGCTAGGAAGCAGAGAGAGAACAGAAAGCCCAGTGACGAGAACATGCCCTTCCCCATCACACCTTGACTGGCCTACCTCCTAAAAGCCAGTCAGCTATGGTGCCCCGTGATCAATCATGAGGCTTTGAGGGAACATTTTAGATCTAAAACATAAGAGGTAGGCAATTTATTTCTTGTCATTACAACTCACACAAACATACAACGGAGAAACTGGTGAACTAACTCGGCAGCTGTTGCCTTTGGTTGGTATCCTATGTCTACAGGAAAGAGAGAGATAGTGTACTTCTCATTTACTACTGCCATGACCAATTTGCTGGACTTGTCCCTTCCTGAGTGGCTCTACAGAAAAATTGGATAATAATAGTATGCATCTCACTGTATGCTTCGAGATTTGGATGACTTCACGCCCAGATAGAATCTAGAACAGTCACAAACAGAAAACAAGCACGATCGTTGTTATTCCATGCATGTGTATGTGTGGGTACATGCATATTCTTCTCATAGGTTTTCTAAGGATGAATATAATATGGGGAATCAATTTTCAATCTTATAACAAAAGATAGGGGAGCACATGGGTATTTACCAAGATTGGCTCTTTCACAGCATGCAGTACAACCACAACTAGCAGGACACAGTTACTGAGACATGGCCTTCGGTCTCAAGTTTCCACTAAACTGCTCAGAATAGTAAGTCTATGTCTCACCCATGGCTCTGCGCTCAAACTGAGGTTAAAGGCTGCCGTGCCGATTAAGGTCACCAAAAAATGATTAAAGGAATTATGCTGGGGCTTGTGAAAGGAGCCAGAGATGATCACCAAATTAGCAGCCCTCATTCTCTGTGCTGTTCTGGGCATCAGCTTAGCATCCCAAGCACTGCATTCACCCCGACTCCCTCAGTGGTCCTCAAGGGAGAAACTAACATCTTATTCATTTCCAAGACAGTAAAACAGAAAGGCTCTTTCCAACTCTGGGAAATAGCATTGCTAGCAATGGGTGATAAGCAGAGGAAACAAGTTTGGGGTGGTTTTCTTCTGAGTGTTAAAGTCTGAGTGTCCTCTCTGAGAAATACTTATCTTTTAATGCTCATTTAAGTCTACCTCTTCTAATGCATCCCACCTGAAAACTCAGAGATTCTTCATAGCTACTTCTATAGCAGACATACCTACAGGTATAACCATAAGATATTAGGGGTGGGTATTTACATCTTAACCCTTAAAACTTGTACAGAAATAGAATAGATACAAGGTACAACTGTGTGCTTGGGACCTGCATGTGTATATGAGACAGGCAAATACACCCATTTCTCATGAAAACACACAGCAGCCTTCAAGTTAAGGAAATAGCAGTGCTGTGTGACAGCAGTGAGCAGAAAGCTGGCTGCTCATTGACATGCAAGTGGCAATAGCAGGCATTCTGCTGTGCTTAAGGGATCCCATGACTGGTTTAACCACAAGCAGGTTATTAAAGTGAAACAAGGCTATTCTGTCCATTATGAAAATCACTGTCCTTTCCCTGTGAGTGGCACATCAAGGGCTATTTATATTTCAACCAACAACCAACAATAAATCTATATAGTGCTTCAAATACATTTCCTGGTTTGAAGAACAATAGCTGTTCAAAATCACTAGGTTACACAAGAAACTGAATCAAGCGGAAATAATCAAAATTCCAGCGTTTTGTGAATTCTATACAAACTGTTAAATCAGTCATAAGTAAAGCCCCTCAAAGCCCTGGAGTACAGTTTTTAAAAATCACATTTTGCAACCTAGAAATGCAGAGCCAATTGTAATAATAATAACTAATAGCTGCATGCAGTATTATCATGTCCTATATTTGTGATTTGTCATGTAATAGAAAATACTGCGAGTACTTACTATAAAGCTAGGTGTATTATATGCATTATAGCATTCAATTCTCACAATGGCCCTGTAAAGCAGATTTACTATAACCCACATTTTAAAGATGAAGAAACTCAGCCTTTAAAGAAGTTCAGTAACTTGTCATAACCAGAAACCCAGTGAGATGATGGGGGAAGATTTCTAATCCAGAATTCTGACCTTCACTGGATGGAGCTCCACAGATATTCACTGATAGAAATTGGAGTTCACCTAGTAAAAGACCATGGGGACTCAAGAAATTTTGCCCAAAGTTTAAAAATGTACAGTTTAATCTGTGGCAGCTATTAACTTTCATTTAAAAGTCACTGTTAAAGTTCAAGTTACCCGTAATAAACTCGACCATTCTTTCACTTTTGTATCCAACCAATATTTATTTGGCACTTGGTCATTGTGGGGCATATGCCAGGAACCTGGCTCTACACCAGTGGACCAGACAGATGTGGCTCCAATTCACAATTTGCAATCCATGCAGGAAAGGGATATTAAAATAATCATTTGTTACAATTATGGCAAGTATGCAGGAGTGAAAGGCCTCAAAGTAAGGAAAACAAGAAATAAGACCCAACCCACTCCAGGAAAGTCAAAAAAGCTTCTCTGAAGAACTAACATTTAAGGGGACGGAAGACTGGATGACCATTAACCAGATCCAAGAAAATTGGTGGGAGAAAAATTTGTCTTCAAGTCATAGAAATCCTAATACAAATTTTGCTTAAAACACTAAAAGGTATTTATTGGTCACTGAGATCTTAACAGCTTTGGCACAATTTGATCGAATCTCTAGCTTCGTTTCTCAAATACTCCAATTGTCCTTCCAAATTATATATTGGTTTCAGTCTCTTCATTTCTATCATGACAATGCTTACCAACAACAACCAGTGTTTGCTTATCACTTTCAGAGAAAGAAAATCCCCTTTTAATGCTAATTAAGACATCCCCCAAACCAAACCACTAACCAATTGATGCCAGAACCAACCACTACCGTTGAAAAGGGTAGATTCTGTGTACCTTTAGATTCTAGGGTGGGTCCTTTCCACCCAAACCACATGGGGGAGTTGTATATGGAAGAACTAACCATAATTACAACTCAAAGAGAAAGCTGTCTAGATAATGAGAAAAATATGTGCAAAAATCTTGGGTGGTAAGATCAGATGTTGGAGGATCTAATATAGGTCTAGTATGAAAAACAGAAAATGAGGAGGAGAATGACTTGAGATAAAGTTTCCTAGTTGGCAAATGGGGAGGTGGACAGATCTGTGCAGGAGCTTGAAAGCCATGTCACAAATTTTGGACATTATCCTAAGGTAAACGGCGAACTTCTATTTATGTTATGATCAAATGTACATATTAAAAACATCTTGGCTGGACATGGTGGCATATTTTTGTGATCCTGAAAGTCTGAGGCAGGAGGTTCTCAAGTTTGAGCCACA
Organism: Heterocephalus glaber; assembly: GCF_000247695.1. The sequence continues at coordinate 14,632,952 of NW_004624750.1, read as the reverse complement.
TCTGGGCAACTTAAAGACTTAGCAAAACATGGTGTTAAAATAAAAAATACAAAAGGGCTGGAGATGTGCCTTGGTATAAAGGCCCTGGGTTCAGTCCTTCATACTGCAAAACAAAACAGAATGTAAGCACCTGCAATGGTTCATCTTGACTATCAACTTGATTGGCTTGAGAGATTAGTAAAGCACCCTTCTGGGTGTGTTGGGGTAGGTCATGGAGCGTGATCTTGGAGACTATGTCTGGTCTCTAACCCCTTCCCCTCGGGCACTCTTCTGTGCTCTGCTTCCTGACTCCATGATCTGAGAAGCTCTGCTCCACCACTCCCTTTTGCCATGATGTTACTGCCTTGGAGCCATCCAGCCATGGATTGTACCCTCTGAAACTGTGAACCAAATTAAACCCCTCCTCCTTTAAATTATAAGTAGCAAATATTTTGTCCCAGAAACTTGATAGCTCACCAATACTGCATCTTTATAGAAGAGAAAAATTGATCATAAGTGTATATGTGTATGTGTATATATATATGTGTGTGTGTGTCTGTGTGTATGTGTTCACATGTGTATATACACAAACTATTTCTGAAAAATATACTAATGTGGTTGTTCATAGGAAGATGTCCTTGGGAGCTGGAGGACTTAACAGACAGAGTTATTTTCATTGTATGGACTTGAATTTGCCTTCTTTTTTTTTTTCTGTCTTCATTTGTTTTTTATTTTTTTAAGAAAAGTAAATTCAATGACTGTTCTGTCCACTCTATGAAGAGAAAATTGGAAGTAGGAAAGCATCTGGAAGACTAGTTAGGAGGCTTCCACAGCTGGCCAAGCAGGAGATGGCAGTTGGCTGAGCTCTGGACAGGACAGAAGCAGGATTTGAGCCAAGGCATCCTGAAGCTCCAGCTCTTCCCGTTGGCACCAGCACAACTGAGAGCTAAGCCTTGGGTTCCTAAGAGACTGGGGCAGAAAGTGACTGCAGAGCCAAAGTTTGTTCTTCCTTTTGTCCATTTTCTTGCACTTGATAGGTAAACTGGTATGTTGTTATCATGACGAAGAGGGTATTTAATGACTAAGCCCAGCTAATGCACTGCTGCCCATAGCTATCTTTTTTTAGGTGAGAACACGTAGCATCCACCCTCTTCTCATTTTATAAGATATAATCCATTGTCATTATTTACAGCTACCATGATGTGCAATAGAGCTCTTAGATTTATTCCTCCTATCTAACTGTAATAATGTATCCTTTGACCAATATCTCCCTAATCCCACCCCATAAACTCCCCAGTCTCTGGTCCCCATCACTCTATTCTCTTCTATATGGTCATCTTTTTGGATTCTACATATGAATGAAATTATTTGGTATATGTCTTTTTGTGTCTGGCTTATTTCATTTAACATAATAATATCCTCTAGATTCTTCTAGGTTGTTGAAAAAGATTAGGATTTCCTTTTCTCCTGGTGGAATAGAATTCCATTCTGTATAAGATAGTAAAACACTTTATGCATTCATCTTCTGAGGGACACCTAGGTTGATTCCATATTTTGGCTATTGTGAATAGTGTTCCAATCACATAAGAGTGCAGATGTCTCTTTGTCTTACTAATTTCATTTTTTATATATACTCATTAGTGGTAGTGCCAGATCCTTCAGTTATTTTTAAGCATGAGATTCAATATGGTAAGGAGGTCTGAGAAAAAGCCAGAGCCCAAGGAATGGTTATAACAGGATGACAAGGGCCTGGGGAAAGGGATCAAGTTTTTATTTGTGCAGAAGTGCAGACCTATGTGGTTTACCTGTCCTAGTGACAGCCCCAGTTGTAAAATTATTCAAAGGTAACACTTTTGAAAATGAGACTCTGCATCCGACCTGAACTCCTGATACCAAGAGTGTTGAATAAAATGGGGGCCTTGAAACTCCTCTATTTCCAGCAAGAAAGAGGAAATGTGCAGCTTCTGCACATCCTGCAGGCTGACTGCATGAGCAGGGGATGTACTGGGTGAACGCAAACCAAGCAATGTGATAGTATGCAATGTCCCCTCATTACTGGCCCCAGTAAATAAAGATATGATTACCAAAAGAAAGAGCAAACATCCATGGTAACTTTAGTGATGACTGTATGCCATTAGCAAAATTAGATCTGGAAAACCTCTGGCAGTTACATTAGTTAAGTTACACATGACCACAGTTGGTAACCTACCAGCGCCATGAAGGTGAAGCATATATATATATGTAGAATCATCGAGTGACCATTCAGGAAATTTTCATTTGTTTAAAATATGATAATGGCTACTTTGATGGGGAACCAGCAGGCATCAGTATACCTGGATGTCATTTTTTATACCATATTTGGAATTCTGGGGACTTTTCTGCCTTGTTTTGTGCCATCCAAGGACTTTGGGAATTGGAACTTCCGATCAGAAGGTAAGTTTCACCTTAAAGAGAGAACTACAATGAATATAAGACAGAATTAGGGGGAAGAAAATAGAAGGTATACAATCAAGACTTGGGAGAAAGAGAATAAGGGATAGGCCAGGAAAGGTCAGATGATAACTCCATCTAAATACTACTGTCCACTCTTAAGAGTTTCCTGGCTAATTTTGCCCCAAGGAAAACTAAACCAATCTATTCTATTGCACCCGGGCTTTGCTACTCATGGTCCTGTGGCAAAGAGACTGTACTATACACCATTTCCCTCACACGTTTATCATTTCACCCCGTAGGGCTGCTTCAACAGGAAACTCTATGATACCATGCTTCCATCCCACTAAACTTAATCCCTCTCCAAAATCCCCTTTTTATCCCTCAAACTGGATGCAATCACTCCTTTTGAACTTACTCTCATTTCAGGATTATATCTTGTCTCATTCACGGGTACATAAGAGCTTTGTAGTCACAAACAAGCCACCTGGGAACTGGGTTTAAACATTCACCACCTGTTCTGGTTTATATCTAGATGTTCCTCGAGAGCTGCATTCACTTATTTATAGGGTTTTTGCATGGTGATTGGATCATGGGGGCTCCACTGATGAGTTTATAGCTAAATGTGAAATTGGGAGGTAGAGCTTGGTCAGAGAAGGTGGGTCCCTGGGGGTGTGGCCTGGAAGGTTCTGACTCCATTCCCAGCTCCTCTCTTTGTTCTCTCTGTCTGCTTCCTGGCCACCATGCCATGAGCAGCTCTTCCCCACCCAGCCCCTTCCACCCTGCCTTGGATCCAGACAACTATGGACTAAAATCATGAGCTAATTACCCCCCTCCTCCTTTAAGTTGTGAGTGTTAGGTATTGTGTCCCAGTGAAGAGAAAGTGACTAAAACCCCACCTTTCCGGCTATGTGACATTGAATAATTAACTTATCCTTTCTGGGACTCTATTTCTTCATCTGCAAAATAATCAGGTGATGTATCTCATAGGGCTGCTGTGAGGAATAAATAGGTAAATATATCTAAATCTGGGGTGACTTATAAGCTCTTGTAGGAATTTATTATTACTATTACATCTGTACATAATAGTTATTAGTATATTTGTGCATCTCTTATTTAGATTACATGTATTTTAAATTATCTCAGTTTCCTTTTCTACATATATCTTGTTCTGTTTTGTGTGGTATTACAGAAAAAGTGGTCATTCATGAAGAAAAGAGATTCATTTCTTACAGCTCTGGCAGCTGGAAAGTCCGAGGTCAGGGTCTTGCTGTGTCATCCCGCGGTGCAAGGTGCAAAGTGAGAGAGCGCAGGTGCACACGAGAGCAACTAGCGATCCAAACTCATCCTTGCATCTGCTACCTTCTCCCTGGTAACAATTCCTACAATAACAGCAGCCTCCTCCAGGCCCCACTTCTCAATATCAGTGCATCAGAGACTAAGTTCCCAACAGGAACTTTGGTAGACACAGTCAAACCATAGCAACGCGGTGCATGCATCATCAATCACCGAGTAGCTAATCACCCCAACATTCGTCAGATTAAATCAACAGACATTTAACGTCTCACAACTGATAAGAGCCCAAAACCTGGAAATGGCTCACAGTCCTTCCAGAGATTGAGTTTTCATATTAAAGCTCAGTGGTATACACCTATCATCCCAGCCCTCTGGGAGGCTGAGGCAGGAGGACTGCAAATTCAGGCCAACCTTGGACAATTTAGTAACTTAGTGAGACCCTGTCTCAAAATCATAAAAAGGGGAAGGGTGTTGGGGATGCAGCTCAGTGTGAAAGCCATAAGTTCAATCCCCAGTACCACCAGGAAAATAAAATAAAAAGCTCATCTGGGGAAGGATCTAAGCTCACTGAGATGTCTGTTGGCAGGGCTTGGGTCCTCACTGGATGTCCCCTGGAGTAGTCACAGCATAGCTGCTGGCTGCCCCCCAAAACTGAGAGAAAAAGAACTACTCTAGAGTCAGTCTTTCTGTCACCTAATTTCAGAAGTGACAACCATCATTTCTGCTGTATGAGGTTTTAGAGGTGAGTCAGTACACCTGCCCACACTCGAGGAATACACTACACAGGAGCGAATCACAATGTAAAGGTACAGTTCCCAACGAGGAATGTCATCATATCGTATACCTAAAATGTACCAATAAACTTAATGAATGAAAAAAGAGCAAATTACAGGGTGTGATAGTCACAAGTGGCCATCTCAGAGGCTGCCATCCACACACGGGAAGAAATCAGTGCATGCAGTATGCATTCATTGTGCTACGATTGCTGGATATTCTTTATAACTCTGAAACATCACCCATCTAATGGGCTGAACAGGAGACCTGGATGGGAAATAATATCTCACTTGTTTATTTTTTCATTTAATAAACACTGGCTGGCTTCACTTTTATGTCAGAGGTTATAGAAAGACCTAGGGATACTAGATTTTAAAAATTAAATTTGGGGGAGTAGAGAGAATCCAGCCTTTCTCGTTTAACAAGTAAGGGTACTGAGATCCAGAGCTGAAAAACAGACGCAGCGGGAGTCACACATAGCATAGCTGGCACCAGCACACATACATTCCATCTCTCCCAGGCCACAGGTGGGACACGACTGCTATAGATGCTTATGATTTCATTAAATTCAGACATTCTATTAGAACATCCTTTAAGAAGATACAAATTATAATCTCTGAAGTTCCCACATTCCTAAAATAGAATTTTGCTAGCTCTGTTTTTCCCTTCTCCTCTATTGTCTCTTGTATTTCACTGAAGTGCTAGCACATCATCTGAGAGATACAACACATTAGGCATCACCTGAGTTAGACACCTTCAGAAAGAACAGGTGCTATTCTGTTGCAGACACAAACAACTGACCTCCAAACCATCCAAGCTACAGTTCTCTTTGCTGCCCTATGGAGGCTGATGTTTCCTTGTTTCCTTTTGCTTCCCTCCCACTGAAAAGCAATGTATACACGGGGTAAATTCAACAATACCACTTTCCCCTCCTGCAAAAATAGAATAATCCCTGCTCTATTCGTGCTTGGAAATGGAATGCACTTCAAGAGGCAAATACAAGCATTTCTTGTGATATAAATAGGCTCCATCATTTCAAGGAGTGGTGTTGAAACCGAAACATTGACAGGTAATTATCAAAAGTACCTTAGAAAAGCAAGTTTCTGTGGGCAATAGCAGCAATTTATTATTATTATCGTTGCTAGCTTCCCTGATGGTCTCCATTTATGATTCGAGTAATCTTATCTCTTTTGATGAATCTACCTTTTGTTTTTCATTAAGGTGTCAATGCGTTAGACAAAAGGTCTGCTGAGTACAACAAAACCCATAGTCACCAAACAGAGGAAAAACAGAACTTTACACCTGCAAGACAAAACACATTGTCCTTGCAGGATGAAAATATATAAGTTAGAAAGCACATGTACACACACATGCATGCATTCCATCACACACACACACATACACACACACACACACACACACACATATTATTCTTGACTGTCCTGGAGATTATATTAGGAATCTTTTAACCAGGTTAAAGTGAAATATGTCAGGGTTGACAGTTTAAGACCATACTTGTTGGAAACCAACAACTTTCTGCTCCTGCTGACATCTTTGTGTCTATTTCCTGACAATCTTGGTGAACCCCAAGGCTGCTATGCAAAGAGTAAGAATTTCCTGCAAAAATGTTCAAGACCCTTTCTCCATTTACAGATTCTAAGTTGCACCTGACATGATTCAAAGTATTATTTATCTCTATACTGTCTGTCCCAAGGCTTGAGCAGAGAGAGGTCATAATTCAACAGAGTCAGTAGGGGAATGCTGTGGATATATCATAGGAACAAGCCGAAACCCACAGTGGGAACTTAGGCAAGCCTTTCAATAGGACCTTAAGAATCATAGCCAGGTTTGGTGGTCCACATCTATAATCCCGGAAAACTGCTAGGCTGAGGCAAGAGAATGGTGAGTTTCCATCCCATAGGGGCACTTAGTAATTGTGGTGATTACAATGGAGTGCCAATTTCATTGGTTTTTGGATCCGCCCAAAAGATTGGTACAGCACACTTGGAGACATGACCTTGGGGTATTACATATGGCAGGCTTTAAAGGCCTTTTAGGTTGGATTATACTAAACAAAAGGGGGATAAACAGATTTTTTTTAAAAAGACAAGGTCAAAGGAAGGAAAATCAAATCAATGCTCTTTTTAAAACAGAAAACAATAGTAGAAAAGTTGATTAACAGGGACAGTATGGTGTGTGTGTGTGTGTGTGTGTGTGTGTGTGTGTGTTCAGAAACACATGCAAAACAGCAGACCAAACACATATCCTATCCCAATTCAATTACTGTGATATGATCAAATAAATAAAGATGTTCTTAACAGCCTTGCAAAACAAGAAAGAATGATGTCAACAACAAAGACATTATGATAATCTTAAAAATAAAATACAGAGCAAATAGCATTGAGTTCTTCACACTGCAAGAGCAGGGAAGAACACATAGGATAGAAGAGGTGTGACGATGACAGGGACCATGGGAACTTCAGGCAGAAGGAAGCCAAGGAGCCACTGTCTGGTTGGTTAATTGTCACAGTGCTTTTAGAACCACTCAGTTGCTCTGCCAGCCCCCACTTCCTATAATTACGTGCAGCAAGAGAGAAGCAGTTGCCCATAGTCTTGACCAGATGAGTGTGCACTTTGAAACCAAAGAGATAGGCCAACCTTTGTCACAGGTATCTAGTGATGGTCTTCAGATGGGCTGGAAGCTCAGACTTCCTCCTAATAGTCCTCTCTGTCGTTTCGCAAGTCACTGCCCACAAGCTCCTATAACTTCAAATAATTCAAATGAGCTTTCAAAGGTATCTTCCAACACCACTAAGGCACCAAGATAAGGAAAGATACAGGACCTAAGAAAGCAAGAAAAAAAAAATAAAACTGCATTGTTCACTTTAATTCATTTTAAATCATTGATGCATACTACAAAAGTTATTATTTTTATTATAATTTGCAATTAAAATTTCAAATGGGGTATTACATATGGTCCTGGGTCCCTTTCTCTCGGCCACTGTTCCCTGTGTTTCTTCCTGACTACCATGATCTAAGTCTCTTTTCTCCCCCACATCCTTCCACCTTGGAGCAAGCCAACCATGGACTGAATCCACTAAAACTATGAGTCAAATTAAACTTCCGTTCCTTTAAATTATGGGTGTCAGGTATTGTGTCTCAGCAACAAGAAAAGGAATACAGTGACTTAGCAAGACCCTGTCTCAAAGGAAAAAAATTAAAAGGTCTTGGAATATAGTTCAGTGCAAAGGCTCTGGGTTCAATTGCAGTACTCCAGTACCACAAAAAAATAAGCAAATAAAAAATAAATAAATGATCAACCCATTCCTTCTGAGATGTTTGAATTTTTATCTGCCTAATATCCTGGGCTAGTAAAACAATCTTGGAGAGTTGTCAAGACTAATAACCATAATATCCTCAATGAGGAAGGAGGAATGGAATTTCCCCTGTGCTCAAGGCCAAAACTGTTTAATTTTTTTTTAATTCACAAAACACTTAGAATTAAAAGAAAAGATCATGTAAACTCAATTCCCTCTATCCTCAACATAGAGAAGTTATTAATCTTATATGTCCAGAAAGGAAAGAAACAGAAAAGCTCAAATTTTTAAAAATATCCAGAACATAAATTTTCAGATAATCAGGAAAAGCTATTTTCTACTTGTCAAAAATCAATGGTACACATATTCTGGATAAATATTTTGTTACCAAACCATAACTAGCGATGGAGTTTGAAATATACTGTACTTACTGTATAGCACACTGAAACCTAGCCAGTTCCAACAAAAAACATGAAAGTATAAACTAGAATTTTATTTTTCCCACTCTCATTGTATGTGTACTCAATCAAGAAAAGCAAATATTTAAAACCAAAGAGCAAAACTAGAAATTCTGTCAATTGTAATATTCCTGTTTTGTTTCCCCAGAGTATGTTTGTTTATTGATTCATTCTCTCAACAAGCATTCATAGAGCTTCTCTTTTGACTAAGCCCTGCAATAAGGAAGGAAAAGATACATAAGCTACTCGGAGCCCGTTCCCAGAGGATCTCGCTTCCCAATGAAGTGACACACTCCTAAGCAAGTGCTCAACTCCAAGTGCCACCTAACTGAACAAAACAACATCACTGGGATCCAACATGCTGAGCGGCATGGTCTTTACAGAGATGGCGAGCCTTAAAATACAAGTAAGAATTGGCCTGTTGGACAAGAATGGGAGGTCCACACCTGTTTCAGAGGGGCTGATGCAGTTCGCTGATCATAGCACAGTACACATAGGGACAGACAAAAGAGTCAGTAGGAGATGAGGAAAGGCAGGGACCAGCCTTTAGCTGACTCATACTTCAACACTAAGGTGTTTAGATTCTACCCTCTATGCAATAGAAAGCCATCAGGAATTCTTAATGAGAAGATATTTCTTTTATTTTCATTAAATAATTCAGGTGGAATCACGGAGGATAGGTGTCTTAGTTACTTTTTTGTTGCTGGGACAAAATACCCAACACTCACAAGGTAAAGGAGGAAAGATTTATTTTGGCTCACAGTTTGAAGTTTCAGTCCATAGTTGGGTGGTTCCAAGGCAGTGCAGCATGGCAGAGGGGCATGGCAGAGGAGAAACAGTCCATAGCAGGGTAGGCAGAAGGCAATCAGACTTCCTTCTTCTTTCTCTTTTTATTCCATTCCGGCTGCAAGCCTACTGGTTGGTACCACCCACATTCAGAGTGGGTCTTCCCTCTTCAGTAAGTCCATCGTCCACACCCCAAACCGTGCTAACCCAATCAGTGGACTAATCCAGTATCACACACCCATGATCCAGTCACTCCCAAAACCCCCACCTACAAGTACAGGAGGCTTTGTGAGGATGTCTAGATATAAGCCATAACCATGGGTGAGAAGGTCAAGTTACTATCAGTATTTCAGATTGCTGCCCAGGATGCTCTGAACCTACACCAACTATGGTGGCGCAAGCTAGATCCTATATTGACTAGATCTCCCCTTTTGATAGTGTCTATCCCATTTGCCCTTATTATCTCCTACTCAATCAGTCATTCCATCATTCTCCAAGCATTTACTCAGTCCTTACTAAATGTCAACACTGTGGTGGGGGCTGGAGAACCAGGGACACACAAGGCAGTGTGTGACCTTGGCAAAGCTGACAGTTCAGCGGTACAGACAGATGTGTTTAAATACAATTGCAACAATGTGCAGTAAGAAAGAAAATGGGAAGCCATGGAATGGACTAATTATGGGACCTTCTCTGGGGAAGTAACACTTAGGCTGTGACATAAAAGATGAGCTCAATTTTAGCCAAAGAGCATGTGTTGAAAGTAGAAGGAGGAAGAGACAGATACATTGTCCAGCAAGTGGGGAATAACCCAGAGGCAGGAGAAAGCATAACACTTGAAGGAAGTGAGAGAGTTTCACATGCCTGGAGAGTTGAATAAGCTGGAGAGATGGACTGGAGTGAGAGCCCACAGGGCCATGCTAGCCATGTGCTAGCAAACACATGAGGCTCTGTTACAGAAATAAAACTCTAAAGCTTGTTACTTTAACCAACAAAAATTTATTTCTCGGTCAAATAAACTATAATGCAGATCAAGGGACACTCTAGGGCAGTTCTCCATCTTCATAAGACACACAGAATCTCAGTACCTTTTAATGTTGCCATCTCAGTATGTGGCCTTCATGGTTATCACAGCAGATGAAGACCGTGTATGGAAGTGGCATATGCTTTGACCCAGAAATGACACACTCAACCCCTGCTAGTCATAACTAGCCACAAAGGCCCAACTGACCATAAGAGCGACTAGAAAATGTAGGAAGCATGTGGATCATTTGGGGATTGCCAAAGTCTCTTCCAATGCATGAAAAGAGCAGTAGGCTTTATCCTGAAGGTAATGGAGAACCAAAGAACCTTAAGCAGGGGACCGGCCAGGGTCAACGTTGTGTTGGAGAAATTACCCTGGCTACATTATGAAGAGTGTGCTGGCAGGACAAAGAGAGACCACTGAAGAGGATTTTGAAAGGTTCAAGTATAAAATGGTAGTTTCATGTACATCTAAATCTAGTTATGTTTATAAAGATCCTAACAAAGAATTGGTTTAAGCTAGTACTTACAACAAAGGAGAATTTTCTTAAGAATAACAATAATATAAACAATTAGCTGAGTTTACCTTGTAGTTTAACAGATTATAAATAGCTGGATTTTTCTCCATAGGTTTAGGGAGAAGGGTTGTTGGAATGGTGAAACTGGGTGAGGAATTCCTGCAGTTATCTGATGGAGTATTTTGAAGGTGAGGGTAATGCTGAGATCAAGGAAGTATACAGAGCTCAGATTTAGATGGCAAGCTGGGTAATAAATAAGAAAAGATAGATGATTTTCCAGAACCAGGCCTCTGGGTAAGAGTCAGGATCAGGGAAGAAATCATCAGCAAGGTCAAGAAATGGGAACTACAAATTACTCTTACATACTTTCAGGAACCTGGTAACTTTCAGGCATGGCTGCAATTACAGAACTAGAAACAGCATGGGCAGTAAACATGCTTCTCCAAGTCATTTCTTCATCAGGCATCCTCTTACCGTGTCTGGGTAGAACTCTTAATTCACACATTTCTCCCACTTTTCCCTATTTTAGTAAAATAATTTAATTCACTCTTGGCCCCTAGCATCAAGCCTTCATGATTCTTCCTTCGCCTCACATCCAATTCATCCCATGGTCTTTGACTCCGCTCTGAACTCCGGCCTGATCCCATTCATTTCGCACATCTATCCTCGTCTAGTTCATGCCATCACTTTCTCTGAGCACAACCACCACTTGCTAACTGGCTCCCACCTTCTGTTCCTGCCCCCCACGATATATTCACACAGCAGTGACAGTGGTCCTTTGGAAACATCAATACGATCCCATTACTCCCTTTTGGCGGTTCTGAATGCCGATTAGAATAAGCCCTTGTCCTACAAGTCCTTTCACATCTGGCCTCTGCTCCCTCTTCTCATTACATCTCTAAAGTTTCCTTTTATCCATTACTCTCACCCTCTTTTTGCTCCCCAAATGTGCCAAGCTGATCTTGGAGCTGTTGCACTATCCCTTCCTTCCACTTGGAATCTCTTCTTACTGATCCTTCCATGACTGTGTCCTTCTTGTGCAGTCCTCAGCTTAAATATTGTCTCCTTAGGCCACCCCGAAACACCAAATAGGAAGGAGCCACTTCTTATAAAACAGTGAATCTATTTTGATGCTCTATGAATACCTTTTACTCCCTAATATTTTCTTCCTACATTACTTCCATGATGCTATTATTGTATCGTTGTTTGTGGTCTGTTTCTTTTACTACTTTCCATCTTCTAATGTTAGTCCAACCCAATCCACCTTGGTCATTGCTGCATCCAGTGCATAGAAACAGGTCTTATTGCATAGTAGGCCCTTCGCTTCTAGTTTGATGAAAAAATAACTGAGTGTAGAAATGAACAAATGAGTGAATTGTTCCTGCTTTCCTGTATCTTCACTCTCTTCCTCTTCACTGTCTTCTTTTCCTCAGCCTAAAACATTGTTCAAATCTCCTGCATCATTTAAAAAGCAGCATCCTTTCTTAGTCTCCCCTAGCTTTCCTTCATCCATTCTCCTTGCTCGTTTATACAAACCTTTAAAATCTACACTTTACAATGGTCATATCTCCTTTTCTAGCTTCTGATCTTCAAACCCATAGAAACTATTCCAGGTAAAGAAACAACTAATCTCCACACTGCCAAATCAAGTGGCTGTTTTCAGTCCTGACCTTGTTACATCTTATACTACATGGTATGGCATCTCTCCTTCCTTCAGTATTCTTCCTCTCTCATGTCATCCTCTCTTAGTTTTTCAAATGCCCCCTAAAACAGATTTTTTAAAGCTGTATTTCTAGTCTATAACCTTTTGTTCCAGTCTATATACTTGGATATTGTGCACTCACTTTAAAATCAGCATGACTCTTCTAGAACAGCTTGGGCCAGGGTAAATTGTCCTTTCTTTGGTATGAGGCCAAAGAAACAGAGGCAGGCAGGTAATTGCACAGACGACAATTATATTGGGAGAGTTTACTGACAGATCTGTGTAGACTTGGCAGTGGTAAGACTAAGTGTTTCTCCCAAACTGTGGAAGAAGGAGGGAAATCTAAACTGGTTAGGACAAAAGTGACTAGCTTTTGAGTGACCTAGCTGCAATGTACTTGAGTTAATTTAAACTAGTATCAAAGAATCAAGCATGTTCCTAGAGTCAGAGTCTGACTGTAAATCTCCACATACCATGCTAATGGTTTTATCTATTTATAGTTTGCCTGGAAACTATGCAAGAAAAACCAACTAGGGTTGCTCTAGGGGCGATTGTGACTCAGGATGGCTGAAGTCATGGTGAGCTGGATCTATGCAATGCCTGAATCTATCAGGTACATGTGAATACCCCTGTTTTAAAGAAGGGCACTGGGAGTCAGAAGTTAGACATTTTACCTAAAAGCGGTTAACTAGCGAATGACAGGACTAACCTTTAAATAGAATTATCCCAGACACCAAAGCCCATTTTGTTCTATCATGTCCCCTTGTCATTACAATAATCTGAAAATAGCCAAAATATCTTTCTACAGACTAATCCCATGTATTATGGGATGGGACTATTAGAATCCATTATTAGAAGGCTTTTGAAGTATGTTTAATAGGAAAATGCTTACGACATATGTTAAAAATTTTTTAAAGTCAGAAAAAAATGATACATATAGTAAGAGACTCATTTTCCAGAGTTATGATTAGAATAAAATCTGGAAAGAAACAAAAAACATTACATATTATCTTTGTATGGGAAGATTATAGTTTAAATAATCTGTGTTTGTCCACCACCTCCTGTATCCATCCTTGTATCAGTCTCCCAGTGTCCTTTTGGAGAGTCACCTCCTTCTCATAAGTGCATCTTGGTGACATGATAGTTGAGGTCCCTTGTTCACCGTTGCAGAAGTTAACCAATATCTTTGAAGTTAACCATTGGTGCCTTGCCTAGATTCTTTTTATCACTAGCTTGGTACAAACCAAGGAGCTTATGACATCCAAAAATGAACTACCAAGATTCTTCAGCTAAGTTATATTAAAATAGAAAAATGATAAATTTCATTCAGTCTTATAATGGTAACTACCCACAGAAATCAAGTTCTTACACAACAATCCCTAGAGATTTTCTTCTTACTACACTTAAACTGGTTCTCTGTCCTGTCCATTCTGGAAGCTTCCTAATAATCCTTTTAATAAGGATTATTGAAAGGATTATTAATATGACACCTTATTGGCTAAATTAGTTCTTATTAGTTTCCATTACTTATAACCAAAGAATTCTCATTGTTTCATATCTGTATTTCCTATTTTTCTAAAATATATATATGTCTTGCCTTTATATTTAAAAATAGAGAAATGGAAATTAAACATCTACCTCTAAAAATAGTAAAATGTATTGGTCTGAAATACATGTATCTATAAGAAACCTGGGTTAAATGAGTAGCTTGATCTCTACTGATTCCTGATTGCTTCCAAGTTAATCATTCCTCTCCACACTGTTATTTCACAGTGACAGCAGATCAATAGCATTACCTTCACATACAAACAGAAAACATTTTGATGTGTCTTTTTAGTAAGTCAGTGGATGCTAAGAGCTTACCAAAGCAAGAATTGCCTTATATAGAACAGAAAATATATTTGTTTATTCATCTGATATATTTATTTAGTGCTTTCCCCATGTCGATCAGTGGGTATACAGAATGAATAGTACACAGTTTCTGTTCATTAGGTCTTCTCACTGTAGGGCCAAGCAAATGCATAGCAGCCAGATTACAATAAAATTCAGAACCATTAACGAGATGCAGACAAAGTGACAGGGAAATTAGACAAAGAAAGAAATGAATTATCTGTGAAAGAAGAGAATGGAATTAACATGAGAAAATGAAAAAATGGAAACAAAGTCTTTGTAAATAGAAAGGGGCAGAGGGGTTGAAGGGAGGGCAGGGGAATGGGGAAAAAATAAGAACCAAGAGAGATTACGTAAAGGTACAAATCTCCAATGGTGAATGTCATTATATTGTATACCTCAAATGTACCAATAAAATTAATTTAAAAAAAAGAAATGAACTCCTTAACGATTCTAAATGCAAGAAAGGAAACAACGAAGACCCAGGCCTTACTGTATTCACTAAAAAGGATGCTATACCTAGCTGTGAACACACGAATTTGCAGAAAGAAAGCTCATTCCAATAAGAAAGCTCACATAGCATGACATTACCATTTTAGTGGCAAAATAATACTGAAGGTTCTAATTTCTATTTCTTTTAAAACTACATCTAATAAATTGTGGATAAACATAACTTAATGTTCAATTATTTTAAAACATACAGTTATGTCCTTACCATCAATTTATTTTAGTAAAATAAAATTAAAAATTCACCATTGACATCTCCTTCTAGTCAACCCCACTGGTATTCAACTTTTCCAAAATCCAGTTCCAATTTTCCTCAGCATTAGAGGTGCTAAGAGATTACTTAGACTTTCCCTCTGAAGGACCCACCCAGATGCTGTCTCTTGATCACACTTTGTGTAAGATGGACAGGCTTCTCTTATGTGTATCTTCACATCAGTCTGTACCTACTACAGGTTTCTTTCTCAGAGGACATGATCTGACATCTACCCACACTGCCCACCTTGGCCAAGATTGTGATTTGCTGTATTACAGCTTCATTATAGGTTCACATGTGAATAGATCTCCTCAAGAAAAAAAACTTGCAACAAAAAAGAATAATGATCCTACTTGTAGAAATTTTGAAGATTTATAGAATAATAAAGCCTAAAGTCCTATATCTGGAAATTCTAATTTAATAGATCTGTTGTGAGGTTTCAGACAAATTTATGCACATAGATGAAAAACATTTTTAAGTTTCTGTTTTTACCAATACATGTTTGTAGTACCTAATGTTTATGTTCATTGTGAGGTGTTCGTAAGAGTACATAACTCATCTTAATGCCTTTCATAACCCTTCCCTGAGGCTCTATCTACTTTTCCTACTTCCATATCTTGGTCCCTTTCCCAACTGCAAAAGATCTCTCTCCCAGTTTCCTATTTTCTATCTCTTACTTTGCTCTTTAAATTATTTATACTTTGGATTTTTCATATAAGAGAAATCATGTGATATTTAAGCTTATGTGTCTGATGTGATTAACAGTATTGGTCTCAATTTACACCCATTATCCTGTAAATGATTTAAATTTATCCTTTTATATGGCAGAGTGGTATTCCACTGTGCATGAATACCACTGTTTCTTAATCCTGTTATCTTATGATGGACATACAGGCCACTTCCAAAATTTAGCTACTATGAATTGTGCTGCCATAAACATGGGTATGAGTGTATCATTGTAATATGATGTCTGCAACTCTTTCAACTCTTTCATACCTAGAAGGGAAATAGCTGAGTCAAATGGAATTTATAGTTTTAGTTTTGGGGAAATTTCCATACTGATTTCCTTAGTGGTTGTATGAATTCATGCTCCCATCAGCAATGTAGAAGGGTTCTTTTCTCCCTGCAGCCTCCTCAGAACTTGTTATTGTTTGATTTCTTGATAATAGCCATTCTTCCTGGAGTAAGATGGAATCTCAGTGCTGTTTTAATTTACATTTCTCTAATGTTCAGTGATGTTGAACATCTTTCATGTATTTATTGGGCATTTGTACTTCTAATAATTGTTGATTCATTTCACTTGCCTATATTTTTATTGAGTCCTTTTTTTTTTTGAAGTCTAATTTTTTTTAGTTCTTCATATAGTCTAGATGTTAGTTTTCTGGCAAATTTTTTTTTCCCATTCTGCAGGTTGTCTCTTCACTTTATTGATTGTTTCCTTTGTGTGCAGAAGATTTTTAATTTGATATAATCCCATTTGTTAAGGGCCAGGGATTTAGCTCAGTGGTGCCATCGCCTGCTTGCCTTGAAAGTCCAAGGTCCTGAGTTCAATCCCTGGTACCAAAAAAAAAAAAAAAACAACCCAGGAGTCAAATCCCATTTGTTAATCTTTGATGTTATTTCTCGTTCCATTGGGTTCTGTTTGGAAAGTGCTTGCCTATGCCTATGACTTGAAGAGTTTTTACCTAGTTTATCTTCTAGCAAGTTAAGTGGTTCCATTTTAATATTTAGATCTTTGATTCATTTTGATTTTAGTTGAGCACATGGTGAGAGACATAGGTTTAGTGTCAATCTTCTTTCCCATTTTCCCAGGACCATTTGCTAAAGAGGCTATCTTTCCTCCAATGTATGTTTTTCCCCCTTTGTCAAAGATCAAATAGCTGAATTCCTGAGTGTCTGGAGTTATTTCTGTGGCCTATATTCTATTCCATTGATCCATATATCTATTTTATGCCAGTACCATACTATTTTGATCATTGTAGCTTTGTAATATTACTTCAAATCTGGGATTATGATGCTTCTTCTTTTCTCTTATTTCCCAGAGTTACTTATGCTACTCCTGCTCTATTCTGGTCCCATAGGAAGATTTGGATTGCGTTATCTAGCACTGTGAGGAATGCTGTTGGTATTTTGATTGGAATAGTACTAAATCTATATATCAGTTTTGGAAGTATGGCCATTTTGTCAGTAATGGTTCTGCCTATTTCCAGGAACAGTGGATATCTTTTCATTTTCTGATGTCCTTATTGATCTCATTTTTTAGTTCTGTAGTTTTCGTGTAGAAATTTTTCATTCCCTGAATTAGATTATTTCCTAAGTATTTATTTTTTCTTGATGCTATTCTGAATGGTATTGTTTTTCTATCTTGGTAGATTTCTTTCTAATTTCTTTCTTGGATTCATTATGATGTACAGGAATGCTATTGATTTCTGTGTGTTGATTTGTATTCTGCTACATTACTGAATTTGGTTATTAATTCTAGGAGTCTTTTGGTGGAATTTTTTGTGATTTCTGTACAGAGGATCATATCATCTACATATAATGACAATTTGATTTCTACCTTTCTTATGTGTGTCCTTTTTATTTCTTTCTCTTGCCTGATTTCTTTGGCTAATGTTTAAAGTATTAAATAGAGTGGTAACAGTGGACATCCCTATTTTGTACCTGATTTTAGAAGGAAAGCTTTCAACATTTCCCCAATAATATAATTTTGGCAGTTGGTTTGTCATAAATAGCTTTTATCAGACTGAGATAAGGTCCTTCTATACCTATTTTCTTCAGAGTTTTATCATGAATGGATGTTGGATTTCTCAAAGGTTTTTTCCACATCTATTGAAATGATCACGTGATTTTTGTTCTTGCTTCTGTGTACATGGTGTATTGCACTTACTGATTTTCACATATTGAACAATACTTGCATCCCTGGGATGAAGCCTACTTGGTCATGATGTATGTCTTTTTATGATTTGTTACATTTTGTTTGTCAATATCTGGTTGAGGATTTTTGCATCTATGTTTATGAGCAGGATTGTCTTCCAGGTACCTTTTTTGGTTGGGTTCTTGTTTGGTTTTGGAATCAGGGTAAAGTTAGCTTCCACAAATGAGTTTGGAAGTATTCCTTCATTTTTAATTTCATGAAAGTATTAGAAGAGTATATCTTCTCTGAAGTTCTTATAGAATTCAGCAATGAATCTATCAGGTTCTCGGCTTTTCTCAGGTAGTAAATTTTTTATTACTGCATCAATTACATTTCCTGTTATTATATTGTTCAGAGTTTTAATGCCTATTTGGTTTAGTTTTGGCAATTCATATGTGTTAAGGAATCTGTCCATTTCTTCAAGATTTTCCAATTTTTGAAGTATAATTTTTCATATTAGTTGCTAAAAATCTTCTGGATTTTGGTAGTGTCTGCTATGATACTGCCTTTTTCATTTCTAATTGTATTGACATGGGTCTTTTTTTCCCTTCTTTTGGTAAGTTTGGCTATGGGTTTGTCTACTTTGTTTTTTCTGTCAAAGAAGCAGCTCTTCAAGTCATTGACTCTGTATTTTTTAAACTTTGAATTGCATTAATTTCTGCTCTGATCTTTATTATTTACTTTCTTGTACTAGGATTTGGTTTGGACTGTTTTTGTTTTTCTAAGTATCTTAAAATACATCATTAGGAACTTTCTGGGCCACCATACCACCACCCCCAACACCAAGGAGCAGGGCTGCCCCCAGTGTAGAAGAGATGAACCTTCTGGGCCACTGTATGACTGCTTCCAGCTCCAAGGAGCAGAGCTACCCCTACTACAGAGGAGGTGAACTTTCCAGGCCTCCATACCAACACCCCCAGCACTGAGGAGGTGAGCCACACAACCGCCAACAGCACAGATTCCCCTTTTTCCCCACCTTGAAATGAGAAGACATGTAAATAAGACTCAAAACCAGACTTTCAGATCACCTAAAGAAACCACAAAGAGAAACGAAATGGAACAGTCTGATACACAACCACCTAAACTCCCTGAACTGGCAATGAAGGAGGATCAGGAAAAATTGAAATCAGAAATAATTTCTCAGATAATAGCAGACATTGTGCCCATAGTGCAAGATATGATTATTAATCTAGAGAGGAGCTGAGGAACATGATTTCCCAACATAGGAAACAAATGGAATCCATAAAACAGATGCAAACAGATTTCCAGGAGATTAAAAACTCCACTGAAAACTTACCCAGCAGAATGAGCCAATGTGAGGACAGAATTTCAGATATAGAAGATAAGATTGCAATTAGTGACCAGGAAA
>NW_004624750.1:14519968-14605977 GCF_000247695.1 Heterocephalus glaber | reverse complement strand
CTTGGAAGCAGCCCAATTGCCCATCATCTGGAGACTGGATGAAGAAGACGTGGTTTTTTTTATAAAGTGGAGTATTTGTCAACTATTAAAATGAGAAATTAGAGACATTTATAGCTAAAAGGATGCACATTGAGCCAATAGTCTTAAGTGAAATAAATAGGACACACATGTGTACATACTGAATAGTTTCTCTAGTGTGAGAAACTGAAAGCATAAATAAGGGCTAAAAGGTGTAATAGATAATGTGACATAGGAAGAAAAGGGGCAAAGGGGAAGTGGGAGGGGTAGGGGAAAGGAAAGAAGGGCATGGAATTAATATGAGAAAATGAAAAAATGGGAACACAGTCTTTGTAAACAGGGAGGGATGGTGGGGTTGAAGGGAGGGCAGAGTCATTAAAAAAATTATTAGGTTATTTATTTGAGCTCACTCTCTTTCTCCAATGTGACCGTCTGCAGCGATAAACTTACAGCTTAGGACCACTTTTATTATGTCCTATAGGTTTTGGTATTGTAGCAGCATTATCATTTTATTTTAAGAATTGTTCAATTATTTCTTTGATATCTTTTAGGACCCATGATGTATTCAGAGGTGTGTTATTTAATATCTAGATATTTGAAAATTTTCTGATTTTTTTTGTGTTTGATTTCTAGTTTTAATGTGCTATGATCTGATCGTATATACAAGATGATTTCAATCCTTTTGTATTTACTTAAAAAGCCTTTTTGGACTAGGATTTGGATAAAGTTCCATGTATTGCTGAGAATATGTGCTGCTTTGTTGTAGGTTTGGACCCTCTGTAGATGTCTAGTAAGTCCCTTTTTTCAAAGGTGTAGTTCACCTCTGATATTTCTTTGTTAAGTTTTTGTTTAGTTGATCTATTTGTGAAATTGGGGTGTTGGGGTTAATGACTAATTGTGTGTTTTTTTATGTCTAGTATTGTTTGTTTAATAAAGTTGGAGTTTTTAAGAAAAAAAACTTCCTTGAAATATACTCATATTATGAGAGAAACTTGGTTACCTAAGGAACGAAGAAGTAAATAGTCATTGCATCTTAGCCCCAATACACCCAAATAAACTTCAAGCAAAAGTCAACCCTGATTGCAAATAGATAGATAGATAGATAGGTAGATAGATAGATAGATAGATAGATAGATAGACAGACAGACAGACAGACAGATAGATAGATAGATAGGTAGATAGATAGATAGATAGATAGATAGATAGATAGATAGATAGAGATAGAGAGATAGCGAGATGAGAAAAAGGCCAGATGTAGAGTTCTTTGAGTCTATTGTCCTCTACTTTCCTTGTTTCTGGATTTCCAGGATCAGTTTTAACCCTCACAGGAGCAATTAGAAAATAATGACAAAGGATAAATCTCAGAATCAGTCTGTGTTGACTACCAGACACTGACACAAACAGTAATATCTTGCATAAGTTATTAAATGATCCTGAACCTTAGCTTCTTCATCTAAGAAGTGATACAAAGATAATGACTTCATTGCAGGGCTCTTGAAATTTAAGTGGTGTCACATATCAATCTCATCTGACTCACAGAAGATGTTCAGTGATTAACTGCTATGACTACACTTGGAGTCATGTTCTTGCCAATAGTAGCAGCACACCCAACCTTGCCTCCTCCCAAAATAACACATGACTCAAAAAGATTCCTTCTTTTCTTTTCCAAACCTCACAATAAACAAGTATGTCTATGCCTTCTTTGATGGTCGTCTATATCCTAATTCACATCAGATGATGGCTTCATGCTAGAAGCACCTCTGAGAAGATACTTAGAGAGCCGACATGTGAATTTGCAGGAATATCTGTTGTGCCCCCAAGCTCTGTCACGCCAGACGTTCCAGAATAACTGGCACTGCCAAGTGACTACCACATTATCCACATCAGGTGTTGGTGAGCACACAGGCTTCAAACGAAGGGCACACAGGGTGTGGCCTCAAGTCTCACCACATGCACACCCCCAATGGTTCTGTGTGGCCCTTAGGAGTGGAGGCATCTGTACCAATGACTGTACCCTACGGAGGACTGTCACTTCCTGTTTTTATATTCATCCTGAGTTCAGGCAGGAACTGTAACCACATTTGTTATAGATCAGTATTCTTAAAATTGGAAAACAGGAAGGTTAAGAAGGATTTAGAAATCACACAGCCTAACATTTCTCAAGGTGTGCATTCTGTGAACCACTTATGGAATCTCTAAAGATGGGACCAGAAACCTGCATTTTTAAGCAAGAATTCCAGGGAATTTTGAAGCACTGTCAACATCAAAAAATCACTGAGCTGGCCCAAATAGCCTCATTTCAAAGTGAATATGTTAAAGCCCAAAGGATATGGATGAGTTGTCTAAAACAGTGTCACTGAGCAGCTCCCAGAGGTTACAATCAAAGTGGCTCTAAACATGGCCCCATTATCCCCTGGAAGTAAAGTCACTCCTGACAGAAAATCACTGTCTAAAGTCACAGTATTAGTCAGAAGTGGAGACAGCCAGCATAAAAATGACCTGATTCACAGTCCACCAATGTCCCTTCATTTGCTGGCTCCTCTCTTGCTGTGAGAAGCAGAGCAAAGTGGAAGGAGAGATACTCAGGCCACAAAGGCCACAGGGTAAGAAAGTGGACACCACCTCAGACAACAGGGCTGCTTTTTCTCCCAAGGACCTGAAATATCGCTTCAAGCTTTTTCCGTGACTTGTGCATTAGTCACCCCTTCTGCTACTTCTCCATCTGATTCAACCTTGATCTTACAGGATAACTGGCAAGATCTGGATTGGCAACATCTTGAAAACACATGCATAAAGGTGCTACCCACAAACTTCTTAAACTGAGATTGAGTTCAAGGTGCCCCTGGGTAAAGCCAAGAATGTCATATTCTAAATTTAGTGTTGTGCCAGGAAGAGGAAAGTGGTGGGGAGCAATGGAAAAGGAATTGGGAAATGTGGTTTCTGCCCCCAGCTCTTTCCAAACTATCTTTGTGGACTTTAGCGAATCACTTCAGCCTTCTGGTCCACAAGCGGTCTTCCATCAAAGGGAGGGAATCAAACAGACCCCTACAGCTGCACTGGGACTCACCTTGCATCCCCAGCTCAAGAAGCACTTTGTTTCCTCATCAAAAATCCAGACCTTGGGCTGGGGATTTAGCTCAGTGGTGCTGCTGCCTGCCTTACAAGCACAAGGTCCTGAGTTTGATCCCTGGTACCAAAAAAAAAAAAAAATCCAAAACCTATCTTTCCTCCAAACCAATTGATTCCTCGATTGCCTTTGGTGATAATGATAATGAAGTTGGGGTTACACAGGACAAAGCCTTATTCACAACAGACACACTCTGAAGTATTTTGGGACAAAATGTCATGATGTCTACAACTTACTCTTAAATGGTCCCCAAAATATGTAACACACATATTACATGAGAATATATGTGTATGTATTTTTATATAGAGAGGGACAACAAATATACTGAGATAACCATATACTGAATCTCACTGAAGGTTATATGGGTCTTCTTTCCATTTTTCTGTATGTTTTAAGTTTTTAGTTGAAGCTAAAAAGAACAGTCTCAGTTCTATTTCTTCCACCAATCCTTTCCTGGATTCACTGAAATAAAATTTCTTGAAATTCCCTCAGCACTTATGCATTCCATGTTTATCACCCTAGCCCTAGAATTGGTTATTTAAACATTCACATAGTGGGGTCCTAAAACTGTGAACACAATAGTTAGAGCATTTGTCCTAAAATTACTCTTTAATCTACAGTTTCTCTGCTCCTCTTCACAAGACCTGCCAGAAGCAAGAAAACAATGAAAGTGAATTTTTGTGCGATCTTACCAACCCAGATTGATCATATGAACAGTTCCGTTAGGTAACTCAGTTGCATTTGGATAAAGGCCAGAACCTGGCTATCCCTTCTCCTTTTCAACCCCAAAATAGTATCCGGATGCAGAGAGAAACTTGGAGTTTCATGGGAAGGAGTCACCAGAATCAGCTTACAAAACTGGCTCCTACTATCATACATGTTATTTAGACCTTAACTCTGAATCTGGTAGTAAGGTTCTTGAGTAATATGTCAACATCTGCCAATTGTCAACATCTGCCATCCCTCTGGTCATTTGTTCCGACCTCCATAATGAGTCCTCCACCATCGTCACTCACCAAAATGTCACAGAGTGATAAACAATAACTTGATATTAGTAATAACTAGTTTACTGAGTGCCTACGATGTGCCAGGCACTGTGACAAGCTTTTTACACATAAAATTTCACTTAATTCCCATAACTACCAGATCATTCTAGACTAGAATTATCTTACAAAACAGCCACTGGTCTCATTGCCTGCTGATTGAATTAGCTTTTCTTCAAAGGCTTTGCAGCCTTAAATACTACTGATCAATGCCATATTTGAAACTCTGAATTACTCTAACCTCCCAGTTTTGCTCTCCAAATGTATCTGTTTCTCCAGGTGTGTCATTTCATTTTCTGTCTTCTATAAATGCAGTATTTTCTGATCACCTCACATTTTTAATTCCCTTTCTACATTCCCTTCAATCTCCTTTATGCTCCTGCAAAACCTATCCTTTAAGGGTCACTTAGTGTTCATTTAATCGACATACTTTCATCACACATTTACTTTGTACCACCCACTGTTCAGGGTCCTCGAAGATAAGGCTAAGAAAGAGAAGTAGGCCCAACTTCTGCCCGGGTGGGCTTTGCAGTTTAGTGAATGTCCAAGTTTCCGTCTTGGCTCAGTTCCCCTAACAAGAAACAATCTCCTCTTGTATTTTCCCTCAAATATTCATGATACCAGTCACCCAAAACAAATATAAAAGTATCGTGTATTTGAAAAAAATACCAATAAAAATATGCGTGGTATTTGTGCCACCCACTAGACATTGACGAAGTGCAGTGCGGCTCTGTATCTCTCATCATCCTATTCAGGGATTCATTCATTGAGGATAACAATACTAACATCAGTAACCTGCATTAATTAAATGACTTCCCTATCCCAAGCACTCTACAAACATTGCCTCCCATTCTCATGATAGCATTGCCTCAAAGGAGTGATTTTTTTTTTTTTACTAATGAAGCACTGGAGGCTCAGAGATGATAAGTAACCTGCCCAAGGCCACATAATTAGTAAATAACATTATCAGTGTGGGAACCCAGGTCCCCCTGCTCCAAAGGCTTCTCCACAACACACAAGCTGTCAGGCTTCTCTGTTGCATCCTGCATGGAGTTCGTGAATAGCCAGGAAATTGAGTCAGGGTGATGTGAAGAAAAGAACATAGTTTGGGGGTGTAAAGACCAGCATTCTATTCCCAGAGATGCCACTGATTGCTTATGTGTCCTTGGCCAAATTCCTAAACTTCTTTGTATCTTAACATACTCATTTTTAAATCATCACTGCAAAAATAAACACCCAAAGCCACTTATCTCACCGGGTTGTTGTGAGGATTAAATGAAATGATAAATACCTGGAAAGGCACCAGGTAAATAACAAGCATTCAGCCAAACAAAGCCTATTTTCTTCTCTTTTTGTAGATGCAGATCATTTAAAAGTTGGCCATCTAGCTCACTGTTGCGCATATAAATTCTCAAGTTTGATACTTAGAAACACCTGCAGAAGGGTCTTTCAAGCACTCACGAGTGTATTAAAGAGCCAGATACAGGCACTGCTCGGGGAGATAAAGGCAGTGCAATTGAGAGAAGATGGAAAACCAATCTAGGAACCAGGCAATGGGAGGCGGTGTCCTTCCTTTTGTTAGAAAAGCTATTCTCAAGCAGAGCCCTTGAAGCTTTTGTGTATCAAAAGCATTTTAAATGCTTTCCTCAGCGCACTCATGTGGTATTGCTTCTGAGGGAAAGAAGTGTGGTCTTATCAAAATGCTATTGATTTTTTCAGGCAGAATCCAGAGACCTCATTTACCCATGCCTGCAAGCAAGCCCCGAAGCCCATTCCTTTTCTCTATATGCTGGCCGCCTACTCCAGGACATAGCATGGCTAATAAACTAAAGGCTCGCATTTATTCAGTTTCTAGTAGGCACTCTGATCAACCTCGTACACCTGCCATTTCGTTAATCCTTAAAAATATCTTTGAGGTAGAGATTATTACTTGGTTTGCTATAAGTCAGGAAACTAAAGAGCTCAGGGAAGCCAGGCACAATGACACATAGCTAGAAATTGTTGGCGAGATTTGAGCTGATCCATGCATTTATTCAACATATTTATTGAGTGCCTACTATGTATCAGGATTATCTGATTCTAAAGCTAATGCTCATTACACTACTAATTCTTCCTGGTAAAATAAATAGCAGCATTATCTGTCATTTATAATGTTCTCTCAGAGTGTGAAGGCAATTTGGAAAGCCCATGAGATGCTTATGGCTCCAAAAAGGTATTGGGATTCATTGGCAAGGCCAGGCAAGGGTCCACATGTCTCAGCACTTCCCCATGTGTGTCTCTCTTGAAGTCAGATGCTTAAAAATAATGGTGCTCACAGTTTGTAATAGCTAAAGCTTGGGAACAGTCCAAGTGCCCATTAACTGGAAATTGGACAAAGAAGATATTTTTTTATAAAATGGAGTACTACTCAGCCATAAAGAACAAGAAACTAGAGTCATTTATAGCTAAATGGATGCATATTGAGGCCATACTCTTAAGTGAAATAAATAGGACACGTGTGTAAATACCGAATAGTTTCACTAGTGTGAGAAACTGAGAGTGTAAATAAGGATTAAAAGGATTAATAACTAATAATTGATACTTTGAAATAGGAAAAGGTCCAAAGGGGTAGGGGTGGTGGGAGGGGATGGGGAAAGAATGGAAAGGAAAAATTATGAGAAAAGAAAAAAAAATGGAAATGAAGTCTATGTAAATAGGGAAGGGTGGAGGGGTGAAGGGCGCACAGGTAATGGGGAAAAAATAAGAACCAAGATACATCATGTACAGGTATAAGCACCAATGATAAATGTAAATGTACTGTATACCTAAAATGTACCAATAAAAGAATTTAAGCAAAAAATGATAATAATAATAATGGTGCTCTATAGTTAGAAATACCATCCTTGGGGAAGAGTATGAATAGCTATGCTTGGCTGCTTATCAAACTTTACAACAATGGTATACTTCAGAACTCTTAGTTATTAGAAAGTTGAAAAGAGGCAAAGAGCAATACACACAACTCACTAAAAAAGGAAAAAATTCAACTCTACTAGAGCCTTGCCTTTAAGCCAACCGTGGTCTGTTTTAGTGTGCTGTGCTTTTAATGATGCTATCTGAGCCCCCTGTCACCCTGTGAGGTCAGGAAGATGAGGCTGTTACACCCATTTCTAACTGGAGGAAACAAAGTTAAGTTGTAAAGCTCATCAGTACTTTATCAACATCCAAGTTTGCATCACTGTCAAATGGCAAAATTCCTATTTGAATGTAGATTGTTTTGCTCTTTTCAGTAAACAATCTACATTAGTCAGGATGAACCAGGTTATATTGCAGTAATAAATGGTCTCCGGTTCTCAGGGGATCACAGTAATAAAGCATGATTTCTTGTTCGTGTTCCCTGTCAGCTGTGGTGTCCAGAACCCTGCGGCTGACAGAGCAGCCTCTATCTGGAGCATTCCCCATCATGTGGCAGAGTGACAAATGCCAGCGATGGCCACACATCAGGCCTTCTGGCTTTGGTGGTGAGTCTGTCAGCCAAAGCAAGTCATACAGCCTGTCTACATACAATATGGCGAGGGTGGGCTCTTCTTGTATAGGGAGGGGACTCTAAGAGAAGTGATTCAATTTATATCACCTTAATAACATGGAAAGTGGTTGGTAGCTTCCCTTTCTTATGAAGTAAATTTATTCTCTAATTCATGTGGTACTGATTGAGAAATATTTCTAGTGTGTCTATCAGCCAAGCACTCATCTTCAGTAATGTACACATGAAATCATTAAATAAATTTAATATTTAACAAGGAAACATCCTAACTTATGCCTGATGAACACTCAACCTTCTGCATCTGCAAAGAAAGCAACTTTCATTCTGGGAATAAACTTTCCACTGCTGGCAGGAGAACTGGGAAACAACACTGAGCTCTCCTGTGAATGGGCATTGGGGTGTCATATCTAAATGTGTAATGAGTAAATATTGGCAGAAACCGCCTTCGCCATGTGACTTCCAAACAAACACCAGTCAGCAGGGAGCTACCAGCTGTGCCCAGTAGGAAAAAGCACTCAGACACTCTCCTTCTACAAAGCACAAAATTCCCCCTGTGCTCACCTCGCCCTGAAAATGTCGAGAGAAAATGGATGTTCACATGTTCAAGCATAAAGCCCCACCCCTGGAAAGTCCTTCTGGCAAAGCCATTTAAACAAAGTCCAGTGGAAGACAGAAGTGAGACATGAAACAAGAGTTCAGGCATTTACAGAATCCTACCTTCCCTTAAATCAACTGGTAGCTTGGGCAGAAAAGCGCATTTAGTAGGAGTTTAAAGTAGCTGATTTCTAATGCTAGGTGACTTACAATGCCCCTTACAGTGCAGAGATCCTATGGTTATACAAGCTTATATGATGGAAAGAAGCAAATCTATTTTCTTAGGTAGAGAAAAGAAGGAGAAAAGGATATGCTTCACATGATAAAATCTCACAGCAAATACCCCTACTTAGCACCCAGCCCCCATGCCAAAATGTCCTGGAACTCTAAAGTTGTCTCAGGCTAGGCAATCTGCATATGAAATTCTATTCCTTCAAAATGTTGGGCTCTGAGTCACAACATGATTTGCAGAAATAAGACTTCCTCAATTCTTTTAGACTGGTAGCGGGGAGGGAGAATGAGTGGAGTTAGAGCTTTGGCTTGGTGTTTTCTTAAAGGGCACCAAGGGGAAAACCCATAGAGAAGCATTGCCCTTTACTCACTAATGAGAATAAGATGTGTCGTCCTTGGATGGGGGAGACTCATTACTTTTGCATCACACTTCACATTACTTTAAGTAGAAGTAATTTTTTTCCCCATGACTTTAAGTAGAAATTTAAATGAAATGAACTTGGATTAATAGGTATTAATCCTAAATAGGTCAATTGTTCTTTTATGATATCCACAGATATAGATCTATAACTTTGCTGGGATTGCCAGCAAATCTCTACAACTGATATTTGAATTTTAGTATAGATACAAGTATAGATATAAAATTGGTCTCTCTTGCCAACATACCATACAGGGTATTTGAGCAAAAGAAATTAAAGGAGAAAGGATGATTATATGAACTCATTCTTATCTTCTCTGATAACCAACATGGTACCCTGCTGCCTTCTCAAGCGACTTACCACAGAAAGAGTATGTGATCAGAAGATATGTAGTATCTGTAGAGTCAAACTGAGCACGAAGAAATTTCACTTAACACTAAAGGCTATTCATGATAAGTAGTACAAGAGACATCTACTAAGAAAGATTGTGATTCATTTTGAGAAAAGGGTATGGGGTACAGAGTTACAGCCTCAAAATGTTTCAAAGGATTTGGGATTTAGGGTTAACTTGGAATCTATACCTGAGAATTGCCTTCTTCCCCTCCATAATCAGTTCAAATCTCTCTATCTCCTGAATCAAATGGCTAATGGAGCCCATAGAAAGTAGTAAAATTTAGTCAAACTCAATAGATCTTTGATAACCAGCCTTTATGGAAAGGTGAACGGAATGCGCAAAGCATCAACAAGGCTGTGTATTATGCTCAAATACCATAACTCTCTGCTTCATTTCCTTCCATTTTCTCCCAGAATCCATTGCATGAGTCTCCCTAAGAAAGACACAGCATTAAAATAGAGGTTGTGATTTGGGTAAGGCAACAGGAAAAAGTCACTAATGAATATATTAAGTAAATGCCACTGAGAAAACCCAGAGCACTGGTCCACTGCTGTGAATTTGGACCCTGAATGAGATCCTGAATCTGTAAATACACAGATGAAGAAAGTGGTTTGGTGTCTCACAGATATGTCTGTGCAAGAGCCAAGACGTTCAACTGCACATGTGTGTTTTTATAGGCTCCTGGCTTCCTTGTTCTGGCTGCCTCCCATACCAATTTTGGCAAGGCTCACTCTGGAGAGGCCTGAAAAAGTTTCCATCCAGTCACTCCCTTTGGTTAATTATTAGCAGCTCTGGTAAAAATTGTTGGTGGGGCCATTGGAAGCAACTAACTGAAAAGATGTTTTCAGAGTTCATTTGTGTGGGGATTTCAAGAATCTGTCCTACATACATTGAGATAACAGTGGGCAGAGGTGAGACACTAAACTAGTAGATGATGTCTACTCCCTCCTCTGTGACTAATTGGCTTTAGTGACCCTGGTCAAAGCAGAGACAGTAACTCATAAAATGAACTAGGAACTGTGTGTTCTTAGCCTTCATAACAACAGATAACCTAGGTTTTTTACAACGTTAGACACTGGAACCCATAGCCTCTGCACTTTCCATTAAACATATAGTGCTTTCATTTACCCATGTTTGAGTGTCCATACCTAAGTAAGCAAAAAGATGAAATTTGCTGCTACAAAAAGATTTTCCTAATTCTGTAAGCCCATGAATCATTTGACCTAGAAGAAATAACAACTTCTCTCTAATAATTTGTGCATAGCTTTTCCCTTCTTGGCTTGGATCTCCCAGTAAACTTTGGGGACATATAAACAAAATTGTATTCTCCATATAAAGATGATAAACTAGTTGTTCACTCATTAGCCATCACTACAGTATGGCTCGTACTCCCTGGAGGCAATTGCCTCACCCTTGTTTATATTGCTCAGCTCAGTCAGTTTGGAAGACATTAAAAAGCAGAACTGGGCTGGCTGTTTTACGTTGGTGGTGAACTTTGTACCTCAGTTCTGTTGCAACCCCCAAAGTTTACTCAACTCCACCTGGCAATTCAGCTCTTCAAGATAAAGGAGGTTTTCTCTAGGGGAAACCAGTAGCAGTTTATCTTCTTTTGGTTCTGCTGCTGGTATACAGCTGGTTGGCCTTTGACTAGAGAGTCATCTGCCAGTGGGAGGTAGGAAAAAATTTAAAGTAACAAAGGTGAGACATGAAGGGGGTCACTGCCAAATAAGTAAGAGCAATAAAAGCCAAAATCCAGGTAGCATTGTTTAGAGCAAATGTAAGGACTTGTTTTGGAAAATTGCACTCGTGTGTGTGTGTGTGTGTGTACACTTGTATGCACTTGTGTGCACTTGAGCATTGTGGAAAATTGTACATAGGAGGAAGTCAGAGAACTGTGAGTGCAGGCATCCTGGTAAAAGAGCCAGTGAGGACCCAAATCCCACTCCTATTTTCTACCCTCAAATGTTCTATACCATTTGGATCAAATTCTCTTGCTTGAAATCAAAAGTTTCATTTTCTTGATCTTTTCTGAGTCCCATATAGTCATTCTCTTGGAGAAAATTACAATGAAAGTAAAGTGGAAGACAGCAGGGTGTGAATTGATCCACTGATGGAATGCTAAGCAACAAAATACATTCATGCTGTGACCTGTACACC
Source organism: Heterocephalus glaber (assembly GCF_000247695.1). The sequence continues at coordinate 14,594,474 of NW_004624750.1, read as the reverse complement.
TGTAAAAACCTTCTCCATACTGAAATTTGAATGCAGAAGAAAGGCAATGGCCTTTGCCAGCTCCAGCCAATCCTAGTGTTATGGGTTGAATTGTTTCCAGCTAATGCATGTTGATATCCTAACCTTCAGTACCTGTGAATATAACCTTATTTGGAAATAGGAATTGTGCAGATGATCAAATTAAGAAAAGATCATTAGGATAAACACTAATCCAATATAAAAGGAAAAATCTGAAAAGTGAAGAAACACACACACACACACGGAGACTCTCATTGCTCTGAAAATATTCAGGAAGAAATTGAAATAATAACACCTCCAAGCCAAGGAATGAATGCCAAAGATTGACCGGGAAGTACCAGACCCTGGGAGATGGCATGGGACAGATTCTCTCTCACAGGTTTCAGAAGGAAGCAACCCTGCCAACACCTTGACCTTAAATTTCTGGCCTCCAGACTATGACACAATATATTTTTGTTGATTAAGCCATGTAGTCTGTGGTTTTTTGTTACAGCAACCCCAAGAAACTAATACACTTAACATTTTCTCAAGGCCAACTCCTATAACCACACATCCTTCCTCTTGTTCTTTGTCAGAGGAATGAAAAGGAGCATATAAGTTGAGTCCAGTTTTCCATCCATCTTTTCCTCTCTTCCCTCAATCTTGACTTTTCGAATTTTCAAAGAGATGTTCATGAGAAATTTCCAACTTCCAGTGCTAATTTTACTCACAGGCCAAATAGAACAAAAATAAAGCGCAGTTATTGAATTCCTCTGGGAAATTTTTTACCTAAAAGACTTGAGGACTCAGCCTGGACCGTCCCATAGCAATTGAAGAAGAGAAGAGAAAAAGGATTTGTCTCTAAAGGGTCCTTCAGCTCCAATCCAATATCAAATCATGTAATTAGATGCAGATATCCTGTTTGCTTTTGGGTTACAGTTCCATTTTCAATGCAGCTGCTGTGGGCCACATACATTGGGACAGGTTTGACTTCATTGTTTCATTGCTATTGTTTCTTCTTAAAACAGTGAATGGATCTTGATACCTAAAATTAGGTTGGAGTTAGTTGTCATCTACAGGATGGAGCAAGAAGCATAGGGATTCAGAAGATGTATGTTAGCATTAATTTAAGAAGGAGCTGAGAGGTGAACAGATGGCAGTGCATGCTGGGTGCTCCTGGTGAGAAATCTGTCACTCGAAAGGATAGATGAATGGAACACTTTTGTGTCCAGGTCACAGGAGGAACAGGAAGCTAAGTCTAGCTTTGGCAACTTCTGATATAAAATGCATTAAAAGAGGAATGAATTTGATTATAAACAAATGATTTATTTTTCATATCTCTACTCAATTTCCTCGGAGAATTTTCCTACAAGAGTTGAGCCCCTTAAATCACTCTTCTCAGGGAGTAAGAAGTTCAAATATGACAATGAGGCTTCAACTGATCCGCATCAGTAAGCTTTGAAAGGATGGCAGAAGTGTAAGAAAAACATCCAAAGGCAGAGAAGATTTATTTCTTCCTAGCTATGACAACATCATAGAAAAAGTGTTGTATAGGCACAATGCTAATAAAAACTTAGGTGCTTGATTTGTCAGTAAGAAAACCAGAGCCCCCGGATGGTTCTAGAAAGAGCCCCCAGAAACTCTCGCCCTCTGTGTCCAGTTTTTCTTCCTTCCCGTATTAAAAACAGGTACCTGCCACTTGGCTGGTTCCTCTAAGCAGACCTCTCTGTCAAGGACACTGCAGAGGTAGCCTCTGCTTCTGAACTGAGCCAGTTTCCAATATTCTTCCTTGTTCAACATTGCTTCCATAGAGATTTGTGTCCACACTGTCTAATAAGGCTCCTAGCAGGCACCAACAATAGTTGCAGCAGACAAGGGCACAATGATGCAGGTACATTTCATGTAGCCCAGATGCTTTCCTAAGGCTTTAAAACATCAGCTCTGTTTTCCAGCAAAAGACAAATGTTGTCACCTGCTTTTCTCTGAGGACGTCAGCTGATGTACCCAAAGACAAAACTTCCACAATGTCTAGCCATCAGTTTCTGTCACCTGTCTCCATATTCACAGTGGCATGCCTGACAGGTGACAGCTCATCAGTGAAGGGGGGAAACTGAGTTAGTGGAGGTGATCTCCACTCTACTCTTCCGATCTTGCAGCAAAGCAAAATACATTAAATATTTATTGAGTAATCATTGTATGCAAGAGCCTGTTAATAATCAAATGCATAATTCACATTTTCCTCAAAATAATTCTTTGAGGCTGGGACAATTACTACCTTCATTTTACATGTAAAGAAATGAAGACACAGAATGTTCAGTGACTCGCTCACATCTTGGGAGTCAGAGAGATGGAGTTGGAACCCCAGCAACAGATCCAGAGGTTTAGCAATCTTCAGAAACACAAAACCCACTCTGTACCCTGATGAGAATGGAGGCTGACATGGAGGATTAATCTCAAGATAAAAAGAACTACCAAAGTTTTGATCAAAATTTAAAATAGGGCCATTTCTTGTGGGGACCATCATGTGCACCGCTGCATGTTTAGCGACACCACTGACCTCTACTCACTGGATTCCTCCTTCCCCAGAGACACAGCAGAATTGTCTCTAGACAGTGCCAACCATCTGCTAGGCAGTGAGGAGGACTGGAATGAAATGACTCCCCATTGACAATCACGGACCTAATGTGCTCAAATTTATCATTCCGTGGTGTAGCAGCTTTTCCCTAAACCTAGTATAATTACAGTATCATTTCTAGTTATTCCAACTGTTTGGTGCAGCGTCTCCACAGGGACTGTATACACATCCACCCCTGAAGGTGAGGCTGTTCTAGAAGTGGGCAGAAAGTGAAAGTGAAAAAAACAAGATGACAAATGAAGACACAAGGTGAACTATCATGCTGCTGAATCTCTCTTTTTCATCAGTTTGAGAATCCTGCCTAGGGGCTTGTGTTTCTTCAGATTTGAAATACCAAGTGACCGTGAGGTTCTGCCCTCAAAGTGACATCAGCACTTCTGCCACAATTCCTAGAGCCTTTGAGGCTGAATTAGAAAAGATAAAAAGGCACCCTCATCTGCTTCTTGCTTCTTTGCACATTCTGTTCCCTCTGCCTGGAATGCTCCCCTTCGTTTTGATTTGTCACAGTCATAACCTTGTGGGCTACTTCCTTGGTGAAATCATCAGAAACCATAAGGTATTTTGGCTTAGCTGATGGATGTCTGTCTTCATTCTCCACCCACTACTGCAATGTAAGCTCCGTGGAACAGGGGCTCATTGCTCTATCCCCCATTCTTAGGGGGAAAAAATGATGGGTACATACAGGCATTCAATAAATTGCATTGAATTAATTCACTAATTCTAGAAGGTAATTTACTCCAAACATTCTGCATGTCTCTTTCTGAGCAGAATGACCTTTTTTTTTTTTCTTTGAGAAGCATTCGTGATTTAAGTCAAAGGGAAGCATCTTAAGGGGTGAGCTGCCATAGGTTATCTTATTGGACATCTTGAAGGAATGGTGTAGACATCCCAGTGACCCCAGAAAAGATTTGAACACAAGCTCTTTTCTATGTGTCAAGGTTTTCTTGTCCATGTGGGAACACTGGTCCCTATATGATCCAGCAACATTTTGTTCCTACTGACTACTCCACCCTGTTACTCCTTCCTTCAAGAAGAGTTTTGGAACTTTGTGCAGCTGACCCTGTACTCAACACTTCATGGTTTTGTCTTCTTCCTCATTCATGAGCTCCTTTGAGAAACAGAAAATTTTATGAGGGAGGAGAAACATAAATGTAACAAAAACAAAACTGTGAAAAGAAAAAAATGTTTTTTAAAAAACTATGAAATTACTATAGGTTGATTCATCAGTGGGACACATGGAAACAATTATACCAAAATTTAACAGTTATGAAACCTGAAACTCTCTTCAATATTTTATTCAGAACTACATATTTGGCATTCAAGAATTCTACTTTAATTCTCTGCTCAATGTCAAGAATACGTCTAATTGATTAAAGGATTCGCAAACAATTTTTTTTCTGAATTGATATTAGAGAAAAAAACAGACCACAGAAAAAGAGCCTTCAGTGGATGTCTCTGTGGCTAGGAAATTTCAAATAAAGCTTGCTTTGTGTCAAGCACCTGAATGAGGTTAACAAGGAAATGATAGCCGAAGGCAGGTTGCTATTCTGGCCTTGAACTTCTTGGCCTATTCTAGGTATAGTCATCACTGTATACAGCATCCAATCAGATCAGGAAGGCAGAACCTAGACATCAACCTGAAGTATTTTTTCTTCTCGGTTTTGATTTCTAGTGTGTTATTCCTCTCTCCTGGCATAATGCCATAACAAAAGCTCATGGAAGAACTTTACTTGATATCCAGTGATTCCAAAAACTATCTCTAGAAGTCATACAGCAACCATAACCAAACTCTTTTCACATTAGTAGTGCATTGCCAGAGCAACAAAATTTCAAGACTCTGAGATGTTTATGAAGCGAATGTTTAGGAGGAACCATACTGGTCAGGTACATAATATATATATATTCAGCATTCTACTGAGTTCTCCTTCTCCTTCTCCTTCTCCTTCTTTCTCCTTCTCCTTCTCCTTCTCCTCCTTCTTCTTCTTCTTCTTCATCTTTGTATTCTTTTCCAATCATGAACTTAGGAAATGGGTCCTGAATTCTCTGCTTGAGGATCTCTATCTTAGATATAGAAAGAGAGGCAAAGTACCAACTATAAGCCAATGTTGGCAATGTAGACTGAGAAAATAATATAAGCACACAGACTTGATAAAGCAGAATGTATTCAGTAGCTCTGATGGGTTAAATATTTTTAATGGTAGAGTCTTAGGTTTAAACATATTTTGTCAAATCAAAAGCCAAAGATTTCACTGGATAGGCAAAATAAGAAAATCTATCATTAAAAAAAGAAAGTTTATCATTAAATCTTGGTGTAATGAGCACAGAAATGTCCACAGGGATGCACTTAAATAACTGACTAGGCAAAGAAATCTAGAAATAATTTTTTTCAAAGGCAAAAATGAAAGAAGATGGCTGTAAAAGAAAGTTTCATAGGACATTGTTAAAAATAGCAAGGAAGACATCACTCAAGACCACTGCACTGAGTGAAAGAAATGGGGTTCAACTTGGGATAAATACAGCACAGGCAGCTGGGGATTTTAGAGCCAAGAAGGAAACTGAGGGGTGTCAGTGGGTAAAACCTTTTGAAGAGTGGGAGGATCCTTGCTAAACTGACTTAACAGGACTCTTTGCCAAAATTGTGCTCAATGCGCCAGTATTGAGGCCTAGACAAGAAGAGAGGCTCAAAGGAGTCTGACTAAAATTGGGTGTGGGAGAGAATCTTCACCAGTGTGGAAGTGACCAGGGGAAACTAAGGCTGAGATCCTTTACCTCATGAAGTTGGAGAAGAGGCTATGTGTGGTTTGTGGAGTTTAAGGAGAGAAAGAGCACTCTAGTGAAAAGTACCTGCCCACTGCAGGGCCCACAGGCTCCCAGAACATCTGAGCAGGGGTAGGACACGAGAGGACTTCCAGAAATTCCAGGGAGAGCCTCTGGAGATCGTACCTCTGACTCACATGATGCAAGAGTCCTGAAGTCAGGAATTTGTGGGGATCTTAATCTCTTCGCTCAGTGGTCACTCAGCAAGTATTACAGGGAGCCCAGGACATTGTTAACACAGCTCTAGGGCTTGCGATATAGCAGTGGACACAGCAGGAAAAAGAACCAAAGGCAAGCAAGCAATTAGAAGAGGCAGGAAGCAGATAATAGAAAACAGTAAATGAATAAATTGCATATGAAGTAAGTTAGATGTCATGGAAAAAACAGATTTCAAGGAGAGGAAATAGTAGTCATGGCTGTAAATAAAGCAGTTAGGAAAGACCTCAGCAGAAGGCAGTCTGTGAGTCAAACCCAAAACGAAGTTAAGGAGTAAACCGAGTGGCTGTCGGAGAAAAATGTTATTAAAAGCAATTGGCTGGTTTCTGAGGCAGTCTCCACATTAAGGTCTGGACTCTGGCTTCATAGTCTAACTGCTCACGCTCTTTTCTTCTTCATCTGGTTATCCTCTCCTCATATCTTGGGTTTGGGCTTGAAGGGCATTTCCTTAGGTTTTTTTTTATCTAGGTTAGAAATACTTCCCTGCATTCCCACAGCATTCAACCTCTCTTATCAAAATGATTGTACAGTAGGAAGCAGCGAGTTAGGTCTTTTGCAAATGGGAAGGGGACCAAGAGGTAGGGAGAAGAGGAGAAGGGGAAGTAACGAGAACTAAGAAGTGTGATATACCAATCCCCACAATGAATGTTATCATGTACTGCAAACATGGACTCACAAAACTTTTTAAAATTTTTAAAAATAGCTATGTACTTCCATTATAGCTTATTGGTTTTCTCTCTTTGTTACTCCGTAAGGGCTCTGTAAGATCTTCAGTGCCACTCAATATTCAGCTCAGTGCCCAGGAAGTAGCACTGTGCTGGGAATCGGACAGCTTGGGTTCATATTGTGGATCTACTACTAACTAATTGCAAGTATGTGCCCTTGGGCAAATTACTCAGCCTCTCTGTGGCTCAATTTCTTCATTTACAAAACTGGAGGATGGACCTAGTAAGTGCCTGGCTCAGAGCAGTTATGTGATAATCGAATCTAATGATCTCTCCTTCCTTCCGGAACCTGCCAGTTCACCAGAAGGGCTTCTTTCCATGCGGTTTGTCCAAGACAGTGCAGTGTGCGGCGATAGTTGAATCAGTGAGGCCGAGTCAGTTTGACTACTGAGATTGCTCTTTTGCAATTGCGTATATGGGGATAAAACCCGTTAGTTGAGAATGAGAAGGGAAGCTGGGTGCAAGGATCACAAGTTCCAGGCCAGCCTGAACAATTTAGTGACATCTTCTCTGGTGGCTGGTAGTGTAGCTCAGTGGTAGGGCAACCATGGGTTCAATCCCAGTGCTGAAGAGAAAGAAAAAGTGAGATTTAAGAGGTAACATACAGTACTCAGGAGGCCTGAAATATCCAGGTATGACAATTGCCTACTCTTTCATCACCTTACCTATTAATGCCTTTCATTAGCCCTTTCATTGTAGGGTGTCTTTTAAACACTGCTCGCATAGTTGTTTAACCTGTAGGCCCCTGCTGTAGCTTCTGCAGGAGGCTGTAATTGTAGAGGGAGACTGCATTTTATTTCTCAGGGATTTCATAATGCCTTCCATGGGTGCCTTTCCCAGAGCAGGCACTCTACATGGATGGAATGAATCATAAGTAAGGGGAAAAGAGGAAGAAAGAGGAGAGAGGATTTTGGTTAAGTCAAGAGTTATATGAAGAATAGAGGCCTAGGAATTGTTCATGGAAATCAATGTAAATAACTCATGCAAATGAGCTGACTGAAATATATTTATGATTCCCTTAGGGGGAAAAAATTCCATCTCCATCCATAGGATGTATATTTATCTGTTCAGAATCCCTCAGATACAGTCTTGCCTAAAGAAAGAGATGGCTTGTCAAGATTCTTTCTTGACCTTTTACATCTTCAACCTCCCCCCGCCCCAGCTTTTAAAATAAATTTACCAAAAATAGTTAGACAGGGAAGACAATAGTTTTGTCTTCAATGAGACACATATTTCTCCATGTGGCACAAATGAAATATTTCAAAAGATAACACACTTACAGTTCAAAGTTTACTAAGAAAAATTAGCTACAATTTTATTAGATGAAAGCATCTCACTGCAAATAAAGCAATTGTCTATTTTTACCCTATACAGAAACCCTCTAAATTAGGCAACAACAACAAAAAAGCATAGCTTCTGGAGATTACAGGATACATTACTAAACACCAGCATCCGTTATATGTAGGTCACTACTGGTAATCTGAGTGCCAAGGGGTGATGAATTTAAACAACTATAAGGGAAAGTGGTTTGGTACATAGAGAAGGATATCCAGTCCACAAAATGAGCCTACCAAATGTGAAGCAATGAATTAAAAAAATTATAGGTCCATCCAACAAAAGTAAAGATGAAACAATCCATGGATTTTTCTGTCTAATTTTTATTAAATACAAAGGGTGATAGACAAATACTGTGAATGTTTAAATTTTAAAAATGTATTACAGTACATTCCCCCTCCAAATTCTCCCCCTCGCTTCAAACACAGGAAGTATGATCAAAACTGTGGTGACTGCTGCTGACAAGTGCCATCCAATAGAAAGACAGCCTTGTAAAAAACATTATGGTGTGTCTCCTTCCACCGTGCCCAAAGTTAAAATGACTGTGAATGTTAAAAAAATGTTTTTAACCAATTTGAGACATTAAGGCAGCCATGGCAATATAACTAAAGACAGTCACAAAAGAGGACTCCACAACTGCTCAGAAAGCAGCAAAAACAACACGATAGTTATGTTCAAAGTGTGTGTGGGGGGGGGTATTTTAAGGGACAGTAATGGCAATATGTCTTTTACTGTAATAAAATTTTAAAAATTCAAACACACACCATACTTTGTAATCTCACTGGATATTTAAACAGAGCAGCACCTCCTACTCTAAGAGTCCAGGAATCTGGGAGGACCCACAGGCATCTTCTCGGGGATTGTGCATTATATAAAAATGTTTAATTTTTGTACATTAATGTTAATGATTTTTAAATTGTTATATAATTTTAACTATTTATTTTCTGTGCTGCTATAACACATTAGCACAAGCTCAGTGTATCATCGTACCATCTTGTCAACCGAAACTTACCATCTTACAGTTCTGAGGTCAGGAGACTGAAACAGGTCTCACTAGGTTAAAATCAAGGTACCACCCAGCTCAGGCTCCTTTCTGTAGGTTCTCTGGGAAAAATCTATTTTCTTGCCTTTGCAGCTTCTTGAAGCTGCCCACATTCCTTGGTTTGTGGCCTCCTTCCTTATTCAAAGCTAGCCATTCAGCATCTCTCTGATGCTGCTTCTGTCACCACCTCTCTGTCTCTGAGAAATTTCTCCAAGTAAAAGGATTCAAATTAGTGGCTTGAGCTCAGCTGTTTCAAGGTCTTCAAACTTAATCATACCTGCAAAGTGCCTTCTGCTATGTAATATTAAAAAAAAAAACCCTTACTTTTGTAGGTTCAGTGATTAAGATGTGAAGATTTTTGGACATCAGTATTCTGTCTAACAGAATTGTTTTTGCATTATAAATGGCAACTGAGAAACTCTTTCTTCAAAAAAGGCTTCATAAATCAGCATTTTTCAGATTGGAGTGAATGTACAATCCTGAATATCTATGATATTTTGAAGATGCTTTTCCATTTGAGAAACATAGTTTGGTTATTTTTCTATCAATCATAGATCTTTTTGTCTAATCAGACATAAGATTCCTATGAGAACCAATTAACAAAGGCCTTGGGATGGTTAATGTTGGTTGTCAACTTAATTGGATTAATAAACACCTAGCAATTTACTAAAGCACACTTCTGTGTCTGTTAAGGTTTCCAAAGACAACTTGATCATGGAGTCACCATTGGATTAATTCACCGATGACATCATAATTTGAAGATGTTGCTAACAAGATGGGCATAGGAATTAGGGCCTAGTTGGAGGGACTATTTGGAAGATCATTAGAGTTAGATGATGTCTAGAAGGTCAGGCCCCTATGACGGCATTAGAGGCTTTATAAAATGAAGAAAGACCCAAGACAGTCCACTCCTGTATCTAATCATGCGACGCCCTCCACCATGTTGTGATGCAGCCGTAGGCGCACATTAGACGTTCGCACCATGCTCTTGGACATTTTTGTCATCAGAGCTATGAGCCAAATAAACTTCTGTACTTTATAAATTAGCTTGGGGTATTTTGTTGAAGCAACAGAAAATTGACAACACTTTGATTAGTTGATATTAGAAAAAGAAGCAACAAGCCACATTGTCAGTGGAAGGTATCATAAAAAGTGGGATGATGTTAGGAATAAATGGAAATTTGCTTCAAACATGTACTAATAAAAATTCAAAATCATTTCTTAGAAATGAAAACGAGTAGCAGGATTAGTTGTTAGCCAGGGGTCCATTGATGAGCTTTTGTGAACTGCTGAACCCTTAACATCAAGTACTTATGAATTTCTCTTAGGAAAAAGACACTACCATTCATAAGATTCTCAGTATCACTCCAAAAATATAGAGAACCACTGTTCTCACTTGGGAAAGAAAAAGTGATCTGAGACATCTGAGAGGGTTAAGAGATCTTTCTGTGTTTTCAAATGAGCAAATGTTCATCAAACCATTGTTTTAAGGTTGAGTGTGAGGAGAAATGCAAAACTCACAAAGCTCTTGAAACCCCCCCGATGCCTTTTGCTCCTCCTCCCATGCCCTGCACCCCCAGGCTACCCCAGTTGGCCCTCGCAGCAACATGGGACCTGGGCCTTGCCTTCAGCCTGACATAATGCAGTGGCCTCAGGTGTGGAGAAACTGCATATATAAAACAGTAGGAGCTCAGATGTTCGAAAACTACATTTACCCGCATACATAGCATACAGATACACATAGGCAGGCACACCACTTTTTAAAAAAGAGGTTATTATTACATCGAAAAAAAAAAAAGAAGAAGAAAGAAAACCAATGTTTCATTCACAGTTCCTCAAATGCCTTTCTCATGTGAAATTACCCCAAAATGGAAAGGAAAAAAGGTAATACCACTCGAGATACAATCTCTTATATCACTTTTTTTTTTCTGGACCCAGGAATCGAACTCAGGACCTTGTGCTTGCTAGGCAGGTGAGGTGCCACTGAGTTATATCCCCACCCCACCCCTTATATCACATTTTTAATGATGCCGTTTACCATCACCACACTTCTAAAAATGAAGGAAGTGCATTGCCAACAAAATTCACTGGGACTCTACTCCAGAAATAGTCAAGGTCAGACCACACCTCTGGAAATACTTGCTCTTGTTAAACTATGCTTAATGTGTTGAATGGCAGATTCTACAAATGTTCAACATATTCTGATCTCTCACTGTGTCTTTTTACCAGTTCTTCTCACATAAATAGCTGGGGTTTCCAAATCTCTGCTATCTCATTATAAATGCAGCTCATTCACATTTTGTTGAAACACCCTGTGTTACTTCTTGGATTCCAATTACCCAACAGAAGGTGCATTGAATTTGCCTGGGAAACAAGGACAATGTCTGATTGTAAAAATTTATGGCATTCCCTCCCTCCCCTCAGAGTATTTTAAACATCTAAGAAAGTTGAACCCTAGAGGAAAATACAAACATGCTGCTTGAAACACACACAAAATTACATATCTTATTTGTAAAAAATACTGCCACCATCTTGCCAGGCAGTGCAGAAAGCAAACATTTATCCCTGAACACCTCACACAAACATTTCTTCTTCCTTCCCATCAATGCCCAAATGGCCTAAGTAATACATTCAACATTTTGCTAAATATACCAAGATCCCGTGTATAAAATTGTGAGATTACATCTTGGTTTTATTAATAAGTGAAGTAGTAAATTCTAGATCAATCAGTAAGCTTCACAGAAAATGACAACACCTAAAGAAAATCTAAGAATAGCACAACAAAAATCCATTTAAGCTTTCCTTTTGATGGTTGTAAAACATATTTAATTCCCTAGGCAGCAAGAGACTTCCTCACAAACACACAAACACACACACACACACACACACAGGTTCCAGGACCCCCAAGCATACCATAATTCAAAAATACTCAAGTCTCTTAAATAATGTGCTATAGTCTTTGCATATGACCTATATACATCCTCCATATACTTAAGTCATCCCCTTTTTTTATACTGTATTGTTCTGGGCATAATACAAGTTTGAAAGTCCGAACATGTTCAGTACATACATGTTTTCTGAATGCTTTCAGTTTGGAGCTGATTAAATCCACAGACACTAAATCTAAGAGATTACTATGTAAGTATTTATGCATATATGTATATATTTGTGTGTGTATCCACATACACATATACGTACAATTTGCAGTGGACCTTCACCTGTACACACCTCATGAGGAAAACAAAATAGATGATAGACTGTGGATCAGAGGGAAGCATGAAGGATTTGGAATCAAACTGGCCTTCAACCTGGGTTAGAATTGTTTTGTTTTGCTGGGGATTTAGTTCAGTGGTTCCAGTGCCTGCCTCCCAAGCACAAGGTCCCGAGTTCGATCCCCGGTACCAAAAAAAAAAATATATATATATATATATATATAGTTTTGTTTTGTTTTGCTTCTTTTCTTGAGACAGGATCTCGCAATGTAATTCAGGCTGGTGTTGAACTTATCATGTAGCTGAGGCTGGCCTTGAACTTTCAGCAATCCTGCTGCCTCAGCCTCCCAGTTGCTGGAATTACAGGTGTGTGGCTCTGCTGTTTTCCTCAAGGGTCAATGAGAGAAACACTGCTTCCCTTATGATACTATTGAGAAGACAGACCTGTACCTGGCACATACCAAGCACTAGATAAAAGGAAGCTGTTAGCATTAATCCTATAATTGATTAATTCATCTTCCAACATTGAGATTGTACTGTACCATGACATCAGGGAGCCCTGAGGGTACCCTTATTTCATGCCATTGGTATATAATTCAACTCACATAAGTGTCTATTGTACCATTTAATTGACATTCTGAATCCTCTTTGTGAATGTTGGTAGGTACCAAAGTTCAAGTAAATCAGGGTGATTTCTCCCTCTCTTTCCAAGGGTTATCCATGATTTAAAGATGTGGCCTCGTAGTCTAGTGAAGGAGAAAATAAATTATCTATTTTAAAAGAGTACAGGCACTTTTATACTGGGATGACATTCTGAAACCTTAAAAACACTTCTTATTTAGAACTCCTACCTTGTCCCATGTCAGGACTGTTGAATTCTTTGCCAAGAGGGCATTATAACAAAAAAGCAGAATCAAAGTTTTTGAGTTTCAAAAGCCTAGTTCTGGGGAAGTCGGGGACAACTGGATGGGGGAGAGTGGTACGTCCCATACGCCTCTTGCCACCATTCACCCAGCCCACCATCTACTAAACCATCTCTCCTGGAAGTGAGGGGAGGAAGGAGTATCAGAACAGAGAGAACATGGACATAGAAGGGTCCGTGCACAGGGGGATCAGGAATGTCAGGCTGCTCCCGATGCAGCGGAGCGCACCAGTCCTGGGGAGACTTGTACTTCCTTCCTTCAGTTACTCCTAGAGGAGCACTCACAGGGCAGAAAGTCAGCATGCTATCTCTAGGAGGTCTCACTGAGTTAACAGAATTTCATGTTGCTAAGAACAATTAAGAAGAAATAGCGCTTAGTATCCCGAATTTTCCATTTCCCAGCACTGCCTTGGAATATAAATTGCTGGGTGGCCAGAAGAGAACCACAGCTGGAGGTTTTGCTGTATCTGAAGGTCTTTCAAAGTCGGTAATGAGAGTCATGTTATAACCACCGGTCTGGATCCACAATCATGGAATCAGAAAAACCAATGAGCATTGAGAAAAGAATTAAAATCATTTTTATTTGCTAGGCATGGTGGAACATGACCATAATCCTACCACTCAGGAGGCTGAGGCAGGAGGATTGTTGTAAGTTAAAGGTCAGCCTGGGCTACTTAGTGAGTTCAAGGCCACTGCAAACTACACAGTGAGACCTTTTCTCTCTCTCTCTCTCTCTCTCACACACACACACACACACACACACACACACAAATTCTTTTTTTATTAGTCTATGTTTGCAGTGTATAATAATTACATCCCCAGGTCTAGCCCCACTGCCTCAGCTCCATCTCAGCTCACCAGGCATTAGATTCTCATAAGGAGCATGCGAACTAGATCCCTCACATTTGCAATTTATGGTAGGCTTCGCACACCTAGGAGAATCTAGTGCTGCCACTGATCTAACAGGAGACAGAGCTCAGGCAGTAAGGTGAGCCATGGAGTGGGGCTGTAAATACAAATGTAGCTTAGCTCACCTCCCAGTGCATGGCTCTGTTCCTAATAGGCCACAGACCGGTGCCAGTTTGTGGCCAGGGGTTCAGGGACCCTGATCCTATAACACGGGCTTTGGGTCTACATAAGCCATGTAAACACCATGTGTTTAGACACAACCCCGGGAAAAAGATAGGAAGAGTATCCTGACTTACAAGAGCCTAAGTAATAAGAGGAAGAATGAGAGTTCTTTTGAATCTACATTTTTGTAAATTAAATTGGGCAATACAAAAAAATCTGAGCTGAAATCTGTACCTTTCCCACTAAGATCAAGGTGTGTCCAAGTTCCCATGATTCCCAAGGGAGAAGCTGAAGGAATCAGAATAGGGAGCTTGACTTTGGGACTGAAAGATGAAAAGGAATTCCATCCAGACTAGGAGTGCTGCCGGGGATTTAGCTCAGTGGTTTCACTGCCTGCTGTGCAAGCACAAGGACCCGAGTTCGATCCCCAGTACCAAAAAAAAGAACAGACTAGGAGTGCTCCGGACAACTGCACAATGGTACAACGGGGGAAATGGAGAGTTGAAGGGACAACGAATAACATGGATGGCTGGTCTTAGGCAACAGAGTGTGAAGTGATGAGGAAAGCAGCTGGCAAGGAAACCTGGGTCAGCCGGTCCATGAGGACTACGGCACAGAATGTCCTCGGGGGGCCAGGGACTTAGCTCAGTGGTTTTGCCTCCTGCTGCGCAAGTGCAAGGATTCAAGTTCAATCCCCAGTACCAAAAAAAAAAAAGGAAAAGAAAAAGAAATAAAGACACACAGAATGTCCTCAGACAAGAAGAGGGCGTCCTGGCAATTATGTATGAAGTAATTTGGGATGAAAGTGGAAGAAGCTTATACTAAAACTAAAGACCACGAGTCCAATCTAGCGCGGATAGAAAATGAAAACAGAACTGACTCAAGGAGAAAGTGAATAAGAATAATGATAAAGAAGGCACTCATACATCTATGCAAAAACAGCCAGAAATGAATTTAAATGTGTTTCTTTCACTTATGGGAGTTTTTGTTGTATGTCTAAATTTGATTTTGTTTTTCAAAGAAGACTAAAGTCCTCAAATCAGAAATCTTATTTAGAAATTCTTTTTTTAAAAAGTATCAAATCCTAAGACAAAAAAGTATTAGCATTTTGATTTGGTATTTCTATTATCTTATTATTATCTCATTAAGATGTCATCATTTTCCATACATTTTTAAAGAAGAGGAGCTATTCTAAGGCATGCATGTGGTTAGCTTTGAAACATGTTTATTTTTTCCATCAAAAGTAGATTTTCAATGAGATCCATCTCAGGAGGTTATGTTCTTTCTGGCAAAAAGAGCAAATTTTCTGAGCATTTCCTTTATTACTGCCAGATATATTTCTTTTCTGGTTATGATTTTTCTTACTTCATTCTTGTTTAAACCTATTGCAATTTGCTCTTCTTACTGCACTATAGTTAGGTGAAGTCATGTAGGAATAAGGGAAACCCAGTGTTTCCAAAGCAGTTAGTGAAACATACAAAGACGGATCAGAGAAAAGCTCTAGGTTTGCAAATATTAATTCCTTTCTGTCTCTGTAGTTACATACTGCAGCTTTTCAGACACCTTGCAATTTCCTGCTGTGGCACATAGTGAAATCGCTGGAATAGAAAAAGTTTTCATTTTATCTAGACATGATGGCGCATGCCTGTAATTCCAGCACACTAGGAGGCTGAGGCAGGAGGATCACAAGTGTGAGCCTAGCCCAGGCAACTTCGCAAGACTGTCTCCAAAAAAGAAAAGTTTAGTTCTATGCCAAAAACAAAGTAGTTTCTTGTGTACTGCTATATGCAAGCTGGGGTTAAGCATTATATATTCTTTAGGCATGGAAAGAAAGTATAAAAGTAAAGAGAATTGATTTAGAATTGCTTAGAAGCTTCTAAGACATACAAATCCAAGACAGCATTGTCTCTAACATTTTTCTTTATTATCTTCATTTTTTTCTGTTATAAGAGTAGTATAATCAGCTAACCCAAAACAAACTGGAAAAGAGGGAAAAAACAACTAAAAGTGGAATAGAGAATATGTTATACAAAATAAAGACGGGACAGCAGTAGACACACGGAGATTAAAATAACCCTGGGTTGCGTGTACAGACTGCTAAGCACCCTGTGTCCTGCACACAAGGACAGTTGGCCACACGGTTCACAGGCAGACCCGCTGCAGCACCAGCTATGGAGAGGAGCTCAAGGACGCAGCAACAGGAGCAGGTTGCAGGAGATCCTCTCACTCACTATATTATGGGGTGGCACACAGCAAACTGGAAAGACAGGGTGCCAAACTCTAGGACAAGGACTTCAATAATGGAGCTGGGGACTTTAAGCTACTTGATCAGTCTTGGTACCTCTTCTTCTTAGATTGGTGGCCAGGAAAAACAGCCAGATCAGATGGCAGGATGCGCACTCCAGGACTGTCCTCCAGGTCAGCTCTAGTAGCTTGGGAGATCACTCTAAAGTGATACGAATTTGAGGCCCACGCTTTGCAGTTGTATTGCATGAATTAGAAAGGGACCAGCAGGATCAGCTACACCTAAGTCTCACCTCTCCTCTCTGGCTTGATGAGTCGGGGGAGGGGGCCAGTCTAAGCTCTGGGAAGTAAGGGTTAAGTGATGAGCTTTCACCTCTCACCCTAGTCGGCATTCACCACTTTGTCCTTGCTGATGAAGCCCTGACAGACCGTTGGGATATGCAGGATAGAGACTTCCTGTTCCAGACTTCCTTGGTGGGAGCCCTGGAAGTCAATTCTGCCTTTTTACAAAAGATCAACACCCACTATCTTGGACAATAGGTGGAGACTATTCCGGGCAAAGTAACAAGACATAAAAGCAACATGCATATCTGATACAATGGACCTGGATGCCAGCCTTGAAGGGCCGTCAACCTAGAGTTTTACTTGAATTAGACATAAACATCTATCTTGCTTTGGATTTTCTGTCACTCACTTCTAAATAATTCATGGGAGTAAGCTCCGGGGCAGAGTACACTGGTCAATTTGGGACTCAAGCACAAGATTCATGCCAAGTGCTCTCTCTCTCTCCAGTGAAATGGAATGCATTTGACTATCATCATCTTTAAATATTTGCATCCTACAAAAAAAATCTCCCTTTGTCTGATCTCATACTCACCCAGCAAGTTAAGTATAATTCGACTTTCTACAGGGCAGGAAGAGCATACTCTGACCCGAAGCCAAGAAGGTCTCCTTCCCCCAGGAGTTACAATGTTCACTGCATATTAATAAATTTGTGTACTGATTTTTCAAGTAGCTTTGAGGAACCTATCCCACTGGACTGGCCAAATCAGGTTTCTGCAAGATTCTTGGGCTGGGTGAATTTTCAAGTTTACTCCAATCTATAAAATCTCTGGATGCTCACCCATCATTGGCTCCTCTGGCCCCACCTCCTGCTTGCCATGTCTCCAACTTGCCTTATGCTTTCTTTTCTAAGCTTCAACAATCATAGCCACAATTGGATGCAATCACCTGGATTGATTATGAAGATATGGTGGAGCCAATTGTGCTAGTTCTCACTAGCCAAGAACATAAGGCACACTAAAGACATGGGGGCAAACAATCATTCGCCGTGGTTTGTAGTGGACTTCTATATAAATTTCACTTTTAGAAATTATTTCAAAATAAAAGTTCCAATGGATCAAATCTGTATAACTATGAGGAAGGGACTATTCTGGAGTCATGCTAACTTGGAGTTTAATCACTAGCTACACAACTGAGAGGCTGTCTAACAAGTTGGTAAAGTCTCTCTAAGCCCCCTCTGCCTCATCTGTAAAACAGGAAAGACAGTGGTGCTGTCTCAACACATTCTCATCATGATGAAATCAGTATAGCATATGCAAAGCTCTGAGAACAGTACCTGGCATGTAGTAAGTGCTACTCGCTGTTATTCTCTTGAGGATTGAGATAATCCATGTAAAACACACATAGCATTCTGCCAGGAACAATGTGTACGTGTACGATCATTATATGTGGGCTATTACCATAATGATGAGCCAGAGTCACTCAGTATACCCTCTCCTTGTTCAGCCAGCAAGGGGCAGGGATGGTCACAGCAGGGAGATGGAGTCTTGCTGCTGCGGCAGCTGTGCTGGTAAACATAGCTTTGGCTGTCATTGAACCTTCCTCCCTAATAAGACTGGCCTTGAGACTGCCCAGCTCAGATAAGGGACTGGATTATCTACTAGCAGGGCCTTTTAGGAACTCAAGTGAGACATATGCCTCTCCGATATCCTCTGCTCTTCTTCAAGAAGCGGCCTCAGAACCAGGGCCGGGAAAGCTGGCTTGCTAACCAAATGGCTCTAAACAGGCTGCTGTTCCAAGGGGTCCCACAGGCCCTGGAGCCCCCTCTTGGCCCCATGGCTTGCTCCTGCTCTTGTCCAAGCTGCAGAATGCTCCTCCTCCCAGGCTGTGTGATACCCTTTCAATTCTCAAAGAACTTTTCCATAAAGGCATTGAAAAAAAAAAAAAAACCCATAAAATTTGCCTTTTCAAATGAGCTTTATTTAGAGTGTAAATTAGGATATAACTTTAAATGTCATGAGTCCAATTGCTTCATTTTAGAGAAAAATAAACTGAATCCAGGAGAAAAAGGGGAGCTTTTCCGGCAAGTTTCTGCTCAATCCTGCTCTTAGAAGGATTTTATTTGCATGTAAGCTCAAAGACATAGAATGATGGATATTTGCTGATTTTGCTACCCAAAAAAATGTATTTACCCTTCTCTCTTTTAAAAACAATATTTTTTCAAAATTTTGAGACAAGTCTTCACTAAGTTGTCAGGGATGGCCTGGAATTTTCAGTCCTCTTGCCTCAGCCCCCTGAGTACCTGAGATGACTGTCCTGTGCCATTTTTCTTGGTGCTCTAATACCCCTCCAGCAATTCCCTCCCTCCTTTCCCTCTACCCCCCCCACCCCATTACCCAACCAAACACCTACATACTCTTTCAGCCTTTGCCTTTCCTTTAGACTAAGTGATACAAACATAGAACAATCCACACAGAACATTTGCTTTGACCAGAGTGACTGGTCAGGAATGGGGAATGACTCAAAAAAGACAAAAGAATGAGATGTTTGCCAGAACTCAAAATGTTAAATAGCTCTGCTATAGCCCCAAAAGGCTCACCTATGTAATAATGAAACCAAGGCCGCTTTTCCTTATAGGAAAGCATGGAATTTGTTTTGTTAATCAACTAGTCAGGCCAAGCCTGAAGCTAGCCCTTGAGTTTTCAGCTACATTTAGCCAATACTTTTACTTTCTAATTTATTCTTAGTCACTTTTGAACTTGTTGTTTCTCTACCTGGAATACACTTCCACCAGATAACCACACCAGATAATCAGTGAGCTCTATCCCTCTCTTCCCACCTTTGTTTAAATATCATCATCTCACTGAAGCATTTCTCAACTACTAAATTCAAAAATCACAGCCTTCACTTTCCAAATTTGCTATCCTTCTTCCTTTTTTCCTTCTGTAGCACTAACCAGAACCTAAGCGTCAATCTGCTTTGTTTACTTCCTTCACTGTCTGTCTCCTCTTTAGGATGTCTGCTCAGGGACGTTACAGATCTTTGTTCACCACTGTGTTCTCTGAATATACTCCTGGCCCAGAGTATAATAGAAACTGGTTGAGTGGTTGAATTAATCTACCAGATCTGCCTCATTGCCTGAAAGTGACTTGTACTTGAAACATTTTCCTAGTTATCAAGATGGGGACTGGAAATAATCACAAAAGTAAACAAGGACAAGTTAGAAAAGTCCCAGAACCTGACAATGTTCTCGTTGTGTTTCTGACCTTGACTCACCACTAACAGGTTTACCTGCAGCCCCAAAGACCTGACCTGCTTCTTATGGAGCATTGGAGTTTGACTTCTCCCACTTCTGGCCCTTATCTTCAGGAAAAAGAGAACCATATACCTATCTCCAACAGCTTCCTCTCTATCAAAGAAACAATTAAAAAACATTAAGTGCTGTGCTATCAAATCGAGTAATTTCTACCTCTCAGTACCTACAGAGATCAAGATTAGTCTCAGAGTTGGAAAACGATCTCCTTGGAGAGTCCTCACATTCTTCAAAGACAAGGGAGACAAATGAATATATTTTCCATTATGAAAATGTACCTGCAACACCTTTAATAGTTAAGGTAGGAACACAGGGATCTTGCAAGATCCCATTAACACCAATCATCCCCTTGGCAGCTCTAGAAGAGAGAATAACCACAGATTTTCTGGTCCTTTCCCACTAGCTGTCCTATGACTTCAAATTTGCACCGATGTCCCAGGAAATTCCCCAAACCCCAGTGGCAGTCCAAAACTAATGGTGTGATACCACTTTTTCAACAGTTTTGTTGTTTTTTTTTTGTTTTGCAATAGACCATCTATTAGTCAAAACGGAAACTTGGCAAAAGCAGGCTGAAGGACAATTCATTTTGCTCTGAGTAGAAATAAGAGCTGCAGACCTGCAGCCTTGATAAAGCTTGCACATTACCTTACCTTTTTGAGAGCAGATTTAAATAAGGACAAGAGGGTTTATGTCCCAAGGTAGGGTACGGTTGACAGGATAAACATAGATTGGTTAATCATTATTTCCTGCTATTTCCTGGTTATCATTATCTTCTAGAATTTATTAACAAGACTATCAAGTTAGACACACAAAAGAAAGCCAAAGAAGAATGTTAAAAGATGATTTTATTGATGCACTAGGACATTCATTTCTACCAGTGAGTATGGATTGTGGCTAAACTCATCATACATTCCATCCCAGTCTTCCCCAGACTGCCTACACATTTTGAATTGAATGACTAAATATCATTAAATGATACTATTTCAAATGGGCTTGTGACTCAAATTTTAGTGTCACTCAGCTTTTCTAATTTAACCAAGATTTCAACTTTTACCATCCTTTTTACTGACCCTTATAAAACCTCCTGGTAGTGGTCATGCTTAAACACAACCCTGATCATTTTCCTGATTTAACTATTCTGTAGGAGCAACTACCCACTGAAGAGATAGCAAGTGTGATGGGATTGGAGCAAAGAGAGATGAATTGAATCCAGGAGTGTAGAACAGTTTCTGAGAGGAGATGGGGTGAGGAGATGGGATAAGGAATGTAAAAAAGACTTTTGTGAACATTGCTGAGTTCATTTATTAGACATTTAGTGTGTACTCCTGCGCTCTGTACAGGAGATACAATAATAAATCAGAGTGAGTGGCTCAGCTGTCATTATTCAGAGTTTAAAGTGGAGGGGAGAGTCCTTATCTCAAACCACGAGCATAATTACGAAGTGTGATACAAAGCTATGGTCATCATATAGTATCTGAACGAGTATATGGTAGAAAATGAGAAGTGGAGGATCATGGGAAGTTTTACTAAGAAGTGATTTTGGAAAGAGATCAGGGAGAATGAGTGATAAGAATATGAAAGCCAAGTACAGCTGGGAGACAAGGAGGGGAAGGCACGGCTGGGAAGACTGTGGTGGGAGAGGTCATGGGAGACAATCAAATGTGAGAAAGCTGTGTGGCTGGTGCATGGAGAGATGAAACAGAGGTCAGCAGCAAAGAGACTACAGGGTATGGCTAGGAATGGCAGGACAGGACTCTAGCTGGAGAATAATGTGGATGGGAGGGCACTGATTAGACTAGAAATAATGATGGGGCCCTGCACATTCTGAAAGAATATGTAAAACAGGCTCAAGAGTTTTAATTGTGTTCTCTGGACAACAAGAGATCATTATAGGCACAGAGTGACTGACCACAGTCACTATTTTAAAATAGACTTAGGCAAAATGGGAAGTAGGGAGCACCCTTAAAGGAAGGGATAATAAAGAAGAGAAACTGTAATAGCCAAGTGAGAGGCAGCAAGATCCTGAACTAAGGCAATAGGAACCAAAAGGACTGAACCATTGTGAAGTCACTGAAAGCAGAATCAATAAATTTGATAGCTAATTGGATATGGATGTAGAAGTGGAGGTGGGCGAGAAGCTCATAGGAGACTAAAAAGTTTTGGGCCTGAACATTATAAGGCGGGAGACAGCAATAATAAAGTTTTAGAATAAGAAGAATCAGAAGTCTTAGTTCAAGAGCTGTTTGAGATATGCAGTCATGGTTATCTGGTCACACAAATAGCCAGTTCTGATAATCTGGCAAAAATTATGCCTGGAAATAAGGGTACATAGGTCAGTGAGTCAAAAATATTTACCAGGTGATTACTACGTGCTATTTATTTACGTATTCAAGATCATAAAGCAATTAGACCAAATTTCCACCTCCGTAGAATATTACTCCTACAAAAAAAGGTAGTTTGCAAAAAAAAAGAAAGAAAGAAAAGAAAAGAACCATAGGAAACCCAAGATCATGTGGTTAATCTGTAAATGAACCAGAAATGAGTGACGTATAAGCAAAATAGTAGTTTAAAGAATTGGACACTATCGTATATAAATTCTCATAGTAAAACATTGTGAAGGTTAAGGATCTCCTCTTAGGAAACACATTAGAATGCAAATTCAAATCACCAACTACCATCAAAGGGGGAAGTAGACTTTAAAAGCTACTTGTGAATGTCATCCAAGAATTTAGAGGACACAGCAAAAGACAAGATAAATAATAGATCCTTATTCTTTGGAAAAGAGAAGACAGGGAAATCCCACTAGAAAGGCCATTTAAATATCTTGGCCCTTCACCAACACTCAGAGTATGTATTGAATTTCAAGAAAAAAATAAACTTTCTTTGCCATTTTTACTTCCACATAGGTGCCAAAATTACATCATACTGAGCAACAGGAGTGCTACGACTCTCAAGCCTAATCAGTTTTGAAAATAAAGAGATAATGGACAAAATATACTAACTAAATTTATCTTCAAAAGTAGGCCCCAAAAAAGGTCATAAAATGCTCAAATGAGAACAAAAACTGAAGCCAAAAATAAAATAAAGTTGATCAATTTAAAAGCAAAAACCAAACATGAAGAATACACAGACGTATCTACCTACTCACATCTATATCTATGTATAAAATTAAGCCAAGAGCTTAGAAAAAAAGAAGAGTAAGGCCAAGGTGCCTGGGTTATGCAGTTTGTCAGCAAGTTATTAAAAATTTGGTCCATGTATAACTAGCTGATGCTAAAGTAACTGTGAGAGAACAGCTAGCAAAATGTTGAAAAATAATTCTAATGAAATGGAGAGAACCCTTCCTCAACTAGATGTCAACATTACTACCGTATTAAATTAAACTAAATTAGACTAAAAAAAGGCCTCTGTAGTCAAGTCCTTACATAACGAACTGCAATTCAGCTTCAAATATAAGCTCATCGAATACTCGAGCATCAAGCAGTCACAGCAGCGCAAGCTTTAGCCAATCACAGGATGTCACTGGCCCAGACCATATTCAGATAAGGAAAACACAGAGTTGTAGCCAGTCTAGCTTTCTGGGTAACTCGCTTCCTTTGCTACCCAATTTGCTGCCTGCTTAAGTTCCAGGCCTGAGTGCTCCAAACCTGCTCCGGTTTGGGGGGGCTTCCTGATTTGTCAATTATTCTTTGCTCACTAAAACTCTGTTAAATTTAATTTATCTAAAAGCTTTTTTTTCCCTCTTAACATTACTTTAAATCTATAATAATTAAGACAGTGACATTAGGCAACCAGATCTTTGAAATGAAAGAGTCCAGACCCAACCCATGTATGGGAATTCACTCAGTTGAAAATGCTCATTTCAAAACAGCTGAGAAGGGATTGATTAACACCTACATAAATAGTCACACAAAAATGTGCATCTCAAAAAAAATATGATCTCCATTGACAGGAACATCTTGTTCTATTGATTTGGCCCATCGCTATATGTTTTTGGTTTTGTTTTTGTTTTTTGGTACCAGGAATCAAACTTGGGACCTTTCACTTTTGAGTCAGGCGGCGGAACCACTGAGCTAAATCCCAGGCCCTAGGATCATGATTTTTAATACAAATTTTATAATGGTTTACAGTAAATTATTTTATCCTTATCAAATATGATCAGTCAAATCTTATTAGTTTTCTTCTCTGACCATTATTTTTATTAATTCAAATTTTCCCAATTCAAATATTTCAGATATAAATTTGTCAAGATTGTATTCTTCTAGAAGCAAATAGATAGTAATTTATTTTACCATATGCATTTATAGCTGTCAGCATTAATTTGTGTTGATTAAAAACTAGCATGATCAAACCATGCTACATCAGATTGCCTCGCAATTTACGCACACATTTCACATGGGTTAGCAATTATACAATAAGAACAAACCACAAAGTATTAGAAAAATAGCAGTTTTTTCATTTTTTTATAATCATGGTGCAAAAAAAAATCCTTTCTATGCATAATCCAAAAATCTGAAACCATAAGGAAAGTTTAACTGCCTATACCCATCCCACATGAGCTATAACACGAACATATTCCAAATGTTTCATGGTGGGAAATAAAGGGGCTAAGAGTCAGGGTTTCTTAAGGGGATGGGGCAAGTGAACAAGGGGCTGATTCATAACAGATGGAAGTGGGAGCAAAGGACACTCAAAAGTCTGCAGAAATATAGATGAGATTTGAGTCTTTAAATTATTTTCAAATATTTTTATCACTACCAATATAATACATAATTGCAATTAAAAAATTAAAACAAACTAAGTTTAATACAAAGTAAAAGTTCCCATCACCCCCAAATCTACTTACAAAGATAACCATTGTTGGTAAATCAATGAGTATCATTCCAGGAGTATTTTTGCATTTTGTTGCATTTTGTTTTTTGGGTTCATCAGCTTTTTAGTTCTCTTTACATAGCAGACCAGAAACTGGAAGTATGAGTTTCTTTTAGTGCAGATACAACTGTCTTGCAAATACTCTCACACACATGTTTTCAACAGTGTCATATTAAACAGCGTTGATCTAGCTAGTGTCACTGATTTAAATAATGTCTGCTTCTGTTTGGACCCTCTTCGTTAAGAGATGCAAGGGTGAAAAGATACAGATGCTCATCAGTAAGTAGACATCACTACTGCATTGATACTCCTAGAACCTTTCTTGAACTCTTTTTTTCCCTCTTTGCAATATGTGTTCTCCTTAGGAAATATGAAAAAGCCCAAAGAGAAAAATGGTCATCAGTAATCTACCATGCAGGGTCGGGGATTTAGCTCAGTGGTTTTGCTGCCTGCTGCGCAAGCACAAGGATCAGAGTTCAATCGCTGGTACCAAAAAAAAAAAGTAATCTACCATGCAAAGTCAACTGCTGTTAACTTTTTTCTCATTCTGCAGCCCAGGCTACCTGGAACTTGCAATCCTTCTGCCTCAACTTCCCAAGTGCTGGAATTACAGGCCACGGGTCACCAAGCCCATCTCTTGCTGTTAGCTGTTGATGAAGAAAGATTCCATATTTAATAGACCCAGAACAGCTGTGGCCAATAGTCTTGCAAATGCTAGA
Organism: Heterocephalus glaber; assembly: GCF_000247695.1. Next base: position 14,569,072 of record NW_004624750.1, on the reverse strand, counting down.
GTTCAAAAAGACATTCTCAGCACCAGAAGATGAAGCTGAGCAGGTAGGAAGTGACAGACCACACAGCCAATAGACCCTGACAAACAGGATGAGGAGGAACCCAGAAGGTGGTCAGGGCCTTAGTTTGAAAAACTTTCTGTTGGAGGCAGAGCTCAGGGCAGAGACTCAGACCCTGATTGTGGGATGGGCAGATTCATTTCAGCAGGCTCAGTTAAGCTTGCAACATTGGCCTGTGCACCCAGCACTGTGGATGGGCACAGGGAGTCTGGAAAGTGAATCCAACTCAGCCTGAAACTTTATCATCGGTCCCCGCGCACGCCCTGAAACTTCCACTCAGGCTGAACCCACACACTTGGGGCAGTTCAAACCAGAAGTATTTGTTTTAAACCAATATAGGAGTTGACCAAGGAGTGACACCGAGTACAGTGGGTCGCTTTAAAAGAGACTTCAAAAATTGGCTCTATTTTAAGCTAGAAAGAAAGCAAAGTATCTTGACTGGCAGCACTAACACCTTTTTTCAGATATAGGTGAAGAGAAGACTAGGATTGTGAAAGCTTCTCACCCAGCTGAACTCAGGATCAGACTTTAGAAATGATCCATGGTTATGCATTCAGCTCTTTAGAAACCTTCAAGTGGTTATTGAACCTTTCCATAAAGAGCCTTGGGCCAGCCAGGTGCTGGAGCTGCACCCCAACGCTGCTGTGGAAGTGCAGAACAGACCCACTGCATCTGTAAATGAGCGGATGTGGTCACCTTCCAAAAGAGTCTTACTTATGGGCAATTATCAAGTGTCACAAAATAGTCTTGTTTTGACTATTTTAGAAGATCATTCAATAATATAAAAGTGCTCCTCAGCTTATTGGGGAGATACAGTCCACCACTGGTCTGTGGTTTGCTGTCCCCTAGTCTAAAACCAGAGTTCCTGAATCAAGTTCACATTCTAATGACACAGAGAAGGATGAGCTAGGTGAAGAGGAGGCATTTTGAACGGAGAGGAATTCTCCTTAGATCAAGTGGAAGGGGGTCTAGATGGTGAAAGCACTCACAGGGTCTGGCAGTTCACCCAAGGTGTGTATCTCCACAGAACTGGCCAGCGGTAGCAAGAGGGGGAAGAGGGAGAAAAGTCCTCCCTCTCCAATTATGCATGCCCTGCTTTCCCAGTGAATCAGACCAGTGAAAAGATTAGCAGAGTCAAAATTGATTCAGAAGACCCCTCCCTCTTTGCATAAAGACGAGGCCCTACTTTGTACACAAATAAAAAGCAGCAAACAGTTCTCAGATCACCTCCACATCAGTCTACTGAGGAAGTCTTTGTTTACCTGCACTCACTGTATGCACAAAGCTCTTATGCAAATTCCAGCAACCAGCTCAAAATAAGCCTGAGCTTGGCCTTGATGGATTTATTTCTCATTTGCTGCAGGCACCCACCACTTCTATTGAGGAGAGAAAATAATACCAGCCCCTCTGCAGCTGCTTGCCCGGGAGTCCTGGGCCTGCCTGGCCACGAGCCTCTTTGCCCCTTCTCCAGCTTGGCCCTGACATTACCTAGCCGGTGAATAGTCTGATGCAAAGGGTTCAACCCAGGGTTTGCACTTTCCCAGCCATTAGCCAGCTGCCAACGCATTTCATTATCTTAGGAGTGTTTTGTACATCAAAGAGAGCCCCAAACAGTGTGATCAAGTGGAAGTAACAGTGCTGCCTGGTCAACATTATAACTTGCAGCATTTTTTTTTTCATGGATATAATGCCATCTGGCACCCAGGAACAGCAAAAGCCAGCGATGGAAAAACCCCACCTCCCTGTTTTGCTTATTGGTGTAACAGTTAATCCTGATAAAGGGCGAGCCAACAGCAACTGCCCTGTCATGATCTTGCATAGCTATTGTCTCACATGGGCCAAGCTGCCCTGAGCCAGCAAAACCGAAGGTTGCACACAGGAATGCCAGTGGGAAAATATCCAGGGGAGGTGGGAAAGAGAATCTCTTATTTGTCTTTTTATTTGTTTAACTGTTTAAAATGACACACACACACGCACACACATGCACACACATGCACACACACACACACAGACAAAAATTTAAAGGCTTATTCTTTCCAGGCAACAAGACTTCCTGGAGAAACTAAAGTAGCTGGCTTTGAAATTCCCTAACTAGATAAGATTCTTATACAACATAACTTCTTAATATCTTCTGCAATGTAAATGTTTTCAATTATTTTGAAAAATCTTCCTCTTATCCCCTTGAATTTTATAGGCCACCAGTCCTTTCCCAAACCAGACTCCTGAAATGTTTTCTAGTAAAGAATTTCTGAGCCTCTCATTATTCCATTACAATTAAGGAGGAAGAAAAATTCTAAAGTGATGGCAAATAAATAAACTCATCTGCAGTGAATTCCAAATCCTACTTTCTGGGTAGCTGATTTTCAACTGACAAGTTAGGATAGAAAATATTGCATCTCTTTGTTTTCATTCTGACACAAGTCTTCAAGAAAAAGAACAAACCGCAAATGGACAGTCACCCTCTCTGTTGAAATGAGGACAAATGACCAGGTTTATAATTTTATTCCACGGTCTCGAATGTAGTTGCCACAGTTAATGGTAACTCTTTATAAACCTTTCAGGGCTTTTACACAAACTCCTCCCCTCTTCTTGTCTTCCTTCCTAACACTACCCTTCCCAGCCCACCCCTTCCCCTCTCTGCAGCTGGAAAAGCCTGAAATTTTGAGCAAGATCCTTCCTCCTCTGGTGTCAACTCACATAAAGAGAGTATTTTGCAACTGCCATTTAAGCAATTATGTCAAAGCATGAAAAATTTCTAGTGCGATTGTCACCTATACACCGTCATAACAATCTAGATGGTTTTTAAAATAAGTAGATGCCACTCAATAACTAACTTGTGGCTTGAAATTTTCTCAGAAAAATCCAACATAATCTCCTGTCTCCCACTGCTTTTCTCCTCACTGTCATAAATGGTAGTAAAATTACAACACTCCTGAGAAAAGGGCCAAGGTTCCTATTTTAGGCTGGCATGGAAATTCAGCTCATTGCCCTAAAGCCTCTACCTGGCCGCAAGAGAAACCATGTTCTCCAACCCCGAATATCCTCTGTCCACGATAACTCTTCTTTACTTCTTCTCCTACTACAAGTCAGTAAAAAAGAGAACAAGGAGGCCAGAATGGAGTGTAGTTGAAATCTTTGGCAAAGCAAATTAAAACAATTTTTATGATAGCCAGGTTCCCAGCACATGGTGGTCAGAAACCAAAATTGGAATGAGTCATTCCCAACATATGTGCCATGCTTCACATCTTAGAAAACACTGTGAGTCTCTTGCTATAGAAGGAAACATTTGCTAGGAGAAAACTTAAGCTGAAGCTGAGGAAACATTGAATTGAGTCTTCAGAGTAACTGGTTTAATGAGAGAGCTTGTGCTGGAATCCAGGACTTCTAACTCCTAATGCACTGTTCTTGCTGCAGCCCACCATCACTCCTCAAGCCCTGGCTGGCCTCACGGGCTGTGCAGATATTGACAATACTCTCTTGTTTTGTTTACAGTAGTGGTCATTGAAACCAAGACCTTCACAGTGAGGTACATTCCCGGCCCCTTTTATATTTTTAGTTTTGAGACAGGGTCTCAATATGTCTCTGACTTGCCTGGGCTAGACTCAAACTTGTGATGGTCCTGCCTCAGCTTCCCAGAGTGCTGGGATTAAGGTGTGTGCCACCACGCCAGACTTGACAACACCTTCCTTCCTTCCTTCCTTCCTCCCTCTCTCTCTCTTTCCCCCTTTCCCTCTTTCTTTCTCACCTTTCCTCCATCCTTCCCCTCCCTCCTTCCCTCCCTTCCTTCTTTTTGGTTTGAAGAGAACACCGGGTATGGTGGTGCACACTGTAATCACAGCACTGGGTGTGTGAGGGGAGGGTGGTGAGGCAGGAGGCCCAGCCTGGGCAACTGAGTAATATTCTGTCTCAAAAAATGAAAAATGAACAAGGAAGAAAAGAAAGAAGAAAGAGAGAAAAAAGAAAGAAAAAACATAGAGAAAGAAAAGAAGTTTGCTTTGGCTCATTTCTGGTTTCAACGGGACAAGTTCGGTACAGCTTGGTGGAGGTTTGCTGAGGTCCCCCAGGCTGACACCCTCACGATTCGTAGTTCCAACACCAGCCTCTAACTATTAGCTTGTGACTCCCTTGAGAGTCAGACTCTTTTTATTTGTCCCATAAATGGTGTTGGTACATATAAAATAACACAACCTGGCATAATCACTGGGACTGTGTAGTCTTTTTTTTTTACTGGTTTACAAAATGTTTTCTGATAGACATAATAATAAGATCTGTCTCACCGAAGTATTGTAAGGAGTAAATTCTATAATAGCTCAGGCCCAAAAAAGCTGTCAATAAATGGTAGTATTTGTATTACAATGCTATTATTTTTATTACTCATTACAGTCATAGCTTGTACAACTGCATCCTGAAAGCAGTTCAGAAAATATAAGAGCATATTTAGTTGGTCATGATGTAGTGGATACATGCTGACGAAGTGACCATATTGTCATGGTGTAATGTAAAGAATGATTCTAGACCCGAGCATGGTGCCACATGACTGTAATCCCAGCACTTGAGGGGCTGAGGCAGGAGGATCACCATGAGTTCAAGACCAGCCTGGGCTATATAGTGTGTGCCAGGACCCCCTGGACAACATAGCAAGATTTTGTCTCAAAAAGAAAGAATAAATAAAAGCATGTCAAGCTGAATTTCTCCCATAAACCAAAAAGTACAAGTACATCTTAAAGATGACATCATTTGAAAGTGTACTATAAAAGATTTCCCAGTAAAATAATTTTGGAAAATGTTAAACTTCTATAGAAGGCAGTCATGACTCAACACGCATCTACTTCCCTGGCCTTCCCAAATGCTACTTCTCATCCAGCTCATCTGAGTGACCATTCACAAGAGGCACCGTGCCAGTCCCCAAGCCTGCCCCGTTTCTTCAGGCCACTCTGCCTCTGCCCTCATGCTGTTCCTTCTCCCTGGGAACCCTTCCCCTCCCTTCTAAGCTCCAGCTCCTCTCCTACCCATTGCAAAGATTTCCTCAAGCAGGAACTGCCTTCTCCCTCTAGTCTGCTTCCGGGGCCCATGCTCCGTGCTCCATGCTGGGATGCATCTGTCTTCTACGTCGCCATAACCTGCTGTGTGGAAATTCTTTATTCAGTCTCCTGAACCCCCTCAGGTATTTCCTATGTCTTACTGAACAATATTCTCTGTGCCAACCATAGTGTCCAGTGCACAGGAAGGGCTCCTTTGACATTTGTCAGATTCCAGCAAATGTACTTCAAGCAGAAGGTACCAGACACATGACCACATGTGTAAGCTCTTCGTTACTCTCAAAGAGTGGGAGACAAAGTAAAGCCAGCAAGAAAGGCTGCTTTTGACTGTTTGTGTCCTGAGACTTATCAAATCAACATTTAATGCAGACATCAAAACAATATCTTAGGCAGTAGTCACAACTGCAATAATAGTAAAAAATAATGGCCATTTAATTTGACTTACTATGAGCCAATCATTATTGTCATGTCACATGTACATTAACTCATTTAATCCTCACAATAACCCTGTTAGTTACATCCTCTGATTTCTGCTTTGTGAGTAAAGAAACAAAGACACAGACCGGCTGAGGGTCACTGCCCTTGGTCAAACAATCAGAAAGACTTGGATACAGAACAGGCAGGTAGAATTTGAGCCTAAGCTAATTAAGAGTTCTTTTCCACCATCCTATTATTTACAGTTGGTTAGGGAATAAGTTAAAAATTAACTGAAATTGTGACCAATCCTATGATATATAATATCCATTGAAAGTACTTGCTGAATTTCCTTAATCTGGCCCCATCTTTCCAACTCTGTGTTATCTCTCACTAGTCTCTAGCAAATGAGTCTCAAACTCAGTAGCGCATTCAACCATTCTGCCTCCAGCCCTCAGTAGAGAACCAGGCTACCTCAACAGCAACACTTATATTGTTTTGTCTACACTGCCTCACGTCCTTCTTGCACCATGTTTTTCTTCTCCACTTTTCAGAAGCCTGCTGTCTTAGTCACTTTCTCGAAGCTGTGATACAATGCCCAACACCTACAATTTAAAGGAGGAAAAGTTTATTTTGGCTCACGTTTTTAGTCCACAATCAGCAAGCTCCAAGGCAGGAAGGCCTGGTGGAAAGGTCTGATGAAGGAAAGGTGCTTGCATCATCATGGAGGCCAGAAAGAGAGAGAGAAAGGAGGAGTTAGGGAGGAAGACACCCTCCCAGGTCATACCTCCAGTGGCCCACTTCTGACCAGATGCTGTCTGCTAACAGCAAGTCAGTTATAACATCCTCATCATTTAATTACCTTCCCAAAGCCCTACCTATAAGTGCATGAGGTTCTTAGGTGACATCTAGATATAAACCATAACACCTGCTTTTAATAACATTATCATAAAAGTTTACTTTTGGTTAGTTTTTGCATCTTTTAATTTTTAACCTTGTCTGAACTTTTTAGGTGTTCCTATTATAAACAATGTAAAATTGGTTCATTTAAACCCAATCAGGCAACATTGGTCTTTTACTTGCATTATTTAGTTCATTTATGTTTAATGTAATTATTGATATGATTAGATGTAAGCCTACCACTTTGTTATTTGCTTTTTATCAATACTGTCTTAATCACTTTCTCATTGCTGAGACACAATACCTGACACTCCTAACATAAAGGAGAACAGGTTTATTTTTGCTCATGGTTACTGTCCATGTTTAGCCAGCGCCAGGGTAAAAACAGGGTGGCAGAGGGGCATAGGAGAGGAAAGCTATTTACATCATGGCAACCAGGAAGCAGAGAGAAGTGAAGAGCTCAGAAGGGAGATATACTCTCCTAGGCCATGCCTCCAGGAACCGCTTCTTACAATCAGACCTGACCTTCCAACAGCAAGTCAGCTATATTGCCCCCATGATCCAGTCACCTTCCAAAAAAGCCTTACGTAAGAGTTCATGAGGCCTCTGTGGGACATACTTGATCTAAGCCATAACGTTATCCATGTTCCTTTTTCTTTTTTTTAATAATTTTTTTGCAATTCTATTTTGTCCATCCAGTAACTTCTAACTTGGTAGTTCTACTTTTTTTCCCCAGTACTGGGGATTGAACCCAGGACTTTCATACTGAGTTACATCCCCAGACCTTTTTAAAGTTTTATTTTGACATAGTGTCTTGCTAAATTGCTAAATGCCCAAGCTGGGCTCAAACTTGTGGTCCTCCTGCCTCAGTCTCTCACAGTGTTGAAAATACAGGTAAAGCCACTATGCCCAGCTCAGCTATACACATTTTTTTAAATTTATTAAGTTTATGGGTACATTTTAGGTATATAGTATGATGATATTCATCATTAGGAATTTGTACCTTTACATGATATATCTTAGTTCTTATTTTTTCCCCTTTCCCTGCCCTCCCTTCAACCCCTCCACCCCTCCCTATTTACAAAGAATTTGTTTCCATTTTTTCCTTTTCTCATATTTTTTCCTTTCCCTACTTTCCTTTCCCCTACCTCTCCCACTTCCTCTTCTCCTCCCCCTTTGGACCTTTTTTTCTTATTTCACATTATCTATTGTACATTTTGATCCTCATTTCCACTTTCAGTTTCTCACACCAGAGAAACTATCTAGTATTTACATAGCTGTGTCTATTTATTTCACTTAAGAGTATGGCCTCAATGTGCATCCATTTTGCTATAAATGTCTCTAGTTTCTCATTCTTTATGGCTGAGTAGTGCTCCATTTTATTAAAAAAAATAAAAACAAAAATTCTTCTTTATCCAGTCACCAGTTGATGGACATTTGGGCTGTTTCCAAGATTTAGCTATTGCAAACTGTGATACTATAAACAAGGGTGTGCATATATCCCTATGGTATGATGCTTTTAATTCTTTTGGGAAGCTACTTAGCAGAAAAATAGTTGGGTCAAATGGGACCTCTAATCCTAGTTTTTTAAGGTAACTCCATACTGATTTCCACAGTGGTTGCACCAGTCTACATTCCCACCAAGAGTGTAGAAGGGTTCCTTTTTGGTTAGAATTGATACATATTGACTTATCCTTGTCATAACTTTTTAACTTGAGGGTTTGTGTTAAGAAGTCTGCTGTGATTCTGATGGGCTTTCCATTGCATGCGATTTGTTTCTTTTCTCTAGCTGCTTGTAATAATTTGTTCTTCTGTTGGGTCTCTGAGATATTGACTACTATATGCCTAGGTGTAGATTTTTTTTGATCAAGGCTAGTTGGAGTCCTGTATGCCTCACTTATATGTATGTCATATTATTTTCCCCTGCTTGGGAAGTTTTCTGCCATTACTCCTGTTTCTTTATTGACTCTGATCAGCCTTATTTTATTCTTCTCTGCATCATCTAGCAACTGCTAGATTTATTTCTTGTGATCCCTTGCTATTTTAAAAAAATCTTTCTTTTCCTGGTCACTAATTGCAATCCTGCCTTCTATACCTGATATTCTGTCCTCATATTGGCTCATTCTGCTGAGTAAATTTTCAATAGAGTTTTTAATCTCTTGGATATCTGTTTGAATCTGTTTTATGGATTAAATTTGTTTTCTATGCTACGATTCCATCATGTTCCTGAGCTCCTCTACTTTTTTACCTGTGTATGCTCTAGAGTTATTAATCATGTCTTTCACTATGGACACCATCTCTGTTGTTATCTGATAAATTATCTCTAATTTTATTTTTTCCAGATCCTGTTTCTTTGCCAGTTTAGGGAGTCCAGGTGGTTGAGTTTCAGATTGTTTCATCTTGTTGCCTTTTGCAGTTGCCTTTGGTGATCTGGAAGTGTAGTTTTGTGTTTTGTTTAGTTGTCTTTTAATTTCTAGTTGTTGTTGTTGTTGTTGTTGTTGTTGATAATGTTTTTGGTTCAATTTCTGGGTTACTGCTTGTAAATTTCTTTTTGGGAGTATCTTTATTGCTAGTATTTTGAACCCTTAGGGAATGGCTACTTCTTAGATTGTCTTCCAGTTTTGGTTGGCCTCTGGGTTTTGAGTCTATAATGGCTCTTAGGCAATCTCAGTCTTGGTATACGAGGAAGGACAACTGACTAGAACAATAACATCACGGTGGCCAAAATAATATGATCAGCATCTACAATAGCATCAAACACAGCCTCAAAAATGACAAACTGTATTAACTATTAATCTACCAAATTTGACCACATAAACCAGACTTGTGGTCATATATCAAAATCTAGAACCAACCAGAAATATATTTGCAGTAAATAAGCTCTTCAATATAGCAAATATGTCCCCTGTGGACATTTAGGAGTTGGAGGGATAAGGAAATAGAAGGAGAGGGAAATGTTAAAAGTAAGGTTAGAGGAGACAGGAAGATCATTCAAACTTTGGGAATCTGGTGAAGACAGAAGGAAAAGAGAAGAAAGGTACAAAAACAAGAAGAGAACAATCTGACAGCAACAGAAAAAACAGAAACTCTATTCTGGCTCCTATAAAAATAAGAACAATTGATTTAAAAAAAAAAAAAAAAAAAATCTGACAGCAACAGAAAAAACAGAAACTCTATTCTGGCTCCTATAAAAATAAGAACAATTGATTTAAAAAAAAAAAAAAAAAACAGGAACAAGAAAGGTGAGAAATGAAGAAGGAGAAAAGAAAAGAAGGGAAAAAAATGTCCCTTTCAAGGTATGTCTCTGTTGTCCCCAGTGGACCAGACAAGGTGGGTAGCATACAAACTGTGTTGACTGATCTTGGTGAGCCAGCCATAGACCACTGTAGTTCAGGCTGGTTTCTGGCTGTGAGGCTGGAATTGAGCTTCCTTACTTCCTTTGGTTCTACTGCACTTTGAGCTGCCCTTCCCCCACAACAAGTCTGGTTCCGGTAGGAGGTATTGACCCCAACAACTCACCAACCACCACAGTCTGCTGTGCCTTTATTGAGGTGACTCTTTGCTCTCCCAGTAGGCTTCAATTCTCAACAAGCCTCAGAGAAGGCTTCTCTCTACTGATCACCATGGTGCCAATTCCTGGACTCAGAGTGATGGTCTTCTGGATCACCATAGCACTGCTATCCTGGGGAGTCGCTGGCTGGGGCCTGTATGCCCTTACTGATGGTAACCAGGCAGGCCTCTGGTTAGGGACTGTGATTTTTACCATTATTATTTGTTATTCTAGGGATGATAACATGCATAGATAGTGCTATGGTTTGAATCCTTATCCCCATTCAAACTCAGGTTGGAATTTAATTGCTATTATAAGAGGAAAGTAGACCATTAAGAGGTGAGAAGGTGGGGGTAAAGGAATCCTTCTCCATTGTTGGTAGGAGTGTAAGTTAGTACAACCACCATGGAAATCAGTGTCAAAATTCCTCAAAAAATTAAAACTAGGGGTTCCATTTGACCCAGTTGTTCCCCTTCTTGGTATCTTCCCAAAAGAATTTTAAAAATCATACCAAAGTATGTGTTTATAGCAGCACAATTTATAATAGCTAAATCTTGGAAACAGCCCATATACTCATCAACAGACGAATGAAAAAAGGAAGTGTGCTATTTATATACAATGGAGTATTACTCTGCCATAAGGAAGGATAGGCTTGTGGCATTTTTAGGTAAATGGATGCAGTTCAAGACCATAATTTTAAGTGAAATAAATCAGAAATTTAAATATTGCAGGGGTAAAATTCCAGGGGTAAATTAAAAGCAAAATGGAGGATATTGAGAAGTAGGAAGAACATGTTCAAATGGGAAGGGGAACAAGGGAGGAGGGAAGGGGAAGGGAAGGAATTGAAAATGGAAAAGGGAAAAAAGAATGGAAGGAAAAAGATGGAAACAAAGCTTCTGTAAATGGGGAGGGAAGAAGGTTTGAAGGGAGGGGAGAAAAATGGGGAAAAAAAAGAATAATTAAGATGTATTATGTACAGGTACAAATTCCCTATGATGAACATGATCATTATGTATGGCAAAAATGTACTAACAAAAAAAGATGAAAATAAATTAATAAGAGATGATAAGGACAGGAGAGCTCTGCCCTGGGAAATGGACTATTGGGATTTTCACAGGAGCTGGTTTCTTACAAAAGGATAAGCTGGGCCCTTTATTGTTCTCTCTCTCTCTCTCTCTCTCTCTCTCTCTCCCTCCCTCTCCCTCTCTCTCTCTTTGCCCTTCTGCTCTTCTGCTGTGAAATGATACAAGAAAATTCTTGCCAGATGTTGGCACCTTGAAACTATAAGACAGACAATCCTAAATTGCCGAGTCTTAAGTATTCTGTTGTAGCTCTACAGAAGGAACTAAGATAGAGAGCTTCTTGAATTGTATCATAAATGAGTACGTTTACCTCTTTCCCGACAATGCAAGAAACTCAGAACCCTCTCATTCATATGCTAAGCCACCTTTATATTACTTTGGTATTTTTTTCTGAATTTTCTATCATTTTCTACTCTATATTTGCACCAATACTCCATTGTTTTTAATTGCTATCATTTGATAGTGTATTTATTTATATAAATGGTGAGAAGTCTTTCTTCTTCCACCCAGGCCATAGAGCTTTCTTAAAAATCATCCTGGCTAGTCTAGCAAAATTTTATCATTTTTCATATGGGCTTTTATGTCTTTTATCTTGACTCCTAAAACTCCCTTCCCAAATAGGTTCCCCAGAAAGAAAACTGTTGTGATTTTTATTATGATTGCAATAATTTTAGAGAGTAATTAAGAAAAGCTTACAATATTGAACCTTATAATCTTGAGTTTTCTTAGCCTGAAACATCTTAGATCTCTTACACTTCATATTTTTATATAAATAATGCATGTTTCTTAATAAATTATTCCAATATATTTCATACTTTTTAATAAATGAAATATTTCTTCAATTATATTTTTAATTGGTTAATTGTTGTATGTAGGAAATTAAAATTTTTCCCATTATTAATATTAATATTGTAACAACAATCTTACTACCTGTAATTATTTCTGGTACATTGTGTCACCTGATACACTTGGCTTTTGATGACAAAGAATTGTACTGTTATCCAATAGTGATAGCTGTGCTTACTTCTTTACCATGTTCATCCTTTTTACTGCTTTCTTGAATAAAGGGACATGAGCCTGGGTGGGAATTAATCTCAAGCTTGGTGATAGGGATGAGGCTATGGATACTTTTGCTAAAACTATCCATTTATTAGCATGTGAATTCCCTCTTCAAGGGACTGGCTCAAGGGTAAGGGGCACAGGCACAGGCAGAGACCCAGGGTGCCCCACACATAGGCATAGCCATTTTGGGGGTTGGACATACAACTCAAGAGCATCCGGAGTTTTCAGAAGAGGACTGCTCTCTTCCTGCTCTCTAAGGTAAGAGACCCATACGATGCCTGGAACCAGACCTCTGCGGTCCTTCCTTTTGTGAGAGAAACAGCCCAAACTACAAAAGAAAACAAAACTAAAAGAACAGGGATAAATCAAGCAAAAGCACTGAAACAAATCATGGTTGAAAGCAGGCCAATCCTGGAACTTTCTAACAGCAAATAAAGCCCACTTCATTTCTTAAACCAGTGTGCCTTATTTGTGACCCAAATTGCCCTAAAGGATATGTCAGCTCCACGCTGTGTTCAAGAAGCGTGCCTGAAAGGAACAACTAAGTATAAAAATAAGGACATGTGGAAAATTACACCAGGTAAATATATGCAAACAGAAAACAGGAGTGGCAAAATCAAATCAGATAATGATTCAAAACCAAGGGCATGAAGCAGGAAAAAGAGGCACACTGTAAAGTCTAAAAGTACGGTTAGGGAATTCTTGTCCACTAAAATCTATAGCAGCAAAATACTGAGAAAGAGAGGTAAGCTTTCATAAAAATCACAATCCTGGTGGAGAATTTTACAGCAGAATTCAGTGGGTCAAGCAGATAGAAGTAAGGGTACAATATAAATAATATAATGTTTTTTAAAAAGCTACCTTTTTTCTTCCCCATAAAATTTTCTTCTCTGATTCTTTCCCATAAAAAAAAGTTATGATTTTCCATTATCATCCAAGAGCCAGGGATTTAGCTCAGTGGTTCCAGTGCCTGCCTCACAAGTGCAAGGTCCTCAGTTCGATCCCCAGTACAAAAAAAAAAAAAATCAAATCATCTAGCTTGGCATGGTGGTGCACACCTGTAATCCCAGAATTCTGGGAGGCTGAGGCATGAGGATCGAAAGTTTGATCCCACTCTGGACAACTAACTTTGTGAGATCCTGGCTCAAAATAAAAAGTAAAAACGGGCAAGAGTTATAGCTTAGTGTGAAGGCCTTGGTTTAATCCCAAATACCACCAAAAAAGAAAGGAGCAAAGTCTTAACCTCATCCTCCCATCTTCTTCCCCCTTCCCACCAGTTACCACCCATTTCTTTTCACCTCTAGAACAGTTGTCCACACCCCCTCCCAGGATTCTTTCTGTCTCACATGACCTGTTCCACACAGGCCTTATCCACCACCATTGGCAGTGGCCAAATATTGCACACTCACCAGGCACCATCCATTAACTCCACTTAATCCATTCACTGATCATCATCCTCTTGGAGACCCTCACTGCCCTTGCCCTAGATGTCACACTTCACTCAAGGACAGATCCAAGATAGGAATGAATGTAATAATATTTAGTTTTCCTAGATGGAAAAACATATTCTCACTAAAATGTTAATCCTTCCAAATAAGAACATAAATTTAAGTCTTTTTGTATACATTATATATTTCATAGTATTAAATCTTATGATGTAATAGAAGAAAAATTTCTGAATAAAGGAACTCCTGAACATAAATTTTGAAGATGTGCACTAAGCTTCAGAAATTGCCAGGCATGGTGGGACGTGCCTGTAATCCCAGCACTCGGGAGGCTGAACCAGGAGAACTGATATGAATTCAAGGCCAGCCTGGGCTGTACAGCAAGATTGTCTAAAAAACAAAACAACAGAAAAAGAAATAATTTAATAGAGTTTACATATGAGAAGGTCTGTTCTCCCACCTCTTTACCAGACCAGCACAAGACAAAGAGCTATAAATACACAATGAACATCTATCGACTAATTTGTAACAGGAAGAAAAACAAAACCAGAACATAATTAATGCAGTTAAAGTTCATTGTGTACACATTCCATTTTCCAACCCCTGAGGTAGCTACTGGCTTAAATTTGGAACCTATTATTCTCCCCCGTTATATCCTATTCTCACAAAATGTGATAGGTATAGAAATGTTCATGTTTTAAGCTTTACATAAATGATAAAAACCTGGATGCTTTCTTTTGCCATTTTGTTTGTTATGAATAACAGAATGTTTATAAGATGATCATGAACTATATTGAGCTCCAGCTAATTCTAGATTTTCTTTTTCCAGTGTGTAAATCCTTGCCAACTGGGGTCTCCACATCCAGAAGATTATTAATTTTTCACTGACTTATCTGTGGTTTCTTCTCATGCCTACCCTATATACCTCTGACCTGTTTTTCAATATTGATTCTACTCCTCTCTGTTTCTGAAGTAATTTTCATTTCAAAAGGGATTGTGTCTTACACTTTAATTTATTTCTTAAGCATAACAACTCTCCTTTCCATTTACATGACTTTAATTCCATTGAGAAAAGGGAGGAAATTTAGTCTATTGTTTTTATTTCCCAAAGTAATTATTTTTCTGTGTCTTATTTGTTTTGCTTTTACATGTCACGTTCTTCTTTTGTGATTCTCAAGGAAGTTTCAGTACAATTTCATCTGGTCCTGAGACTGGGCATTGGTGGGTTGGCATCATATCCACTGAATGGTTTCCTGGTTCCAGTGAACTGTCCAGATAACTCAGACTGGAAGTCTAGACCCTGAGAGATGCTAATATGTTTTCAGCTATTCAAGTAACCGAGGAAGGAAGGGAGGGTAGAGATGGTCAGTGCGTAGCTAAAGGCCAGGTATGTAGGAAGTACCCATAGGCATTTTCCAAAAAATCTACCCCTCACTGCCCACCTCCTTTTACCCCCACCCACTCTCCACCCTGGTTCCAGGGATTGAACTAAAGAAAGGCTGAGCTCCAGCCTTTTTTAGTTTTAAGGGGGTTTTGTTTTGTTTTGTTTTGTTTTCTCACTAAATTGTTTAAATCGGCCTCTTATTTGTGATCATCCTGTCTCAACTTCCCAAGTAGCTAGACCTACAGGCCTATCCCACCAGGTTCAGCTCCAACAAATTTCTTGATCCTCCCTCCAGCCAATGGAAGGAGGAAAAACAACTGCTAAATTCTAGTGATTCTCCCCTTCAAAGTGAAGTTAATGCTATCGAAAGGCAGGCTGACGTGAGAACTCCTGGCTCAGATCTTTCTGTTGGGAATTAGTTTTGATACCTCTGTTCAGTCAATTTTTCTCAGATGCTTGACTCCCAGGTACTCTCAACCCACTTCTTGTATGAATTTAATTTTATTTCAGACTTTTCTCTTTTGAAGAGCAAGGCAAATAAAAATGTCCCCAGTCCAACTATCTTTCTTCTCCACTTGCCCTACTTCCCCAGTGTGGAAGAGCTGTTTGCTCAGAATACGGACCCGGCTTCCTAGTCCTCCTTTCTTTGGGAGCTGGTGAAGAAGCCTTAAAAATGCTATCCTTTATTTCTCAATAACTTTGCCATGTGAAAAAATCTGTGTGAATTCTGTCTTCGGTGAAATTATCATTGTTAACTGTTAGATGTTCTTCTTAGACTATGGCTGGTCCATAATTGACCCAGAATCAAAATAATCATGGGATATTCATGGGGAATACAGGAATCATGTGCTCTAAGGCACATACGATTCTCTCAGGTGTCTTGTTAAAATTTCAGGGGCAGGACTGGTAATCTACATTTCTGAATAATTTGCAGATTATGCTGATGCAGCTGGCTGCGAAACACATATATATCATTAATCAAGGATCTGTAGGAAGACAGAACCAAGATGTCACTCTTGGCTGTCAACTTGAGTGGATTGAGAGATATCCAGAAAATTGGTACTTCCACCTCCCCATGAGGAATGTGATCATTTTGTACTACAAATATGTACTAATAAAAAAATTTGGAAAAGACAATTGGTCCATCACACTTTCAGTGTGTCCGTTAAGGTGTTTCCTGAGAAAACTGGCATATGAGCAGAGAACCGAGTTGGGGAAACCCATCCTGAACGTGGGTGGCACCATCCAATGGTTTAGGGGCCTGGATGGGACACAAGGAGGAAGAAGAAGCTTGGGTAGAAGCTCAACTCTTCCTGAGAAGGTGCTGCCATTTACTATGGACATCAGACAAGATTGGGTGCATTCAGGGCGGTATGGCTGCAGATGCATCTGGAGAGCAGACTCCAGATTCCCCAGCTTTTGAACACAGATTTTTGCCAAAGAGTCCCCAGGGGGCATCCAGGCCTTCAGTTTCAGGCTGGGGCCGCATCATTGATCCCCTCTTTTTCTGAAGCTTCCAGTTTCTCTAGCTTCCAGCCTGTGGGTGGCCAATGTGGACTTTTCAGCCTTTTTTCAGCTTACATGATCAATCTACTAAGTCCTCTCTGATAATGATCTATACATGCCATTGGTTGGGTTCCTCTGGGCAACCTGATTAATACTGATACAGAATATGCACATATTAGTACTAATATTATATTACATATACGACTGGTCTGTGTGTTTCTCACGTGACTGGAGGCTGAGGGGTCCCCTGACCTTCTGACAACAAGCTGGAGGCCCTGGAAAGCTAGTGGTGTAGTTCAAGGGCCTGAGAGCTGAAGAAATGATGGTATAGGTTCAAGTCCAAAGGCCGAGAACCGGAAAAAGTCAAGGTCAGGAGAAGATAATGGTCCCAGCACAGTTAGCCAGCTTGAGAATCCACTTCCCTCTGCCTCTTAGTTCTCTTTAGGCCCTCGAGGATGCAGACTCCCATTGGCGAGGGAGATCTTCATCCAGTCCACCAATTCAAATAAGAATCTTTTCTGGAAAGAGCATAACAGACACATCCAAAAGTAATGCTCAACCTAACACCTGTCGGTCCCATTGCTCAGTCAAGCTGACACGTAAAATTAATCATGGGGGGCTGCATCATACAAAGTCATGTGTGCAACCACAAAGCAAGGAAGGGCAAAATGGCAGGCCAGGTGCAATGATGCATACCTGTAATCGTGTCGCTCTGGAAGGCTGGAGGATCGCACATTCAAGTCTTCCCTGAGCAACTTCCTGTCTCAAATTTTAAATAGGGCTGTGGATATAGATCATTGTGATGGTGGTCCTGGCTTCAATCTCCAGTCCAGCAAAATAAATAGATATGCCAAACTACTGTCCAATAAAATGTCAAATAATAGTTAACATTTTATAAATGTTCACTGCATCCTACTCAAGGCACAAAGTGTTTTCTGTGCGTTATCCCTTTTAATTCTCCAAATGGTCTTTTTTTATGTACTTTTTTTTCTTTTTGCAGTAGTAGGGATTGAACCCAGGACCGCATCACCAGTCTGTTTTGTTGTCATGGTTATTGTTCTTGTTTGTTTGAGACAGCATCTCACTAATTCACTAAATTGCCCAGTCAGGGCTCTAACTTATGATCCTCTTGCTTCAGCCTAGCTTGCTTGAGATCAAACATTTAGCAAGTACCGGAATTGAGCAATCAAACTACAGCCTCAACCTCAAACATCCTATCCTGGGGCAAATCTGCAGACAAACCTGTGCCACGCCACTGCCACCGAAGGCAGGGGTCTCGCCTTGCTTTCCTGACAACTGACTCGGCGCTCAGTGAAGCGGGAGGGATGTTGGGAAGACAGACACGAGGTTTTCTCTGACTTCTAAAGTGGCTCTGGTGCTTCCTACAAGGCCCAGGTTGGGAAAGAAGCAAAAAAACTGTTTTAAGGAGAAAAGTGATTAACTCGAGTGAGAACAGATTAGAAAAACACTAAGAGAAATCATCAAGAACAGAAAGAACAGAACTCGAAGTCCTTACACTTCAATTCGGAGACCAGAGAACTATTGCCTGATGGAATCTTGAAATAAAATTTCCTTAGAAAGCCCCAGAAAGTTGGTGTGTTTATTACAAGTACAGAGGATAAGGAAAACTTTTTTTCTTATCCTTTTTTAGAAATTTATTTTTATTTTTAGCTTGGAGATTGAATCCAGAGTTGCACGTGCTTAGCACGTGCTCCACCACTGAGCAATACCCTAATCATCCTATTTCCATTGGGCAACGACCTGTTCCTCCAAGATTTAGATGTCCCCGGAGCTTTACAACCAACCTCCAACCACCCCCACAGCCAGAGTTTCTTCCTCTATGTTCCAAAGTACTTTCTGCATAAGTCAGAGTACAAAATGTACTCATTTGTTTATTTACATTTCTCTCTCAGTAGACTGTAATATTTTTGAAAGGACAAGGCCTTAGTTCATTCGCCTACCATGAGCTTTAGGTAGACTGGAATGGTAATTTTTCAGTCTTGACATCATTTCCTTTTCACTGTGGTGTCCTGCAACCCACCAAGTCTCCTCCTCAAAGTCACTTTTCCTAGGAATCTTTTCTTACTTCCTTCCCTAATAAACTCACTTCACTGTGTCTTCACCATGCCACAAAATATTATCTCACTGCAGTTTGTAAATCTCTTCCCTCCATTACATTATAAATTCCTGGTGGCTGTGACTATGTCCTCAGCACATTTGAATTCTCATTAGGGTTTACTTGAATCCTGTACATTGGCTGATATTTATAAAATCAGATATTGATACATACTTAAAAGGAAAGGAGAGGAAAGAAGTTTGTTCAAAATGGAAGGTCCCTGGATTGGCTAAAATGGACTTAACAACAGTTTAAAATCTCAAAGGCAGCCAGGTGAGGTAGTGCATTATTTGGGAGACTCAAGCAGGAAGAGTGCACGTTCAAGGCCAGCCTAGGCAACTTAATGAGATACTGTTTCAAAATAAAAGGGGGGTGGTGACATACCTCAGTACAAAGGCCCTAAAAGGAAACAAACAAACAAAAGAAAGAAAAAAGTAAAAATAAATTTTAAAAAGTAAGTGGCCATGTCTTAAAAAATGAAAGAAAAAGAAATCAATGCAAATCGCCAGGAAATACTGAAGTCTCATTTTTATTTATTTTTGGGGGGGGGTACTAGGAGATTAAACCTAAGGGTATTCTTCCTGCTTCCGCCTGCCTCAGCCTCCCTGAGTGCACCACCATCCCCAGCTCAGTCATTTATTTAAAAGAGTTATTTGTATTTGTTTGGGGAATACATTACTTTGAGAAGTATTGTTTACATTCTTCATTATATCTGCCTCAGCTGATAGAAACAGAAACAGAAAGCAATCTTTATCTAAATAGCAATCTTTATCTAAATATTCTTAAAATGGCAGGTGAAAGCATGATGGGAATCCAACACAAGAGCAGACATTTGCTGGTAGCTAACTCACAAAGTTGCTATTTGGCCACCTCTTGATTCTCAAGTTCATTTTTGTATATACCTTCCACCATCTTGTGTCTGACCTAACATGTTTTCAAATAAACTATGAATTTCACCTTAGAAAGAAAAGGAAAAAAAAGAAAAAGGGCTGGGGAGACCCTGGCAGAACCCTATGTCTCATCTCCAACATGGCAAGGGGGATAAACACCTGAAATATCCCTTTTCAAACTTTTCCAGATCTTTTCCAATAAAGGATCCTTCAAGATGTTAATTTCTTTTACTGCTGAACATACCACTCCACAAGGTACTCTATTCTACTTATTCTTTAGAAAAGCATCCTGCATTTGTTTTTAGTATAAAAGAAAATTATCAGGAGCTTGATTTACCTTTGAAATAAATAAAAAATTTAAAAATAACTAAATGAAAATTTTAAGAAACAAAGGGATTCAGAAATTTAGAAAAGAATTTAAGAAAGACAAGTAGATTAGGCTGGGTTTGCTTGGAGGGAACAAGCATTAGGTACCAAACCTAGAAACTGGAAAGATGTTGAGTTGAAAATGGAGAGTACTGATTTTTCCTCAAGGATATCCTCTGGGCTGCAAACTTATTTAGAAAAAGTCAAGAAAAATACAGTTACCTGAACTTCTCCATTACTGAATAAGGAGAAAAGCTGTGGTCTTTTTCCTTAACACCAATGTGAGTGCTTAATTTTTTTTTAAATTGCTGTGTTATGATTCTTTTAATTCTTTTGGGAAGATACCCAGAGGGGGAATAGTGGGTCAAATGGGACCTCTAATCCTAGCTTTTTTTTCATTAAATGTATTGGTACATTTTAGGTACACAATACAGTTACGTTCATCACTGGGAACTTATACCTTTAAGATACCTTGTATCTTGGTTCTTATTTTTTTCCCATTCCTCTGCAATCCCTTCTATCCCTCTACCCTTCCCTCTTTACAAAGACTTTGTTTCCATTTTTTTCCTTTTCTCATATTTTTCCTTCCCTTCTTTCCTTTCCCCTACCCCTCCCACTTCCCCCACCCCTTCAGACCTTTTCTTCCTATTTTACATTATCAATTATACATTTTGATCCTTATTTACACTTCAGTTTCTCACACCAGAGAAACTATTTGGTATTTACATGTGTGCCCTTTTTATTTCACTTAAGAGGATGGCCTCAGTGTGCATCCATTTAGCTATAAATGTCTCTAGTTTCTCATTTTTTATGACTGAGTAGTACTCCATTGAGTGCTTAATTTTTGACACAGTCTCTTTTTCTCTCTTGAGGCAATAAGATCGAGAAAGGGGATGAAGGCCATGTTCCATATGGACCAAGGAGAGCCATGACAATTAAAGAGGAGAAATGTAGATTCTATAAAGAAAATGCAAACCAATTGTAGGTGAGACAAATTTATTTCTTTGACCTTTGAAATAACTATCATCGAGAAATGATTTGTGACCGAGTGTGAAAAGTGTTATGGTTGGGGTCTTAAGTGAAGGTTTTGGATCACGAGGCCCCGATATTCATCAGTGGATTGGTCCACTAAGGAGTTTACAGCTCAGTGTGGTGTTGGGAGATGAAGCCTGGTTGGATAAAGTGGAACATTGTGGGTGTGGCCTGGTAGGGTCTATCGCCTTCCTTGTTCCCATGATACCTCTCTGCTTCCTGACACCATGCCACGCGCTGTTTCTCCTCTGCCCCACGGCCCTACCTTGGAGCCAGCTGACTATGGACGGAAATCTTTACAAACTGTGAGCCAAAATAAACCTTTCCTCCTTTAAGTTGTGGGTGTTAGGTTTTGTGTTTCAGCAACAAAGAGACTAAGACAAAAAGTAAGCATAAAATGTTATTAAAACTTTAGCTTCTTGGGGCTGTATTTGAATCTCTTTTTCATCTACAATGATTTATTCTACTCATTTTTTAAAATGAATCCAACAACAAAGAAATTCCGATCTTACAGTTGGCTTGGGCAATTCACCTTAGTAGGATAATCCAGGTGTGGTGGCACATGGCTACAACCCTCGCAGTCTGGGAGGGTAAGTCAGGAGGATCACAAGCTTCAGTCTTGCTTAAGAAACTGAGCAACTAAGGAAGACTCTGTCTCGGAATAAAAAATTTTAAAAAGGGCTGGAGATGGCCCTAAGTTCAAACTCCAGAACTGCCAAATAAAAGGAAAACAAAATATAACAAAAATCAAACAACTTAAAATATTTGATTGGGTGCATATTCACATATTCACTCTGCCAAAGTTCTTATTATCACTATGGAAAATTTTTTTTAATGTTTTATTTCAACCAGTCCAGTCCTTTGAGATTGCACCTATTTGTTTTTCCTCATACTAAACTTCTAAAGTTCACATGCGGTAAAAACAATTTTACCTACCTCAGGCAAAGGGCATATGATGGAGAAAACACCAAACAAAATATCCTTCTCCTCAGTTCCAAACCACCTCACATTACAGCTGGAGTTTTACATAGTGTGTGTTCGTTTTCCATTTCCTGCACGGAGTTGTTCCTGTTGAGCAGATCTTAACACCTGGCCCTGAGAAAATGTCCCGAGAGCTTTGCTGAATGATTATTTCACACTTAGCATCTTTTTGCCATTAATTACCACTCCCAGAGCAAGACCTGAGCACCTCCACAGCTATCAGCCTTCTAGTTCCCCAAGATCTTGGGATCCTTGAGGGGTTAGGAAGGGCATGGAGGATGGGGAGAGAGAGAACAGCTATTTTCCCTCAGTTAAAAAAGTGGGGGGGAAGCAGGCATGGTAGCCCATGCATGTAATCCCAACTCTTCAGGAGGTGGAGGCAGGAGGATCACGAATTTAAGGCCAACTTGAATAACTTCATGACAGCCTGTCTTAAATAAAATAAAATAAAATGAAAAGGACTGGGATGTAGCTCAGGGTTCCCTGGGTTCAATTCCCAATACTGAAAAGAAAAAAAATGGTGGTGGGGGATAGGATAAAAAGGAAAAACATTTTAAAAAATTAAAAATCAGAAGCAACTTCATTACCTAAGATAGATATAAGCAACAGATTTTTTTTTTTAAAGTAAGCTGTTGTATAGCTAGGCACAGTGGTACAAGTCTGTAATTCCAGCTACTTGGAAGGCTGAGACAGAAGGATACTGAATTCCAGGCCAGGCTAGGCAATTTGGCAATTTAACAAGGTCCTGTTTCAAAATTGAAAAAAAATCTGAGAATGTAGCTCAGTGGTAAAATTCCCTGGATTTGAAAGGACCACAATAAATGCATACATACATACAAAACTAAATAGATAAAGAAACAAGCAAGCTATTGTAGCAACTGCAGTGTGTTAAGTACAGTATCCCCAGGGACTGTCATAAAGTTTTGCAGCTATTCCTGGAGTCAGACAGACATTTACACGCTCATTCCCAATGGCAGTACAATGATGATAACAGCAAGCCGCACTTATGAAGCGCTTATTCCTATGCCATGTCCTACTGTAGTCTCCACACGCATGTTAATCTACTCTTTAAGATCCCAAATACTCTGTAAAGTGGGCACCCTTGGGACCAGTGGTGCTTCTGGAGTTCGGCACTTTGCAGATTTAAGAAGATGCTACGCCTCATGTGCTGTACAGAGCAGATCCCTTCCATGGGAGCTGGGACTCCAAAGCATTCGCTTTCCTGCCTCAAAATGTGTGGACAGACACAAAAATAGGATAAAGGCTAAATTAAATAGTGTCAGGCCGGGTCAGATTTTAATGCCAAATGTAATTTTGCCAAACCTATTTAAATTTTTTTTTTTTTGCTTTCAGAGGTTGTATTTTGAAATTGAAAATCAGATGTATCATCGACTCCATTTTACCAGCAAAGAACTGGGAATCAAAGAGGATGAAGTACCTTGCCCGCAGGCACTGCTGGCCAGGAAATCTCTGATTCCCTCCCCAACACCCATCATCTGGCCAGGCTCTCTCTGGGTGCCTAAGCAAGTGTGGGTGTCTGAAGTCCTTCTGCCTGTCAGGAGACTCATCTGCCTCTCTCTTCGTTGCTTGTCTTCCCCTGCACCTCACCTAGAAAGCGGTCACACAAACAAGAATGCCAATCTTCCTACATGGAGGGCAGGAAGAGCAGCAGCAGCCTGGGTCTCCTTGTTCCCTTGGGGTTGAGGGCCTCAGAGTACAGCTGATGAGAAATGGAAGGGAAGGGGAAGAAACAGAGGGAGCAGTGGAGGGGAGGGCAGAGAGGACAAAGAGAAGGAGGGAAAGTGAAGGGAGGATGCAGTGGTTTGAGTCAAAAATGCCCCCCAACAAGCTAATGTGTTCAGAGATGGGATTTTAAAAGGTGATTAGATCATGGGGCTCTAACCTCGTTGATGGATTAGTCTGTTGATGGATCCATAACTGAATGTGCTGGTAGGTGGGGCTTGTTGGAGGAGGTGGGTCACTGGGTCATGCCTTTGAAGGGTCTTTCTCTCTGTCTTTCTCTAGCACTTCCCCTGCAGTTTCCCAGATGCTATGAGTCAAGCAGCTTTCCTCTGCCATGCTCTCTCGCTTCTACCTTTGGAGCCAGCCAGCCATGGTCTGAAATCTCTGAAACCATGGGCCAAAATAAACCTTTTCTCCTTTCAGTTGTGTGAGTCAAGTATTTTATCCCAGGCATGGAAAGCTGATCAATACAGAGAGTAAAGGCCAAGAAAGACCTGGCATCTGGGATCCAGAAATGATCAAAGCATTAAAGAAAGTCTAATTCAAGACACTTCTGCTACTGCAATGTAAACCTTGGGAAAGTCATTTGCCCACGAAGTGCCTTCTGCCAATGACTGCGGATATGAAAATGAGGCCACTCTTCACAGTTGGGTAGTGTGAAAAAGGCCAGCCTGGATAGGCTGGTGAAATGGTCACCAAATTGACCTAATCCACAATAGGCTGAGGTTCAAGGCCAGGCTTCAGAAGAGAAGGTGTGTCACTTGGGAGGATGCAAAAGCTGGAGAGTGACCGTGGCCTTTAGCAGGCCAGATGAGTAGGGGTCAGTCCGTCTACTGCTGGAAGAACAGAGGGACCCTGGTTGAAATCCGGGTCACCTTTTACAAGCATATTTTATAAGCTAAATCCTTTAGCATCGTACTCTTCTTAACTCTCTCACATGCTATGTGCTCTCTCGGAGAAGAGAAAGGAGCAAAGTTACACTGAGTGTGCAGGAATTCTGTAACCCTGCAATGCTCAAGGGAGTGTGTGATTTATGAATGCTTCTGCATGTCAAAGCCATTAAAGGCCCACACCCATGGTTTGTGTTTTCAGTCTGAAAGCCTCATAGGTGAACTGGAGATTGGTGGCTAAACTAACAGCCAAAAATTGAGTATGCACCAGTCAGAGTCCCTTGTGGGCCTCACAGCTTTGGGTCTATCTTTTGTCCTTCCAGCCAGGGCAGCCTGCCCCATAACAAGTGCTTCTACACTAGTATCTTGTGCTGCTTATAAATGGGCATTTGTTTCAGGACTAAGGTTCAAGTGGAACTTTTAACATCACTGCTTCTTTCTGTAAGGTGAGGCCCAGTTTGGTCCTTCATTCTTTTTAAACACTGTAGTGTCTGAAATTTCACCACCAGTGTATGGCTGATTCTTCATTTACCTCCCTGGGCATAGTCTATTTCGAGCTGGAAGAGAGAACTCAGATACAGCCAGAGCTCCAGCACGCAGTAGGCACTCCCTCAAAGGCGGTGATTTGAAAACCTCATGAAAAAGCTGTGTTCCAGGTTCATAAATTTTCTGTTTTGAGACAAAGTCTTGCTGAGCAGCTCAGGGTTGCATTGAACTCACTATGGAGCCAAAGCTGGCCTCAAACTCATGGCGATTCTCCCGCCTCAGCCTCCCAAGTGCTGGGATTGCAGATGTGCATCACCATGCCCTGTCCTTGGTTCATAAATTTTCTATGAAGGGTGCTCCAGCTCAAATCAAAAGGAGAAGGGTTTTCATGTTATATATACAGGGCATGCTTTATTGATACGATGACACATAATAATAAAGGCAGTATTTTTTTCCTTTCTCTGTAAATTATTTTTACCAAAACTGGTGGGCAGACATCATAATAAATCATATTTTTAAAAATATAGTTAGCTGGGCATGATAGCACAAGCCTGTAATCCCAACACTGGGAAGGCTGAGGCAGGAGAATCACCTTGAATTTGAGGCCAGCCTGGGCTACATAGTGAGTTCAATGCCAGCCTGAGCTGCATAGCAAGATTCTATCTCAAAAAACTAAAAAACAAAAACAAAATATTAAAAACATAATCAACATTCAATATATTTCTTTTTCTTGGTACCAGGGATCGAACTTGGGTCCTTGCACTCGTGCAGCAGGCGGCGAGACCACTGAGCTAAATCCCCGGCCCCTCAACATATTTCTTTACTTACACTAATTTAAAGAAGGGCAATGTAGATATGTAGTGCACACTCCTGAAATGCCAGCACCTTGGCAGGCTGAAGCAGAATTGCAGTCAAGCCTAGCCTGAGCAACTTAGCAAGACTGTCTTAAAATAAAAACTAAAAAAGGGCTGTGGATATAGCTGGGTGAAAAAGCCCTGAGTCCAATCCCCAGTGCCTCAAAACAAAACAATACCAAAAACAAGGCAAAGGAATACACAAACATTTGCAAAAATCTTCCTTTTGCACCATGTCTTGAATTTTACTCTCCTTTTTCTAATGCTAACTTCACTCTCCTACTTTCCCACCTACTCTTTCAGCAAACACATAGAAGCCTGAATTTTGTTCTCTTGAAGTAAATCTCTAGTGAAATTTTTCATAGAAAAAAAATACACTATGTTCCACCAACGAGCTGTACTCAAAACACTTAAATACATTTTTACCCCAACACCCTGAAGCCTTAACTATGCAATAGCCAACTGAGTAATTCTAGTCCAATTAGCTTTATTATAACTTTAATTATTGCCTAACACACACAAAGTGTTATACCAGATGTCTGAGTTTAAAAATAAGTTCGTTCAACCACACAGTTAGATGTTTTTCTTTCATTCTACACAACAGAGCCTTTTCCAATCTAGGTTGACAAGTTCATTGTGAGTAGGCAGAAAGAAGAAAAACAAAAGGACGCACATCAAGAAATGAAGGCAGGACATTGCTCATGAAAACAGAAGGTCAAACACACATTTCATAGCCGGAAAATCATAGCCAGCATTTTCATAAGAGAATGAACTTTGATCTGTGCTGATGAGTCTTAGAAATCTTCCGGGAGAGATGCCATAGATTATTGCAACAAATATTATTAGCAGATTCACAAGGCTGTAATCACTCTGTATCCATGGTACTGAGTTTCAAATTAACATGGTTATTTTACTTGTATTCCCAAATTTAACATTAGGGAATTTGGGTTGTAAGCCTATCATCACTGAGAGAGGAGAGAGAGAGAGAGAGAGAGAGAGAGAGAGAGAGAGACAGGGAGGGAGGGAGGGAGAGAGAGAGAGAGGTAATTTGGGGATAATTAGCATTTACAAAAGCCAGTTTAGGGATTTAGGAATACATTTAAATGACATCTGCCCCCTCCCCTAAATGTTTCATATCACCTTCGGTGAATATTTGGAGACAATTTTAGTTCTGCCCAAAATACTACATTTAGCACTATCGCTTTTTAATCTATTTCCCACTTTTTGTTTTTCTTTCATTCTTTTCCTCATTCCCCACAACCCATCTCACCACTTTTAGTCAAACGACCAGAACTGTGTTAATATCTATTTGGGAGCTCTAAGGGGATCCTTTTTTTCAGCCCAGAAAAAGATTTCTGCCTATTTTTCAGCATATTTCTGATTCTCAGGAATGTAGAGAATTAAACGATAGTGATTTGCACTCAATCTTATTTTAGGGCAGCAAAGGAAAGACAACCTAGACCAGAAGATACAGCAAGTTTCAAACTCTTTGGAAAGAAATATTCTTACTTGCCAGGCTGGAGGGCATGTGTGGGGCAGAAATCATGGAGAAACACATTTGACAAAGTACCTTTCCACCCATTTTTGATAAGGAAAGTGAAGGCAGGGACATATTCATTTTTATATCTTTCACCAGGGACTTTCTCCAGTACCTCAAAAAGAACAAGTATGGCACAGCTTCTAAGTAAGGATGATGAAAGTAATGTAGCCTTGTTTTATCTCCAGTCTCATGGAAAAGGTCAGGGATTCTAAATGATAACAAGCTGCTGTACTGTAATCTCAGATTTTGCAAAGAACACACATTTTGGATAACTGAATTCTCCAGTTATCTAAATACCAATGAAAATACTTCGTTTTCCACATTTTTCTGTTAGCTTGTCTAGTTATGCATCCTAACAAAACACAGCATATATAGCTAAGTCTGTGTCATCATTCTGAACATTAATTCTTTCACATTTACTACGGGTATACAGTTGTTTAAAGAATCAAACATATTTTTAAAGTTCAAATCTTATCAGCCTATTATGTTTTGTGATTCTCTCTAAAATGGAGAAGAGAAACAATAAATTGTGCTGAGTTTTTCTGTGATCAAAGCGGTGCTGACTTCTGTGACATGCAGTAACCAGAAAGTAAAAAGTGGTCAGAGAAAGAGCTGCCCTAAACCAGGTCAGGTTATATTGCAAGAGAGCCCAAGAACGTCAAGTTACAATTATGTGTTTGGGGAGAGATGAGTCTGGGCACATTTTGGAATTCACTCCTTTGGGGGGATGGAATGCTCTCCTCTCAGATAGCTCCGATAGTGTTTCTCCGGTCACTATCAACTTTGTGCTCAAATGTCACCTTATCAGTGAGGCCTTCCCTGACTGTTTTACCTAGAATAGCAACCTCCCTTCCCACCCGGACCCAGCAACTAACTACCTCCTTCCCTTTGTGTGGGGCCCACGCACAGCGCTGACAACTCCAGAAGCAACACCTACAGGAGCAAAACCATGGTCTGCCTGTGCCACACCTGTCACCACCTGACACACGTGCAAGCTCCTTCCTGGTTTACCTTCCTCTCAGGTGGCAGGGGAATTTGTGTATCTCCAAATACCCAAAATAATGCTGAGCCCACAGTGGGTGCCAAGAAAAACTTATGAATAAATAACATGTTCATCTAATTTTAGCATCTCTAAAGCTCGAATCTAAGATTCCTTGACTATAACATCTTCCTGTCTGACGGCAAAATCAGATATCAACATAAACAATTGTAACGCAATGGGATCAGAAAGCAACTCCTGGGGAGGTGATATTGGTTAGGAACGGGTGCTTGGCCTTAGACACACCTGATTCTAGCCCCAAACTGGCCCATAGCTATATGATCTTACACAAGGAAGATGACATTCCTGTACAGTATCCTTGACTCACAGATGGATGACAGTAACAATAAATGTCTTGCAGGCTTGTGAGGAGTCAGAGAGGGGACAGAGAAGTGCTTAGCACAGTCCCAGCCCTAGGGAAATCTGCAGGAAGAGGCTAGAGGAACAGGACAGGGAGACCAGAGCTGTCCGGTAGCACCAGGAAGACTTGCTACTAAGAGAACTGAGTAGGAATGAAGGAAACACTGTCCCCAACCTCCATGTAGTGAAACATCATGCTGACAATTCCTGTGTTTAATGCATGAAATTTCTTTAAAATGAGGAGCAAACTGACCATAATCAGAGTAGGGGCTTCTCCAGTGGGATCAGGTCATTGACAATCTTTCCACTAACCACATCTGCCCTTAACCATCCTAAGATCATCACTGACTAGCCATTCTTTCTAAAATGGAGTGTGGGAGGGAAAGAAGTCCAACAGGTGTTGAAATATTCAGGGTTATTGCACTCAGAAATGTCTGTAAAACACTCACCACTGCCCATCACAATCCACCATTGCTTTGGCAGCAGAAGCTTCACTGAGCAGAACTCTGTCCTTTTCAGGAAAAAATAAGTTAATGTAAGACCTGGTTCCAGAGCAAGTTCAGTTGGAACATTAAACCTACAGAGAAACAGGGAAAGACCTCTTTGTCAGGTGCTGGGGAATTCTCGCTCTTCCTTGTTATCAACAGTCTTTGTAAGACAAGGCTTTCTGTCTCTGATTCCAGAATCTTAAAAGACAGTGACACACAGCTTTTGGCTTGAGTCCATTTCACAATCAACAGCGCTGTAACGGGGGTCAATATTCTAACTGCTCTTTGGCAGTGGTGTTGAGAATTTTGAGAAGTGATAAAGGCTAAGAACTCAGCTTTATTATAGACAGGCTTAACACTTTTCTCCTCTTACCTGCACAGTCTACTGCAGAGTGATATAATCAGGCTAACGAAGAGAGAGTATTACGCAAATTTGGCACTATCACAATCTTTTAGGGTTGACCAAGACTCTCAACTTCAGTCCTACTAACAAACAGGCAATCCTTAGTACACGTGTGAGTCAGCTCTGGGGCTATGACTCAGATTTTGCTATTCACAGTAAAGGACTAAAAAGCCATAGCAAATTGGGTAGGGATGTACTATATTAGTAACCACTAAATCATAAGTAGTTGAAAGGCAATGGTTTCTTCTGGTGACAATTTGTTTCATGCTTAAAGTAACCACTGCTGCGTGTTTAAGGAAGCAAAACTAAAGTTTAAAAAAGGAGAGGAAAAACAACTCATTTCTAATTTGAGGCCTGGCTCCACCATCATATTTCTTAATCAAATTCTAAGTGCCTCAAAAGAGAATTTTCTGGAGTGGTAGAAATATTCAATTTCTTGGTCAGGGTGTGGATTACATGGGTATATAAAATTCCATGAGCTCCATGGAACAGAAGATTTACAACAGGATTTAACCCCATAGAAGATGTTTACAACAATTTAAAGAAAAACAAATTAAGTTGCTCCATCCTTGAAAGTTATGGCCAGGGTATGCTGAACACTCAAAATTTAAACTTAAAATAAACTCAGAATTTTAAAATTCTCCTTAAATAAAAAAAAAAATCTCTGCAGAAACGGTAAGTGCTGTAACAAAAAGAAAATCCATTTCAATTTCAGTTTAGTGCATGGTGAGAGATATAGGTCTAGTTTTAATCTTTGGCAAGTTGAAACCCAATTTTTCCAGCACTGTCAACTGGAGACTGAATAAAGAAAATGTGGTTTTTTATAAAATGGAGTACTACTCAGCCATAAAAAATGAGAAATTAGGGCTGGGGATTTAGCTCAGTGGTTTCGGCGCCTGCCTAGCAAGCACAGGGTCCAGAGTTCAATCCCTGGTACCCTCCCCCCAAAAAACGAGAAATTAGAGACATTTATAGCTAAATGGATGCACATTGAGGCAATACTCTTAAGTGAAATAAACAGGACACACGTGTAAATACCGAATAGTTTCTCTAGTGTGAGAAACTGAAAGAGTAATTAATGGTCTAAAAGGTACAATAGATAATGTGAAATAGGAAGAAAAGGGGCAAAGGGGAGGGGGGAAGTGGGAGGGGTAAGTGAAAGGAAAGAAGGGAATAGAAAAAATATGAGAAAAGGAAAAACATGGAAACAAAGTCTTTGTAAATAGGGAGGGATGGAGGGCTTGAAGGGAGGTCAGGGGAATGGGGAAATAATAAGAACCAAGAGAGACTATGTAAAGGTGCAAATTTCCAATGATGAATGTCATTATATTATATACCTAAAATGCATCAATAAAGTTAATTTAAAAAAAAGAAAATATTCAAGATATTTGAACTGTACTGTCTCATATACCACGAAAATGACCCTAAAACAACTTTAATCCATCTAGTTGTCCAAAGTAAAACCTACCTTTTCATGCCAAACCTTTAAAACACGAAATAAGAATTAAAAGCATTATACCACAGCGATATATGTGCACCCATGTTTATAGCGGCACAGTGTATAATAGCTAAAGCTTGGAAACAGCCCAGTTGCCCAACAACTGATGAGTGGATAAAGAAGATCTGGGCTTTTTATACAATGCCATATATATATATATACTCTGCCACAAAGAAGGATGAGCTGGAGATATTTCTAGCTAAATGGATGGACCTTGAGATCTCTTAAGTAAAATAATCAGACCTACATTTAAATATCACATTGTTTCTCTGATGTGAGAAACTGAAAGTGTAAATAAGGACCAAAATGCTTAAAAGATACTGGGAAATGGGAAGAAAGTGTTCAGATGGGGGGGGGGGGACAAGATTAGAGGGGAGAAGGAACAAGAAAAAAAGAGAGTAGAAGGAAAAACTATGGAAACAAGCTTTTGTAAATAAGGAAGGGAAGAAGGGTTGAAGGGTGAGGAAGGGGAAAAAATTAAAAATCCTATTGCTTTGAGGGTTTGTGCTTAGGGTCTAGAAAACACTGCCTAAGTATATATTTGTTTCCAATAAAAGTATATATTAATAGTTTTCAAAAAAACCCATGAAATAGTCATTAATATCTATACCGAAAGAAGTTGGGCTGGTGGTGCACGCCTGTAATCTCAGCCCTTGGGAGGCCGAGGCAGGAGGATCACTTGAGTTCAAGGCCAGCCTGGGCTACAAGGTGAGATCCTGTCTCAAACAAACAAAATAATAATATCTATACCCAATAAAGTCAGCCCGGCTGAAGCACACCCTTTTAGTTCTATTTGGACCCATTTTGGACAGGATAAGGTGTTCTAACTCCCTGACATGTTCTCCAGGAAGTAGACACTTGCCTGGTTGCCAAGTCCTTTAAAGAGACAGCACTGTTAACAACACCCATAAACGTGCAGTAACAAGGTCTCAGCCAGCGCTTATGGTCTGTGTTTAATTATTAACAGCGTCTCATTCCCTCTGAAGAGTCTCAACTGGGTTGACAGATTGATCCACCGAATGGTTCAGACGGTCTACCTACCTCACAGTTGGCCTCCCTGCTGCAGTTTGGTCTCTGACCAGTCACACCGATTGTCCTTCAGTCTTTCCCACTTGGCACCCCCCTTCAGCATGGTTTGGCACATCTGCTCCTCTTACCCACCTACTCCTTTTAAACCACTTCTGTCCCTCAGGCCTCAGTTCCAGGGTCCCTCCTTCCAGGGCCACAGTAGGTACAGTCCTGTGCACCACTCTGCCTCTCTCTGTCCCTCAGCACATCTAAGGTCAGGTCTAGCTTTGCCGTTTGCTTGGTCTCGGCTCTAAGCTTTCTTGAGAGCAAAGGCTGTGGCTTATTTTTAAAGCATGCCCAGTGCTTAGCACAATGCTTGGCGCAGAGGGACTCAGTATTTGTTCAGTGACTGAATGAACCAGGTGATAGACACAGTGCAAAAACACAGGTCATATTTTAAACACCAAAAAGGATTGCCGGAGCCTTAAAGAGCTCGTGAAGGGTGGTGGGGAAAGAGCAAGAACTTGGGAGTCAGGGGATCATGCTTGTATGTAATGTCTCAACATTACATAAGAGCACATTCCTGCCCAGGTAAGGTGGTGCACACCTGCAGTGTCAGCACTCTGGGAGGCTGAACCAAGAGGAGGCCAAGCCTGAGCCCTGCCTGGGCAGCTCTGTGCCTTAGGAAGATGCTAAGGGAGATAAAAGAGGGTGAGGTGTACCTCAGTGCACAGGTCCTGGCTTCAGTCCTCATTCCTAACTCTATAACGCTTAACTAGTGTCACAAGGGATAATCATTCTGGTCATGCTGGTCACATAACTTTGTTCTAATTAGTTCCAAACTCTCTCATATCAAATCATAAACACAATGATGTACAAAGCTACACACAACTTGAAGCAGGCCCTAAACTGCCCTGAGGCTTCAAGAAGTAAAACTTCTGAAAGGGCCAAAGGGAATTTTGATTTGAAGTCCCTTGTGATTCTTTTAAGAATGGGGCTCTAGGGCCGGGGATTTAGCTCAGTGGTTCCACCGCCTGCCTTGCAAGTGCAAGGTTCCAAGTACCAAAAAAACAGAATGGGGCTTTTTCCCATACTATTGCAAAATAAATTCACATGAAGCCACGCAGGCTGAGCATGGACTTCATGGAGAGGTGTAGTAATGCTGTGCAAGCCAGCAGCACGTATTCAGTGAGGATATCTTCACACAGAAAAGGGGACTTGAGTTTAAACCAAAGAATCTGTGGTCTCTGACTCATTTAGGATTGACTGGGGAAATCTACTGCATTCAAACAAATGTTGCATCAGGTTACATTTCAAGGAGAAACTCAAATCCAAAGTGGTATCTTAGAAAAAGGCTGCCTTTCTCTGCAGTCAAGGAAGTACCCACGACACTCTAGATTAACAGAGTGAGACCCACGGAGCTCTGTTTGGAAGTCTCTCAGACAAGCATGGCCAAATTCAAATGGCTTGAAGAACTGGGAAACCCGGGAAAGGTCAACTTACTTCACAGAACAAAGTCACTACGGAGACTAAACAACACGATGGATGCGAGCACGCGCTATACACGGTTATACCGCAGTATCCTTTGGTAGCACTGCTCCATCTCTCAACTTAAGGTATCTTCAGTATGGACAACGGATCCGCAGGAATGCTTCCTTTTTCTGAGAAAAAAGCTTTGAAAATCACAATGTTAAAGATCTGGCTCAGAAAAGTTTGTAAAATAACTGTGCAAGGATTGGGTTATCCGTATTTCCACCCTTCAAATGGAAGGAGTTGATTCATTTTGTGTCCCACAGTATTTCAAAATCCTAAGTGTATTTCTTGTACCTATTGGCTCAAGTACACTTTTAAGGAACTCCAAACATAATCACACTATGATTACATTTTCCAAAAGACAAAGTAATGTTATATTTAACTGGCCTCCATGATAAGAGTATTTAAATCCCCCATCCAACCACTCACTGCTACATTTTCATGTTTATTTGATCTTGATAACAAACTTACTAGGCCTATTTTTCTATGGAGAGTGATGGGCTCAGAGAGGATAAGTAACTGCTACAAAGTCTCAAGTTGACCCCAGCATGGTGGTGGCACACCCGCAATCGAAGCACTTGGGAGGCTAAGGCAGGAGGATCACTGTTGACTTCAAAGCCAGCCTAGCCTACTTAGTGAGTTCAAGGCCAGTCTGAACTACATAGTGAGACTGCCTCAGAAAAACAAAACAGCCACAAAGCAGGATTCTAACTCATTTATCTGTGTCAAAGACTAGTGTTCTTTCCACTAAATCCTGTTTCTCAAAGAAGCCTCCTTGTAAATAGTTAATGCCCTCTGGGGATGGAAAGTGAGTTTCAAGGCTGGAAATGACCAAAGATAGTCAACTAGCAAAGACAAGTTTAAAAAAGAAAAGAAAGAAAAGAAAAACACATGTTTCTTCAATGTGCAACCATATGAGATGCCTTAAAGCAATTAAACCATACACCCCAATATACTAGGAGCTCCAGGTCTAATCAGGCATGGTTGTGCATTCTGATAATCCCAGCACTCTGGGAGGCTGAAGCAGGAGCCTGGGCAATTTAGCAACCTACCAAGACCTGTCTCAAAACAAAAAAAATAAAAAAGGGCCGGGGATGTAGCTTAGTGCAAAGGCCCTAAGTTCATTCCCCAGTGCCATGAAAACAAAGAGCTTGGGTTCTGGGGTTGGAAGGACTGAGCTCCAAACTGTACCGTAGCTCTCTACTTTCTACAAGCTGTTTGCCTTTGCAGCAAATGAAGCTTAGCTTTCCGTCTAAAAAATGAAGATTAAAAACACTGACCTGTCTACCTCATTCGGTTGTTGGAAGGTCAAACTAGAATATATATTGATAACCAAAAGCTCTCAAGTATAATTTACAGGAAATACAACTCCATGTAGTCTATTGACTTCCGGGAACAAAACTGCCATAAATCAGGAAAACTAGAAAATACATTCAGTCCTGCTTATGGTACAACTGTCAAGTCTAATTAATTTAGAATTATGCCCATTTATGGAATCTCCTCAAATAAAGTACAATTTGTTAATCATCTTTCCTTCTGAAAATACAAGAATGGCTCAGAACAAGAGGGAAAAGATACAGGACTTCTGGCTACACTGTCACTACCAAAAATAATCAGGAATCTCCAATTTAATAATTCAGTCCTCTCAGGGTACAGTAATGCTACAAAAACTCAACATTTTACAATACTGTAACTTCTTAAAAAAAGGTAAATTTCAACATAGCAACATAGCTGATTCTATAGCAACATAGACTTTGAATTTGTAATAACACTTAATTTTAGATATCTGTTGACTGTAAAAGATTAAGGACTTGTGCAGAAAAGCTAAAATTATATAAAGGCAGCCCTCTTTATATTTCTATATAGCTTCTCATTTTGAAATTTATCCCTTAAAAGAAAAACATAATTGTAACTTATTCTTAGGAGAGCAAATAATCATCTACTTGAGTGATTATCTACAGAAATAGTCTCTAAACATTTTGATCATAAACGCCTATCAATAAAGTGTTTAGCATATTGCCAACATATGAATACCTGTTTATAGAAAGCATACTATGTGCTTTTTACATACACACATGCAAAAATATTTTAAAAGAATATCCTAACTTTGGAGATGGCTAACAAGAGCATCATTAAAATTAAATGTACCCATGGGTAAATGTCTTCTATACAATGTTCACAATTTCAACTAAGCAATGCCTGATGTAGTATTTACCAAATACAGGAATCCAATCAACTCAACAGTTCCTCCTGCCTGGTGGTTCCCATTGTGGTATTAGGGGTCTGGTCTATCCTTAATCATCCTTCTGCCACCAAGAATAGGGTCACAAACCACCTCCCCAACTTAAGGGTACAAGGTGAGAGTTTATGAGTTTATGTTCCTCAAGTGAATTATATCGGACAGCTTAAAAATACTGGGAGACAAAGGAATATATGCACTGTCTGGTTTTCTTAAATACTTGTAAGAATATGCTTTATTCATGTTTCTCCTCCACACCTCCAAGGCCAGTTTTCAGGTAGCCCACAAACCTGTACTGCGACTTTGACCTGCACATTTACATAAACAGAGTGCAGTCTGCCTTGGACAGATGAACGGCAGAACCCTGAGTAGAGCGTTCCCAAACTCTGCCAAAACACGGTGCTGCACGAACCAGCCTTGGTACACACCTACGATCGCAGCAGATGGACTGCCAGCCAGCCTTCAAAACCCTTGTTCTCAGTTCTTTCCCCTCTTCATCTCCCCACCCTTTCAGTTTCTGTCCAACCCCACACTCAGTACAGCCTTCACCATCAGTGCTCCCTATGAGCACGCAGAGTTCCCCGGTGAACAGGGCCTTTCCAATACTAGAATGATACATGTCACAAAACGGTGCATATGCAAGTCAGAAGATGAACTCCACAATGATCCTTAAGGTTATTCAATCATAATAGGAAGTATTTTTTAAAATTTTAGAATGCTCTGATTGGAAACCTTATCACTCTTTATTCCTATGTTTGACACACTGAGCTATGCAAAAAAGAAATAGATAAATCAACTTAAAATATAAAGCAAAAATAAAAGCTGATTTATTACTACACATGGTCTGTTGAGGAGATGACACCATTCTTATTAATACATCTGAGCTTATTCATCTAGGAGCATCTAAAGACACAAAACTTAACATCTGAACAATGTTCTTCACCTTGTTACTCAAAGAAAATATAAAGATCTATAAATATAACCAGGAATTTTAATGTACACAGGTTTTTCCGGTTTTGTCCCATTTATTAAAGTAAATGATTGAAGACCTGTTATGCAGCTCAGTCTAATTACTAGTATAAACTATTTTACTATAAAAGAGTAATACTGTTAGATTATACTGAAAACATGAAAACAGCTGTATTTCAATTGTGGTCATATAAAAGTTCAACTGTAAAGACTAAGTCTAAACTATTTGGATTCTGTATATCTTCAGTTTTAGCTGATTTGAAGTATATTTCGTGGGGTTTTTGTTGTTGTTTTGAGATGTGGTCTCACTGTAGTCAAGGGTGGCCTCAAAGTGGTGATCCTCCTGCCTCAGCCTCCAAAGAGCTGGTATTACAGGACTGGGGATTTAGCTCAGTGGTTCCGGCGCCTGCCTCGAAAACTCAAGGTCCTGAGTTCGATCCCCAGTACCAAAAAAAAAAAAAAAGGGTTGGTATTACAGGCATGTACCACCATGCCGAGCTTTTGAGATATATTTTTGAAGTCTCCTGTGCACAGATGAAACTATCAACAAATTCTCTCCATATAGCTTATTAAGATCAGTTTAACCCATCATCTGAAATAGAAGGGAAGTGGGGTAAGAGGAAGTATCTTTAAACATAAATACGCAAAATATTCTATTTTGTAAAGAGGAGAGCAACTCTGAGGCATTAAAAATCACCAAGGGAAAAAGTGGTAGTGGAGTTATTTGTTCCTAAGATTAAGATATGTGGAAACTATTAGTCATTAAATACTAGGCCTCAGAAATACTGATTTCTTCCCTTTAATTTGCAGGTCAATTCCATAAATGTGTAACACCTACACAAAACAAAACCAACCACTGGCAATATGAGAGCTATGGCAGTGTAAGGAAACTACTGTGCCAAGTGTAACAAAACCATTTTGTGGAAGGGGTGGTCTTTCCAATAAAGGATACACCGTTCCCATTCCAAATGAGAGGCAACAGCACAGTGCCCGTGAACTACCGTGTTTACCACGCAATCCACATCAAGCCTTGCTTCAGCCCAACAGAGGAAGGCAGCACTCTGAGGAAATAATATTTTAAAACTGTTAAAACTGAGAAATTAACACTCCTCAAAGTTATTTGCCAATCATGACTAAATTTCTGGTGCCCATAACAACTCATCATTTTGAAAGCAGTCCTTTCTGAAAGGATTTCTAATGAACTATTTTAACTCAGGCACTATAAAGCCTTTTTGAAGTATATCATATTTAAAAACACACAACTGGCATAAATGACTACACATGAATGCCTGGCACACACCTGTATGTGCATATGAGGCAGACACTCAAATATTTCTGTCGAAATAACTAGGCAGAACATTCCCCAGGAGCAGTGAGCAAGAAATATCAAACGGCTACTGTGCTGTAGTCATAGGCTGCTTAACTGTCTGGGGAATACAAAGTTAAAGGCAGAGGAAACAGCTGGATGGTAGGCCTCAGTAATGTTCACAAGCCTTTTAAAGAGGAACTTAGTAAATCACCTTAAGTCTAAAGAAATATAGTAAGTTCCCTTTTCACCAAATTTTAAAGGTAGTCTGATGTCAAGATCTTCAAAAACAATTCTCTATTTGAGAAAAGGCTGTATGAAAAAAAGAAAGTTTTAGATACTCAAATGTTCCTCAAGTGTCTACAAGTTACCCTCACTCCTGCCGCAGGGCCCAGTGCAGAGTATTCAAAGCTTCACTGAGTTTCAAAGGAGCTACCTGAGGGTGTGGAGCGGGTAAACAGTAGTCAGCACTAGGCCGGGATCTGTTTAAAAACTACTCAACCACTTGTTTTTATTATAAAAAACTGAGAGGCTTTTCAAAAAAGTAAAACCGTAACAATCACCAAGAGCAGTCCACATGTTGTTGTGGGTGTAAGAATTGAAACTGTCAAGAATGGCCTGTTGGTGTACACGGACCTGTGTATTCTACATACTTGGCATGCTCACAGGTGTACTTCAGTGTAGTGCATACAATTAGAAACATGTAATCCTACCAGCAGGAAAAATATTCATATTTATTTTGGGATTACTGATTTCAGCTGTTGAACTTTAGTAATTTAAATTGTGCAATGTATTTCTAATATGAATGTTTACATACACTATATACCAAAACGTCACTACTATATATGGTTAAATTTTTAACTGTACAGCAGAACTCAAAATTCTTCACTTTCCATTTAAGTATCATTTGTTATCCTGCAAAACCAAAAAATCACTAAGTCTTTATTATATGCGGTAGGGTTATTCTTAATCTGTATTACAAGCATTCTCAACATTCACTTAGGTTCTTAGGATTTATCTGAAATAAGTCTGAGAAGAGGAAAAAGTCAGCATTTCAACTTTTGAGAATAAAAGTTCATAAACATACCTTTTGTTGAATTCCAGCTTAAGGGATTTTTATGTAAATCTTGCAGGTGATGAAATGCAAAAAGCAACCAATATCTCTGTAGTGACTAAGACTACAGGTCACCTGCCCCAGTATTTTCTAAACAAGGGCAAACCCATGGGATAAAATTGGTTTCTCAAAGGAGGACCAGAATGGAACATTTATATCTTCACTTCAACAGGAAACCAATGAAGTGTAATCCATTAAGTATCTTTTTTTTTTTGAAGCTGTTACCTTTGTCTCTTCATTTCATGAGATCCTTAGCCTGTGAATGTGTCCATGTTTTTACTTTAATAGGTTTAAAACACAAAACAAATTACCCACTACCTTCATCCTTCATCCAATGTTTTCTGCAGCATGAACAGTGTGCAAGTGACAGTCACGAAGCTTATAGGATCTAAGGCTAAGAAAAATATTTAGCTGAACCTCTATAGTCATGACAAGAGATTGATTAAAATGCCAAGATAAGAAACAATTTATTATAGAGAGAAGAAAAATTTCTCATCCAAAATATAGAAATCTGTACAACTTTGCCACAATCAATATACATGAACTGTACAAATTTACACCAGTTCATAATTTACCAAATAAAAGATGACTAACAAAGTTCACAAAATAGATGGTGGTTTGTGGAAAAGACTTTTACCCAATTAAGTACAAGGAAAGTTACAAACCAGACCTCCACTTTCTAAAAATAGGAAGTTTACTCAGTCTTAGAAAAACTACAAGCTAGCAAATGTACAGAGCTGGCTGGTGCTAACACCACAGTTGAGACAGTGTCTTCGGAGGGGTCTTTTAAAGCCTGTTGCCATGGCAGATTCTGGTCACTTGCTACTTTCAAAGCCAAAAACACAATACAAGGTCTGACCATTTCCCCAGGTCATGCTTACTAGTTTGTCTTTATGTACATTTATACATATTTAAGTGCTAGGTAAAAGTCTTGTTGTAAATTTCCAGTACTACCATGTTTAAAACGAACTTTCCTATTGAGCTGCCAAAAAAGGTTATTGGTAACAATTTTCAAGTGTAATAGTGCAAATCCCTCCACAAGATAAGACCGCAGAGAAGTGTTCTGAAATATGTATTTTCATTAGAGGGACTGATGTAAAAATTTAGATGTGTGGGAGAAACTGAAACCACCCTAGGACTTCACTCCCTAGCAAATAGAGATCATATCCTTTGACTCACAGGCTATTAAATCATCAAAAGGTACTGTCCAAACTATGGCACTGTCACTTAAGAGAAAAATTTTTTACCACTCTATCTTGTGCCAGATCTTCACAGCTGTGAAATGGTTTAAATTCCATAATCCATCCCCCAGAGGAGCCCACCCAAAGCAAAAATCAAATTTATCCATCCATTATAAGAGGATCCATCCAGAGACTATATCCTAACCCGATACAGTCATCATATTGTAGTTTTTGGAAGGGCTTGTTCTGCCCAAGAGAAGTTCCTCCTTACAGCTGATCCTGCTGTCCACCATCTGGACGTTAGCGCTGTTTTGAGTGCCACCTCCTGCCGGCGAGGCTTCGTACAGCACACAGATGGAGCCGTCCTCTCCGATTCTGTAGGACACTTCGTAGGGGTCCACCCAGAGCGTGAGTTCACTTGGGAGAAGCCTGAACAGCTCCTGACTGCTCAGTCCAATCCGCTGTGCTGCTTGTCCAATGAGAGGATCCATTTTATGGTTGATGCGAATACAACGGTAACCTGATCCCTTGCACGGCTTTTCTGGAAACCAGTGATGTTTATAATGTTCTACAGAAGAGAAGAACAGAGAAACAATGCTGAGCTCGCTACGGTTAGCTCCGCCGCCGTCGTTTCCTCCTCCTGCTGGCTCCTTCCAGGAGGGAAAACGAAAACTACCAACTTTTAGAAGCGTCCAGGCTTGCATTCGCTGCTGCGCCGTGCGCAAGAACAGAGAAAGAGCGGGCAGGGTTTTAGGAACTGCACTCGGCGGTGCGGGACGATCAGGCTCGAAGACTAGGGGCTGAGCCGCCACATCCGGGCGGAGCAGGCGCGCAGCCTCGTCGGCCAGCCGGGGGGAGCCCACGGCTCGGCGGGAACCTATTTACTTTCTCCACCCCACCCCAACGCACACAATGGGAGCTTCAGGCTTTGGAGGGGACCTGCGCCACCGGACGGTTACCCCCGAGGGAAAGAAAACAAACCCCAAACCACGCTCAGGCTGGGAGGGACGGTGCCGGGGACAAATCAAACCCGATGATAAATGGGCAGGGGCGGGCGGGCGGAGACTCTGCTCCAACCTTGCCCACCCCGGCCCGGCCGCGGACCCGCGAAGGTTGGAGCGCGGGGGGGGCGGGGGCGTCGCGCCCCCCGGCCCGCGCCCCTTTGTCCCCCCAGCCCGCCGACGGCCCTCGGGCCGCGGCTCCCGCCTCCTCGACCGGCCCGGTTTCTTTGTTGTGCGGTGCGTGCGGGTCTCCTTCTCCCCCGGCCCGGCCCGGCCCCACGCCCGCGCCCTCGCCCGCCCGGGACCCGCCGGGGGCTCAGCCGCCGCCGAGGCTCCGCGGCCCCGACGGCGGGGGCGGCCCGCGCCCGCTCACCTGCCAGCAGCTCCTGCAGGCTCTGGCTGAAGGTCTGCAGCTGCCGTTCGCTCGTGAGCCCCTTGGTGCGGAGGAACTTGGAGATGAAGGACACGGCGGCGGCGATCTCGCCTATCATGGTGGCGGCCCGAGTGCAGAAGGGATGCATGGGGGCGGCGGGCGGGGGCGGCCCGGGGCGGCCGGGGCTCGGCCCCGACGACGGAGCGGCCACCCCGGGCTCCCTCACAGACCAGACGGCTGAGAGGAAGGCGTGGGGGTGAGGGACGCACGGCTACTTTTTTTTCTTTTTTTTAGAGTAAAAAAAAGTTATTTTCGAGACAGGAGGCGGCAGGAGAGAGGAAAAGACGAGCGATGGCGGCCTGGTCACATCGCTCGGACCTCCCCGGCCGC
The DNA here is from genome assembly GCF_000247695.1 of Heterocephalus glaber. The sequence continues at coordinate 14,526,833 of NW_004624750.1, read as the reverse complement.
CTCCGCCTCCAGTTCTGTAGCCTCCGAAGATCCCAAGAGTTGCATTTCCAGCTCCGGGGGGTGCAGAGGTGCCGCCGCCGTGCAGCAGATTTTATAGCACTGTGGAAAGGAAGTGACATAGAAGCGTGACGGCCAACTCTAGCTAATCGGAAGATCGTACCATTCTGAGGCAAACAGATTCGGTGCCGGAGGGGGCGGGAAAATGAACCCAGGGGGCGGATCCAGAGACCGGGAAGAGAGGGAGGAGCTGACGTAATCCGCTTGTAAACAAATAAACCCAGAGTAGCGGCCAGAGCCCAGTCGCCTGGGCCCCCAGAAGAAGGAAACCGAGGGTGCCGTGTGAAAGCTCCGCCCCCTAATGTAGCTCCGCCCTCCCGCTTTGTCAAGTCGAGGCCCTGGGCCGGCGCATCCTCCTGCAAAGGAGCTGTGCCCGGGAGGGTATGCACTGGGGGCCAGGGTTGTCCACGCGTGCTCCATGTTTACACCCCAGCCCCAGCCCCGCCGGGGTCTGCGCGGCGGGCTCGCTGCAGCGGAAGCGGGGAGACCCTGCTGCAGCCTCGGGAGCCCTGGCCCCTGGCAGAGCCAGTGCGCCTCCCGGGACCAGAGCTGGAGATGTCTTCGAGAAAAGTTTTAATTGCAAAATAAGTAGGTTAGCAAGGCCACTTGCGGCTGCTGACTCCAGGAGTCAAAGAAGGGGAGTCCACTACTGAACCTCCCTGCACGCAGAGGATAAATACGACGTAGATCTTGAAATAAGCTTTGAAAAGAAAAGAAATCTGCACATGCATTTTAAAATGTGCGTGCTCAGAACCAAAGTGGTTTGTCTCCTAATCCAAACACCGAGATTTAAACTGCTGCGTATAAAAATGGAAGGGGGAAAAAAAAGATAAAATTGGAAGCTTGTTGACAGTATTAAGTGTAGATATGGGAGTTTACTTGGAAGCCTACTTTTGGAAACAGGCTTGTGGTAAGAAAGCATGAGCCTGCTAAAACGATTAGCCTAAAACAGGGTTAACAGGACTCCATTAAGGAGGAGGAGAAAATGATGAAGGCGAGGCAGGCAGATGGGGAGAGCAAACAAGAGGCGAGAGTTGAACTCTACCAGATGGAAATAAATATCCTGAGCTTAGCTGGTCATCAATATTGCAAAACATACCACTTTAAAAAAAAAAAAGTACTGAGCCAAAGGATATGGAAAAGAAAAGTATGACTTCTTATAAAAGCAGAAGAAAAGGAGTTATTTTTTTCTGTTTAAATGAAATAACATAAAACTAGATTTGAAGGAGTAACTTCCAGATTATTTTCTCATTAATACACAATTAGGTAGTTGCATATAAAATAAATGTTTTAAAGATTGTTTAAAAGCATGGATTTTTGAAAGCATTAGTTTTCTTTGAATAGAGTTATCAAAAAATGATAAATAAGGTGTTTGTTTTTTCTTCTGGAAATTTTCAGATAGAACTGTGCTGAAAAATCAGTGTCATGATAATTGTCTCACTGGGCATGAAACCTTTTACTACTCAAAATTCGCCAGAATAAAATCTCGAACCCCTACTCCTCCCCACCCACCCATTATCTGTTAGGTCCTTTCCAGCACATTATCAGTTACCTGAGTCTAGATTAGAAATCAAGGGAGGGTTTATCTCTTCAAGCCTGATCGCCAATGGATACATTGACCAAACAATAATAATGAAATTCACAAAACTTTTAGGATTTGAACAGACTTCTCCCAAGCCCATGTTCTCTACAAACAGCCCCATTGGGGGTTTGCCGGGCATTTAATTAAAGGGTAAGGAACTAGCTTAGGATATAGGAAAACCGGATTTAAACCCCCAGAACTGCGCAAAGCAAAAAGTCACAGGATTCCTCCTGGCCCCTTTTTTTTGAGATAGCATCTCACTGTGTAGTTCATGCTGGCCTTCAATGCTATTTAGAGCCTTGCTTGGCCTGGAACTCAAGACCCTCCTGCTTCAGCTTCCCCAGTGATAGGATTACAGGCAGGTACCACCACACCCTGCTCCTGGAATCCTTCCTGAAAGCTTTACAAAATTGGCTGGAGTTTAACTCATGTACTCCTGGAGGATTTTCTCACCAGTGGACTTTTCTAATTGTGTATTTGTGTTTTCCACTTTAAATCATCCTTTCAAGAGATATGTGGTTTAGGAAATTACCTGAGAGATCTAAAGTATGCTGCTGTTGTTGTTGTTGTTGTTGAGACCAGAATCTTACTGGGTTGCTTAGGCTGGCTTCCGACTCCAGATCCTCCTGCTTCAGCCTCTCATGTAGCTGGGATTACAAGCTTGTACCACCCCACTCAGTTTACTGGGGATGCCTAAGAGGTACTTAGAAAAAAAAAAAAAGGAAGTAAATATTGGTCCTAAATGAAAGCCATAGATAAACAATGTTAACTGCTAATAGGTAGTTTTCAGTTGTAGACATAGATATATTTAATAACAGAAATTTATTCTGGCCCTTCCCATCTAGGAAATAAGCAGGTATTTTCTGACAGCTTTTGAGTTATTTTGAATCCGACACTTTCTTGTATTGTTGTTATGCTGAATGCAGGGCTGTTCCAGCTATTTATAAGCCTAGCTCTTGGCTCTGCGTCCTTAGCCAAGTCACTGAACCTCTCACACGGTAGTCTACTAAACAACAGACCCTGGTATCTTCCAGAGACTATTTAGCCCTGTGCCCAGGACAAAGGAAGCGCTGGGATGCATTCGCTCTTTTTATTATCAGGCAATTTGATTGTTACCAAATTCATTTCTAAAACTTAAAAAATTTCTAGTCAAAAAAAAATTGGGGGGGGGGCTGGGGATTTAGCTCAGTGGTTCCGGTGCCTGCCTCGAAAGTGCAAGGTCCCGAGTTCAATCCCTGGTACCAAAAAAAAAAAAAAAAGAGTACAAAAAAAATTTTTTTTTTTGAGACGGGGTCTCACTATGTAGTTAACACTGGCCTTAAACTCACTGTGTAGCCCAGACTGGCCTCAGACTTGTAATCTTCCAGTGCACCACCACTCCTGGCAAAGCATTACAATCTTAAGAATTCTGTCAAAACTAATTTAGTAAATGGACCTGGACTGGGTGTGGTGACTCATGCTTGTAATTCTAGCACTCTGAAAGGCTGAAGCAGGAAGATAACAGGTTTGAGCTCTGACCTAGACTAGTTAGCAAGACCCTGTTTTAAAATAGAATACAAAGGGCTGGGATGTAGCTCAGTTGGAAGGGCCTGGGCTCAATCCCCAGGACTATCAAAAAGGAAAAAAAGAACCTGAGTTTCAGAATAAATTGACAAATAGAAGCACAGATATCAGGTACTTGAAAATGGTGCTTAACCACTCAGAATGTTCTGCAGAAGTATCCGATGGACTAATTCTAATTTGCTAGAATTTCAAAGGGAGGTTCCAGTTTAAATGTCACTAAACAGTTGACTCAGAACTAACAAGGTGGAGCTTCTCGTAGACTTTTTCAGTATTGTGCTTTTTATCAAAAAAAGAAAAAGAAAAGTACTTAGGTAGGGTTGGGGAATGAACTTCTGTATTCATAAACTAATTCGGTTTAGGAATCAGCAGAGTTGGAAACCTTTTATTTTGCCAAAAAAAGAAAATTTCAGAAAATCTGCTGTCACTATCATTTGGGGACAAAAAAGGATTTTAGCAACCCAAGTGTAGGAAAGGTGGCAATATCCAAATTAAGCCTGGAGGTTTTGTTTGTTTGTTTGTGCTTGAACATTGAGCTACATTTTAAGCCCCAGCATGGTGGTGTGTGTGTGTGTGTGTGTGTGTGTGTGTGTGTGAGAGAGAGAGAGAGAGACACGGGGTCTGTGTAGGTCATGCTAGCCTCAAACTCATTATGTTACCCAGGCTCGGCTCAAACTCACAGCAATCCTCCTGCCTCAGGCTCCTGAGTGCTGGAATGGCATGCCCGGGATGACACACATGGCCCAACTTGGGAAATGTGAAGATGAGCAATCTCTGACTATATTAGTGCTAAATTAAGCTGTTATGCTGCTGATTTCATATTCTACTCCCAGACTGGACATGTTGCTCATTGTAGAGCATTTGCCTAGTGTGCACACAGCGTGGGTTAGATCCTCAACACCTCAAAATGGGGGGATGCGGGGTTCCCCACTGCCTAGGGCCTCCTTTGCCCCTTTACCTATCTACTGTCTCCTCATCTTTCCCGGATCAGTGTTTTTCTTCCCCTGACCCTCTATTCTCTAGGCAGCATTCTGTAGTCTAGTGTTCTGCATTCCCTTGCGCTGGCTCTGGTGCTTCTGATACTTAGCACACACCTTGAGCATCTGAAATCTGAGATGCTAGAAGCTCCAAAATCTGAAACTTTAGAGCCAGCATGACTCCATGAATAGAAAATTCCATACTCGCATGCCAGCTCTCAGCCAGGACACTCAGGACACAGGCACTCGGCTTATTCAGGCCTCTGAGGCCCCTTCGGCTTCATCTTTTTCTTACACGCTCAGATCCGTGCAAGTGTGTGCACCATGGTGAGAGAATGGATCCCGAGCAGCCCCGAGGTGTCACTGGCCAGTCCTGTACTTGCCCTGCGTGGGCCAGGCTATGCTCACAGCATTCTTTTGTCTGTTTGGTTCGTTGTGCGGTCATTTGGTTGGCTGGGTGTTTTTAGCTTATCCCCTGCTCTGTGGGATAAAGATGTTGAAAATGTGCAAAAGGCCTGACGATCCCCCTGTGGGTGACAGCGATAAGAAAAAGGGGGAGCATTTAGGGTTAGCACAGACAGCCCAGCTGTTGGAGAAGCTAAGCAGCTGTGTAAGTGAAGAGCTCCTTACAGAAGAGCATAGCATAGTGTCAGGACCTTCATACACTGCCCGAGGACATGGGAAGTTACACTGTTCAGTTTCCATGTTTAGAGTACTAAAAAGTTCATGAAATATAGAAAGACACTGCATAGAGCCAAAATTAGGGCCGGGGATTTAGCTCAGTGGCTTAGCCGCCTGCTGCACAAGGGCAAGGACCTGAGTTCGATCCCTGGTACCAAAAAAAAAAAAGAATGAAGATCTTAATTTTGAAGACTTGAGCCGGGTGTGGTGACACACGCCTGTGCTCCCAGAACTTGGGAGGCTGAGGCAGGAGGAGCACCGGAAATTTGAGACCAGCCTGAACTACATTGCAAGACTCTGTCTCAAAACAAACAAACAAAGAGCTGCCACATCGGTGTCCTAGAGAACACATGCCCCCGAATGTCATACTGATCATGAAGCAAAGATCTGTCACCATGAACTGAAAATCGAAGGAACTGTGACTATTTGAAAGACTGGTTGCAACACTTTAATAAAATCCATGGTGTTAAATTTTAAAGATTTGTTGATGAAGCTCAGGTAATCATGAAGCCACAGTGATAGGTATTAAAGAAGTAGACAGCGAGCACTGTAGCATCGATAGCGAGGTGGCAGTTGTTCCTTTATTGACCAGTGACGAAGTAGCCAGAGTGGCTGTAGATCAAGGTCACAGTGATGTCAGAGGCAGGGAAGATGATGTCACCACGAGAGGGGAGAAGTCCAGTGGGGCTCGGTGGCATCCTGCGACAGACTCACACGGACCTGCTCACTGTGCATTTGTAACGAACAAGAGATCGTTTCCGTTTATGGAGTCAGAGAGCGACTTCCCTCACAAAGCTGGTGTGAATGAGGCCGATGAGTCCTCAGGAAACATTTGTAAAAGCCCAAAACTAAAAATGGAGCCATTATAGGATTCTGTAATCCCAATACTTGGTATGTCTAGCAAGGAAACGAAATTAACAGATTGCATTGGGCTGGGCAGCAGGTACCTCTAATACCAGCATGCTGGGAAGCAAAGGGAGGTGGATAACAAGTTCAAGCCCATTGACTTGTGTTGGGGGGGGGCTTGCTATGCAATTCAGGCTGGTCTTGAACTTGGAGCAGTCCTCCTGCCTCAGCCTCCTGAGTGCTAGGATTACAGTCATGAGCCACCAAGGCCAGCTAGACTGACTGCCTTTTCAAAGCAAATGAAACAGAGGCCAAAGTGACTCAGATGCTTAGGAATATTATGGTCATGCCTCCACTTACAGTGTTTTGTTTTGTGTCCCCTGTGTTACGCACAGACATATTTTAGGATTTTGTTCTGTTATGTTTTTGAGGTACTGGGGAATTGAACTCAGGGAGTGCTGAGTACATCTCTACCCCTTTTTATTTTTCTATTTTGAGACAGGGTCTCACTAAATTCCCTGGACTGGTATGGAACTTTTGATCCTCCTGCCTCAGCCTCCTGAGTAGCTGAGAGTACAGCTACAGAACACCCTGCCTGGCCATATTTTAGTAGTATTTCTTACATCAGATTACTCTTCTGGATCCCTAGATTACTGTCGAGGAAAGTCCCAGAATGCTCTCAATGGCTCTCTTACAGGGTGAAGTTTGTTGAGTCGTCCACCTCTTTGATTTCACCTTTGTAAAACAATAGCTTTCCTACCTGGACCCTCCCTCCCCTTAGGTGCATTCTTAGCTAGTCAATAAAGTTACACTTCCTGTGCTGTGAACCTATTTCCCAATAGAGTCCTAGGTGTCTAGAAAATTCAGTTTAACCAAAGTGTGTAGGGTCCAGTGGGAGAGTTAGGGGAGCATGAGTTTATAATCCCAACATTCTCAGAAGCTGAGGCAAGAGGACTGCAAGTTTGAGCCCAACTTGGGCAACTTAATGATTTGGGGAGATTCTGTCTCAACATTAAAAATAAAGGTCTGGGGATGTAGCTCAGTGTGAGCTCAGTGTGTACAGCCTGTGTGGGACTGCTTAACCTTTGTTCCTTTTCTCCAGCCCCATTGTGATTAAATGTGAGTTAATGGATAAAGATGCTTGTTAGTTTTGGGACACTAG
>NW_004624750.1:14499607-14513466 GCF_000247695.1 Heterocephalus glaber | reverse complement strand
ATAAGAACAGCCTCTGACTCTGAGCCAGGGGTCTCTCTAAGCTATTTTGCTTTGGGAGTGCCATCTGGCCAGACTAATAAAGGTCTGTTTTACTTTCCAACTTGTCCGGTGTGTTCCTTCCCGGGTGTTCTTTGCTGCAGTCAGCTCCTCGGAGTGTTTGGTAAGGCCCCCGGTCTTACACCTGGGTTCAACCCCAGGCACCACACACACACACACACACACACACACACACACACACACACAGTGTGTGAATGGGAAGTAGATTCAAGGCACTCGTTCTGTATGTGTGTTTAGGGGCAGAGAGATTCAGGAAGCCCCAAGCATGAAAGCGAACGTGACCTATGATTGTTTCTCCTCCTTGAAGGAAGAGAAAAATGCCTGATCTTGGAGTGTTTTAGAGGCTTAAGCCAAGGAAGCTAAATATTATTGGAGACACTGGTGGGTGGAGGGGGCATGGGGTGGGTACTTGAGGTACTTTGGACAGGAAAGTGATACAATCACATTTATATTTTGGAAAGCCAGGAGCATGAGGGATTGCAAAGGGACAGAGTTCAAATGATTTCTATTTTTGCCTCCAATTCTTACTTAAATCTTTAAATAATTTAGTGTTTCTTGTGGTTTCTTCTACTAGAGACCTGTTTAGTCGCCTCCTACAGGCACCCTACTTTGTTTGGCTTTGGTTTGAATCCAAGAGCACAATCTAAGGCATTTGACCTGGGTTTAAACTCACCAGGAAGGGAGGGGGGGTCAGAAAACAAAAGAGCTATCAATTGGAAGTGACACGTACAGGCCTGGCAGTGTGAGGCACACCTGTCATCCCAGCGCTCAGGGAGACTGAGGCAGGGATATTAAAAGTCTGTAAATTCAATCCCAACCTGGGCACTTAGTGACTTAGCAAGACTCTGTCTCAAAATTAAAGCAGAAAAAGGCTTCAAGATGCAGCTTGGTGTGAAGGCACTGGGTTCACTCTTCAGTACTGAAAAAAGGGAGGAGGGAAAGAAGGAAGGAAGCAAACACACATACACAGATTTTTGGACAAAACTGTTTCTTCTTTTTATTTGCACAGTGAGAGGGAGAAGGAGTGAAGCGTTGCCTAACATATGTCATTGTCCCAGAAACCTCTTCCCCGCTGTACAGCCAACCGCATTTCACAGGCGAGGACACAGTCGTAAAGAAAGCAGGTTACGTCCCCAACGTCTGATGGCCAGGTTTGAACTTTCAGGTCGTGATCTGAAAAGTTTGAGCTCTTAGTGCCCTGTAGAGGTTGCCAGGAGCGCTTCCATACTTCCTTCCCTCGAGGGACTGTGAGAAGTAAAACCTGATAAAGGTAGAAGACCTTTGGGGATGAGCAGAAAGGGAAAAAAAAAAAAGGAAATTGAGGCAGCTAAGGAGATAGCTCACTGTTGAAATACCCTGGAAAATACAGCTGCACTTATGAACAGGTTCCCTGGAAAATGAATCAAAGGACATAATAAAAGTTAATCTGCCAAATAAAATAATTTCGCTGGAATCAAAATTTTCCCTGGGCGCCAATAAGAAAAATCAGCAAAAAGGCTTTCTATATTTAAGTCCATTTGAAACTTTTCACTTCCCTTTTGGCCTAAATTAGTAGAAGAACCAAGGAGTCGGTCTCTTCCTCAATCCCTCTGCCCACCGAGGGGAACTCATGACGTGACGGGGGAGGGGTGGAGGAGGTTGTAGGGCAGTGGGAGGTGAGCTCGGGGTCCATTTCCACCGAGGACTACGGCGTCTCATCTCTTGCCCCAGGGACTTTTCATGACTCTTCTACTGTGTGGCCTCAAGGCCATTCCTGAGACCTGGGCTCCACCCCAAACCTCTTCCTTCTTCCGAGCAGAACCCTGTGACTCCACGTTGCTTCTTTCAAAACCCCCAGTGCAGATGGAACCAGATGGAGTATTCCAGCTTGTTGGTGTCCCGAACAAAGAACTGGGCAAAACACAGAAAAGGCAGTGAAAGCGTGCGTTATTTTTTTTTCCTGCAAAATCTTTATTACTCACTAGTTTTCATTTTTGAAGCAAAACATTTTTGGTACATTTTAGATATACATAATGATAACACCTATCATAGGGAATTTGGATCTCTACATGATATATCTGGGTCCTCCCCCCCCCCATTGCCCCTTAACTTTGACCCTCTTCCCCTCTTTATTTACAAAAGCTTTGTTTCCATTTTTCCTTCTATTCTCTTTTTTTCTTGTCCTTCCTTCCCCCCCACCCCCACCCCTTGTTGTCCTTCTCAGTGGAACATTTTCTTCCCATTTCCCAAGGCCTACATTCATTTTCTTTTGGGGGTGAGGGGGTATTGGAGATCGAACTCAGGACCTTGTGCTTGAGAGGCAGGCAGCAGCACCACTGAGCCAAATCCTCTGAGCTAAACTCCTGGCCCTAGTGATTGAAAGTGGAAAAGAAGTAGCTCTGCACCCACTGCCAGAGGGGCTGAGGAAAGGGCTCACAAAGGCCTGGGGTTAAGGGAAAGGGATCTTTTGTGTTCCAAATTCCCCAATTATCTCTCTGTCACACAAATAAGGCATTGGGATAGTCATCTTATCAAACACTCACTTAGATAAGGGCATGTGGAAACTTTTCTATGGAAAAGCTCACTGGCTTCTTGCCTTTTGTAAATGAAGAGTCAGGAACAGCATCTTTTGATTGGTTATGCCCACATGCAAATGAAGGATTAAAAAGAGCATCATCCGATTGGCTCTGATTGGAAATAAAGCTTTTGTAAATAAGGAGGGGAAGAGGGTGTCGGAAGGGAAGGGGGAATGGGAAAAAAAAGAAGTAGCAAGATATATCCTGTACAGGTACAAATTCATTTTGATAAATGCTATCATTATGTATATCTAAAATGTACCAATAAATGTTTTGCTTTAAAAAAGAGAAAACAAAATAGTACTTCTCTGATCGGCTCTGTGTTCACTGATATCACCTTGGGTGTGTCCCTGTCCCTGGGAGTGCCCCTCAGCCTATGCTCTGACTTACAATGCCTGAGTAGTCTTACAATGCCTGGATATTTACCCGTTGTCCCTAACTGCCAACTTCAAAGTCCAACAGCGGTTTAGGGAAAGAGATCAGGTGGTAAAGAATCAATCCTGACTGTTGCGAACTATTAAGACTCACGTTCAGTTCCTGTAAGTCATGATTCTGGCTTGTTATATTTCTAACTTTCCAGATACAGAGCCCATGGATCCCTACTTCCCCGCAAACTAACAGGGTAGAGGATTGGGATCTCCTATAGTTCTCCAAGTCTGTACCTTAAACCAGTAACCCCTGAGGCACCCTGGGAACTTGACAGAAATATAAAGTTTGGCTCCCACCCTAAACCTACTGAATCAGAAACTGGGATTGAGGCCCAGTGATCTGGGCAATAACATTTGGGAACAATTGTTTTGAAAAATGGCAAAATGCTATACTTAAAAAAAATAAAACCATTTCCCCCAGGTATATACATCTCAAATAGAAATCTCTTCCCTTAAATGAAAAAAGTTAGCATATCAATCTAATAGGTAAAAGCTGTCTTTAGAAATCAACCAACTTTTAAGTGATTGACTTGCTTCTCTGAGTTCTATAGTCTAGGCAAACTCCATTCTTCCCAGTTGTTGAGACATTAAGCAAGGTAGAGATAATCTTGTCGAGGAAAGGTGTTGACGTTTTGCTCTAAAGAGAGAAAATAGTACTTAGGAAGCTTGGTAAGATAATCAACTCATCAAATGTTGGCCTATTCTATGTCTTCATTTTCACTTCTAGAAAAAGCAACAGGAGAAAACGTGCCCTTTATATGGAAACTTGAATTTAAAAACTAAAAGTAGTTTGGCATTTAAATGCATGAAGATACTGTTACATCAGTCCTGTGAAAGTAGGTAGTTAACTAAAAGGAGCATTCATGTTGCAGAAGTAAGTACAATAAACAGATACAGTAAAACCTCGGTTCACCAACGCTTCTGTTTGCAAACAATTCTGTTCACCAACAAAAGCATTCAGCACAATTTTGCTTCTGTTCGAAGACTCTACATGGGGTTACAAACAGGACCACCGCCCTCTTCTCCACACAAACACAAAAGCAGCCATCTTCCCTAAAACCATAAAACAAATTAGTTCATAAATGGAGGCCTCACTGTAAATGTAGAGGTCCCAGATATATGTACATATCCTTGCCTGTCATGCATTTGGAGGCACTTCAGCAAGAATTCCAAGGACTGAAACCCATTGGAAAATGTAATTTAGGACATACTCACTTTATAGGCATAGCAAGTTAGACTGATCCAAATGCCTGAAACAAGTGTACTGTATTCTAGCCATGACAGAGAAGTTTTCTCAAGAAAAAAAATGGTTATAACTGGCATATTAAATTGCATTTATTTTCTGACAAGGGTAAAGTGATAGGCTTCCCATTATCTTGTGTTTGTATCCACTGTTTAGTCAACACTTGTTGGCCCTACGTGAAGCAGAAGCGATCTTCAGCCTAGACAGCATCCAGAGGCTAGCTCTTTAACGGACTTAGGTAAATGTGGAAGCAAAGAATTTTCTTACTAGCACTAATGCATGTGTCAAAAACATTCCACAGTTGCATGTTTTTTATAACACAGCTTTTAAAAAGCACCTTTAAAAGAAAAAATAGCAAAGGACCTTTTCATCAAAACAAAAATGTAGGAAGTATATTCATCTTTTGAAAACTAATGTTAATCAAACCCAAGGAATGGTTTCTATATTGTTTTTGACTACACTTTTTTTTTTTTGGTACCGGGGATCGAACTCAGGTCCTTACACTTGCACAGTAGGCGGCGAAACCACTGAGCTAAATCCCTGGCCCTTCTATATTGTTTTTAATGTCTGACACCACAACAGATAATATTCTCACTGTTTTTTAAAAAGTTTATTGAAACATGTTATATATCATAAATGCATCCGTTCTGACTGTATAACTCAATGATTTTTAGTAAATTTACGGTTATGCAACCCTTACCATAATCAGTCTCAGAAGACTGTCATCATTGCCAATAAAATCCCAACCCACACCCACACTCAGGAAACCACCAATCTACTTTCTGTCTTTATAGATTGGCTTGTTGTTATGGTTCACAACTAAAATGTCCCCCAAAAGCCATATGCGTGTGGAAGCTGAATGGATCATGGGGTGCTGTCCCTACTCATCAGTAATTTTATTCATTGATGAGTTCATAGCTGAATGCACTGTTAGGTGGTGGGGCCTGGCTGGAGTGGGATACTGGGAGTGTGACCCAGACGGGTGTATTCTTGTCCGTGGCTCCTCTCTTTGCTCTCTGCTTCCTGGGTGCCATGTTTCCACCTTGGAGCCACTTAACCATGGACTGAAATCATGAGCCCAAAATAATCTTCTCCTCCTTTAAAAGTGGTAGTGTCAGGTATTTTGTCCCAGTGCTAAGACACTTATTCTAGATGTTTAATATAAATAAAATCAAACAACAGGTGGTCTGTTGTGTCAGACTTTTTTCCCTAGTACTGGGGGTTCAACTCAGGGCCTCATGCATGTTAGGCAAGGACTGGACCACCGAGCTGTGCTTTCTACATAGCTCTATATAAATTCTTTAGCATAGTAAAATATTTCTGAAGTTCAACCATGTTTGTTTAGCATGTATGAGCCATTCATTATTTATGTATTTGCTTTTCTATTGCATCTTCCTGAATTCCCTCTTGAGGAAAACTCCCTATTAGGAAAGCTTAATTTTCCAGTTGCATGTTAGGCTGACTTGGATCAACATTGGGGGCCTATTTCTATCTCTCCTTTTCATGGCCCTTCCTCTTCAGAAATTCCTGCACTACCATAAAGTCTTCAACATTCCTCCATAGCTTAACATAGACAGTCCTCTGCTAGACTTCTCTCTGCTGCAGAATTACTCATTTGTTCAGTTTGGTTGCCTAGCACATTCCAAGTTCCTTTGCCAGACATCTAACTGCCCAAGGATTAAGTCAAATGAATGAGAGGGAAAGCTCCTTTCTCAAGGCATTTACCTTGGAGTAGTATTCAGGGAACGATTTCAGGCTGGAAAGAGAATAATAAGAGCACTCTAGTTACAGAGTCCAAGGAAGGACAGAAATCTGCTGGATAATTTCACTAGCAGAATTAAACTAAACAGCAAAGCTTTCAACAGAAGCTTGATTTAGGCTCGTTTTAACAAACACGATCAGCAGACAAGTTCTTTTTAGAGAAAGTTCGCTTTCATCTGACTAAAAAGAAGGAACCCATTTAAACCAAAACAGGAACTACTCTGGCAACATATGTGTATAAAAATAAGCACCCTATGGGGCTCTTCTTAAAGTAGCCAGAGAGCACAGAGAAGTCTTTGAAAAGAAAACTCTAGGGACACTTTTTTTCTTGATTTCATGAACACTCACTGTCTCATCATCTGGAGAAAATGCAAACTTATGATTAAATCCCCTACCTGCTTCAAGGTGAACTCTTTTAATTTCACCTCTTCTCCCCAGCCTGATGGAAGTAGAAAGACAGGAACCCAGCCTGTCAGACAAGCAAGGGATGCCAAGGAGATCCTGGGTCTCACACTGGACTTACACATGTAGGACTGCAGATACAGCACAGAAAGCACAATTTTTGCCTATTTTTTGCCACAGTATATCAATATACCATTCACATTTCGTGAATGATAGATAATCTGCTTCAGCTGATTTTGCTGCCTTTAAAAAAAAAAAACTTCAAAGACATCAGTCCTCCCCTACTTCTCCTCTTCATACCCAAAGCAGGCATGTCCAGTCCCACCTCAGTGGCTATGGTGGCTGCAGGACCCCCTGAGATATGAAAACTCATGGATGCTTAGTCTTTTGGAGAAAATGGCACTATATTTGCATATGACCTATCCACATCCTCCTGTGTACTTTAAATCATCCCTAAATTATTTATAACACCTAATGCAATGTAAATGCTATGTGAATAATTGCTAGCCTGTATGATTTAGGGAATAACGACAAAGGGAAAAGTCTGCATTGTTCAGTAAAGGGACACCCATCCTAGGCCTGACAGACTTTTAGTCTGAGGCTGGTTGAACCTATGGGTATTGTAATTTCATTCAGGACACTTAGAAGCTTGTGAGCCCAGATGTATCCTTATTAATGGTTCAAATTCAGCCCAAGAAACTCTACTTATGTGCTTTCTGGACTTAACTTCATTGACAAAAATTATGAGTCTTAAAGAGGGTCAAGATACAGTTGTGTGGGCTGAAGATGTAGTTCAATGACAGAATTCCTGTTTAGCATGAGAAGAAAAAATACAGCCATGCAAAAATTGAGGCAATTTAAATATTTAACAAGTTAAAAATATTAAACCTAATAGCCTATGTAAAGGGGATTAGAAGAATTTTTTTTATAAGATTCTAGGTTTGGATAGCATTCTCATAAAAAAATAATAAATTTACTTTTGAACTTCCTAGTTTCAAGAACAAAAGAGAAACATTGCATAATGCATTGCTTCTACTAACTATAAAAAGGCTACCAAAAGAAAAACATTTCTTAGCATTAAACTCTGATCTGTTGATTAATTTATGGATAGTTGGTTTTTGGTTGTTTTTTTTTTTAGTACTGGGGATGGGACCCAGTGCCTTTGCACTGAACAACATCCCCAGCCCTTTTTGTTTTTTTTATTTTGGGACAGTTTTGCTAAGTCACTAAGTTGCCTCAGCTGGGTTCAAAGTTCTGACCCTTCTGCCTCAGCCTCCCTAAAAGCTGGTATTACAAGCATGTACCACCATGACTATTTAGATAAATATCTATATAAGAAAGTATTTCACATAATTTTATTAGACAGTCAAGGAAATATGCTTCAGGTAGTTCAATCTTATTTTGACTCCCCCAAGTCACTGCTAAATATCTGATGTTTAAGTATTCCTTTGGTCATCAATTCTTCCATCAATTTGATTGTCTGCTATGTATCAGATTTCAGCTAAGTACTGGAGATAAATCCACAAACAATAAACCTGTCCCATACCTTGTGGAATCTTGTAGGAAGAAAAATTTAAGCAAATGGCATAAATATACCTATTTGCCATCTAGAAACTGCCATGGAGACAATATCTAAGAGGTATGAAGTGTAACCAAGATGGATTGGAGGAGAGGACATCAGAGAAGTCTTTCCTGCAGTGGTGACCTTTAGGCAGAGATCTGAAGGATAAATAAGAATTCACCTGGATGAGGGAGGAAGGCAAGAGATGCTTTTTGGACTAAAGAAATAAATCTACAAAGGGGACAAGAGATATAGCCAAAGCAGAACCTTAGTCCTAACAAGGAGAATAAGACAACAAAGACCAAAATAAGGCTGAAAAACTGAGGTCAGCCTGATGCATCTTGTAAATTGTATTTAAGCTATTTAATCTTATCTAAAGAATAAGGAGAAAGCCCTCCAAGAGTTTTACATCAAGGAATGACAGTTCAGATTTGCATCTTAGTAGTTTTACTCTTGAAACACAAGGGAGATGGGGACAAACGTCCTGGAATTGTAAAAATTAAAAGATGATCTGTCCTTTATTTGCTTTGTAGAAGAACTATAAGGATATTCGTATTTCAAGATGTTGCATCTCTTAAGAATCTTCTTTACATTTCTCAAATGTTGCATCACACAATACTTGACCACCAGAAATCTAAACTTGGATTGAGTAACTTTCCATAAAGGACCAAGTACATATTTTCCACTTTGTTGGTCAGAGGAGCTTTGTCAGAACTATTTAACTTCGCTATTGTAGCATAGAAGCAGCTATCTTAGTTCAATTTGTGTTGCAACAACAAAAAACTGGAAGCTGGGTACTTTATATAGAAAAAAAGGCTTATTTACTTGTAGCTCACAGTTAATGGAGGTTTAAGAGAATGGTGCTCCCATTTGCTCAGCCTTGGTGAAGATGTCGTGGTGAATTTCATCATAATGGAAGGAAGGCATACAAAAGAGTTCACATGGAAGAGACCAGAGAGGGGCCAAGATCACACTCTTGTGGGAACTAATCTACTCCTGCAACACCTGACCCAATGCTATAAGATAGCACCAATCCACCCAGAAGAGTGGACCCTTGTGATCCCAATAACCTTTCACTATGTCCCATCTCTTAAAGGTGCCACCACTCAACACCACAATACTGGGAACGAAGCCCAGCATACGAACCTCTGGGGAAAAACCATATCCAAACCACTGCAGTAGCCACAGAGAGCATGAGTGTGACTGCATTCCAGTAAAGTTTAATTTATAGGTACGGAAGGTAGCAGATTGAGCACTTGGCCAATACATTGGCTACCAGATCCAAAGCAAGTCGTGTCGAAGGAATGATTATGATAGAAGATTGTGCAGCAACCATCTAAGTAAATAAACTTTTAATGGAATAACTAGAGCCCCTTGGGGCTTTAGTTTTGAAGAAGACTGCATAGTGACAGGATTGCCATGAGTCAGGGACAAAATGACCCTGTGGATAGAATTTTCCTCAGTGCAGATTTTGCAGATTATAAGCTCCTGAGAGGCACAGATTTGTGTCTGTCTTGTTCAGGCTTGTGTGTGTGTGTTTTATTTTGTTACTACTCCTTGTTAGATCTATGGATTCCCCAGTTTTGTAGGTAGAATAATCCTATGCTAATGAACAGGCACACCATTAACAGGACAAGGTGAATGTCTAGTTATTGACTTTTCAACAATATAGCAGTTGAAAAGTCATGTCATGATTGGGAAAAGTCCTTTCTATTCCCAGCCTGAAGAGTTTTTAACTCAAAACATACTAAATATATATAGACCATGAGAGATTTTCTCAACATTATGATTCTAAGTATAAACATTCTCACCAATTAACTCAACAGAGTTTCTAGTCAAATTATGACATGGAACAAATTTAAGCTTGATGCCCTATTTGAATATTTGGATGAACCAAATATTTGCTTTGCTGATGACAAGAAGTAAGGAATGACAATAAAACATTTTCTTATTTATTTATCTATTTTGAGACAGGGTCTCTCTATGTAGCCCAGGCTGACCTTGAACTCATGGCCATCCTCCCTCAGCCTCCTGACTGCTGGATTATAGGCATGAGCCACCATTCCAGCTAAAACATCTTCATCTGTATAATTCTTTGGTTTCTTGTATGTGTGCCCCATCTCCATGTGCCTTGAATTGTGTTTTGCTTTCACTTTTTCCCTAAGAGTGCTCGGGATTAAGCCACTAGGCAAGTGCTCTACCATGTAGCTACATTCTAAACTCTAAAGATAATATTTTAAAGCATATTTTAAACTAAACTAACCTCAATAACAAGAAGCTCCTCCAAAAGAGTAAAAAGTTCATAAAGAAAATAGTACAGAAGGAATGAGCTCTAATATCAGATTCTCACTTCTTCTAGGTAGGCCCATCACCAATGAATTCATCTCTTCTTCCTTCAGAGAGCGCTACGGTTGAATGTCCCCATAAAAATTTACATTGAAATGTAATTGCCACTGTGACAGTATTAAGAGGTGGGACCTTTAAAAGGTGGTGCAATTGTGAGGGCTCGCCCCAGGATGCATTAATGCCATTGTCATGAGATGATGCAGGACAAGTGTGATGTTGCAGGAGAATTGAAACCCATGGGGAGACCAAGGAGAGAAACTTCAACAAAGAAGAAGATGGTACATGGCACTTTCTCCTGGATCCCTAACTCACTGGGTAGGAAAAGCTGCTCAAACCTACAGACACGTGGTGACTACTAGTGATCCCAGAGGTCTTCACAGAGAAATGTAAGAGTAGAACACAGCACTGAACACAGCGGACTGCAGCCAGTGGCTAGTGAGTTATTCGTGTTCACACGCTCCCCAGGAGAGGGCAATTGGCCAGTAGCCATCCTGGAGAGGAGTTAATTGAGCTCGGAACTCAGAGCAGCTGCAGACTGACTTCATCATAGTGAGGCAGAACTGAGTTCAAATTGGCAGAAGGTCAAGGAGCCAAGTTCAAGCTGGAAGGAGACACATGAAGTATTGCAAGCTGAACAAATCAGGTTCCAGCCTCACAGCCAGAAACCAGCCTGAGATTCGTAACTAAAAGTGCAGGCCTGCTGGGATTATTCACTACCCTGTCATAAACCTACAGCTGGCTTGCTTGAATTAATCAACATGGGACTGGGCCCTGTGTGCCGAATTTGTCTACCAGCAAAAGCAGAGACACACCTTGAAGTGAACATTTTTTTTTCTATTTTTTTCCTTTCTTTGTTTTTGGTTTGTTTTATTTTTTGTTGATTGTTTGTTCCAGTTTTTATATGAGTGTGAAATATTGTTTCTAGTTTTTGTTGTTGTTCTGTTTCTATTTTTATTTTTTTCTTCTCTCTTCCCTCCTGTCTTCTTCACCAGGTCCCCAAAGTTTGCATAATCGTCCTTTGTCCTCGGTCCCTGCTTCTAATCTCTTCCTCTTCTTTTAGTTTTCTATTTTTCCCCCAACCCCTTTTACATTTTCTCCCTTGAGGATAAAATCACCATACTGAGGTCATATTTCCTGCATACAATTTTCTGGTTTGTTTTAGATTTTGTTATTTAACAACAAATCTAGTTCATACAGTTAAAGGTGGCAAATCAATAATTACCACAGTTTGTTATTTTCTAGACTGTGTTTGATGCTACTGTTATTGTTGATTCTACTAGTTTAGCCAAAATGGTTCTAATCAGTTGTTCTTTCTGGTATGACAAGACTGAGATTGCTAAGGGTTATAAACAGTACTATAGGCCAGTGCCAAAGAACCAGGGGCTAGGCCAAATAGGCAGCAACTTCTCATCCCCAATAAATTTAAGAGGTAGGATCTTGCAATAGACTCAAAACCCAAAACCCAAAAGCCAATTACACCTGGAATACATCTCTGAGAAGTAGTCATTTCCTAAGGGTTCTAAATACTAGCAATAAAGTTACTTGCCATACACAATTTACAAGTATCAACCTAGAAATTAAACTAAAAAAAAAAAAAGAAAGGAAATGAGAAGACACTTAAGCAAGATGCAACCCCAAACTTCCAGTTCAGCAAAGGCAAACACAGGGAGCAATGAGGGGGAACAATTTGAAATCCACCCACCTGGACTCTTTGAAGTAGTAACAGTGGAAGTAACAAAGCAGATGAATGAGGCTCTAGAAAAAAATCAAATCAGAAGTAGTTGCCCACATAACTACAGAGATGATGACCATAATGAAAGACATGATTAGTGACTCTGGAGCAGATACAGATTTAAAAAGAAAAAAAAAAAAAGCAGCTTAGGAAAATGATGGAAACCATAAATGCCCATCTTAGGAAAGAAATCCAATCCATGAAACAGATTCAAAAAGATATCCAGGAGATTAAAAATTCTATTGAAAGTATATGCAGCAGAATGAACCAATGTGAAGACAGAATATCAGATATAGAAGACAGGATTGAGGTTAGTGATCATGAAAAGAAAGATCTCTTAAAAAAAAAAAGAGACCATGAAAAATCAATCCAACAACTGCTAGATGATGCAAAGAAAAATAACATAAGATAGATCAGAATCAATGAAAAAGCAAGAGATCACACAAATGATATAAAGAGCCTGTGTTCAGAAGTAATAGCAGAACACTTCCTAATCAGGGAAAAGAATTTGACATGCAGATAAGTGATGCATAGAGAACTCCTATTAGCCATGATCAAAAAAATCTATACCAAGGCATATAATAGTCAAAATTCCAAAAATTCAACACAAGAATAGAATATTAAAAGCTGTTGGAAAAAAGAAACAAATCATCTATAAAGGAAACCCCACAGAATCACAGTAGACTTCTTAATACAAACCCTCAAGTCAAGGAAAGCTTGGAGTGAAGGAAAGCTCAAGTGAAGCGAAGCTGGAGTGGAGTCAAGCCCTAACAGAAAACAACCTCCAACTCGGATTGATGCATCCCACACAACTATCTTAAAATTGATGGAGAAATAAGTTGCTTTGGTTACAAAGAACACCTGAGGAAATTCAAACCACCAAACTAGCACTTCAAAATGTTCTGAAGGGCATTCTAGAAAGAGATAACAAGGACTACAACAGAACGAATCCACCAAATAAGGCAAGCAATTAAACAAAAGGGAAAAAAGGGAACCAACAACAGGAAAATAACATTAAAATGATAAGTCAATACATGTCAGTTATAACCATCAATGTAAATAATCTCAATTAACCAATCAAAAGAAACAGACTGGCAGAATGGATCAAGAAGCAAGATCTCAGCCGGGCCTGGTTGTGTACGCCTGTAATCCCAGCACTTGGGAGGCTGAGGCAGGAGTCTTGCTGTGAGTTTGAAGCCAGCTGGGCTCTATCGTGAGTTCAGAGCCACCCTGAACTAAAAAACGAGACCCTGTCTCAAAAGAAAAAAAAAAAGCAAGATCCAACAATATGCTGCATACAAGAAACACATTTAACTCAAAAAGAAATTCATAGACCAAAAGTCAAAGGATGAAAAACAATATTCCATGTGACAGGAACCCAGAAAAAAGCAGAAGTAGGTATTCTATTTGCAGATAGAGTGGATCTCAAGCCAAGACTGATTAAGAGAGACAAAAAAGGTAATTATATCCTTGTAAAGGGAACAATCCAAGAGGAAGAGAAAATAATCATAAATATATATGCACCAAATACCAGCACACATAACTACATAAAACAAATATTAACAGACATGAAAAATTAAATAACCACTATTACAATTGTAATGGGAGACCTGAATGCCACATGGTCACAATAAACAGATCAATTAGACAAAAAAATCAACAAAGAAATATCAAAATTGAACCAAACTTTTGAACACATGGAATTAGTAGATGTCTACAGAGTGTTCCACACAACAACATTAGAATATACATTCTTCTCAGCTGTGCATGGACA
>NW_004624750.1:14483977-14499472 GCF_000247695.1 Heterocephalus glaber | reverse complement strand
CTGAACAACTGATAGATTACAGATGAAATTAAAGAAGAAATTAGACAGTTTCTACAATGAAATGATAATGCCAGTGCAACATACCAGAGCTTATGAGATGCACTGAAAGCAGTTCTATGAGAGAAATTTATAGCAGTGAACTCTCATATCAGAAAAACAGAATAAGCTTAAATGAACAACATAATGTTGAACCTCAAACTTTTAGAAAAAGAAAAGCAAGTCAAGCCCAAAACTCGTAAGAGGGAGGAAATTATAAAGATCAGAACAGAAATTAATTCATGCAATTAGGAATGAAAAAAAGTGAAATCACAACAGATCCTGTAGAAATCCAGAAATTTATCAATATCTACTGCAAGAATCTGTATTCTAATTGATGGAAAATGCAGAATAAATGGACAGATTCCTGGATACTTATGAATTACCAAAGCTTAATCAAGAAGACATAAAATTCTAAATAAACCTATATCTGCCAATGAAATTGAAGATGTAATTAAAAACCTAGCAACAAGGAAAAACCCAGGCCCTGACTGCTGAATTCTACAAGAAATTTATAGAGGACATAATGATGCTACTTGTCAAACTCTTTAATGAAATTGAAAGGGTATTAATACTCCCAAATTCATTATTGGAAGCAAGCATTACTTTAATAACAAAACCAGAGAAGCATCCAACCAAAAAAGAGAACTACAGGTCAATCTCCCTCATGAACATAGATGCAAAAATCCTCAATAAGATACTAGCAATCAAAAGGCAGCAAATCATCAAGAAGATTATATACAACATGACCAATTCGAATTCATCCCAGGGATGCAGGGATGGTTCAACATACACAAATCAATAATTATAATACACCATATTAACAGAGCCAAGGACAAAAATCATATGATCATCTCAAAAGACACAGAAAAAGCATTTAACAAAGTCCAACACTCATTCAGGATAAAAACCTTAGAGAAAATTGGAATAGATAGTCTTTATCTCAATGCAATAAAAGCCATCTATGATAAACCAATACCCAACATCATATTAAATGGAAAAAAACAAGCTTTCACTTTAAAATGAGCGACAAGACAAAGATGCCCACTATCACTACTCTTATTCAATATAATTCTGGAAACACTAGCCAGAGCAATCAACCAAGAGAAAGAAATACAAGGAATAAGGATAGGAAAGGAAGAATTTAAATTATCCTTATTTGTGGACAACATGATACTTCACATAGAAGACCCCAAAAACTCCACTGAAAGACTTCTAAATTTTTTTTAACTTCTCGATTTAATAACCAAATTCAGTAGTGTAGCTGGATAGAAAGTAAACACTAAAAAATCAATAGCCTTTCTGTACACAAATAGCAAATTCACTGAGAGATGAATTAGAGAAACTGCACCTTTCATGATAGCATCCAAAAAATTGAAATGCCTAGGAATCAATCTAAAGAAGAAAGTAAAAGACATTTATATGGAAAATTACAGTACTCTGAAAAAGGAGATTGAAGAGGATATCAGAAAATGGAAAGATATCCCTTGTTCTTGGGTAGGAAGAACCAATATAGTGAAAATGGACATACTTCCAAAATTGTTACACAGATATAACGCAATATTTATCAAAATTCCAATGGCATATCTCACAGAATTAGAAAAAATATTCCTAAAATTCCTTTGGAACAAGAATAGACCTAGAATAGTAAAAGCAATTCTGGGCAACAAAACCGAGGTGGGAGGAATCACAAGCCCCAATTTCAAATTATACTACAAAGCTACTGTGATAAAAACAGCACGGTACTGGCAAGGAACTGACCCAAAAATCAGTGGAACAGAGTAGAAGATGCAGAGACAACTCCATCACACTCAGCCACCTGATCTTTCACAAAGGAGCCAAACACTTTCACTGGAGGAAAGACAGCCTCTTTAATAAATGGTGCTGAAAACACTGGGTTCAACTTGCCAGAGATTAAAACTAGACCCATATCTTTCATCATGCACTAAACTAAAATTGAAATGGATCAAAGTTCTAAATATTAAAACAGAAACACCAAATCTGCTGGAAGATAGAATAGGTAGAACTCTTGAAGACATTGATATGGGCAAAGACTGTATGAACAAAACTTCAATTGCACAGGAAATATCACAAAGAATCAATAACTGGAATCTCATCTTATCAAAAGCTTTTGCACAGCAAAAGAAACCACCAACAGAGTGAAGAGACAACCCACAGAGTGGGAAAAAACTTTTGCCAGCTATTTCTCTGTTCCTCAGACAAAAGACTATTATCTAGAATATATAAAAAACTAAAAAATATCAGACTCCCTCAAATTTAAACTCCTAATCCAAAAAATGTACACCTGAAATGAACAGACACTTCTCAGATGAAGAAGTAAAAGTGGCAAATAAGTACATGAAAAAATGTTCAACATCATTGGTCATTTGAGAGATCCAAGTTAAAACAACTCTGAGATTTCATCTCACTCCAGAAAGAATGGCTATTATCAAGAAATCAACCAATAATAAATGCTGGTGAGGCTGTGGGGACAAAGGAACCCCTCTCCTCTGTTGGTGGGAGTGTAGACTGGTGCAACCACTGTGGAAATCAGTGTGGAGATTCCTCAAAAAACTAAAAGTAGAGGTTCCATTTGACCCAGCTATTCCCCTTCTTGCTTTCTTTCTGAAAAAATTAAAAACATCATACACAGTGTTTTATGCACACCCATGTTATAGTGGGACAATTTGTAATAGCTAAATTTTGGAGCCCAAATTCTTACCAACCAATAAATGGATAACAAAGATGTGGTTTTTTTATACAATGGAGCAGTACTCTGCCATAAAGGATAAGTTTGAGACATTTCTAGCTATTACCCTGAGATAATATTCTTAAGTACAATGCATCAGACACACATGTTTAAATACCACATTGTTTCTCTGGTTCGAGAAACTGAAAGTGTCTTTAAGGACAAAAATGTATAATAGATATTGGGAAATGGGAAGAAAATGTTCAAATGAGAAGGGAAACAAGGGAGGGTGATGGGGAAAAGAAAGAAGGGACAAGAAAAGAAAAGAGAATAGAAGGAAAAAATGGAAACAAAGCTTTTGTAAATAAGGAGGGAAAGAGGAGTCAAGGGTGGGGGGGAGCCAGATATATCATGTACAGGTACAATTTCCCTAGGATGAATGTTATCATTATGTATATGTGAAATGTACCAATAAAACTTTTGAAAAAGCAAAAGGGTGTGAAGGCTCTGAGTTCAATCTCCAGTACCACACACATACAAAAAGCATTGTAGATTTTTTTGTTGCTTTGCTTTTTTGTTTGTTTTTGGGTAAGGAGTTAATAGAACAGCCCCAACATTATTAATCAAAGTGTAGATTGGTTGGGTTCCTTTGTAAGCCAGTATATTTTAATTTGTACATCCATAAAAATATTGTTGTGAGATAGTTCACACACTTCAGAATTAGTACTAAGGGGTCCATGGTACAGAAAAAAAAACAACTACACAGAAGCCCTAGGGCTGTCTCCCAGTAGAGAATGTCTCACAAGTGACAGGGCTGGATACATATTTCTTGACTACCAAAAGCCTTTCAACCCATAGCAACCATATTGGCATTATTGCAAAGATGCTAAACAAGTCAGATAAGCATCGTGTGGCAAAAACACCTTCTCTTCTAAACAGGATAAGCAAAGCCTGAACTCTACATCAAATATTTAGATAGATGCTTCAAAGGAGAACTGAGGACAAAGAATGCATTTAATCACATGTAATGTCAGAATTTGCTCAGGCAAGTCCCTAACTGCCCAGCATGATGACTGTTTTGTTCACCCGTGTGCTCAGAACACTTAACACAGGGCTTGATAAACAGTGACATCAATAAATATTTGAGTGATGAAGGAAGCCTGATTGTGATTTGGTGGCAGTAAAAGCCTTGGTGGAATATTAAAAATCTTCAATCAATAGCAAAATCATCTGGGTCAGCTAAGTGGTGCTTATCTATGGAATCAAAGATTGATGAGAGATCAGTAAATATTGCAGAAGGAGTCTTCAGTTATTTTTAACTGCATTTCCTCCACTTCCATAGATTAAAAGCCCCCTCCCCAAGGCCAGTAGTGACACTGTAGTGCTTTAAATGCTCCTTCTTTGCCAGGCAGAATAATAAATAGAGAAGCCAGACCTACAACACATAGAAAAGATATCCAGCCCGGCATAATTGAGAAATCTTGAGGCTGACCTGTTGAAAGTGCCACGCTAGAAGGTGGCTCTTGTTGTTTTTTGTAGTAGTGGAGATGGAACCCAGGGCCTCCTATGAGCTAGGCAGGTGCTCTTCCACTGAGCTACGTTCTCACCCTGGTTGGCAACTTTCAAGTTTTCTTGTTTTGGTAAGAGCTGATGTCCAGCGGCACATATCCTACAATGATATCACCAAGTAGTAAGAATAGGTGACTAGTAGATTCCAGACAGAAACGTCTCCTTTCAGAGTTCATCTTCTCCCTGAAGAGATCAAATGGGGACAAAGTCTTTTAGGAAGGGGGTGCTGGAAATGGAACCCACAGGTCTCATGCATGCTAGGCAAGCGCTCTGCTAACATGATAAACAATACAGAAAAAAACTAATTTAAAACCCATGGAATGGGCATGTGCATCCAAATAGGAAATGGGTGAAGAAGCTGAAGAGAGAATTCCCAAATGGAATGGAATGATGAGGGAGGGCAGGGAAAGCAGGGGCCGTGACCACTGCTGGAGACCAGGCCTGTGGTCCTTGAGCAGCCTCCAGGAGCATTTTTTCTGGCAGTTTCAAGAGACTTTAGGGTTATTTGCATTTTTTCTCAGAAAAGAAATTCAGCCTGTGGTCCTCCTAAATTACCCAGATGAATGTTTTTAACCTGGGTATTTTGAGGTCTCTACCAGGCCTGGCAAGAGATACAATTTGAAGCCCAGGAAGGGAGCCTGCAGAGGTAGCGATCCCCTCCTGTGGTGCTACTTCCTCTTCTGCATTGCTAAAAGTAAACTATTAAAAGGAGACTGAAACTAGTCAAAAATTTAATTAACAAAGTAATGAAATCATCAGAACCAGCAGGTATAATCAAAACAGGACAGATCCACCACTGGACAAGCCTGAATCAGAAATAATTAAAGGCAATGGGACTCGTCCTGAGTCACAAATGTGTCGCTGAGGGCAGAGGTATTTCTTACCACGTACACTGTCCTGCAGGTCTCAAAGCTAAAGCCTGAGACCTGTCTGGCCCCTAGGTCACCCCAAAAACAGATTCACTCTGATTTACCCACGGGTGTGAATCGGCTCACTAGCTTTTGCAAGTTCTCTGCATTCTCCAGACCCCATTTCAGAACCACAGAACCCTCAGGTGTTCCCTAAACGTGAAGTGGAACCCATATGGGACACACAGTGGCGAATGTTCACCTGAGCTGTGTTCCACTGCCCAGGCCTCCGGGCTCCAGGTCTGTAAATGAGTTCTGTGAGGACATGAAAGGTAAGTTTTATGAGATTTGTAACACCTATTAGACGGGCATCCTTACTGAAAAATAT
The DNA here is from genome assembly GCF_000247695.1 of Heterocephalus glaber. The sequence continues at coordinate 14,493,942 of NW_004624750.1, read as the reverse complement.
TATGGCTTTTTCTGTGGCTGACTGCTCTTTGGAATGTCAAAGAAAATCAGTTTGCTACAGGGGGAAGTAATATTAAAGTTAGGAGCAAGAGTGAACAGTGTCCTGGAAGACAGCCTTCTTTGAATGCAAGCTCTAACATTTTACTAATCTGCAAGCACCTTTTAAAGCAGCTGCATATTAAACTGATTTAGAAACTGCTGGTTTTGGATCTTAGTGATAACCCATTTCAATTACAGGTGCATTTAGAATAAAAATGGCATCCGTTGGCCTGATAGTGTACGTATAAAAGTGTTACATTAAATAAATTACCCATCTGCTGCTCACTTCTCTCCCAAGATATCTGATATTCTGTTGAGCTCAGAATAGTTCTCAGAGAGGAGCTAATCTGAAATGGATTTTTCTAGGCTTTGCTTTGTGCATTCTAAATCTTACTAAATTGTAAGCAGGTGAAACAACGGAAAAGACATGCAAATCAGTGGCCCTTTCTTTGGTTCTCTTCTTCGCTTGTTAAAAGAGAAAGTTGAAAGTTAACATTTAAGTTACTTTTTGATGCACTATTAACCGTGAGTTCTGCAGGATCAGTCTCAACTCCATTCACAACGGAAGACAAACCTACATGCAGGACGGTGGTAAATGGATGTGTTGATTGAAAGACAAAAATCAAAAATTCAAATCAGTGAGAAAGAAGGGGAAAAAAACCATTCTGCAGATGTGACCGGTTTTCTGGAAGAGTAGCAGTGGCTGACAGGTCCCATTCAGCAAAAAGGGTTGATGTCAGAAAGGAACAAATACAGCTGCCTGGCAGGGAGTGGTTTCCTATTGAGGCTTTCGCATTTCCCTCCATGGCCTGGATTACAAAATAGAAATGCTCTTTACATGTGTGGATGCTGCTACACTGGAGGCCAGAAGTATTTTACAGGGAGGAATTGGGATGGGGTGGGTGACCAGATAAAATGCTCAGTTAAATTTAAAAGCTAAAAGAAACAGTGAATGATTTTTCAGTTTAATATATCCCATGTAACATTTAGGACATACTTTTACTGAAAATTATTCATTGCTTATATGAAATATAAACCTAAACTGAGTGTTCTTTTTTTTTTTTTAATCACTCAGTCTGGCAGCTCTGTACACCAGGGAGTTATGGGGGAACATAGTTTAAATAGTGATAAGGGGGGAAAAGCTTGCAATTCAGAGTGGTGAGCACTTTGTTTTCCAACTTAAAATGATCCCATAACCTAAAGAAATTTTCCAGCTGTAAGACAATGAAGGTGACTAAGAGCCAGGCGTGGGGGTGCACACTGCAGTCCCACTACTCAGGAGGCTGAGGCAGGAGGATCACTGCCGAGTTTGAGGCCAGCCTGGGCTCCATAGTGAACTCAAGGTCAGCCTGAGCCACACAGCAAGATCTGACTGAAAAGTAAATAAATAAATAAATAAATAAGAAGAAATCAAATGAGAGAAGGGTATAAAATGGTAAAACCAGAAAAAACAATGAAAATACTGGTTGGGAGCTCTTTATGGGCAGCTTTGTTTTGTTTGTGGAAATCTCTGTTTTCCTAGTCTGTGGTCATTCACTTTTTTTTTTTTTTTTTAGTACCAGGGATCTAACTGAGGACCTTGAGCTTTGCAAAACAGGCGTGGAAGCACTGAGCTAAATCTCCGGCCCCGGTCGTTCACTTTTAGTAGGTTTGCTGTAAGCAGTGCTTGAAAGAATCAGTCCTTTCCTCAGACATAGTTCCCTGAGTTCGCTCAGAGATAGTGAGCTTACAAGATAGGGAGCTTAAAACTGACTAGCTTTATTTTGTGGGTCTCCGTGACACTTGCCTATTTCTTGGGAGAAAGATCAGTGACATTCGTGTTGCCCTCAAAGTGAGAACATACCCAGGTTGGAGTGGGGGAGAACCCTCAAATGGTTGCTTCCTGGTCACAGGATTTTAATGACCCACTTGAGATAAAGCCACTCCCAGGACAACTTTTGAAACCTTCCATCTTCCTAGAGAGCAGAAAGAATTCAACCAACAAGCTAATCCAAAGACAGCCACCTTGAAAGAGAAAAAACAAAAACAAATTAGGCAGCAGCCCTCCAAGGCTCATTTCCTATAACCCTCTCACCATGGGAGTGAGGACTTTCTAAGAGTTAAGCTTTGTACCTGCTCTAGCATTATGTTGGAATCCTTTTGCTATTGTTTCCCTACACAGTGTTTCCCTTAGTGACCGATGACAAACTGGTAAAATAAGAAGGTGGCTCTGTCTGCAGTGACAGCATAGAATTAAGACCCCCAGAAACCCATGCTAGCACACAAGGAAAGAGACAGCTGTTGTTCCTCCCCAACCCGACCTAAGAGAGTGAGTCTAAATTTAAAGAGAGTAAGGACATGGGCTTGGCTCCAGGAAAGGGCAATTGGAGAAGGAAGATGTGAGTCCTCTGAAAATATTTGCAAATTGTATTTACCTATTTTTTGGGAAAGAGGGCCTATATTATATTACATCATATACATATTTTGTACTAGAGATTGAACACAGGACTTTTGTCCTAAGATACATTCCTAGCCTGCTTGATTTTTTTATTTTGAAATAGGATCTCTCTAAATTACTCAAGCTGGGCTTGAATTTGGGATCCTCCTGCATCAGCCTCCCAGACTACCTGGCATTATAGGCCCGGCTTATCTTTTTCTGTTGTTATTTTTTATTTGTTTGTTTGTTTGAGACAGAGTCTAGATATATAGTTCAGGGTGGCCTTTAACTCATCATGCAGCCTAGGCTGTCCTCAAATTCTCAGGAATCCTCCTGCCTCAGCCTCTCAAGTACAGGGATTAGAGACGTGTGCCACCACACCTGGTTCCTGGTTTATAGTATTTTAAAGGGGGGGGGCTTTGGCTGAAATTTGGATAGTTAAAACTGAGCTTTGAAGAATGTTTGGGAAACAATCAGCTTCCTCTTGTAAGTAATAAGATGTCACAGTTAGCATAGTTTTTCATGGCAGACATATCGGTTCCTTACTATTTTCTAAATCTTTTGTTTGGTTGGGTTTTTTTGGCACCGGGAACAGAACTCGGGACCTTGCGCTTGCAAGGCAGGCGCCGGAACCACTAAGCTAAATCCCTGGCCCCATTTTCTAATTCTTTAAGTAATAAAACTTTAAGTTTTAAACATATCTACATTTAGTGAATCACTTCACAAATCTTTGCATTCTCCTTGCTCATTCTGACATTCGGGATATGGCAAAGGAACATAAGAAAATAATGAAAAAGGTTACTGACTTCCAGATGACGCCCGCTTGATTCAGTTACCTTTTCTCTAACTGGAAACAGTGGTGCACACCTGGAACCCCAGGCCTCCGGAGGCTGAGGAAGGAGCGTCATGAGTTCCAGGCTAGCCTGGGCTACATAATAAGAACCTGTCTCAAAAAGCTATCTAGCTTCAGAGCCTGTTGCTGGGAGAAGCAGCTTCTGACAGCACCTACCAAGGGAAAGAGGTTGTTGTAGGAATATACTAGACTCCTTGCAAAGTACCTCACTCAGATGATGTTTTGGTCCAAGAACAAAGCCCATATGACAGAACACATAAAACCAACTCACCGAGAATCAAAGTGAGGTGGGGGCGAGTTGGAGGTGAATTTCACAGAGTCGGAGGTAACACACTTGACACGTTCCACGTGCAGAAAATAAGTGTTCCGGCACCTCTCGAGTTACTGTCATAAAGTGGGGTGAGATGACAGGCTGACAGCTCAGTTTCACTTGCCGCTTAGCTGCAGGGCAGTCTGTAAAATTGCTACATTTATGAAATGAGATTTAATTTTTTAAATCCCCTTTAAAAGAAACACATCATTAAAGAGAGTCTGCAGGTTAGTACGTACTGTGGCCTTTTGTAATAATTAAATGAGTAATTTAGAAATCAGTGACCTTGGGTGAATCGAGGATCAGAAGTGTGCACATTTTCTAAGTAAAAGAAATAGACTTGATGAAAGTGTAAGGTGATAGGTAAGCGAATCACTGGGTATTGATCACTATGCAGTGTACACAGGAATTCAAGCATCACATGATAACCCCATGTGTTCAAAACATTATGTGTCCATCAAAATATAATTTAAAAACATGCATTTTCATAAACATAAGACCCAATTTAACTTCTTTATTTTTATTTGTTTAATCATTTTTAATATTTTTCAATACTGAGGATGAACTGGGCATAGTGGCATATGCCTGTAATCCCAGCCCTTGGGAGGCTGAGGAAGGAGGATTGCTGTGAATATGAGGTCAGCCTGGGCTACCCAGTGTGACCCAGTGTCAAAAAGAAAAGAAAAGAAAAAGAAAAGAAAATAAATATTGAGAATTGAACCTAAGAGCTTACGTATGCTAGGCAAGCACTTTAATTATATCCCCAGTCCTTTGTTTCTTTAATTTTATTTTGAGAGTGTCCCACTGCACTGCCCAGGCTGGCTTTAGCCTCCTGAGTAGCTGGAATTCCATGAATGCACCGCAATATCTGTCTATAAGTCCTTTTACCATTTTTGCTACAAGCCAGGGGTGGTGGTGCATGCCTGTAATATCAGCACTCCAAAAGGCTGAGGCAGGAGGATCATAAGCTTGAGCCCAGCATGGGCAATTTAGCACCTTAGGGAAGTTCTGTCTCAAAATAAAAAAATTTTTAAAAAGGGCTGTGGATGTAGCTCAGTGCAAAGGCCTGGGTTCCATTGCCAGTACCACAAAAAAGAAACAATATAAAACGAATGTCATGCTACTATCCAGGGTTCTCACCTGTTATACATTGATAACCCTTCGTCTGGAATGTGGGTGCAGTTTTTGAAATAAGGCCTTGAGCAACCAAAAGATATCCTAGTTCTTTTTAATACAGAGGGTAAGAATGACCTGTCCATCCAAGTCTATTTCCTTCTTCCTCTTTTTTAATTTTAATTTTTTTTTTTTGGCAGTACTGGGGATTCACGCTGAGTTCCCAGACTCCCCCTTTTAAAAAATTTTGAGACAGGATGGGGTATCTTTTCTATCAGACTGCAAGATTCTTGACAAAAGCAATATGTTGTTTAAAATTAAAACAAAAATGTAGCAAAAAAAAAATCTATGTACAAGTGGAGAGGAGGAATAACTTCTTTTTTCCTTTTTTTGGCCTGGGAAGGGTACTGGGAATTGAACTCAGGACCTTCACACTGAGCTACATCCCCAACCCTTTTTTTATTGAGTAATTTTAAGACAGGGTTTGAAAAAGTCTCTTAGTAGTCCACGCTGGGTGCTCGAATTTGCAATCCTCCCGCAGGCTCCCAAAATCCTGGAATGATGGGTGTGCACTACCACACCCAGCTCAGTGATAGGGGTCTTTATAAGAAAGAGGAAGAGGAAGTTAGGGCCAAACATACTTTGGGAACGAGGCCTTGGAAAGATGAAAGGAGAGATGAGTTATACTGCAATAAATCAAGAATACCAGGAACCACCAGAAACTGGAACAATTAAGGAAAGATTCTTTCCTATAGCCCTCAGAGGGTTTGTGGCCCTGTGGACTCCTTGACTACCATCTTCAGGGCTCCAAAGCTACGAGGCTCATTTTTCAGTGCTGCAAGTCAACGAGTTTGAGGTAATGTTTTCAGGCTGCTCTAGGAGATGAATGCATTTCCACTTGGACTGTTGCTGTGACACATCCTATATGACTACAGAAGGATTGCAAGCACCTTTTCTCCTTCCAGAGTCCCAAAAGACTAAGAGCATGTTTTAGAGTGAGGGAGTGTATCATGCCACATACATAACTTTACATGGGTCATTGCTGAAGCGATTTCTTCTTAGGCACACGAGGATGTTGGGGCTGAGTCGGTTTAAATAGTTGGTGTCAAAAAAGTGTGTAATAAAGGCTGGGGTACAGGTCAGTGGTAGAGCACTCACCTAGCATGTTCCAGGGATTGGTGGACAGTATGCCAGCTCTGGGACTGATGTCCAGGACAGGGAAGAAAAAGTATGTAATAACGATAGGTAACATTGAGTGTTTGTTCTTTGTTGAGCATGGTGCCACACTACATGACCAACACACTATATAACCAACCTCATCTCATCCTTACAGCAAAACAATAAAGGTAGTTTGTATACTTTTTAAGTGGAAGCTGAGGCACAGAGCACAAAGCCTGTAGCCCAAATCTCTAGTACCTTGCAAAGGCAGGACTTGAACTCATGTAGGATGATTATGAAGGCCAGGTGGGCACCAGGTCTTCTGTGCTGTACGTGGACACTGTGTGTTCGTCCCCTGCCATTTCTGCCTCCGATTTCCCAGGCTGCCCGTGCACTTGCTAATGCACATCAGCCTCCTGCACACGAGATTCCATTACTATGGCCTGGTAACAGGATACTTTCTTAATGCTCTCACCAGCTCTCCTGGCACATCTAACTAGCAATACACTGAGCTGATTTTCTTTGATTTTCAGCAATTTGTGTGTGTGTATGCACATGCGTGTGTGCATGGTACTCAGGACTGAACCCAGGACTTTCACATTGGTCTACATCCCAAGCTCCTTTTTTTTTCAGACAGGGTCTTGCTCTGTAGTCCAGGCTGGCCTGGAACTCACATCGAACATTCTTCCTCAGCCTCCTGAATGCTGGGGTGATAGGTGTGTGCCACCACGCCTTTCTCCTTCATTTTTTGGAGGATAGTCTCACTAAGTTTCCCAGGTTAGTCTTGAACTTGTAATTCTCCTGCCTCGGTCTCCCAGAGAGCTGGGATCATAGGCATGCACTACCACCCCTGGCCACAGAACTAATTTTTATATAATGCTTTTATTGTATGAAGCAAGTCTGGTGGGCAGAGCAAAATAAGATCTTTATAATTTGTTCTGTTTGAATCTGAGTAAAAGCCACAAAGTCAGTTTTGTCTGCATTGTTTGACAGCAGCAAATGCTCTGCTCTTCTAGGTATAGAAAGTTCCACAGGGATCTTTTTATTTGTCACGATTGTACAGCTGTAGCTTGATAAATGTTCATCATCTGCTATAACAAGTGATCTCACAGCCCTCACCCCCTTGCTCAAATTGTATGAGTTTTTCCACGTATGTAGGAGAAGAGGCAGAAAGTAGAAGTTCAAAAGGACTTGTAATATGCAGATAAGAGACTCCAGTTGCCCTCAAATGTCAAACTATATCCTTCCTGAATATTCAAGAATGTCAGTGTCTATCACTTTCTGTTTCTTGTACAAATCTCAAATCTCACATGATGCATTTTCTAGGTGGAAAGACCTTTTTAGAGACCTTACCCTTGTTTTGGTAGAGGGGGCAGAGTCTTCCTATGTAGTCCAAGCTGGTCTTGAACTTTTGATCCTCCTGCCTCAGCCTTCTGAGTGCTGGGATTTCAGGTGTGGATCATTACTCCTGGCTGCAGTTTTGAAGTACTGGGGATTGAACTCAGGGCCTTTGCACTGAGCCACATCCCCATGCCTTTTTTCATTTTTGAGACAGTATTCCACTAAGTCGCTAAGTTGCCCAGGCTGTGCTTGAACTCATGACCTTCCTGCGTCCGCCTTCTAGAGTACCAGGAATACAGGTGTGCACCCCCATACCTGGCTTTTCTAATTTTTTTAAGCTCCTAAATACTGGCATGGGGGAAATTTACTTTTCTATGCTTTTGATTTTCCAACTGTCTTAATTTTCTTTCATCACATTGCACAACAGGAAAACAAAAATAGGATAACACACCGACTAACTTCAAATTTCTCTACATTATAAGATACATTTTGTAGTCATTATAAAAATTGAAAAAATTTAGTAAGAACCTCTTATCTTGGTTTACTATATCAATCTGTAGGAAGTTGAGTAGCTTTAAAAACACTTTCAGCAAAAAGTCCCTCCCTGGTTTTTCTGCAAACATTAACCTCCAGCATTTACTTCCTTCCATATTATTTATACATTTGACCTCAAAATTTCATCCAGGAAGTTGCAAGCAACTAGAAGACAGGGCCTGAATGTCAGCCATCTGTACAGCAGACCTGACAAGCTTCCTGGGGAAGACGAAGCCTCTCATTTTATAAAACTGAAAAAGGGTCATTGCAGATGCCAGCTGCTGGGTGTTGCTCTACCTGGATCCCCCACCACGGCTCCTAGAACTACGGACCCCAACCACACACAAACAGTTTTTTTTCAGTTTCTGGACTTCAGTTATCTTTGCTATGCAGAATCAATTTAGCTTTGGACAGAAAAATTTGAAAGAAATCAAAAAGGTAAAGTAAACATTATGGACTGTGTGTACTGACAAAATTTAAAGAATTTAAAAAGCAAACAAAGAGCCATAATGTATATGATTTCCCAAACATACCAGGCCACATCTATGTGTTAGATTCTGCTTAAGAAGACCAAGAAATATGCTAAGGGTTACCTTGTGTTCTTGGTTTCTCGTTTTGGTGGAGATGCTTTGTTTCTATTGGTTCTGACAATTAAAATCCCCCGAAGGACGCAATCATACTGTAAACCAAGTCCCAAAGAGCCCTGAATTGAAAAGGGAAGCTTGGTGCCTCCCAAAGGGGGTGAGCCAGCAGGAGAATGAGGTGGGTATAGATCCCCTTCCCTGTGCCTCCCGAAGATACGAACAGTTAAAAAAGCAGAGGACAACAGACAAAAAAAGAAAAAAAAAAAAGGATTCACACAAGATTTTTTTTCCCCATTAAGATGAGATACACTGTCATTCCATTTCCTGGTTTCATAAGCCTCTCAAATAACAAACGTACAGTAAAAATCCTGCTTTTCGCCCACCATTTTCTACGTGGTCAGTTTTCCCAGCCCCAGTGTGGTGGGCCTGGCTGGTCTGGTGGTGGTGGAGGGGGGGACCCGTTCAACAGTTCATCCAGCATTCACCCTGATTGGCAGCTTTCTTGTCCAAGGATGCGCTGCCCCACCTCAGTGGCAGCACAGATGGGGCCCATCTGCATCTGGACCACACATTGCTGTCACCCGGGAAAGCACTGGGGGAGAGAGAATCCCAATTTCCAGGCTTCTCCCTGGATCAATTGAATCTGGATTTCTAGTGGTAAGATTCAGGCGTTGTTTTTCTTTGGTGTTTTGGTTTTATGAGACAGGGTAGTCTTGAACTCACAATGTAGCCCAGGCTGGCCTTAAATTCACGGCAATCTTCTTGCCTCAGCCTCCCGAGTGGAGGGATCACAGGTGTGTGGCACCATGCCCAGCGACTCAGGCACGGATACCTTTTGTTTTTTGGTACTAGGGATCGAACTCAGAACCTTGCACTTGTGAGGCAGGAGCCAGAACCACTGAGCTAAATCCCCAGCCCTTTGCCGTCTTTTAAAAGCTTCCCAGTGACTGAAAGTTGCAGCCAAAGCTGAAAGCCGCTGTTCGATGCTATTCTGGGGTATTAAATACAGTCTCATTGACAGATGGCGTTAAACTCCGGGGGTACCCCTCAGAATACCACGCGCTCACAGGGTCCTCTGTGTCCTCATTAAGGAAACACTGCTCAGAACTCCAAGTGGCAGGAGGTCTGTCCTATCCACCTATCCACCTATCCTATCCACACCTATCCTGTCTGACGGAGGAATAGTCATGAGGTTGACTGGAGGGCCAAAGCGGTGCTGCTTTTTAAGTATCAGCTCATAAGCAGGATAAAATGTTCACGATACGCCGCCGATCTGAGAGGCAGCGCGGATTAAGTGGATTCGGACCAAGCAGCAATAGAATATTGAAATCTAGAGGAGGTCCTTTGGGATGTGCAGCCATGTCATCCTCCACCCCAAGATCGCAGGCTCCGATATAAGTGCAAAGTCTAACAATTCATGCTCATGAGGAGTGTTAGAGAAACTTCCCCTCTCCTCCTCCTTAGTGCAGGGATTCTGCTTTGTTTGCTTGTTTGTTTGTTTGTTTGTTTCAGTGCTGGAGGTCGAATGCAGGGCCTCCTGCATGCTAGGCGAGCACTCTACCACAGAGCTACTTACCCAGCCCCTGTTATATTTTTATATTGAGACAGTTTTGCTAAG
>NW_004624750.1:14366408-14483711 GCF_000247695.1 Heterocephalus glaber | reverse complement strand
ATAATTTTTATTTATTCATTTATTTTTTGAGACAGGATCTTGCTATGTAGCCCAGATTGGCCTCAAACTCACAGTAATCCTCCCACCTCAGCCTCCTCAGTGCTAGGATTGCAGGTGTGCACCACCACACCTGGTAAATTGTGCTTTTGATGCATCCAAAAGAGTTTCATTTTGGGCCTGGCTAATAGCTAATAGTGGCATAATGATGTCTACAAGGTTTTATTCAGTGTTATGGTTGCTGCCTTAAAATACTTGGCAAATAAAAACAAATATTTCTTTTGTTATAGCACCTCACTTAGTTGAAGCACAGGAAGTTTAAGATCAAAAAAAACCTTTAAAAAGGAGGGGTAAAAGGCCCTTATTTCGAGCTGCAATGAAAACTTAGAAGAGCTTTTCACCATTTATTGGCTCCTTCTTGAGTATTTTATGTAATTGATTATAAAATGTATATAATTGTAATTGGGTCTGACTTTATCTAGAAAATCCTACAGTATCATTTTCCTGGTGAAGCTACTATACAAGGTATAGAATTAGAGTGAAAAGTGTGTTCATGTGCTATTTAATTTCTCACATATAACCAGAAAATATAGATACAGTAGCTCGTTCTTTACAGTCGAAAAACATAAGCTGAGGGGATGACAGGGCCTAGCAGAGGAGCTTTGCTAATAAGCACCACGGCTAGTATTTCACCGAGGGTTTCCTACCTCTGAGGGCTTCATTAGGTTACATATTTGGACCGTGTCACTCTAGCCTTCTGAATAATTGATTTTACTGAGCCATGGTGTAATGCTGTGTCTGGCTTTCACCAAGTAAAATATGAAACACCTCTGTTTGGGAACTTGCTTTTCAGCCAGGTGTGTGGTTCACACCTGTTGTCCCTGCACTCTGGGAGGCAGAGGCAGGAAGATCACAGGTTCCAACCTAGTCTTGGCAATTTAGAGACTTGGTAAGACCCTGTCTTACACTATAAAATAAAAATTTAAAGAAGACTGCTGTTGTAGCTCATTGGGAAGGCCCTAGGTCCAATCTCCAGAATCATGCACACACAGACCACACACAAGAAAACTTTCTTTTTCTGAACACGTAATAGCAATGTTTCTTATTCAAAGGACTTGAAGACAAATCATTCTCCATGTTCACAGCTTTAACACCCAATCTACAAGCAGGGAGGTTCTTTTGTTTGTTCAGGAGAGCTGTATGATCCACTGCGTGCCTCTCCTTGCCTTCTAGGAAACTCAGAGCACAATTTGATACCTGACCCTTTTGGTTTTGAGCCCGAGTTTCTATGGAATACTACTGTCTCCTCTTTCCCTACCCACTTCCTGTGTGGAACATCACCACATTCACTTAATATGTGACCCTTTTTTGGCAATACTGGGGATTAAACTCAGAGCATTCACAATAAGCTACATCCCCTTATTTTTTTTTTTTTTTTTTTGAGTTAAAGTGCTAAATTGCTCAGTCTGGGCTCAAACTTGAGATTCTGCTGCTTCAGCCTCCCGGAGTACTAGGATTACAAGTGTATGTCATCACACTCAGCTTCTAATACATGACTTTCAGCTTTGGCTATTTATCAAATAATAATAAATTTATAAATAGATTATAAATTTATGATAATAAATAATAATAAATTTTGTCCAAAATATTCAATTTTATGATAGTGAGATCTTGGTATATATGTATTTAGTGTTCAATTACCCAGAGGGCATTTCCCCCTTCTGTGACAGTAGATCCCCAATCCTTGTTGGTAATTTCCTTTCCCCAGTCTCAATCCATGTGGCTTCTGTAGGACTGATTAATCCTAGTCTTTCAGAGCCAAGAGTGGAAAGAACCCAGGCCAGGTCAATGTGTTCTGTTGCCCTGGCTACGTTAATTGGATCAAATTGAGTGCATGACAAGACACAAGTCAATCCTATCAAGGCATACTGAAGTGCTTTGCTGGCAGGACTGTGAAGAGAGTGTTAATTTTCTACTAGAATAGCCGAGAAGATGAAAACACTAGAGTCTCTAGCTGTCATCTTGCCCCCACAAGAAACAGTGCCTGAGAAGGGTGCCAGGCAAGGAAAAGCAGATGTGAACTGGGAAACATAGAGAGAGACAACCCTTCTTGACATCTTGGAGCCTGTGGGTCCAGTTTCACTGGATGCGAGCTCTACCTCTGGACTTCAACTTGTGGGCCAGTGTCTTATTAGCTTTTCTCATTGCTGAGACAAAATACCCAACAACCAAAGTTAAAGGAGGAAGAGTTTATTTAGCTCTCAGTTTGAAGAGGTTTCAATCCATAGTTGGCTGCTCCAAGGCAGGGTGGTAACACAGAGGAGAAACAGTTCATGGTGGGCAGAAGGTAGCAAAGCAACAAGGGATGAGCACAGCTCTTTCTATCCCTTATATCTTATCTAGACTACTTAGGGAAGGTAGCACTCACACCCTTAATCCTGGTGCCCTTGATCCTAGCATTGCACCATGAATCATTTCCAGCATCACACTCTCTAGATCCAGCCACCTCTGAAAAAGCCTCTTCTATGAGCACACGAGGCTCTGGGGGACAAGTAGACACAGCCGTAGCATTCTGTCTTAGCCCCCCCAAAACTCAAGCACATCCCTTTATCCAAATGGCATTTAGTCCTTCTCCAAGAGTTGCCAAAGTCCTAACAGTTTCAGCATTGTTGAAAAATCCAAGTCCAAAGTCTCCCCTGAGATTTAAAGCAAATTCTTAGCTGCAAGGCCTTGTACAAATGAAAAGAAAGTTAAACACATTCAATGGCAAAAGATAAACATTGCTATTCCAAAAGTTGCAAACAGGGAAATAGCAAGGGATGGGAACAAAGCAAGACCCAAATGCAGCCAGGCAAACATTAAATCCCACAGTTCCACTTCCAGCATCCCAGGCAATCTGTGGCAAATTGTGAACCGTAAAGGGCTTGAGTGGCTCCGCCTCTGTAGCACTTCTGGTGGTTGTAGCTCCCATGGCTTTTCTCTGGGGCTTACTTTAGTCCTTCATTGGCTGTTTCCCTTGGATGATCCATGTTCCTGGCTTCTCCAAATTTCTGGGGTCTCCACTGCACCTTCTGCTGCACATTCACAGCTTCACACCCTGCCCTCTCAGGGGCACCCTGCCTGGCCTCCCAGGCCTTCTTCTGAAATTGAGGTGGAAGCCTTTCTGACCCTATAACTTTTCATACACCTAAAACTAGCTACCTGTGGATGATGTCAGGGGCTGTCTCCAGCTAGAGCAGTAGCCGGGCTCCCTTCTCTCTTGTCTGTAGGAGTTGAGTGCCTATGAACCAAATCCCAAGGAACAACTTCCCTGGACCAGTGCCATTGTGGAACATGGTGCTCTGAGGCTCTCTTCTCAAATTATAACTTTCACCTTTGCAACTTGGAGGCTTCAGAGGCTGGAGTCCTGTTGGTTCTTGTGAAGTCCTCAGGTCATCTTTTCTGTTGTCTTCTGAAATCTTTGGCTTTTTCTCACTCATCTTTTTAGTGGCCAATTTCTCCTCTATTCCATCTTTGCAGGCTGCAATTTTACTGGAGCTTCCTTTCTGACCAAACTTAAAACATTCTAAATTATTCTTCTAGGGTCTTTAGTCTTGCTTTTCAACAAATCTGGCTAAATAACTATAACAGTAGCCATGCCACCACTTCAACATTAGACTGCCTTGAAATTTCTTCCAGTTTAATTAGCCCACTGCTCTTAATCTCAGTCTCAGGCAAATCTCTGGACATAAGCAAAATGCAGACAAACTTTCTGTCAAGGTATAACACACATCCTCAGAATCCAGCACCCAGTGCAGTCCTTCTTCCCAGCAGAAACCTCCTGAGCCTGGACTTTACCGGCAGAATTTCTATCAGTATTCTGATCTTCTGAGCTCTGACCAGAATCTCTGATCAGGCTTTCCAGCTCTACTTTTTCAGCCAGCATCTCCAAACCTTTCCTAACTGTTCCCCTTCCCACAAACCAGCTCCAAAGTCTCCTAAACCACATGGTCAAGTACAGTCACAGCAATGACCCTACTTCTCTGTTACCAAATTCTATCTCAGTTACTTTTCTTATAGCTAACATAAAATGCCCAATACCCAAAATTAAAGTATGAAAAAGTTTATTTAGCTCACACTTTGTAGAGGTTTCAGTCCATAATCAGCTGGCTCCAAGACAGGGTGGCATCACAGAGGAGAAACAGTCCATGGTGGGCAGAAGGTAGCAAAGCAACAAGGGATGACCACAGCTCTTTCTATCCCTTATATCTTATCCAGGCTACTCAGGGTGAGTAGCACTCACACCCTTAATCCTAGCACCCTTGTTCCTAGCATTGTACCATGAATCATTTCCAGCATCATATAGTCTAGATCCAGCCACCTCTGAAAAAGGCCCATCTATGAGCACATGAGGCTCTGGGAGGACATCTAGACACAGCCATAACAGCCAGTAAGTCTTCTTGGGATGAAGGCAGTGTGCTTTGGACTTTCTCCTTTCTGCAACCCAAGTGGGTTGACTAATCCAGTGATTTAAATTTTACTATCATAATTCTTTTTAAAAGCAAAGGACACAAATTGGCATAAATAGTACATCATCTTCCAGATTTTATCCCTATTATCACAATTAATCAAGGTAAGTTTTCGACTGTTTTGTGGTTATATTAGTTATCAACTCTTCTTTCACAGGAATGAAATATAACAGGATTATAATTAATCTTTTTTGTATGTTTTTGCTGACTTGGGTAGAACACAACAAAATAAAAAATATATCCATTTTCTTTTTGTTAATTTTGTTGAAAACAGAATAAATATATTTTTTTTCTTTTTTGCAGAACTGGGACTCAAACCCAGGGCCTCATGCATGGTGGGTAAGTGCTCTACCTTTTGAGCTATATGGTCAACCCTTGTAATGAATCTAAAGACATTATCAATAGGATACTGTGAAACTTCAGACCTGGGTATGGTGGCTCACATCTATAATTCCAACACTCAGGAGGCTGAGGCAGAGAATCACAAGTTCATGCCCAGCCTGCGCAATGTAATGACTTTGTGAGAACCTGTCTCTCTCTCTCTTTCTCTCTCTCTCTCTCTCTCTCTATATATATATATACGTATATATACGTATATATACGTTATATATATACGTATATATATATATGTGTATATATACGTATATATATATATACGTATATATATATATTTTTTTTTTTTAAAGCGCTAAGGACGTCAATCAGTGTCCCCTGAATTCAATCCCCAGGATTCAGAAAAAGTTCATAAACAATCTAAACAATAGAAATTAAAGCCCACCAAGACCCGCCATCATTGTTATTTCCATTCTTTATATGGTCGATTTTCTCTTTCTAGAGGCACTGCACTTTGGTAGAAACAACTCTGGTGCTTTGGTGGAAACAACAAAGACAAGTTTTAGTCCCTTCTTAACAGCTAAGAGAATTTGAGCAAACCATTTAGCAGCCCACCCCAAGTTTTCCTATCAGTAAAATTAGAGCACTAATACCTACTAAATTTAGTTCATTTGATTTTGATGAGGATTATATGAGTAATTCAGGCAACACTAATTTTACTGAACAATGATAATCTATAAAGAAATATTCCATTTTTCTGTACTGTGCAAAGCATCTGAAACAGAATGGTAAAAATGTTTTTATTTTAAAATATATTTTTACTTTTAATTACATAATAATGGTCTATATTTATAGAATGCAATGCAACATTTCGATACATATATAGAATCTGTAATGATCCAATCAGTGTAACGTGCACATCCATCAGACATTGTTTCTTTGTGCTGGAAACATTCAAAATTCTCTCTGATGGCTTTTTTTGAAACGCATAGTTAATTATTGTCAACCATAGTTGTACTTATCCTATTGTGCAGTAGAACACAAGAAGTTATTCCTTCTAACTGTACCTAGTTTTTTACTTTTGCTTTGTTTTTGTTTTAACCTTAAGAAATATATTGCTTTGGTCAAGAACCTCACAGCATGGTAAGGGAGACAAACTCTTAAGTATGCAGTTCATAATATGTTTTTCTCAGAGCCCTTTGCATCCTACTAGTTTTATCAAAGCTTGTAACTGTTATGATCTGTGTCCTTTCTCTCCTTTTAGTGTCTCTTCTCCTTATAAGGTTATGGATTCCAAGAGGGAAGTCTATTTTGCTAACTGCTATATTCACAGTTCCCATAGCATAATTATCTAGGAACTAGAAGGAAAAAGAAAATAAGTCTGGGAGAAGTCACTTGAGAAATTCAGTGATATTAGCCATCTAAATGTGAAGTGAATTTGAGCTATCCAATATGAAGTGAATTTGAAGTTTAATCCTAAAAGGAGAGGAAAATCCCAGCCTTCCAATTTTGCATGAATTGAGAGCTTTTACTTCTTATAATTCTCGGCAAATCAGTTAATTATGCATAATCCCTAATGCTGGACACAATTTTTTTCTCTGTCCTGATTTTATATTAGTAAATAATGAAGTCAGATACCAATTTCCATCTTCTCAGACTCAATGACGTTAAACCAACAACAATGAAAAAGAAAACCACAACTCCCTGGCTTGATTTCTCTTGTACACAAGGGTGTTCAGTTTAAATAATAACCCTAAGAGTTCCATGGTCAGACTCTTTTCTCGTGACTCTGGTTTCAGGCTGCAAGAGTGCTCAGGGTGTGCTTGCAGTAAAGAAATCCACAGCACGGGTAATCTTGTTCTGTAACCTCCTGCAAATCCCAGGGATGTGCAGAAATCATCAGCTCCAAGGTATCTGAGGCTGGAGTTTGAAGAGAAAAATCCTGTCCCTCTTAAAGAAATGCCTGGAGCGGAGGGTTTTTCCTGATCGGTCATCTTCACCTTCCTAGGGTGGATGTATGTTTATTTCTTTCAACAAGAAAAGCTCATGGAAAATGGATGATGAAAGAATGATGAATGCTGGCTGGTATCTGCCATTAATTTACTTTGTGTTCTACAACCTGATTTCCCACAAAAGAGATGCATTCAAAATTACAATTGAAAAGGAGTTCATCCTGGTTAGGTTGAGATTACATTTTTTAAAGATATGCACTTATAATTGATAGCATGCTCTACCAATTAGAAAACAAAATCAAAAGGATGTGTATGATTTGGAAACATTTCAGAGATTCTCTGACTTATTTTTATCATTCTTGTTTTCCACTCTCAAGAGTGAAAGGATAGGAGAAGGGACTGCACTGGTGTAAAGCAAACAGGCCCCAGGGCTCTGAAAATCAGCTCAGTAGTAAATAGCTGAGATTTTCCAGCCATCCTGACCCTATTTGAGAAAATTATATTGCTTTGTCAGATCACAACTTGTGTCAGAGAGCCAAGTGTCAACTTTCCTCTTAAAGATTAGGCAGGCAAGAGTCAGTATGTCTGGTTATAGAGAATACAATCTGTCCTTGACCTGTGGCATTACACTTGTTCCCCACTGCAGAAACCATTTCCAAGAGAGCTCTTAATGGTGCTGGTGTGCACTTCTCCCCAAGCAGCAGATGCCTCAATGATAATAGGAAAATAACAATATTACTGAGTTTTCTTAATGGTGTCAACTTACTACCCTCAAGTCTGCTATTTTTCAAATCTCATTAAAGGCTGGAATCCATAGCTTAAAAACAATTCCTTTCCACTTCTCTAAAAAGGCAAAGGAAAAGATTTTCCTATTGTGTACTCTAGAATAGAATGTCTCCAAAAGTTTGAATAATCACTTACTATTAGTAACTTAATTTTATCACGTTATAATTTTCTTTTAAAAGTCATTTTATTGGTACATTTTAGGTATACAATATAGTGACATTCATCATTGGAGATTTGTACCTTTACATTATGTAAATATGTATCTTGATTCTTATTTTTCTATCTTGATTCTTATTTTTTCCCCATTTCCCTGTTCTCCCTTCAACCCCTCCACCCCTCTCTATTTACAAAGACCTTGTTTCCAGTTTTTCATTTTCTCATATTGTAATTTTTCTTAAGAACAATTTATACTGTCTTGAGGGGAAAAGGGAGGACGGAGGGATGGAAGAAAGGAGAGAAAGAGAGAGAGAGAGAGAGAGAGAGAAATCTCCCAACTGTTTAAATTTGTCAGAGTAATTTGATCTTTTCCTCTGGAGCACACATGGAATAGTATTTACTGAGACTAATGTTACCAAGATGGTGAAAATTTAACCTTGATATATAGGCTTTCAAATGCTGAAGAAGTAAATGTAAATAGGTAACGTTAACCTTTGTTACTTGCAAAAGATATACTATAGCTCCTGCCTCCTTTCCTTCAACCGTCCTTTCTCAACACATACTCTGGCGCACAAACTATATTCGAAATTTATAATCAAATTACAGGCATCTGGAGAGCCTAGCCACTGCAGTAAATTGTTTTCCATAAGTCATGTTTGTGATTTGCAAATGCTGAAGAGGCAAATGGTAAAACTGTAATTTTTAAATGATAGATTACCATTGGAAGAATTTAACTGAGGAGTAATACATATAATCCCAGACCCTAAACCTGGCATGTTTGATTTGGTTTTGTGAAAAGATTCTCTTTTTGTTGTTGTTTTTACTCAAATCTTAATTCATGTCATGAGAATTGGGATGATTAAAACCTAATATAGAAGAGTTCTGAAAATGCTTATACATTGATGTTACCCTTTGGTTCACTTAAAAAAAAAATGAATAGGCTCAGAAATGTTGGTAAGAATTCAAGTCACCATATGTTCTCTTAATGATTATTTGGAAACAACAGACCTCCCACAGGCAACTCTCTGTGTTACAAGATTTCTTCAAAGCATGGACTCAGAATACAATTTGCTTTGAGCTTGAGAATGGGTAAGAACCTGCTCCCTCCAAATAGACTTGTAAATGAATTTAACTGGTTTGTTGGATGATTACCCAGAAAGACCTTCATTTAAATATATACAGTGAATTGTAGCCTTTGATGGGCTACTATTCAAATGGATTGTACACTTAATATTAGAAAGTGTAAAGGGAAAGGAATCATAATGGCTGGTAGTAGTGGAGGCATCTTCCTGTAAAATGTGTGCAGTACCAAAGAATCCTGACTCTCGAGAAGAGATTGGAGTTCAAGTTTGGCAAATTATTCTGTAAGTTTCAGCATCTTTAACTCTAATATATTGTGTAATAACTATTGCTCTTGGTTCTTGTAAAAATTAAAATAGATAATATGTGAAAAAGGCGATTTAGAAAGCAGACATATTATGTAAGTGGAATACATTATTGTGATTTGAATTGTACTGCAGAAAAGGTCTGGGGCATTAATATATATATAGTAAAATACATATTAATTTTCCAGGGAAAACATCAGTGAGCAGGTGGAACTGGTTTGTGAGAGCTGAACCACATCAGGAATTACGCGAGCTGATTGGCGTCTTGCCGGTAGCTTGAAACTGGCCGTGGTATCTACATCATAGAAATTGGCAAGTTGTTTCCAATTCAGGATTGTTTCCTTTCCTCTCCTCTTCCCTGAGAAGCAGTTGATCAGCTTGTTGCTGTATAATTATTTCTGCAGACTAGGATATTGTTCTAAAATTTCCATGTAACAAAATCACTCCAGAAGTTAGCAGATTAATTTATTATAGAATTTATTATAGTTCCTGTTTTGTGAAGGGACTGGTCTCAGCTGGGTGGTTCTTCTGCTCCACCTGGGGTCAGCAGGGACAGTTGTCATCCAGAGGCTTCCTGAAACAAGATGGCTCCTTTCAAGACTAGCAGTTGCAGCTGCTCTGTGCTGAGTGCTCACCTGGTTCTTCATGTGAGTCTTGGGCTTCTCGAAGTAAGCTGAGTTTCCAAGTGAGAACATTCAAAATCTAAACTTAGAAACTACAGTCTCTTAAGGTTCAGGCTTGGAAGTTTTACTTCCATAATATCCTATTGATCCAACTAAGTCACAAGCAAAGAGTTTGCTACCATGTTAAGTATGATGTCAATATCATGATATTCAAACCTACTTAAGCCAGAGTATCCATTAAATTGCAATGCCAACCTTTTTAATGACTCCCTCCTCTAACTTCTCTACCTGGAGAAAAAGTTCACTGTCTCATGCTGTGTATTTTGCCAAGTCTGAAGTCTCCTTTAGCCTTGATGTTTTACCTATGCAACTGGTCAAATGCATCAAACAACAGGGGAATTCTGAAAATAGAATTTAAAAAATTTACTACCTACCGTTTAATACACTATGGATATTTTAAAGGGTGTATCAAGTGTTTAGAAGAATGAAAGGAAGCCAATCATGAGCCTAACCAGGAATTGTCTGAGTGGCTGGGTGGTTCAAGTTTATAGGGCTACAGAAGACAGCTTCATGGGCATCTAGATATAGAAAAGGAAACAAAGCTGGGCTGGGTATAGTCTGGAATAACTTCTCATCAAGTCTAGAGAGGCCTTGTTGATCAGTAAACATCATGGGAAGAGCACAGGATAAGGGATGTGTGTCAGGATATTCCCAGCTGCAAGAAACAAAATTTAATTAAAAGAGATTTATGATCTCATATGATAGGAACTCTTGAGTTTGGTGGTTGTAGGGTTGCTCAACACAATAGCTCATTCATGTTCTGTGTTGGCTTCTTTGTTTTTCCTCTGGGTGTTACCCTTGCCATACTTTCCTCTAAAATGTCCCCCACAAGGGCTCTCATGTTCAGAGGTGGACCCTTTGGAAGGTGATTAGATCATGGAGGTGGAGGCACTGGATTTATCAGTGGGTTAATCCATTTTTATAGATCAATCCATTTTTGTGTTCATAGCTGAGTGCACTATTAAAAGGTGGGGCCTGGTTGGAGGTGGTGGGTCACTGGGGGCATGATCTGAATGGGTATATTCTTGTGCTAGGGCCCTTGCGCTTCTTCCTGGCTGCCTTGGGTTTCTTCCACCATGATGCTTTTACCTAGGATCCAGCCAACATGGATTGAAACCTCTGAAATAGTGTAAAATAAACCTCTTGTCCCAGTGTTTTGTCCCAGTGATGGAAAGGTGACTAATAAACCCCCTCACAGTAGGTGACACAATATTGTATTGTCCAGAATAAGCACCAAATCCTCCCACGGAAAAGTCTAAAGGTAGGACAGATGATCGGGTAAGGGGGGAAAGATTTGGGGCCATTTTCTCTGTCTGTCTCTCTCTCTCTGAAAGAAAGTATTTCCCAGATAGCACTTATCAAATGTCTTCTTAATCTCCCTATCCAGAATTGTGTCATGTGCCCACCCTCCAACCAATTATCAGTCAGTCTCGGAGGAGCTTTGCAGAAGGCTCTGTCTTTCTTGAACACATCCTCATCTGATATCTCCAGAGAACTACACTGGAAGAAGGGGCATGTGGTTATAGAGATAACTGAGGGTATCCTCCAGGTTCATTCCCAAAATTTCAGCATAGTTTGTAGATTCATCTGTCCAGTAACACCTTTCCAGGAGCTGGAAGTACAAGACCAGATCCAAGAGGTAGGTGTGGGGCTCTAGAAAACTAGTCCCAAGTTCAGGACAGTTTCAGAATCAAAACCCAGCAGAAGTAATTTAGATTTATTTAGCACTTAACTATGGACCAACCACCATGCTAGCTAGATAACTGCTCCCCACATGTCATATTTAATTCTCAAAAAAGAGTATTTAAAAAGGAAGCTCAGAGAGAAAACTGAGCTGGTGGAGCTAGAAATTAGGACTCATGTCTTTTCAACTCCAAGGGTGATCCGGCCCAACACTGCCGAGCAATTATTTCATGCTCCACCTCAAGGTTCAAGTCCCCGTTAACCTCTCCAATATTCACACTTTCTCAGCCATCTTCCCAGCACTGTGGGAAGGATGGAAGGCAGGGAGTAATAATAGCCAGAAGCCTCCAAACTTTCTCATATATCCCAATCTACCCTCTAAAAATTCAACACTGAGGGAATAATGAGAGAATCAAAAAACAGTCATACAAACAATGGTGACAGTACATTGCAGTCTTCATTCAATGTCACCGACCCCATCAATTTGATGAATTTAAGGTGGACTGCTGGTTGGATGAATCAGTATCAAGGGTGAATACCCTGAATACTCAGATTAGAACTCAAATTGGTTTTGAGATTCAGAATTATTTTGATATTGGATATTTTCACAGTTAATGGTACTGAAAGACCTTACTGCATAAATGCTTTGACCTCAGAAATTTGGTGAGATATAGAAAGAGATTACTTGCGTGTCCTTATTATTTCTAGCTGTCTCGTGGAGAAAAAGGATGGTTGACCTTTGCTATAGAGGACATTTCAGGCAGAAAACAGTCCTTAGGTTCTCTATATAGTTTTCTCAAATAGGCAGCCAAGTTTACCAAAGGTTATGATGTTTTCCTCTGATTCTTCAGGAGGCCACTGCATTTAGATTCCTCTGTTTGCAAAATATTTTCAGGAGGAGTTCTTTTCTGTGGGGCGAAGATAGCCAGGGGTCAATTTTGGTAGAATATTTTCAACTTGTGAATTGGGTTGTTTATAGACTCACAGAGACACTGCCTTCATTAAACAGAGTGAGACAAACTTACATCGCTCCTTATAATACTTTGTGACATCCCATGTTCACCTTCTGACATATATGCAATTTTGTAGGATGGCAGCAAGCCAGAGGGAACTGCAGAATTTAAGGAATTACTTCGATCCTCTAATCTCAACATGATTTAATATTCATTTTATTTAAATATTTTGCAAATGGCTACATCATTACCAAGGTTTTGTAATTCATATCCCACCCCATCTCCGACTCTGCACGGCCGGCCTTGTTTTCAGTAAAAGACATCAGGAACTCGGTGTTTGGTGATAATGGATCTGGAAACAAAAGATCTGCGACAAGAAAACTACCCGATGGTGCCTTCATCCTAGTTTCTTTTGGTTCTAAACATCCTTACAAGTGGCAAACATGTCTCCAGGGAGATCACCCTACCAAGAGCTTGAAAGAAAATAGTACTTTCTGAAGTCTTTGGCTGTAAGAATGAATTAAGGTGATTACTAGGGTGCTTGTTTGGCCAGATTCTTTGTTCCACCAATAAAATGGCAACAGTGAAATATGAAAGAAAAACACATTTCAAGAAAAGGAAAACAACTCAACCAAAAACACATTGCCCTGGCTATAGTGGTCCTAGAGCCATTGTCCCCAGTGCCCCTGTGTGGGGTTCATGCAGAACAGGACTGTTGGGAGGCAGAGGAGGGAGCCATACTGCAGCTGGGCATCTGGAGGGGAAAATGTATCCAGCTGTTGATGAACAAGAGTAGGATCGAATTCATGCATAATGTAGGCAATTACGCATGCCCGCGCATATTATCAGCTGAAGTCCTTCTAGGGAGGACAGAATGAAAGGCCTTTTTGTCCTTTTGTCTTCCTTGAAGGTGGGTGTGCAACTAAGTCTGCAGGTAGGGCTTTGGGAGAGACCCTGACTCTCCCAGGAACCCCCTTTAACGGTCTGAAGGGGAAACACTTTAAAGCATATGTTAGCAAAGCATATACCTGATTATTAACTCACTTCCACGGGAAGCAGGCACTCTGCTTAGTTTCTCTTAGAATTTCATGCACAGTACTGTCGGAAAAATGTCCCTTAAACGTTTTCATCACCTGCTCTTTCTTTTCAATCTCCTTCAGCCATCACAATCAGGAAGAAATTAATTTCCTGCTTTGGTAAAGAAGGGTTTTGTTTCCAAAATAGACCAGACTTTCCTTCCTGCTCTATCTTTTTAACTCTGTTTCCTCTGGAGCTTACAAAAAAGAATTCTGTAAAGATAAGGGTGAAAGTCTAGCTTCTTTCCAAGCTATACACTGCCTGTTAGTTTTCATTGAATTATTAGGTTGCATGGTGATGTGTTTGAGAGATATCTAAAGAAAACCAGAAAGCTTCCCAGGGTACACATTTAGCCAGGCTGTAATTTCTGAATGCACACGATAAATCTGTGTGGTGATTCTTATCAGCATCCATCCTGCCTGTCCCCTTTTCTAGAATCTTCTCTCTGTTGCTTCTGTGGACAAAAAGCATATGGTAAAACTGAACATCTTACACGGTAACTCTGATTCCTGGTATAGGTGATTACTTCCGGGTTGACTATGAAATAGGATATTTTTTTTTCTTTGGGACAAAGAAAATAGGCCATTTTTACCACTCAGCACCCTAAAGTTCCAAATATGTTGGCTGTAATGTTTTCCAGATGTGGCAAAAACTGGTGTGTACTGATAGGAAGAGTAAATCCTGACAGTGCTGTGGTCCTCAGTTGCAATTTTTCCCCGAGCTCCAATCAGGTTCTCTTCTTGGATTCCATGAAATTTCTCAGCATCCTCACTCATAACAAATTATTTTCTATTTGATTAAACTGGTGTGGATTGGGTCTTTGCCCCTTACTAGGGAGAATCTCCAGCAAAAGAAGGTCAATGTTTTGCTCCTAATGTGTGTCTGCTCCTGCCTGGCAGAAGGCACCTTGGCTCAGGGAGATGGAGCAGGACTTAGAGCCAAGGTGGTTTGCTCTTCCTGTTTTGCCACTGACAGATCTGTGGCCTTAGGAGAATCACTTAACCTCTCTGATAATATTATTCCCCTGCAGCATTGTTTTCAGGTTTAGAAAAAGCACATGTAAAATAGAAAGCATGATTAAGTACCCAATGAATGGTAATTAGACTCTAAAAATAACTATTGCAATGACTTTAAAAGAGCTCTCAAAGGTGTAAAACTGCAAAACAGAGTTTATTTGGGTCATTTCTTTACTCTTTTGCTGCCCCTTCTTCCCATTTTCTATCTCTTCTGTATTCTTTCCTTTTCAATTTATTTGTAGAGAGCTAGAGATGATAGCAAAATTCAAATATTCATTCACCCCATGAGGAAGTTTCAGGGTTAGTGGGAACCTTTCCAGCCCTCATTCTTGCAAGAACAATTGTCTCCATGGTTTCAGATCCACTGCTCCCAGGGTCCAAGGATTCTCAGGATAACTCTAGATCTTAGGTGGGCAGCCTCGGGGATTCAGACACAGACATTGATGCACAAGAGTCATGTAACTGGAGAGTGGTTATGGGGATGAGTGTGGGCCAGCCAGTGAGTCAGCAACCTGGGGCCTCGGTCCATCAACAGATAGGGAGCTCCAGAACTGAGGTGACACTCAGAGTTGTCCCCCAAAAGAAGCCCAGCCTCTGGGGTTCTGCATCCAGGGTGACTCACCTGATGCAGGCCACCCCCAGGAGCCAATGTGACCCAGGGTCGAGGCTGTTTCTCTCAGCCAAGAGCAAGTCAGCAGTGAACACTCTCTGTAGCTGAAGACTGGTGCAGGGCCCTGCAGGGGGTGTCTGACCTGCACACACAGGGTCCCCCACTCTGTCTCCACAGTAACAGACTATCAAGCAAAGGCCTTCTTATCCATTTGAGGAATCAATCATATAGAACACGTTCAGAACACATTTTTGAAATATCCCTCTTCACTCTCTTCAGTTCAGAATATCTGTCGATGTCTGTGATTTGGGAAGAATATTTCTGTCACAGTGTACTATGAGGAAAATATGCCTCCTGTCAGAAAGTGACAGTAAGATGTTGCTAACTATAGTCTGTCCTGTTTCTGGTGCCCAAATGAGGTGCTAAATACCATGATTTGAGGCCATTACCTCGTTTAGGGCTGGTGCATTTCAAAGTCCTGGATGGGCGGAGCCTAGGAAATGTACCCACTAATCTCTGTAATCCAATAGGGTACAGAGACAAAGGACCTGCTTTGTCAGCACAGGCTGGGAAGGGATCCCATGTACTAAAACTGATGAGGCATGAAATGCTGAGTCTTTAAGGGCTGGATATAATGGATTAATAAAAAAAGAGAGGATAAATAGAAGAGAACTTAAAACTTCACCCTACCTTATTTTTTTCACATTCAAAAGAGGATGACAATCCACTTGGTCATTGTAATCAAGTTGAAACAGGTCTCTTTTGAGGACATATAAGCAATTGTTCAAGTTATATTTAGGCCCTGAGCTGAAAGATTTACCCTCAAGCAGTTCTGTTGTAGGATCTCCCATTGTGTTGATGACTTGATTACTCTTTCATTTATTGGGCTCCCATGACACCAAGAGTCATGGGGTGGCCCTAATTGCTTTCTCCAATAATTCAGTGCTGATCTAAACTCCCGTCCAGGATTAAGTTCAGAGTGAGAGGAAATATTGGTTGAGTTGTTTGGCATCATGCTTTCAAAAAGTGTATTGACAGTAAAATGAGATTTTTTAGCTAATTGTGTTCATTTATGTGTCATGATAAATAGATGTGGGTTTAGATGCCCAGAATGTCTCCTTTTTCTTGAAAATCATTGGCCTTGTAATCCCACTCCTATAGTTTCATTAAGGAATAAAAAGTTTGTTCATGGGGGCCAGGGATTTAGCTCAGTGGCACTGCACCTGCCTCGAAAGTGAAAGGTCCTGAGTTCCATCCCCAGTACCAAAACCAAAACCAAACCAAACAAAACAAAGTTTGTTCATGACCATGCCTTCTCCTTGCCCAAGTTGACTGTTAAATGTGTTAACATTTGATCAAGACTGGGTCAATGCTTGTGTTTGTTTGATCATTGTTTACAGCACTAGAAATTGAACCTGTGGCCTAATACATGCTAGACAAGCCTTCTAGCATCAAGGCACAGCCTCAACCCCTGGGGCAAACTTATTTTCCCAGAATTTAGAAATTGGAACAAGACAAAGATGTGAGGCTCATTGCTGGTAGCCCCCGGATGTGCACCTTGGTCCTAGTGATGTAGAATGTGCCACCATATAGAGAAGAGACAGAAAGAATAGATGGTGTAATTTCCATTTTTTTCTATAGCTCAAATGGATCCTGAACTTTTATACGGTTTGACCACCCAGCCTTATTTTTTTTATTATAAATACCTCAATATATTTCCCACAAAGATCAATGCTTTTTCCTGCCACCACAAACATGTTTCTATAATCTCTAATTACATAAATAATCCCAATTTCTGAGCATGGTGGCACACACCATAATTCCAACACTCGGGGCGGGGGGCAGAGGCAGGAGGGTTGCCATGAGTTCAAGGCCAGCCTGAGCTACATAGTACATAAGTTCAAGGCCAGCCTAAACTACATATCAAGAACCTGTCTCAAAAAAATCAAACTACTACTACTACTAATAATGATAATGATTAACAAATCTCAACTAAATAGCTATATGCACGTAATATCACTCAAAGCTGTCCTTTCCCTAGGCCAGAAATAATTAGTATTTTAGGACTGTCATAAAAAATTACTACAAACTTGGTGGCTTAAAACCAGAAACTTCATTGTCTTAAAATTCTAGACGGCAGAGCCTCACTCTTCAGAGCTTCCAGGGCAGAGGGTTTCCTTGTGCCCTCCTGTTTCTTCTGGGTGGAGGCTTCCCTTGGCTCCTGGAAGTTTAACACCCATTTCTGACCCATTTCTCCTTGCACTTTTCCCTGTCCCTCTCCACTACCTTACCTTTCTCTGCCTTTCCATTAATCCTTGGATTTTGGGTGGGCCCTACGCCTGGATTCCTTTACCTAGAAATCCTGAACTATATCTGCAAAGCCTCTCTTCTTCCAGATAAATTCACATTTACTAGTCAGTTTCTGGTGAAAATATTTTCTTAAAAGTCTGCTGTTCAACCTGGTATGCTATGATCTTATCCTCCAGGGTTGTTCCACTTAGAAAGTTTTTATTGTCACTGTATAGGTGGGTAGGTATGGACTTGTAAGGGACAGAAGCCAGGATGATGTGTAATGTTCAACAAAATACAGGGAAATCTACCACAACAAAAAGTATCTGATGGATAAGATCACTAGTGGTTGAGAAAACCTACTTTAGACACCTGACAATTGTGATAATAGACCAATCTGGCTAATGCTGCCTGTGCACAACCGGTGCAAATGCTAATCAAACATTGAGACTGATTTGAGTTGGCAATTGCTTAGGGGAGTCATTATTATATAATTTAATGTATAATCAATTACTATAAATATGAGTGACATGAAGCAGAATAATTACTTAAATATTTTATATATATAAAGACTTAGAGTCCCCAGAGAACTTGTATTTTTATTTCCACAAGCTTAAGATTCATATTTTAATCCATTTTTAAAATCTGAAGTGACTGTATGTATACATTGAATATATACATTCGAGGCGGCATTGAGTCTTTGCTTTAAAATTTGTTATTACATTGATGGTGATCTTAAAATATATTATCTTAGAATCAAAGACATAGTAGCATAATATATTTTTTCCCCTGTACAAATCACAAGGCATAGCCAAGCATAGTGGCACATGCCTGTAATCCCAACTTTCTGGAAGGGTAAGTCAGGAGGATCACAAGTTTGAGCCCAGCTTGGCCAACTTAGCTATACCATGTCTCAAAATAAAAAGTAGAAAGACTAAAGCTGTAGCTCAGGGTGAATACCCCAGGTTCAATCCCATTATGAAAAAAAAAAAAAAAAACTTGTAGGGCATTATACAAGAGTATCGAGTCAGAATCTTTGGAGATCAAACTTGAAATTTTAACAGGTTTAACAGCATTTTAACAGGTTTCCCAAATGATTCACATTTCCATAACACAGTAAGTGTTCCTTCCACAGATTTGCAGATTACGGATGTGAAAAAAATGCCATGTATGTTTATGGAGAGGGTTTTATTCCTTCATTAATTGTATGACATTGGGTAAGCTAATTAACCTCATTGAACACTGCTTTCTTCACTTAGATAGTGGTTCTTGCTCTTAAGCTCTAACATCACCTTAACTGATGCAAGCACCATCACAGAGAATCCACTCATCAACAGTAATATGAAATAATGAATGAACAAAGAAATGAGGGGGAAGAGATAGCCCTTTCTCATAGTAAAATGCTAGCTATTAAATGAAGAAGGAGCCCCTGGGCTTGGTGGTGCATGCTAGCAATCCCAGCTCCTCAGAAGGCTGTGGCAGGAGGATTGGAAAGTTCCAGGCCAGTCTAATAACTATGACGTGTGATCAAAATATACAGTGTGTGTTTAAATTTAAAATAAAACTATTACAGTAAATGACACATTTCTATTAACACCCCTCAAAATACTCCCCCTTTCTTCGAACACTCTTATCCTATCATTTTTGCCACTTTCTGAAGCAATTTTGGAAGTCCTCTCTCATGAGTGTCTTTACAAGGTGCAATAAAAACTACGGTGAATGCTGCTGCCACGTGACATCCAACAAAAAACCCAGGCTTCTAAAAACATTGCCGTGTGTCTTTATTCACCTTATTTAGCATATCTGACACCATGCAAATTCTTGCTTTTCCCCAAAGTCAAAATGACCATGGATGGTAAACATTTTTCAGAAAGTGGCAAAGAATGATGGGCTGCATTCAAAGTAAGTATTTTGAGGGGATGATGGAAATGTGTCTTTTGCTGTAATAATTTTAAAAAATTTATATATTCACTGTGGTTTTCAATAACATAGTATAAATAAGATGATCCCTGAAAATACAAAATAAAAAGATCTGGGAATGTCGCTCAGTTGTAGAGTACCCTGAGTTCAATTCCCAGTTCCCAGTACTGCAAAAAAGAGAGACAGAGAGAGAGAGAGAGAGAGAGAGAGAGAGAGAGAGAGAGAGAGAGAGAGAAACTATACAGCTAGGAAGCAATCAATGAATGTAAAAACTAGCCACACAGTTTTGATAAGGAATAGGATATTTGCATAGCTCCAAAGTATTTCTTCAAAAATTGCCTATCTGTCACAAAGTGGGAAATAGTAAGTCTATAGTAGATGAATCTATCAGACATCACCCTACCCAAGTGTCCAAAGCTAGTATTTCCAGCATAGGGACAAAATAGAGTCATGTACCTCCAGACAACAAAATGGAGCCCTGTACCTCTAGATACGAGACAAGAACGCAATGCCAAGTTAGCGATGTTCCCGCCAAAATGCACAGATGTAAGTGCAAGGAAATATCAGAAAAATCTAAATTGAAGAGCATTCTGCACACATGACATATACTCTTCAAAGATACCAGAATCAAGAAAAAGAAAAGAAAAGAAAAGAAAAGGAAAGAAACAAAAAACTTGAGGAACTTTTTCAGACTAAAAGAGACTAAAGCTACACAAAACTAAATACAATCTAGGACCCAGGATAGGACTAGTGACAAAACTTGAGCATAGATAATGGCTTAGATAGTAACATATTAATGTTACATTCCCTGATATTGATAATTGGACTGTAATTATGTAAGATAATTTTCATATTCTTAGGAATTCTGCATTGAAGTGTTTAGGGGTAAGGTGGGTATGATTTCTGCAATTTACTCTCAAATGATTTAGAGAAAGAAAAAAAAGATCTATTTATCCAGCTTTAAAGATTTTCATTCATTGTTTAACTTGGCTGAGAGTCCAGCAGAATAGTCATTGTCAGGAGTAGGGGTCCTGCTCTGAAAGGAGGATCAGCAAGGGCAACATGGAAGCTTTGAGGAAAGCTCTTTCGAAAGCCACAGAGTGGGGCTTTCATATTTCAGTATGCATTAAAATAACATCGGGGTCTTGCTCAATGCAGATTGTGATCACCAAGTCCATAGCCAGATCTGGGATTCCCCATCTCCAACACACTCTTAAGGATGTTGCTATTTTGAACATTACAGTTTGAAAAGCAGTGCTTAGTCTACAGCTGCTGTCTTTTTAATAAAGTTTTATTGTTTTATTGGACCATCCATGATGGTTATGGCCCAGTTGAATAGCTGCAATGCAACTTACACTTTCTTTTTTTTTTTTTTTAATACTAGGGATTGAACCTAGGACCTGTGCACTGAGCTACATCTCCAGCCTTTTCTTTGCGGTTTTGTTTTCTGTTTCTGTTTTTGTTCTTGTTCTTTTTGAGACAGAGTCTAAGTTGATGATTACCCAGGCTGGGCTAGAACTTGTGATCCTCCTCCCTCAGCCTCCCAGAGCACCGGGGCTACTGGCATATGCCAACACTCCTGGTTGACCCCACACGTCTTAAATGTTATTTGGCCTTTTCCCTGGACAGTGCTCTAGAGTGATCACAAACACAGACTCTGGAATCAGAGTGTCTGAGTTCCATTCTGCCTTGGCCACACCTATCTCTGGCTGTCAGTCACTCGGTGTCTCCGAATCAGGTTCCTGTCTGCGGGGAGGGAAGAATCACAGCACAAACCTCACAGAGCTGCTGGAGGATGACATGGATCACACAGGTGAAGAACTTAGTGCACAAGTATCACTCTGCCTTTCAATTCCGAAGCACCACTTCCTGAGACTACGTGGTTGAAATGCTTCCCAGCAGATTCTGATGCAAGTGACCCACAAGACCACACTTGGGAGTAAACCTCTAGTCAGTCCTCACACTAAGTGTTTCTGTCCCCACCCCACCCCAGCCTCTCTATTGTCCTCTTGCTGTTCTGTACCTATCTGGCTCTGAGTGCTCCAAGGCAGCCAGCCCTTCTGCTCACATTTGTTTTCCAGCAAATGTCCCTGGCTTGACAGTAAACATCTTCAATGGTCACACTGCTCACTTCCCACTCAGCTCTCCACCTGGGTGACGATGTTTCTCTCCTTTGCAGATCTGTGGTTGACCTCGCTCAGACTCCACGGTAGATGGTGTTCCGCCCCTTCCACCTGGCTGGGACTCACCCCTAGGGGTGCCGAGAGGACCTCTGAGTGCCCAGAAGAGGTTCTTATCCTTCCTGCCTGAGGATAGTGATGGGTAGGTGACTCAGCCCTAAACACATGACCTAAGAAATTTACTATGCATCCTGAACTTATGGCTTCTTCCCTTGGAAGAACTTTGCCCTAGAAGTAGTAGGTTCAATTTTATTTTTATATTATCATTATTATTTTTGCAGTGGAATCTCATTATGTTGCCCTGGTTGATATTTTAGTTGTTTTTGTTTGTACATGTTTGCAGTATATAATGATTACATTAGAATGGAGTTTGTATATGTGCCTAACTCATCGTAATTCTTTTTGTCCTCTTCCACTCCCATCTCTCCCTGCTCCCTTCGACTCTCATTCTCCATCCCATATGTGAAAATTCTATTTCCATTTTTTTCAATTCTCTTTTTACATCCTTCTTTTCCCTCCCTCGCCCTTCTTCTATCTCTTGATCCCCTCCCATTTGAGAAAGATCTATCTCCCTACTTCCTATTATCTAGCTTTATTTTGCTCTTTATTTGTACTTTGGGTTTCTTGTGGAAAAGAAGCCATGCGATATTTAAGCTTGGGTGCCTGATTTATTTCACTGACTATCATGATCTTGAAGAGCATCCATCCCAGGTTGACCTTCCCATCACAGCCTCCCAAGGAACTGGGACTGTGGGCATGTGCCACCACACTCAGTTTCAAGACTGTTTGAAAATCATGTCATTCATGTCCTGCTTCACACTCAGCATTCATTAGTACAGTAGTGAACTTTGAAAAGATCACTCAATTTTCTCTACCCTCTCACAAGTGTTCCCCAACTCTCACTAACTTCAATGTATTTCCGAAGAAAGCTATAAAATGAATATTAGAGTCATAATATCACCAGTTTAAAATCTTTAGGACTTTTAAAGAATGTGCTTTTACCTATCAAGAATTCAGTGATGTCTATTAATTTTTCACTTGGCACCGTCATTAGCTTAGTAGTGACCAAAACCAGACTCTGGAACTTTTTGTGTAGCCTCCAGTTTTGCCTTTCTGATTACTGGAAGAGTCAGAGGTGTCATTTCTCTTTTCTTTTTTTTGAAAGTGTGACAACATTATTTTATTTTATTTATTTATTTATTTATTTTATTAAATTCTTTTATTGGTACATTTTAGGTACACAACACAATTACATTTCTCATTGGGAATTGTACCTTTACATGATGCATCTTGGTTCTTATTTTCTCCCCATTCCTAGCCCTCCCTTCACCCCCTCCACCCTTCCCTATTTACAAAGACTTTATTTCCATTTTTTCCATTTCTCATCATTTGTCCTTTCCCTTCTTTCCTTTCCCCTGCCCCTCCCACTACCCCTACCCCTTTGGACCTTTTCTTCCTATTTTACATTATCGATTATTCATTCTAATCATTGGTACATTTTAGGTATACAATATAATGACATTCGTCACTGGAAATTTGCACCTTTACATAATCTCCCTTGGTTCTTATTTTTCACCCTTGCCCAGCCCTCCCTTCAACCCCTCCATTCCTCCCTATTTACAAAGATTTTGTTCCTATTTTTCCATTTTCTCATATTAATCCCATTCCCTTCTATCTTTTCCCCTAGCCCTCCCACTTCCTTCCCCTTTGCCCCTTTTCTTCCTATTTCACATTACCTGTTATACATTTTAGTCCTTATTTACACTTTCAGTTTCTCACACCAGAGAAACTATTCAGTATTTATACATGTGTGTCCTATTTATTTCACTTAAGAGTATGGCCTCAATGTGCATCCACTTAGCTATAAATGTCTCTAATTTCTCATTTTTGATGGCTCAGTAGTACGCCATCTTATAAAAAAACCACATTTTCTTTATCCAGTCTCCAGTTGATGGGCACTTGGGCTGTTTCCAAGTTTTAGCTATCACAAACTGTGCTGCTATGAACGTGGGCACACATATATCACTGTGGTATGATTCTTTTAATTCTTTGGGGAAGATCCCCAGCAGTGGAATAGTGGGGTCAAATGGGACTTCCAGTCCTAGTTCTTTGAGGTATCTCCATACTGATTTCCACAGTGGTTGCACCAGTCTACACTCCCACCAGCAGTGGAGCAGGGTTAGAGGTGTCATTTCTGAAGGCATAGTCAAAGTATTAAAGTGCATTTATGCTCTAATTGAAAGTCACATCTTAAGGTCTTGTTTTACAATTCAGAATTTCTAGTCTAGCTCTACCTTTGACTCCTGATGCACACTGTTCTCAAGGTGAGATTTGTTTCCTTTTATGCAAGTTATCTCAGATGGAATATTATGTTTAAGAAAAGTCTGAAATATTTACCTTAATTATAGTCCTATGGATTGTTAATAGTTTAAGAGATTGTGGTTCTGACCATACAGTCAGTTTATTTGACTGAATTTCACTGAATCAAACAAAAATGGTTACATTTGATTATGATTTTTGTATTTTGTTATTCCCTTTTAGCATAAGTTGTGGTTGTTTAATTTTTATCTCTCCCTTTTTAATAGCATGTTGGGTTATAAATTATTTTCTTCCTTTTTGTCTATCTATACCCCCATTCTTATACTACTCTATTGGTGTAAAGCACATAAATGTATTAAAGCAGAGGTGTAAGAACGAAAACTGGAGAGAATAGCAAGTTATGTCAAGAAAGAACAGAGCACAAGGAAGAAATTGCTCTTGGATGTATGCATCTTCTTTTTGGAAAATCATGAAAAGTCAAATATGGATAAAATTTAAAGAACCAATTTTTTTCCAGTCTAAGAGAAAAGCTTGGTATATCATAGTATTGACACCATGTGTTGATTATTTTCTGCCACGCTACTTGTATATGCTAAACAAGCATTTATTGAATGTTTTAATGATAAGGAAAAGTTTTAGATAACTTAATAGATTGAATATTAAGGTAGTTGTAGAAGTAAAATAAATAATGTGTTCTTTTAAGATTTGCTTTTCCCGTAACTCCTTGTTTAAGGTGAGGATTATCTGACTCTAACCAGTAACTTCACTTCGTTAACCTAACAAAGTTACCATGCCAGGGTGAATTTACAATGTATATGGCCTATCTTGTGTCTGTGACTTGTAAATAGGAACTGGAATTGTATTTACATATCAAAGACCACTAGGGATGAGATAATGGCTAAAAAGGATATAAAAAGGGGGCACAGATACTGACCAGACTGGTTTCTGGTGTTCCCGCCTGCTTGGGAGAAGAAATTTTATTATTTTATCTGAATTCTGTGTCTCTGTGTATTTCTTTCCGAGATTTCTGCAACATTAAGTCAGTCATTAGAATGTTCTGCTAATTTCCCCTCTCATTTTGTGGAAGGGATACAAGACTATTTCATTGCTCATGAAATACTACAGCTATGAAGATGTTGAGAATCTGAAAATTAAAAAAATTATTAAGTATTAGAAATACATTGAGTCTCTGTTTATGCTCTATTCTTCGTCTCAGGAAGATAAAGATAAAAGAAACCTTCTTGTCCCATGAGAGAAAGCATTCTAATCTTGGAAGAGAGGCAGTAAGCAAAGAAACAACTACAGATACATGATACATTCAGTGAAATAATAAAGGGAATGGAGAGAGATGGGATTAGGGTATCATCTTAGGCTATGCACGGAAGACTTTGGTAATCTGAAGTGTAACATAGACCTGAAAGAAGTAAGAGAGTAAGCCCCAAGACTACCTACGGGAAGAGTGTTCTAGGCAGAAGTAAGTGCTTATGCAAGAGTCCTGGGGCCAAATGTGTCATGCACACTTTAAGGAGTGTGTGACAGCCCAGGTGACTGTAGGTGAACGAGCAAAGGGAGAGTGGTGAACACCGATAGAAGAAAGGGAATGGAGGTCGATTGTAGAAAGCCTCCAGGTCAGGACAAAGACTTTGGGATAAACAGGAGAGAGGGCAAACTACTGGAAGCCTTTGAATAGAGAAGGAACATGATCTGGATTAAGTTTTAAAAGAATCATCAGACTGATACCCTGAGAAAAAAAATTGTAGGAGCTCAAAGATGGAAGCAGGAAAACCAATGAGAAAAATGCTTGAAATTCATGTCTAGGTTGAGAGTGGCAGAGATGGGCTATTAATCAAAGCCACTTCACTCCCTCCTCGACATACAGGCAGAGTACCTGTCTCAGCTTCCTCTAGAGATAGCTGTGGCCATCTGACTGGTCTCTACCTATGACCAGATGGGTCAGAGTGCTGTATGCTGCTTCTAGACCTTGCCCACAAAAACTCCTATGTGCGACCCTCCACATTCCTTCCCCTCTATAGCTTTAGATGTCAGTGTAGAAGATGCACAACCAAGTCGGCATGGTGGTGCACACCTGAAATTCTGGCACTTGGGAGGCTGAGGCAGGAGGATCGCCTAAAATTTGAGGCTAGACTGGGCTACATAGTGAGTTCAAGGCAAGTCTGAACTACATAGCTAGACTCTGTCTCAAAAAAAAAAAAGCACAACATCACTTCTTGGATGACAGCTACCTATTGATTGTGAGTGAAAAAATAACTTCTTTAGGTTAAACAACTAAGATATTTTGATATAGCATCTGCTACTGCCTGAACTGAGAAGGGACTGGCAGTTTATCCTTGGACAAAACTGCTGATGTGAAGAAGAGGACCACGAATCAGGTTCTACATGCATTTGGCCGAGCAACGGGGCTTACTGAGAATTTGGAAATGATATGGAGAGAAGCGTCAGAACATTTAGAGGAAGGAGTTACCATTATGGAGATGGAAAGATTGGAGAAAGAATAATTCTACAGGGCAGAAAAGCAAAAACACAATTGTGAACATGTTAATATTGGGACACAGGATGCTATTTTCATAACCATCGTATCACATAAATATTATTATGTTAATTGTTTGCAGAACTAAGGATTGAACACAGGGCTTTGCATCCAGTCCTTTTAAACTTTTTATTTTGAGACAGGATCTCATTAAGTTGCTTAATTGCCCAGACTAGGTTTGGATGATGCAGTCTGCCTGTCTCAACCTGTCAGAGTGTTGGGATCGTAGGGATGCACTACCACACTGGGCTTATCATATTCATTTTTGAGATGAGGAGATATAGGCTTGGCAAGGCAAAATGATTTGTCCAAGGAAATAAATTTGATTTAAAAAATTTTTTTTAAATTTTTATTGGTATGTGTTTGTAGTATATAGTGATCACAATCATCATGGGGAGCTAGTACATGGACCTAACACATCTTAATTCTTTTACTTAGCCCCTCTTCCACTCTCCCAGCTCCCTCCATCTCTTTATCCATTTCCTACTTGCAAAAGTAAATAAGTTTTAGGACAGGAATTTTATTCTAGGTCTCTGTGACTTAGCACCTGAATTAAACTCTTAACCACGTTATCATACTCTTCTTTCCCAGCATACACTAGGAGAGGAAATGTTGATGTTCCTGTAAAATTAG
Source organism: Heterocephalus glaber (assembly GCF_000247695.1). The sequence continues at coordinate 14,456,683 of NW_004624750.1, read as the reverse complement.
GTTGAAAACTAAACCCCAATGTGATGATATTTGGAGGTGGAGACTCTGGGAGATGATTAGATTATGAAAGACACAAACTTCATGAATGAGATTAATATACTCATAAAAGAGGCCCAAATGAGTGTCTTTCCCTTTTTGCCATGTGGAGACACAACGAGAAGGCACCATCTATGAACCAGGAAATGAGTCCTCACCAGACACCAATCCTATTAGTCCCTCAACTTTGGACTTCTCAGCCTCCACTGAGAATTTCTATTGTCAATGAACCACTTACTCTATGGCATTTGGTTCTAGCAGCCCTCACAGACTCACATGGGAGGTATTATCCCTTAGAGTGAGCCCAACTCATGGTATGAATCTGTTCAGCATGGCCTGCAGCAGTAATACCATATTGGTAGAAGGACACAACACAACAGTATAGATGAGCCCACCAGCATCCCCTTCTGCCTCAGAGCTTAACCAGTTGTACAGGGACTCTAATTGTTCCCAAGTGTCCTAGTGAGCAGTGCAGAAGTGCTGAGGATTTGGTGGGTGGCTGAGTCGTGAAGTTGGAAGTGAGGTTGCACAGTGCAGCAACTTTGCTCTTGGAGGGTGCAAATGCAGAATTTGGCTGTGAGTTATAAGTTATAAGTTTGGAGGAACCAGGTGTACCTCACCTGATCATAGTCAAGAAACTGGACCCAGGGAGCTTCTCCATGGCAGAAACTAGTGAAGAACTTCTGATGGCCTGTAGCTTGAGATCCTCCATGAAGTTGCTACTAAATTGTGAACTGTCACTCCTCCAAACACAGATGATATCTTGAGGGTCAGTAAGGAGAAGAGAAGAAAGCTCAAAGACTGAGAAGTTATCTGAAATCTTGTAAGTCATTCCACAGACTATTGAAATGTAAATGTATTGATTCTGCATTATTTGGTATATTTAACATCTGCCACCTCATCTCTTCCAGTGGTTGATGTTCAAGGTAAAGATGTGATCAGTGTAGGAAAGCAAAGAAGTTTTCATTTTCTTTGCCAATTTAATTCTCTATGTGTGGTAAATATATGGCCCATTCTACCACTGAGTTTCTGTTCAAATGTTACTATTTATCTAAGCCTAAAAAGCCAAATATTTAAAGCTGGGTGTGGTGGTATGCAGTGCAGTGTAATCCCAGCACTGGGAAGGCTGGAGGTGGGAGCACTGCTGGGCAGGAAGATCTGGATTTTAAGGCCAGCCTAGGCTACATAGTAAGTCCCTGTCTCAAAAGCAAAACAAAACAAAACCAAGAAAATCTAATTTTCTTGCTATTGCTCCTGAAGCCTTGCCATGGGCTTGCAGCTTGCTATATTTCCTACCAGGTCTTAATTTTTGGCCTCCAATCAAGCATAGGCCTGAATTCTCTCACCACGTTCTATTTTTAGGTAAGAGAGAGCTTGAGAGTGTTTTGAAGGTGCAGAGAGCAGAGACCACCCGGGCAGGCTTTGTGTGAGCAACAAGACTGTATAATTCATGCTCAGATGTAATCGCTTCTCGGCCTTTTGGCTAAGGTCAAGTGTAATTCATGCTCAGATGTGAGCAGGCTGAGTCTGAAAAGAGAGTCAGCCAAGAGCAAGGTGAGAGCAAAGATTTTTAAGGGGGATGTGTTTTCTAAGTGTGTGTTGTGGGGTGGTTGCCAGGTGTTGATCCAAGGAGCTGCTGTCTTGAGGAGTCTGGGGGCAGAGATAATGTGGCCATGGGTGGGAGTGCCAGTGCCAATATACTTGAACTTCCTGGAATCAAGGGGTTGAGATACGGCATCCTGCAATGGCCCTTTCCACCGGCAGCATCAGCCTTCCTCACTGCACATGACAGTATATTTTAGATCTTACAGAAAGACTAAGGGAGACATCACCTGTCCCACACAGTGGCCCCCAAATATCCAAAACTTGTCTATAGCAGCTTTCCAGGGTCAACTCTGACAAGGAAGAGCTTCAAGTCCCATTGTGACTGTGTTTAGACCCTGGGCTTCCATTGTCACAAGAATAGAAGCCAGAGCAATAAACTCAATTGGTAAAAGGTGAACAACAGGGGCTGGGGATTTAGCTCAGTGGTGCCATTGCCTGCCTCGCAAGCACAAGGTCCTGAGCTCAATCCCTGGTACCAAAAAAAAAAAAAAAGGTGAGCAACAAATAAGAAAAGAAAAATTGAAAGAACCAAGTTTCAAAGTAAAATAAATAGAAAACTTTACCATCAAAGAAGATAAATGGAAAGGAGTTCAACTTTTCCATCTGACTCCAAGCAAAGCCCAGAAGTAGGCTCTCTTTTTTGTGATAAAGAAAAAAATTCTGCTATGGTGTATTTACATTTAACATTTTTTAAAAAAAGTTACAAAAATTTCCATATGTATACATAAGTAGAGAGAATAGTATAGTAAATCCCAAAGTATCTGTTACTTTAAATAATGAATAAGACAGGGTATTTTCAATTAGCTAGAAGAGAAGATTTTGAGTGTTCTCCAAATCCAAGAGAAATGATGGATGTCTGAGGTGATGGATACGTGATCAGTCAAATGTGATCATTACATACTGTGTATATGTACTAAAATACCACATTGGGCTCCATTAATATACACAATTATTACATGTCAATTAAAATTTTTAATGAAATATGCCCAGGACTCTTGAGTTTTCTAGTATTTGTGAATAATCTCACTCATATAATAATATCTGGGCGAAATAAATATTTTGTTGTTAGTTTTGTTAAGACTCTAATTTCCTTTCTAGTTCTCATTTTTCAGTTTGTTCTCGCTCTCTTTTTTTGGTGGTACTGGAAGATGAACTCAGGGTTGCTCTACCACTGAGCTTTATCACTAGTTACTTTCAATCTTTATTTTGAAACAGTCTTGCTAAATTGCCCAGAGTGGCCTTGAATTTGCAATCCCCCTGCCTCAGTCTCCTGAGTACCTGGGATTGGATTTGTACCACTGGGCCCTGCTTGTTTTCCTTTTTCTGTGGAGTAGAAGAAAAGTACCCAAGTAGGAGCAACAAACTCTGGGGCTAGTGCAGAGTAAGTGACTGCATTCTCTTTACAACTGCTCATCCTAACTTCCCGTTTGCCATCTAGGAGTAATTACATTGGTACTTTTGGCAGAATTTTGTTCCTTTCCTCCCAATGCTGGGGATCAACCCAGGATCTTCACATTGAGCTACATCCCAGCCTTTTATATTTTTATTTTGAGATGGGATCTTGCTAAGTTGCCCAGCGTGGACTTGAACCAGGATTCCTCCTGGCTTGGCCTTCCACAGTGCTGGGATTATGAGCATGTACCATCATGCCTGGGTTTAGATCAGATTCTGAGAATCTTTGTTTCAGCCATGGTGGCTTTATTGCATCATAGAACATTTTATAGCAATGTCATATCACATTGACCACCTGCATCCCCTTTTGCTTAGGTAAACTTATCTTCTTTCTTTTAACAAGGCTAATTAAATAAAGCTGGTATGGAGAATTAACTGCTACACTGTACAGGTGAGTTTTCCAATTTAATCCTCATACTATCCCTATGAAGTAGGTTCATTATAGCTCCATTTTGCAGATTTGAAAATTGAGACATGGAGTGATTAGTTGTCTTATCCAAGAACTCAAACTTAGAGCAAATGGTAGAGGTGCATTTTAACCCACTCAGTCTGATTCCAGAGGCAAAACTCTTAGACATAATGGCGCAGTGCATTCCACACAGGAAAGTATATAAATCCATACTTATAAGTCAATAACAACTAATAACTGATTTACTCACCTTTAAATAATTTGCTTCTGACTTTTCATCATTCCTTCTTTTAAAAATATTCCAAGTATAACTCATTCAAGGGGGCCAATTCTATGCTTTGATAAGCTCCTAATGGAGTATGATTTTGTTCTTGAAGCCTTGTACATATTAACATTAATTTGAATTAAAAAAAGAGTTATTTCCAAGTATTCCTGAAGCTTGAATATAATTCCTATTGAAAACAACGAATGATAGCCCTCCTGCAGTAAGCAAATAAATTGGTTGTCATTTAAGAACTTATTTTCATTTATATGAAAATGTTTATGGGTTAAATTGCTCTAGCTCCAGTTTTGCAAACACATTCCTTAACCTTGGGGGTAAAAATATAAACCAATACTGCATAAGTTGTTATTGCATGGAGGTATATGCAATGCTCAAAGCACCAAGGTATCACAAAGGAGAGAGAGAAGAGAAGGAAATAATTTGCTCAGAGATTGAAGAATCAAGAAAGAATTGATTGAGAGAGAAGGCAGAGGGTGTTCTTTAATAAAGTGATAATTGAGTGCCAATCAGAAGTAGCTGGGTGGTGATGAGTGTACAATCAAGTGGAGAACATTCCATGACCATCATGTAGAAACCAAAGGACTGGAAAGTGCAAATAGCTCACGTGGGCTGGGACATGGCATTCCAAGCAGGGGTTGGTAGGAGAGGAAACTGGGAAGTTCAAGGTGAGCCAGCTGGTTCTTAGGACGCTTGCTGGGTGTCAAACAGTTGGATTTGTGCTGTCTACTTGTTGGTATTGAAGAGGATTTTAAGTCACACAGTGACATGACCTTCGACATTACAAGGCAGCTTTAACAGTAGAAGCAATAATGATTCAGGGTGGAGAGAGTCAAGATATGCAGGACATCAAGTTAGGCTTCATGTAGCTGTCAGCACTGGCAGCAGGGAATGCTGTGGATCAGACTCACTGCTCAGGGCCTGGATCACCACACAGTTTGTGCGTGCGTTCACTGACAAGGCTGATTTCTCCAAGAGCAACAAAAAAGAACTGGACAGATTTCTTTGTGAGAAAAGTTGAAATAAAGGATAAAACATGCATTAAGAGCTTTACACTAATCTATATTTTGAAGGTGGTATGTCACATTGTCAGAGATTATAATTTCAAATTTGTGGAACATCAAAATCATAGGACATATTCCAAGAAATGAATTAATACATTATTCAACATTAAATCTTGTCTTAAACGATGATATTCACATATCATCTGATGACATTAAACTATAAACCTTGAAATATCCTTTTCATTTTCCTCTTAAGTTATTTACCTAGCTAACAGGGGCCACTATATCCATAATTAAAGGAAGAAAATAAATGAGCTTTCATACGAGGAAAAAGCCCATTCTTATTCTAAGCCCTCGCTGAGGAGCTATTTCATACTTCACTTACGTGTGAAATGTTCATAGATTTAACTATAAACCTTCAACTATTGCTTATCACCAGCTTTGTATCAGAAAAATTCATAGAAGTATTGGAAGATGATTTCAGGGTACATTTCTAGAGGTAAGAAAATTTTTTCTATTTTGGATCAGCTAAAGTGTGTTTATGGAAAATTACACTGATATAAACATGTATCATACAACAGACTGAGACATGTACTTAAGTGCCAAGACTGGAGATTGTGAGATCAGAGTTTGAAAACCATTAAAGAAGTTTCATGCAGGAGGACCCCAATTTTGAGTCCAGCCTGGGCAATTTAGTGACATAGCGAGACTTTGTCTTAGAATAAAAGATGAAAAATCAGAGATGTAGCTCAGTGCAAAGGCTCCGGATTCAATCCCAAATACAACAAAACAAAACAAATCAAATAAAAACAAAATAAAACCATCACTAGGCTAAGATATTGCAGTAGGCAGCAATCATCCATTTTCCTTTTACATTTCCTAGGAAGCCTAGTTCATAGAGTTTGTTCACGTTAGAACAAGGCCATCGTACAGGGACAAAGTAGGAAGGGAACAATTGCAAGGGCTGATAGGGACAAGACGAGAAAGGGTGGGACTCTTGTCTGAAAACACAGATGCATACAGCGGGTCTAGAAGAACCCACACATTTCGAGGCAGGGTCCCTGTAGGAAGGAGTGGGGGAGTCTGGACTGAATCTATCTCCTTAAAGTAGGGATCAACACAATGGAAATGCAAGCACATATCCAAACCCGGCAGCCACATACCATCCCTCTGCTAGAAATGCTGCTAAGGGTCGAAGGTTAAACGAGGCTCTTTCTGGAGCCTGGTGCCAAAGAATTAGATTTAGACGCAAACTCAGCTCATGTTTATTGAGGACCAGACATCTTGGAATGGGCTTTTAAATAGCTTAGTCCAAGTTTTTGCAGTCATTTCAGAGGTACATATTAAATAAATCTATTTTATAGAAACCAGGTGAGGGAGGTTAAGGTGCTCACGTAATATTAAAGAGGTGATAAGTCGGGCACACAGCACTCGGGAGGCTGAGACAGGAGGATTGCTGTGAGTTCAAGACCAGCCTGCAGAGAGAGAGAGAGAGAGAGAGAGCTTTCTGTGTGCCAAATCCCAGAAAGCAGTCAGAGCCTGAAGGTTGCATCCAGCAGGGTCAGCGTGGTAGCACTCAGGAAGATGAAGAGTCAGTTGGATCTGGAGGGTGTGCAGCTCCCAGCTTGGGGTGCGTGTACTTGTCGGCCCTGCTCACCTCCTACTTCTGCTGCTCTTTGCTTTTAGGAAGCAACACAGACAAAGCTAGGAAAACCGCCTGGCACCCTGGAGAGCAGAAACTGAATGACAGGGAGTTTGGCAAACATGGCTCCCTTCAGACTATTTCACACTTAAGAGTTAGGTCTTCTGAGAAGAGTCGGACAGCTCACTGTAAGAATAACAATGATGGTAGCAGTAGCAGTGATAGTCACAGTGGTGCAGTTTAGCAGTAGTATTGCTAGTCACACCATACATGGGCCTGTCCTCAGCGCTGTGTGTGGACAAACATAACCCCCACAACTCTGTGAGGCAGCAGCCCTTATTACTTCCAGTTTATAGATGGGAATACAAAGAAAAAGAGTCAGTGAGTAATTACCTAAGTCACACAACCAGCACCCAGCAGGACCAGGATCCCCAGTCATGTAGTCTGGTTCTAAAATGTGTTATCAAGACACAACATATTTTCCCTGTAGTTAATAGAATAGAAGGAATAAGGGATTTCCAATAAAAAAAAAATGGACGCTCAAGTTGTGGTTTTTATTCCCCATGGGCCTTTGGGAAATGTCACCGGTACGTGTACTGGGTCATCAGGCCTTTTCAGAACACCGTTTCTGTGCTAGTTATGCTAGGTACTCAAAAGTTAGTGACAGGTTCCTGCTCCCCGGAAGTTCCCAGTTGAGGCCTTAATTATTTTTACTCAATTGTGAGTGTAGTCGGTGCTGTAAAGAAAAAGTTCAGGTGCTGTGAGAACTTATAAAACAGGATATTCCCCAGCTTGGGGGCAGGGGCTATGTAGCAGAACCCTGCACTTTAATTCTTTCACTTAAAATGTGGAAATTATATTTCTTGCTTCATGTGAATGTTGTGCCGATAAAAGTAAAAGGTATATACATTTTAAAAAGTATTGCCATAGTGATTTCTAAGACATGCTAATGTCTCTAATAATCTGCTTTATATCAGCTTTTACTACCCAGCAGTAATCTACACAGACTTCAGATATTTTCTAGATATTAAAAACCTTAGTAGGTGGCCCATAATGACAGTCTGGCTTTCTAGCTAGAGGGGAGGCCCTGGATAGGAGGAAACTGGGATGAAAAGACAAAAATGATAGCCTTTCCCTCCCATACCTGTAGGCATATTGCACGAAAAACACCACCCCTGCATTTTATAGACTTCAGAGTTTTCACACCACCTCCCAAGAATTTCATAAGTCATCCAGCAGCATACTTGGGTGTCATTCAAAAGTGCTTTCAAGTTTTTACCCAGATAATTTTGTTACATGGTTTAACCTTCTATTTTATAGTTACAAAAATTAAAACACTCTTTGATGAAACAGTCTTGATTGTACATTTTAAGTATATCTGGCAGTCAGAAATCCCTCAGAGTTTTAGAGATTCTATGTCCTGTATTTTAGAGATTCATATTGAAATTCTGCAGCAACCCAATTTTATTTTTTCTTGAGGGTAATTAAATATTATTACAGTGGCTTCTTCTCCCTGAAATAACTTCTTTAACTTGGAGTTCATTGCTGTGTTTTCAGCTAGGGAAATGCAGTGTTCAACTTCTTGGAAATTCACATTTGTACACATATACTTCATTCTTTTAATCATGAAATAAATGAACTCCATTGTACTTTTAAACATAAGAAGCTCATCTTTTCTAATTGCAGGGTTCGTTTTATTACTGGAGTAATGTATTCTGCTGAAATCTACTTTAGTTACAAGGCCAGGTTTATGATTGGAGATAACAGCACAGTAGGAGAGAGAGAGAGAGGAGAGGAGAGAGAGAGAGGAGAGAGAGAGAGAGAGAGAGAGAGAGAGAGAGAGAGAGAGAGAGAGAATCCTAACCTTTAGGTGGCTGATTGTAGCAATGTTCCACTGAGTTTATGAAACAGAGATCTCTCCTGAACCCCCTTACTTATATTCACCTCTTTCATGTCTATATCTGTATCTATATAGCTATAATTTTATCAAAGAAAATTTTCTTTGCTTTCTTTTGAGTTCTTATTTTCACTTACGCATATACCTAAGCCCAGATTTCTGGGTGTCGTATCACTGAGGAGGAGTTTGATCTGTCACAGAATTTCCCTTTGAAAGAACACAGGCCTCACATCATTTCATCTCATCTTTGGATTTCCACCAAGCCACTGCGTTCTTTGATACCAAGTAAGAAAAGGAAAGGCCTAAAAATGCAAAAGGGTCTCCTTCCCCTGCTTTATTTATTTCTGTTTTCTTTCCGCCCGCTCTGATCTTGGCGCTGGCTGATTGAGGGGAAGGATGATATTAAGCCAATTGTAAGGAAAAATAAGAATTTACTTGTTCTCCCTTCTCCGTGAGTGATTCCGCGGCTCCACGTTTATCATCTGGCTCATCATTACCAGCTCTCCAGCCCGTCGCGTCGCGGGGTGAGCTCGTTAGCACTGCCTGTCCCCTTCCTGCCGCCTGGAGGCTGTGCGTTCAGGGCCTGGGTTAATGAGGGTCTGAGTCATCCAGTTAGGCGCTCACCTTTCAGCAATCAGGCCCAGAAGTGGAGAAAGGCGCAGGGCCACGCTCGGACCTGCCACACAGGCGAAGGGCAACGGGAAACGTCCTCATCTCATCCTCTCTCCTCGAGCTCAGCCGCAGTCTTTGTCCGGCAGCCGAAAGGCCCGAGCCCATGCTGCGTCCCGTGCTTTCTGGGGTCCGTCCATCATCCCTCGACCTGCTTTGCAGGCTCAGGGTGCTTGTCCTGGGCAGCACAGAGCAGGCAGCAGGCGAGGCCGCCCCCGGCAACACAGCGCGGGTCTGCAGAGCCACGCTGTTACTCAAGCGGGAGAGTCACAGCGTTTTATACCAAATGAATGCCAAAGCCGGGTAAATTTTAAGAGTGAAATGAAACTTCAGAGAGATGGCGCACTTCCGGCAGGGCCCAGAGCCCTCTCAACCTCTCCGCACCTCCGAATTCTGCCCTCTGCTGCTGATCAGAGACCTTCTGTGGGAAAGTTTCTCGACACAACATCCTAGGACAGTGTTTTCCCTACACAGGGTCACGACCCACGAGTGAGTTGTGAAAATAAATTCAGTGGCCACAGCCAAATTTCAATAAAATGAAATAAAATAGAGCATGTGGGTTGCAATGAAATGTGTTATTTATTGGGGATCATGATAAAAAAAAAGTATTTCAAAGCTGCTACTCTATGTAATAAATGTTGGTAACTTTTTCTTATGTATGTGAAACAATCATTTAAAAAATTCTGAAGTTGATTAAAATAAACATTTTTATAGTGCTTGATACTGGCCACATCTACTGATTCATAGGAGCCATAAGAAATAACACGCTTAGCTTGACCCCAGCCTGGCCACTTCATGGTTTTTTCTTGCAGCTACATCTAAGTTCTCTGCGGTGGAGAATGTGACTGATTCAGAAAAAAATGGATTCAGGGCACAGTACTCTGTGTGTGTGTGTGTGTGTGTGTGTGTGTGTGTGTGTGACTTAATCTAGGTTTCTACAGAGAGGAAAACAACTGCTAGAAAAGGAAACTGTTGAATATATAGTTACTTATTTCGAGTCTTTTCATTTACATGGCTACCTTGAAAGTCTGAATTATAGAATAGTTTTTATATTAGTATCCAAATCATGGAATTTCTCTTGCAGATGTCTTGCTTACCTGCATTTTTGAAGCCTGTGTTATAACCTCATGTTCAGAAGCCTTGCTTTATGTAAGAATCATCAGTTTCTATGACCTTTGCCTTTATTGATTCTTTTTCTTTTTCCCTATTTTTAATGTTGCCTCTGAGATTAAAGTCATTTTTCTTCTGCAATAGTGGGTGAATGGTGACTTTATTGTTAGGAAACAGAAATTTTGATAACAGGGAAGAAAGGATGTGTAGCCCCATAAAGTGGATTTTTTTTTATTAAGTAAACCTATTTAGACACCAATGAGATATAAACACTGTCTTGATCATGAAAACAAAGGTCATATAGCTAGAACTAAATTTTATCTAGACAAGAGCTAAAATACATGAAGCACTATGTACCTAGAATTATTCTAAGTACCTTAGAGGTAGTGTACAATACTCTCAACAACCTTAAATGAGGAAGTTTGGTATAATCCCCATTTTTTTGAAACTGAAGCTGAGATTCACAGAGGTTAACTTGCCCAAAGTACCATAGCTAATAGGACAAAGATTCCAGAGAGGTGGTCTTACTATGCTGCCTTTGTTCCCAACTACTGACCCTTTGCTGAGACTTTTAAATCACTATACTCTGGTGCCTCCCTTATGAAATAAATGCACGGATCAGGTAATATTTCTCATAATTATTTGCACATGTGCTCATTAAATTCAACAAATATTTACTGACTGCCTATTGTATGTGAAGGTCTATGCTAGGTGCCAGGAAGATACTGATCAGCTGAGTATAAATAGAGAGATAATAAATTTATAGTGCAAAATAAAGTATGCAAAGGTAAATGTTTCCAAAGTTCAGTTTTAATCATAGTTTTCTATGGACTCTGTAAGTGATTGGGAAAGGAACAGAGAGAAAAAGAACATTCTGAGAAGTCAATTTTAGAGTTTTAATAATAGTAGCTCTTTAGAAGTGCATCAAAAATTAATTTTGCAGCCAGCATCCAGTTATTCCTAGACATTATTCCTGAAAAGAGCTATGAATGTGATGGCATTTCACAGTCAATTTGCTTAGCTTCATTGCCATACTGGGTACTAAACTAGCGAAGTTTTAAATAATGTTCCGTTCCGTTGTTTGGGGAGCTCAGAAGGTGGTCGTAGGTGCAGCCACAGCAGCGAGAACCATGGCATTTAGGAGATAAAGGATCTTGGTGAATGTCCATTGTAATTCCTCAGTAACATGAGTTTCTTTTTTCCTCTTTTTATTAAAATACATTTGCAATACATAATAAGTACATTCATCATGGAGAGTTGGTATGTATGTGTGTATCAGTCAGTGCTTACTAGAGAAACAGATTTAATGCAAGATATACAAATATATCAGAATTTACCAGGAAGGCTTACAATGGCTGCCCACAGAGTCAGAAGAAAGAGTGCAGAAGGTCTGTCTAGGCACTGGAGGCCCGAAAGTTCTAGTTGAAGGGCTGGAGCTCAGTGCAGTGTCCTGTGTAAGTTCATATCAGGAGACTGAAGGGTCTCCACCAGAAGGCTGAAGGGTCTGAGCTGGAAGCCAGTAGATGATGTCCAAGGTGAAGGTAAAGACTGAAGCTCCTTGGAAGATCAGAAGCCAGCCTTCCTTCTTCATTTCCCTTTTATACCATTCTGGGGACAATCCTCCCTTTGGTGAGTCTTCCAGCTTCAGTAAATCCAGTCAGCCACATCCAGAACTATGCTGATCCAAATTCGTTGTGTGTTTCTTGATCAATTTGACAAAATCAGTTAACTATCACAATGTGTATTACTGCATCTTGATTCTTTTTATTTCCCCCATCTCTCCTCATCGTCAGACCCCTTTCCCATCTCTAACATAGGCTATCTCCCTTTTTCTATCATCTCTATTTTATTTTGTTCTAAATTATTTGTACTTGGGGTTTCTCAGATAAGAGAAACCATGTATTATTTAACCTTCGGTGTCCGATGCATTTTGTTTAGCATTATAGTCTCAAGATGCATCCATTTTCTTACCAATTACTCACATTTATCCTCCTGTAAGTAGCATTGGTCCTTTAGAACATGCCTACTTGGTTCTTTCTGGTTCTTGTCCACATTACCAGCATCCACGGTTTATAGTCATGGAGCAATAACCAATCAGACCTTTTATTTCTAGATAAGCTGCTTCTAGAAGAAGGCAGAAACCTTCTCCAGCTGGCACAGAGTGTGGGGAAAAGCAGACAGAACTCTGCGTTGAGTATTGGTAGGTTTGGAGTCAAATCAGCTCTTCGTCCTCTTTAATGGCTGTGTGACTCTCAGCAACTCATCAAACCAGCCTTTAAATTTTTCACCTTTACAAAATACTTGAGCTACACACAATGTGTAGAGAATGACATAATAATTCTTAGCTTGAAGATAGAAAATTCAGGGAGACTATGTGTATTTGTGTCTGATCACATTCTTCTCCACCAGTGAGAAACCAACCTAATTTGGTGTTTGCCATTCCTACCCCATATTCTTAAATATTTATACATATGTATTTATGTTTAGGCAATATGTACTATTTTTTGGCATGCTTTGAAGAAAGGACATAAATTGTTTTGCACTGTTAATATCCTCTGTCTCCTTTGTTTTTCATGCAACATTCTAGTTGAAAGATTTATTTATCTTTGAATTATAGTTCCTTCATCTTTGAAATGAGTGCACCTAGACATATGGCATTAGGTTGCAGTAAAGATCTTAAACAAAATAATGTGTCAAATGTGTGTGGCACAGTATTTGGCACATCATGCATAGTTAAGAGAATGTCATTTCCTTTCCAGGCCTAGTGAAACAGTGTTCTACATCTGGCAAGTGAAAGGAAGCAGCCACTTGGCTTGGTCAACAGAGGTGCTTAAATTCCAGTTTGCTATTAAACATTCCAGTTGGTATCCAAATAGCTCCATGCAGGAGAGGCTAGTTGAGTATAGGCATTAGCATCTAGTGTTCCGGGAGAGGAACCAGCCTATATATTTTGCTTCTTACAGTTATAGTCATAATTTCCTTCTGGTTCTTCAAACCATAATTACATTTCTGAATAGGAAAAGTATACACATAACATGTAAGTGCATTTTATACATGGAACATTCAAAAACTTCGGTTAATCATCTCTGATGAAGGTATCACACAAGCATAAACAAATCCCAATGTAGTTTTAATATACTCCACTTCTATATTTTCCCACTCCATTCTTTCCACACTCTTGTGTGAAATTCCCTATTTTTGTTATTTTGTATTTAATTGCCTCTGCTAAAGCAAACATATTGTGGAATTGCCAACTTTCTTATAAATATTCAAATCATGCCTTGCTTCCATTGAGAGAGCTTTAGTTTTTCTGGAATCCCAACAAATTTCAATCAATCATTCACACAATAAAAATGTGATAGTCTAGATAGAAATCTTTAAATAATTTGTCTGAGTTTTAGGTTTCTTATAACATGTGGCCTAATGTTGGCTGAAGGCATGCCTACATAATGTCAAAACATGTGGTAATTCAATCATTTCAGTAAAAATTGATGTCAGTTGGTAAGAGGGAAAAAGGGGGAAATCAAACTGATTTTTGAGATTTGTACAGAGTAAACAACTGATTTATTAACAAAATATTCAGCTTTTCTCCAGATTATTTATTTGTTGTATAAATGGAGGCAGAATCAGAGAACACAAACATTTGCTTCCAGTAAACAACACTAAAAAAGAGAAATTCTCACAGTCACAATGTAGTAAAACATGTTGAATCACATCCTAACAGTAAAGGATTTGTGGGAGGAACAGAGCTTGAACTCCAAAGGTTTATTATTTTCCAATTGAATTTGACTTCCTTGTAAAAGCCAGCACCAAGCCTTCAATTAGAAATACAGTGGATGGCAGTTATGCATAAATCTGATTAATAACCTATCTGAAAATCCTCCTTATTCCAGCTGATTAAAGGAGATGAGGTTGGTCATCTAATAAAAGACAACTACTAGGTCTCTAAATTATACATATAGGCTGAAGAGCTAATTGTTAAAAACGGTAATGCTTAAAACATCCATTGGTCATCTTTTCTTGAAATAATCTCAGCCCAAGGTAGGTTTATTTTGATTTACAACATAACTACATAAAGAATTATTGTTTTAAAACTATAAGCTTTGTAGATTTCTGCTCCTCCCATTCATAATTATGGCACGGTCAACAGTTCCTAAGGATACGTTAAAAATATCTATCATATTTGTGTCAGATATTTTTCAGAGGTGGCAAAAGCTATCTAAAAATTGGGCAACACATTACTAAAATATTTTTATCCAAAAATTCAGTTAACATTGGTCAATTTGATTCCAAAACCTCAAGCAGCCAATGGATTGAAATTCTTTGTGGTAACTAAACAATTCTTCTGCAGTACTGAATGTGCTCGGTGCCACCAAATACTTTACTGCCTTTGAGAAATTAACTGAGGATCAAGATTCATATTTAACAGGTATGGCACACTTCATTTAAATAAGTAATTCATGAATATAAGGCTAGTGACTTAGTAACAATTGTTGACATTAGGCAACACAAAATTATCTTAGCTTTCCAAAATGTTAATATATCATCACATTTATCATCACTATTGATTGATAGTCCAGAGATAACTGAAAATCCACAGGTTGTAGAGGCAGTCCTCACTTTATGCAGTCAGGCGGGATGGTAAAAGTAACTGTGTGCATTAGTCAGCTCTCTGGCTGTCTCTGTGACAAACCACCTGAGACAATAACTTATAAAGAGCAGTGTTTATTCTGGCTCCCTGGTTCAGAAGTTTCAGCCCATAATCGGCTGGCCCATTACTTTTGTGTCTTTGGTGAGGCAGTACAGCATGGTGGAGTCACACAGCAGAGAGAGATGTTCACCTCATGGCATCTGTGACCTTCAAGGTTACATTCCCAGTGGCCTAAATTTCTCCCGTTAGGCCCCACCTCTTAAAGGTTCTACCACTTTCTGAAACATCATGGACTGGGAATTAAGCCTTTTTAACACATGTGCCTTTGGAAGACATGATCCAAACCATAGCACTGCACAGGCTGAAATGTGCAAAGCTATCTTAATAGTCAATGAAAACTTTCAATAGTTCTGAGACCTTTAGGTTTTTTTGTCAAAACACAAACATTATGGTGACTGTTACTGTTAATGTCTCAATCTTACCTTGGGCCACAAAAATATAAGAAAAAAGCAGTAGAACTGATATTTATTTAGTGTACTATGAAACATTATAAACATAGAGAACTAAAGTATTACTTCTGTGTAAAACTTATCAAGAGTAATTGGAACTGTACTTGTCATATTCTCATCATATAATTTATGATTGGGGGAAGTATCATTCCTCTGCTTCCTCTCCTTATCCCATACTTTGGATTCAGTTCCACCATTTTACCTTTTGCCTTCACTGTCCTGAAATACCTCTGAGAGTTCCTGTAATGTGAAGGCTTTGCTGGTGTCTCTACCTCTGGGACAGCTTCACTCCTCTTGGGAGCACCATTTCCTCATTTATGTGGATGAGTTACCTTCACTAACGTCCTCTGCCTGTACATCGAGAGGATTTACAATGGCAGCAGTGCCAACCTTCCCAAGCTTGGCTCTACTTCTTCTGTAACTCTGTTTTCACTAAGATGAAAGGTATTTACACCTGTCACATTGTTATCTTCTTTGCTGCACTTTCACCTTTCTTGCCCAGTTTCCTCCTTCAAGTATCCATTTCAATAGAATGTCATGTAGGTTTACCACGGGGCCACAAGAAAGCAACCCAACTGCATAACAGATGCTCAGTGACCACTCCCAGACACACTTTGAAAGATGCGGCACCATTAGTCACTGACCATGATGTCCATCTGTTATTTACATAGCGATTTGTGGACTGAAGATCTAGCGATGAAATTTGGGTTTTGTGCAATTACTCACAGTTAATATACCATGGTAACTAAAACTTGAACCATGCTGTGGAGGGACTGGTGTTATTTAACTAAACCATGGTAACTGGAATTCGTGCATATTAAAACCATGAAAAAGAAGGTCTGCTTGTATTTGATTCCTTAAAACAGCTGTTGGGAGAGAGATTAAAACTCCCACGATCAGTGTCACAAGAAGAGAGCCAGGAAACATTTACTTTTTAGTATCAACAAAGCTTTTATCTAGATTCTAAAGCATAAATAAAAATGTGATTTCATCACCAATTTTTCTCTGGTGTGGAACACTGAAGAGAAGGACCAGTCTAGTTGCTACTCACTCCTTATAATTAACAAATATAGATATGGACCAAACTCACAATTAAAAAGTTTTAGATTGACATGTAAGTTAATTCTCTCAGATCATATTTAAGTGATGCACTATTACTCCTAATAGGTTTTATCCTACATTAGCATCAACACACATACTGTATCTTTCTCATCCACTCATGCTCAATGTTGTATCTAAAGCAGTGACACTGGACTCATAGAATGTACATAGATCAATGCTTAGATGTAGAAGTAACACTTGGATATGGAGTTTATGTCTAGAACTGTAGCATTATGCACACAGGATCAGTTCTGCTGTGCTTGTTTGAGAAACTGTTTTTTGTTCCATTAGGGAACAATTTGGGAGTAATGCAAATTCTGCATTTGCTTATGCATGATTTCACCTGGGAGAAACACGAGGTATGCAGAAAACTTCACCTAGGTGAACCAAGCTGCAAAGGAAGACACAAATGCACACGGCTCAGACATAAACCAGCTCTGTTATTTCACCTCGTGCACCAGGACCCTCATTCACCCATCCCTCTTGTGGCAGCTGTTGAGTTTCAGATAATCTCCTTTCCCATTTGCAATAACTAAAAGCTGCAACTCTTCTGAGGCCCACTTCCACATGCAAGTTTCAGGAGCTTTTCAAGCTAAAATGCTACATGTATTGTAGTACTTGTGCATTTATTAACCATTGAAGATGAGAAAAAGACTGTTACTGGTTTTATTAGGTTCCTATCTACTTTTTATGTGTTGCTGACAGTGGTGTGCCCTAACGCCCTAAGCTTGTAGTGTTTATTTCTGCAATTTTGCACAGGGCCGTGGTTTTTTGAAACATGTATTTTGTTTTACATATAGATGTAGAGTGTAACTAGAATGTATACCATTTTTTCACCCCCCAGATAATATTTGCTACTGTAAAATTATTTAAAGTTTGAATGAGTGGATCAGTTATATGATGTTGCGTATTAAGCTTTAAACATCTTCTCTGTGATAAAGCCAAGTTTAGAAAATAGTCAAAAAGATGATGACTCAAGATGATGACCCAACCTGATCTCTAATGATAGACCTGTGACCATAGAGGTCATTTGCCTATCCTGTCAGTAAAAAAATGGGGTCAATAAGGAGAATTTTCATCCTTTGCAGAGTAAGATTCAACCTGTCTAGTTTTGAATTGTGTAAACCAGTTGTTCTCAAACAAGAATGTGTCTTGAACTCACCTGGAGGGCTTGTCCAAACACACTGCTGAGATTCTGGTTCATTAAGTCTGGGGTAGGACGCCAGAATTTGCATTTTCAATAATTCCCCAAGAGATGCTACCACTGATTTATCTATTAGGCACAGTGTCTATGGCCCGTTTTATTTTTAATGGACTATGAAAATAGTTTGATTTTAATCTTACTTAAAATCAGAAGAGAATAATAAGATTAATAATGAATGCACATGTGGAATCTAACCTAAATTATATTCATTTTTATATCAGTGCAATCTAAAAATATTAAATCAGGCTTCTTTTAAATGAAGAAAGGAACCTATAAAGACAAAAATTGCCCTTATCCTTCGAAATCTTGATGTCGCTGTGGGAAATGCTGGGGTAGGAGCATCTATTGGAAATTACCGCTCCAAACTTACTGATCTTTTGAGATTTGTTAGGGTTCTGCTTTTCATTCAGAATTGTTTTCACTCAGTGATGTTTTTACTTGGAAGAGGCAAAGTTTTTAGGCCCTTTATACAATGCAAAGGAAGTCAGTTGTTCAGTAAGCTAATTTAAGTTCAAGAGGAGACACAGGAAACAACCAGTGGTCAGAAAGGTGTACCTGAAGTCTTTGTGCTGGTCTTACTCAGATGCAAGCTGCAAATAACAACCATCATGTATTACTGTGCCACCCTAATTGCAAAAGGGCCACTGCAAAACTTCAACCAGCTGGGCATGGTGGCCTAGACCTGTAGCCCCACCCAGGTTATTGGGACGTTAAGGGAGGAGGATGGCAAGACCCTAGAAGTTCAAGATCAACCAAGAAAAGATAGCAAGATCCAGCCTCCAAATCAAAATCCAAACAACAAAGAAACACAAAAAGTGCAACCAGTGAAGAATCTTGAGCCTAAGACAATACTTTCATATCACTCTGTGTTTGTTCAGATGTTATAATGTCCAAAGTGCACTTTCCTGTTTAGAATCCATTTGTTCCTCACAATGAACTGTTCAGTAAGTGTTGTGTTGAGCAGAAATTATGCTACATTTAGTAGGAAGAAGAACAAACAAAAGACTACCCCTCCCCACAAATTAAGCATAGAATAAGTAAAGTCAAAACAAATAGCCCTGTATTACCGTCAATTAACTTTTGTTTTTTGTTAAAAGCCCAGTGCTCTTCCTCCTTCCAAAATAACTGTACTGAGAGCCACAAACACTCAGGTAAAATGAGTACATTCATACTGCCCCATTGAACGCTATCAGCATTCTCAAAATTTCCCCCACTTAGTGTGATCACTAATGAAAAAGGGGTTAACCGAAACAAACGATGAAAGACTCTTGTTGCATTTTGGTATTTAAAATATCTTATGGGTTCATTCTGGAAAACAGAAAACCTACCTACTGACAAGCACAAAGAATAAAATGAAAACAATCCTTAACACACACACACACACACACACACACACCCGCCATGAGCCATGAGCTAACTACTGGTAATATTTTGGTGTTATTTAAAGGTACTATTTAAAGGTTTCATATATGATGTTTTTAAAAACAGATGATATCATTTGTAATGTTTTTCATTTTACTTTAAAGCTTATAACATGTTATAAACAAAGGAAATAAATCACTGGTATAAAACATTTTGTACAGTACTTCACATGAATACTTTGTTCTTACACAACTGATTCCTTCTTGTTGGAGATTTAGGTTGGTTTTTGTTTTCAATGTTATAAACAATGCTCTGATAAAAAATTTTTGTGTATATGATTAAATATTAATTTCTTTCATTTGTAGAAATGGAACCTCTAGGTTATAAAGACTCACATTTTTAAGGTTTCTGACTCATATTTTCGAAGTGTGAATTAGCTCTAGGACTCTTCCAATCCATGTAGTGAGACAGGTTCTATTATTTGGTATGAAAGATCAAGTGATATTTAGCCATATTTGAAATCTGTAGCAAAACACACAAAATGTAGTCTGTTATTGCTAGAAGTAAGTATGGAAAGGCAGGAGGGAAGAGACAGAAAGAGAAGCAACCGGGGCCACAAGAGCTGCTTTCACTTCTGCTCCTGGGCTCTTCCCATCCTCACCAGCTTCTGAGGGGTCTATGCCCGGCCAGAGAACTCTGCACTATAGCTGCACAGCCAGTGGTGATGGTGGTAGCAGGGCAGCTATAGAGCCTTTGCAAATTGAAAGTATTCTACCCTTTAAATTTTGATGCTTCAGGGTAATCGAGTCATGAAAAGTATCTCTCAAAGCCTGGCATGATGACAAATCCCTGTAACCTCAACACTCCGGGGACGGGGGGCGGGGGGGGGGGCTGAGGCAGAAGGATTGTGAATTTGACATCAGCTTGGACTATATAAAGAGAACCCATCTCAAAAACATTAAAAGAAACAAATTGCTAATAATCACAGTATGCTGAGAAGTCTTGTGGGATCACCCTACTAGCTACGTAGGGCCTCTTGTAGCCTGTGGGTCACAGGCTGGACATACCTGGTCTGAGATTGATTTCAATTATAGAAATAGGAATCCACTCAGGCAGGATTCCTAGTCCTGTTTTTTAAATTAATTAATTAATTTATTTATTTATTGGTACCGGGGATCGAACTCGGGTCTTTGCACTTGTGCAGCAGATGGCAAAACCACTGAGCTAAATCCCCAGCCCTTCCTGTTTTATTTTTTAGGTGAAAAACATTTTAACTTATTTCTGTATTTACAGTTTTCCCTCGTGTTTTGTTTTCTTTCTGAAGAAAGTAAAAATGTCTAAAGCCTATTAAAATATATTTCAGCTTTACATTATGAATATAACTATAAATTTTTAAAAAGAATACATAGGAAAAAGGAAAAGAGAAGAAGACAAGAAGAGACCAGTGATGAGGGAGAGGCTGGCTGGAATTTGTAGAGAGGAGAATAAATGTACAAAATATGTTGCAGAGGAAAAATGAGAAGGTAAATATGGGCATGAGGTATGAAGGAAAGGAAGGAATGATAAGGAAAGGGAGAGGTGCAATAATTCTCAGAAAGACTCTTTCAGTAAAAACGTGCAAAAGGAACATAAACAGAAGGAAACTCCTGCATGATCTCCTACCTGAGGTCATTTGCAGTAAGCTTTGAGATGCCAGCTCCCTGGAAGCCCAGAGGGACTCTGTGAATACGCAATTCCATGACCCATGGGGCATCTAACAAGTTGCTTTGGGCAGTTTCTTCTAACAGCTGGCTTTGGGGAATGCTTAGCTTCTATTAAGGCTGATAGTTTGTTGAAGGACAATGAATCGCAATGGTGACATCTCATCATATTCTCATATAGAGATGCCTTCAACTCAATAGAAGTAAATGCAAATTGCTGTCAGAGGCTATAGTATCCAGCAAGACATGTGATGTAAATACTGGGCGTGGGGCTGCCACGTCTGCTGTTACAGCAGACTTCGAAACTGGAACTGACATTTCACTGAGGCCACTGTGATGCCTTTCAACACTCAGAATAATCCTGCCTTATCAATATGCAATTCTGACCCAAAATTTCTAGAGTCACTTCCTGTGAAAATGTTGGTACTTTTGGAAAATCATGTTTAATTTCTTGGCATGTGCTAGACCCATATCACATCTTTTGCTTTCTGATTCTTTGAGAGAGTAAATTGGTTTAAAATTGTTTTAAGTGTATATATATGCCTGCTTTAAGATTCAAGTAAACTGGGCATGGTAGTGCATACCTGTAATCCCAACACTGGAGAGGCTGAGGCAGGAGGATCACTGTGAGTTCAAGGCCAATCTGGGTTACACAGTGAATTGAAGGCCAGCCTGCATTACAAAGTGAGACACTGTCTTAAAAAAAAAGATTCAAGTGAAATGCAAAGTGTACAAAATAAAACTGAATATCTCTTCAAAAGGAGAAATTGTCCGTATTTCCTGGGAGTAACTACTGTTAAAGAGTTTTCCCTCTTGCTGTTCATCACAGTTCAGCCTCAGGGCCTTTGCACTTGCCATTACCCTCTACCAGCAATGTTCTTTCTCCAAATATGTTTGTGGCTTTTTCTCTCATTTTTTTTTTAGGAATTTACTGCAATATCATCTTCTCCCTGAGGCCCTCTCTGACTTTTTCACATTGTACCCAATGTCTGACATTCTTTATTGCTTCTCTGCATTTCTTGCCTCTTAAATACTATATATTTTGGCTAATTTTATTTATTGTTCACCTCTCCCTATGGATCGGAAGCTCTGTGAGACCAGGTATATTGCATTTGTTTTATTCCTGCTGAATTCCCAGAGCCTAGAAAAACACCATGATGCACAATAGATACTCAATGTACATTTTTAAAATAAATGAATTAGTATTCGTTTTCAGAAATATTAGAATGTATTACATGTACAGTTGGGTGATATTTTTAAATCTACTCAAAAGTACATCATAGATATTTTGCTATTTTGGTACTTAATGATATTTCTCGTTCTTTTTAATGGGAACATCATTTTTCTTCAACAACAAATTTAGTCACCTTCTCATTGCTGGGACACAATATCTGACACCCACAGTTTAAAGGAGAGGTTTACTTGAGCTCATGGTTACAGTCCCTGGTCAGCTGGCTCGAAGATGGAAATGTCATGGTGGAAAGGCTTGGGTGTAAGAGAGATGCTTAACTCATGGTGGCCAAGAAGCAGCCTAAGAAGGGAGGAGCGGGGAGGAGGACAGACCCTTCCAGGCCATGCCCCCGGGGGACCTGGCTCCTAGCAGGACCCAGCTCCTAGCTGCAAGGCAGCTCTAGAGCCCCCTTAGCTCAATGACCCTCCACAAGCCCCACTCCTGAGCACACAAGGGATTTGGGAGCCACTGTAGATCTAAACAATAACACAAATATTATCAACAGCCTTCTTTTGATTATACACGTTTTTTGTTTGTTTGTTTGTTTGCAGTGCTGGTTATGGAACCCCAGGGCCTTGCAAGGCAAGCAATCTACCACCAAACTACATCTGCAGCTCTTTATGTTATTTTGAGACAGAGTCTCCTAAGTTGCTGGCCTAAAACTGGCAATCCTCCTGCCTCAGCCTCCCAAATAACTGGCATTCCAGGGATACCATTTAGCCCAGCTCAAATTATGTTTTCGTATTTCAATTTCATTAGAGTGTGTTTGCAGTGCACAATTATTACATTCATCATGGGAAGATGGTCCATGCACCTAACGTATCTCAATCATTTCTACTTCTCTCTCCCCTTTCTCTTCATATCTTGGAGCCCTTCCCATTTCCAAAAGACTTACCTCTCCCAATTTTTATGTAGAAAATAATACGAAAATAAATATCTTTTTGTATATCTTTTCTTTGGATCCTTTAATATAACAATCAATTCCAATTCACCAGACATTTCTTTTTGGCAAATTTTCATGCAAATGATTTTCAATATGGTGCATTTTTGTGGCTGAAATATGTGACAACCATTGCATGTAGTACTATATCATTCACTTATTAGAGTTCATAAATGAGCAAATAATGCTTATTCTTTAAATTCATCAAATAACATATTTATGAGTCATCAGAAAGAAACAAACTGCATTCACAAAGGATGGCAAGAAAGGGTTTAGTAAATGAATGACTTACAAAAGTGTGGACAGGTTAAGGGAAAGCAGTAAGAGTCAGGCAAGTGCTCTAGGTCTGGCCGCAGGGAGAAGATGTTCCCAGTCCTTGTGAAGGGGAAGGGGAGAGAACAGTCTGGAACCTGATGAGACCTGTAGCCAGGAAAGGTGCCACTCACTGGGAGCTGTGTTCTGAGACAAAATCATGTTGTTGCAGCTAAGCAATGGCCAAGCAGGAAGAGAGCTGTGGAATAAAGACCTGAAGCTCTTCTCTTTTGGTCCTTCAAGTTCCAGCCACAGCCTTCCATTGGCTGGGCCCACTCAGAAGCCAAGGAGTACGGAATCCCACCGAAGGGAGCTCATTTGCTCCCTGAGTTCAGAACAGAGCAGAGACAATGAGAAGTCAATATGGAGTGACAAATGTACTGTATCTAGCACCCATAGGATTTCTATTAATTCTCCTTCCTTCTTTGGGTTAGCTTAATATGCATCACCAGGGAGTCTAGCCAAAAAAAAATGTTTATATAAGTGGCATTGCCTATACAAATAGAATCTGCAGTGGCCAATTGCTCAGGGCACCAGCATTCAGTCTCCTTTTGGGCCCATAGAGAGAAAGTAGCATTAACCAAAAGCTCTAGTGATATAACCAAGATACTATCCGTAGAACATGACTGAAGCCAGGTAGTCATGGAATTGAATCTGACTTCTGGTATTTGCCAGCCTTGTGAACACAGTCTAGGCCTGTACTATCCCCATATCTTAGCCACATATGGTTATCTAAATTTAAATTTACATCAACTAAAAGTAAGTAAAAATTCAGTTCTTCATTTGCCCATGTGTAATAGTTTAGATCTAAAATGACCCTGAAAAGGTTCATGTGTTCCATGCTGGGGTTCTTGGCAGGTGGATCATAGAGGCACTATACTGATGAGCTCATAGCTGAATGTGACGTTAGGAAGTAGGGCCCAAGCAGGGGAATTTGGTTATTAGGGGGTGCCTTTGGCAAATATATCTTCCTCTTGGCTTTTCTTCTCGCTGCTTCCTAGCTGCCATGGATTAAGCACCTTTCCTCTGTTATACCCTTCCACTATGACATTTCTACCTTAGAGCCAGTCAGCCCTGGACTGAACCCACTGAAACCATGAGTCAAAATAGATCTCTTGCCCTTTAAGTAGCAGGTGTCAAGTATTTTGAAAGTAACTATATACCTTGCCACATGTCAAGAGCTCAATAACTAACATGAATATGTACTTATCATGTTGGACACTGCAAATATAGCACCCTTCCATCACTGTAGAAAGTTCTATTAGACACTGTTGGGCTAGATACTTAACTCTTTCAATTCATCATACCAGAGTATTTAACTGCTGATATTCTCTGAGGATTAAATAGCTTAATATACATAAATTTCTCAGTAAACTACAGGGCACAGAATAGGGGCTCCAAAAATGGTAGCTATAGTAACTCAACAGCAACAACAGAAGTAGAGACATAATTGTGGTGTGTCATATCCCTGGTAGGTACTTCCAGAAATACTGTAGCACAAGGCTCTTTGCCAAAGCTGCTGAGGCTGCCAGGCCTCAACAATGATCAGGCAGCTGTTGCTGATGAAAGCTACATGTCTGTCATTGAGCTGAGAGGCTCCTCAGCATTGATAGGGGTTGTGTAGCAGCTTCCATGTGGTGAGTCTGGTCATTCACGTCTCTTGTTGAAAACACTGCTCTATCCAGAGACAGTTTTTCCTTAATCTTCTGGACATGATCTGCTGCTTCTTTTTTTTTTTTTCCTGATGGTTTGGATCCTCCATCAACATATTCTTTCCTTAGAATCTGACTGTTTTTCTTGTATCTGCAAAGAAAATTCTAATCTATAGGACCTTCATCAATCTAAGCTTATATCCAACTGTACCATATCAAATGATTAGTTTGATTCATGTTTTAATGGAACTGTTTAGTTACCATGTAATCTTATATCCAGGATGTAGTAGGGATTTGGAGGGATAGACTTCAGACCCTCTAGAATAAATAGATAGCCTACTCTTGAAGTGAAATAAGGAAAGTATTGATCAGCTGCCCAATTGAATCTATTTTTCCACTACATTCTATTTCCATTTCTCCTTCCCCATATTCCAAAGCTCCACTTTCTGTTTCCTCATATAATCAATTTTCCATCTTCCTTCAGGCATCCAATGCCTTCCTGATGCACTTAGACAGGGTCCAAATGCCTGTGCAAGGTCCTTTGTCTTCTTTAGTGAACTTATTTCTATATGTAATTGTTTATTTCTTCTCTTGTTTACTTTCTGTATCCTGTCCTGCCACTCATTCCTCTAGATTTAAGCTCCGCATGAGGAGGAATGTTGTCTGTTTGTTAAATATCAGTTTCTAAGCACCTGGAGAAGTGTCTGGAATAGAATACATAGAAGTTTTCAAAAGGCTTCGAGGACATCTTCAGGCAAGATATAAAGAATAAGCTGCAAACCTCTAAATTACAATTGAGCACCATGTTTACTACACTCCCACATCTTTCTCTGAAGCCCAATAAGACTTGACTCTTTTATGTTGGTACCATGGCTCTTCAGGGTGGTCTAGTGTATCCTATGAATTCCTGTTTTTAAGGATGCTTAAATGCACATTTTTAAAAGAAAAGATCAGAAAAGAAGACAATTATGTTGATGGACTTTTATCAAAATACTTAAAAATTTCAAAGTTGTGACATAGTTGCTTCTTTGTTGTGTCGAAAAATGAGAGCTAAGTGAGGTCCTCAAATGACTACCACTTTGAGAGCAGAGAAGTTTATAAACAATGTTTTGGGATGTCTGTAATAACCATCATGAAATATGAAAATATCTGTGATTTCTCCTGGTGACAAAGTCACAGGTACTGCTAACACTTCTGGGGCTTGTTTTCTATGGGCTCAATTTAAGAAACTGCTAAATTTCAATTAGATGTTAATAAAAAGCCAGACACAAATCTTCCCTTCCAAGTTCACAGAACCCTTGAATTCTGTACACAGATATTTGTGGGCCCTTGGGTCCCAGGTGGAGGCTTGGATTCGACTGTGAGAGAGAGCACGTGTGAGAGGGGCACATCTGTGAATCTAAGCTACAAGTGCATTCCCATCACAGTGCTGAACTTGGGTATCATCTGCAGCCTCAAATGAGACCCTAGTTTTAGTTTTCTTCCTGGCAACTGATGACATTTATTGTTCATATTTTAAAATGCCCATAAGATACAAAAAACAAAACTCACCCATTATTTGATCATTTAAAAAATACAAAGCAATATGTGATGATCATTTCCTTCCCCACCAATACTAACTCCAAAGATATTCCCTGCTAAGCACTGGTGACCATCATGCCCAATTGTAAGAGGGTAGACGTGTGCGTGCGTGCCAGGCATTGACAAGAATGGAATGTTTTTGAACAAGGTCACATGCTCCTGCATTTTTTTCACTTAATACTATATTTTAGACTGTTTTTCCCTCAGATCACATTTCCTTTTTCAAGGGACTGCTTGGTATTTCATTATATGAATGCACCACAATTTACTGAAGTTTTCTAACACGTGCTTTAATTCCCCACTACAAATAATTGAGCACCCTGTAAATGTGTGTGCTTATTTATATGTACCCTTGCTGGTATTCTGACACAGCCGATTCTTAGCCATGGGACTGTGAGATCAAGGAGTATGATTGCTTACTTTATATTTTAATATAGATTATAAATTACTTAGCAAAAGGGAACTTAATTTGCACACCAGTGAGTGTTTATTTCTTCACACTCTTGCCCAAATTCCACATATAGCCAATTATCCAGCTATCAGGCAAATAGTATGTGTGTGTATACCACTATTTGTATACATAATGGTAAATATGTATATTTGTTAATTTGATGGTTAATCTGTTAGCTTGCTACTTTAATTTATTAACTTTATCTTGATTATTGGTGAAGTTGATAATCTCTTCATAGCTTTATTGGCCAATTATATTTCTTCTGAGAATTGTCTTTAAATTAGTACTTATAAGTGAACACTCCAGTTATGATCAGCCTGACATACGAACAACTTGGGTTACAACTGGAATTTTAGTGTTAACTTACGACCAAAATCTTGACTTACGACCTGAATGCCAGCCACTTGTGCTTCCAGATGGTCTCAGGTACAGATTTAACCCTTAAAGAGTTCTGGAAGGAAGGAACATAACAGCATCCTTTCCTGTGTGCGGTTAACTGAGAAACCCTGGGCCAGTGTCTCTCTAAGGGCACTGAGATCTGCCTGTATACAGGAGAGAGACTTTGAAGGCTGTGTAGAGGAGCCTGAGCCTTCAATTGACCAACGTGAGTTACAACCAGCCCTCATGAATGAATTGAGTTCGTAAGTCAAGAGTCCATTGTACTGGGTATTATCTTGTACATGCTAATGTATAGATGTTCTTTTTACAGTATATTATCAGTAATGGGTGTAACAAATATGTTTTTTCCTCTCTCTGTTTCTCTCTCTCTCCATCTCTCTCTGTCTCTCTCTCTCTGAGCTCCCAGATGTCATCATTTAAATGCACCAACACTAATCCTTAGCTGGGGAGGCCCTTTTGACCCGCCCCCCCCCCGACTCTCAGAAGAGCAAGATCCCTATCCAGAGTGGAGACAGCGTCTTAGACAGAATAATGATAATATTCCTTCCTTCAGACTGTAGAGATTCTGAAGCTCTGAGCATGATTACATTACTGGAAGAAATGAAAAGCTGAATGGATGAGACTCTCAGGGAATCATATAGAAGACATTTTCAATAGAAAGCACCTAATACTGAGCACAGATCACAAAACCCAATTATGAACAATTGGTTGTGCTGAATGAGGTCAATCCCACCATGGTCTGATGTGTTGAGCAGGTCATTAGCGTTGTCTAGCTGCTCAAATAAAGAAATCGGGTGAAACGTTGCAAGAAGAATCAGATATCATTAGCATTTATTGTTGGGTTTTAGATTGTTGGATGAATTGAAAATTTGTATTTGGTGATTTACTTCTCTATTCCTTTATACACATTTATATAAATTATTTTGCATCATATACAAGAAGATTACATTAATGTGCTAATGAGATTTGAATGTCAGTTGACATGTTCCTTTGTTTATGTGCAAGCTACTTACTTATATGGTAGTTCTGAATGGCACTTGTGTAGCTACCATTCTATTCATCTCAAGTTATCTGTTACCCAAATAAAAATGAAACTCCTCAGGCAGCAGAGTGGGATTTTTGCCTTTGAAATATAGTAGCAAACTGGCTGCCTTAGCATCTGTGGAGTTCAGCTCACTCTGTCACCTTCTAGAATTATAATTCCCATTTAGCGCCTTAGAAATGTAGTGATAGGGAGAATAGGAAAAAGCCATGGCTGATCAAAGGATTCATGATGTTACAAAATGAATTTTCATGTCTTTGCTCTTTTTCTTCTCTCTGTGTGAACAGGTGCTGCATTTTGCAAAAAAAAAAAAAAAAGTTATGTTTTTAAAAAGTTCCCTATAAGATGAATTTCTATACAGCACATCATAGCAGTGCATTGACATCTATAATATGAAAGGTATGTTTTTCAGGAGGAAAATATTGATCCCTGCATCTTCAAACCCACACTTGATTATAAGTGCATTTTAAAAAGCACAAACTAAAAAATTTTAAATAAAACATGAGGATTAAATCCACGAATAAATTACGGAATGAAAATGCAAAGGAGCTTGGGTCATTTTTGCATTTGAAACAAGAAGGCTGAAAATTTAAAAGAAAAATAACAGCACCACCATCCTGAACAGAACATGCCAGGGGCAGAATTAAACTACTGTCTTATGAAAGACATTTTTCATTTTTAACTGGAGTGTGCCCGTGTGCACAAGATGACAAAATAATCAAACAAAGAGTGAACAGCTCTGTTCATCAACAGGTTGTTTTGTGTTGAACTGATGCAATGCCAACCAATTGGTTTAGATCTTATTATTCCTGTTTGAATATTTGTCTTCACAAATTCTTTTAAAAGTGGAAAAAATGCTGAGATCCAGAAAGAAAAGCCTGGAGCTTAGATTCCAAAATCCTGGATTCTTTGTCTGGCTTTGTCTCTCTGAAAAAATTACTTGAGGTTTCTGAATCTTCATTTCCACATCTAGATTGGGATGTGAGAGTAAAATGAAATAAGGCACATAAAAGTATACAGCAAGGGCTCAGAAATGGCTCACACACTTGTCTTTTATAGCTTGCTGTGTATTTTATGAACATTTCTGTACTTCTACTTTTATATTAAGCTAAGTTTATACATAACATACAAGGAGAACCATGACATAGACAACTTCAGCCTTGCTCGTGATGAGCCAAAGTGTGTCCTTAAGCCAAAAAGGCTTGCATTAGTATAATTCAAAGAACGAGCATGTTTTAGCCATTTATTAATTCATGCAATAAAATATCCTTTGCTGCACACCGTGTTTTATTTTCATGCTGGAGCTGGTTGAGCAGTCTTCTGCTCTCCGTGCTATTATGATCTATTTGTGAAGGTAAATGATAAGCATCAAAGGGTAATAAAATGTTTTGATGCTGTAATAGAGGCTGGGACAAAGTATGGGAAGGAACTTGTATCATCTCTGAAAAGTGTCGTATTGTATCATATTTAACCAATGCTTTTGGTAAAGACTGGAGAAAAAAAAAGAGTTGGCTGTTGTACATGCAGGCATATGTGTGTGTCTGTATTTTTCTATTTTTCTGACTTATATTTTCACATTGGATAATTCAGAAAAAGCTTTCTTGGAATTTGGTGTGCCCTAACCTAACCCCTACATGAACATTGATACTACGTTTTGGTACCAGACACAAAAGATGGCAAAGCAGCTAATGAGATCCTTTCTAAGATGTAACTAATTTTAATGTGACTAATCTCACTGTTCAGTGAAATAATGTAGCTCTGTGTCGATTACATTAATTTATACAGCTCAGATGTCTGCCTTTTAAAACACAGGCAAACAAAAATTTTGAAAATGGCCACCATAGTATATAAGCTATATGTAACCTGTATTCCTATATTTTTATTGTCTGACATTCAGAATAAAGCACAACCATAAAATTTTTGAGATCTAGGGATCCTAGTTACCTGAAATATTTGATTCTCTAAAATATGTGACAATTTCTAAGCTTATCTGTTCTTAGACAAATTTATTCACTAAGAAGATTTCATAAAAAGCAATTTAACTGAGCCTCTTAAGGATATATAAAATGAAAGGAAAGAATTAAATGTTTAGTTTTATTCTTTCTGCTGGCTTCACTCTTCTGGTTTCTCTTTTTGATCCATAGATATTCTACGGGCATTGCTGGATAGAAAGGATTTTATTGTTCTACCTCTGTCCACCACATGCTTGAGATGTGGCATGGCATGAGGCGCAGATGGTAAATACAAAGTAAGGAGTGACTGAATATCAGAGTCTCTGGGGGGCTGTATGTCCCTGTTCACCTTTCTCCCCATCCCCAGAGTTGCCACTCCAGCAATCAAGAGAGCTGCACTGGCCCAGGAGTGCGTCCTAAAAGACTGTACGGTGTAAGCCATTCCCATGTGGACATTACACATCTCATCGAAAGTAGTGTTTACAGGGCCAGAATGTAAGTCCAGGAATGTGAGAGATTAGCTGGGAATTTGTTAGTTTAGTAGAAGGATTTTTTTTTTTTTAAGCACATGCCAATAATCTCAGCACTCTGGGAAGCTGAGGCAGGGAGGATTGCCAAGTTCAAGTTCAGCATGGGCAAATTATTGACTTAGCAAGGTCCTGTCTTAAAATTTAGAAAAGGGCTAGGGATGTAGCTTAATGTGAAGGCCCTGGTTCAATCCCCAGCACAGAAATAAACAAATAAAAATAACCCTCTCCAAGGCAAAGGTTTTCATTGTCATTTTCAAAAGAACCATTGTCAACCTGTCATGACACTTGTGAAACAACTTGAACCATCTTACCTCACAGCCAATTAAAGTTCTCTGATGAATGCAAAACAAATAACCTCCCCATAAATATGCCGGTAATACATTCCACAGGAGTGCCTTCTTGCACTGTAATGAAAAAATTGTCAAAGTCAAATAAATTGTTGAAAAATCAGCTAAATTTAATGAATCCTTGACCACAATTATGCAGACATGTAAAGTGAAAAACTAATTCTCAGATAAACGAAAGCGCACTGGTTAATTTGGACTCACTGATCGGAAGAGACTTACCTTACTAGGTTTCTGCAGGAGAAAGCACAACTCCATTTTGTGCATAGGCACAGTACTCTTCCAGTATCCACAGTTTCTCTTACCCTCAGTCAAATGTGCTCTGAAAATATTAAATGGATAATTCCTGATATAAGCCATAATGTCTTGTCATCATTGTTCTATTTTGCCATTTTGCTAGTTAGTGCTGTTAATATCTTACTATGCCTAATTTATGCAGATATATCTCCATGATAAACTTTCCTTAAAAATATATACATTCACAGGGTTTTTTTTTGGGGGGGGGTACAGGGGATTGACTAAATCCCCGGCTCCTACATTCACAGTTTTATGCATCCACTGGGGTATCCTAAAGTTGTCTCCGAAGGAAAAGGGGGCAGATACTGTAGTTACTTTGGGAATGTAATCCCAGGGAACAGGAGTAGGGAACAAAGGAAAAGAAACAAAGATTGGGCAAGAAAGCTTTTTCCACTTGACTGTGGCTGTAGATAACTGGTGCTTGTTGCTTCAGGGTCTTTTGAGGAACCCAGCAGATGTGTTTGAGACTGTCAGCAGATGAGGTAAGGGGAAGTGTGATATTCATTGGCTTTCACTCTATATTGGTCAAGGGTGAATTCATGGGCACTTGCTCCAATGGGACTTTTAGATTGGGCAAGTGTGAGTGACATTTGTTCTCACAAATGTCTTAGGCTGAGTGTCAGACAGTGGAAGCAAACACCTGCCGGCTTACACCTGCTAGAGCTGCTGGTCAAAGCCTTGGGGAACTGTTAGATAAGAGGTATTGTTAGATAAGAGGTAGTAGTGAAGGGATTTAAGTCTACACAGGTATTTTCTGATATATTGAAAAAAATACACCTCTAAAAATTAAAGCAAACAAAGCCTTTTGACAATATTTGAGAGGTACCTAAACCAATGCTGAGAAGTCCTATGGAGAATCTTTAATAAGCAGAAAGTATAAAAAGAACACTTGGAGTAAAAAGAACCTACACTTTCTGGGAATGTGAACTTGAACAAGTTACTTTAGGTTTTGCTGAGCCCGAGTTTCCTGATCTCCAAGGATGGTGATAAGTAATATCCTCCTCATGGGATTCTTGAATGCTAAATGGTATGAGGAATGTGAAAGCATGGTTAGCATTTTGAAAAATAGGCACTCATAATAATAATTATCAGCCATCCATCAAAGATGGCATAAGCCAGGGTGGAAAGGTCCTCCCATTGTTAGGCACTATAGATTTCCTTTGCCCAGGACCAGGAGGAAGGGAGAGAACAAAGGCATAACAGCTGGTGGGAGCCAGTGGAGGCGCTTTTCTGGACCCCGGGGGACTGCAGATTGTGCAGAACAATCAAAGCCAAGTTGGGGGTCAGAGGTCACACTGAGGCCAAAGGTCAAGTGTGAGGACGTCTGGTGAAAAGTAGGGAACAGAATGCTCAGAAGCCTGAGCTCCAATCCCTGCCAAGGGTCAAAGGCAGGCGAATGTTCCTGCTGGCAGACATGCTGCTCCATTAGAGCAGAGCATAGATTCCCTGCCACCCGGAATATGAATAGCTGGTTTCCTAGGCATAGTCAACCAGCTGTCTGAGAGATCAAAGACACACAGCCTTGCAGATGATCAAATCATGCAGGACATTTCTGATAAAATTATCACACACTGATTCCTAGAATTATCTTCTATTCCCAAATATGCATACTGCTTGAAGAGCTCTTGCTTGCAATTTACAAGTATGATTAGTTTTCATGATTACCTTTGAATTTCCTGCATCTTTCTGCCCTGGTTCTATACATTTAAATTGGTATTATGATCAGAATTCACTGAAAATAAGCTCCCTCGTCCCCATATTTCTAAATGTTTTATGTCTTAAAATTATTTATTTTGTCCCATCTTTTACATATTACATACATCTGTCTATACATCCACTCATTCAATTATTCAATGAACCAATCACTTTATCATTTAACCAGAAGATATTGATTATATATCTTCCACATTACTGCCCCAGAGACTTGTCAGAGTAAAATGAGAAAATGTGCATAGAAATATCTGGCAAATAAAATACACTCAATACAGGGCCTGAAGGTGTTCCATAGACTTATCTTTTATACTACACTGAATATTTTAGAAACTGTTCCATATTTTTGTTTCTGTATTAAGCCAATAGTTTACATATAATATATAAGGAAATCAGTGTGAAGAGGTACCATATGTATCACTAATTTTGTTTAAAATATTCTAAGCTTAAAAGCTAATTATGTTGATGATCTTTTCATGTGTTTAATTGCTATTTGATATCTTCTCAGTGAAATCTCCCTTTCTATTTTTTGCCCATTTTGCTAATTGGATCTTTAACTACTCACTGTTACTGTTGTGTTCAGAAAGTTTCTTATATATTCCAAATACTAGTCCACTGTTGGCTATATGATTTGCAACTATTTTCTTCTTGTAATTTGTTTTTTCATCCTCCTAGCAGGGTTTTTCAGAGAGCAAAAGGCTTAACTTTGATTAGGTCAAATTAAATATGATTTATTCAATTTTTTAAGGGATTTTGGTTTTGGCATTAAGTCTAAAAATTCTTTGTTTAGTCCCAGATCTTGAAAGTTTTCTCATATGCATCCACTTTAAAGTTTTAATTTTTGTTTTATATTAAAATCTATTGTCTATTTTGAATTAATTTTTGCATCAGGTGTGAGAGTCAGGTGGATGTTGAATTTCTGCCCATGGATGTGCAGTTGCTCCAGCATCATTTCTTGAGAATGTGTGCTTTCCTTTATTTAACTGACTTTGTACCTTTGTGGAAAATCAGTGAGACATACCTACGTAGGTCTATTTTTCCACTCTCCAGTTTGTTCTGTTCATCTATGTGCTGGTTGTCCCTTTGCCAATATCATGCATTCTTAATTATTATTACTTTATGATGTCTTAAAATCAAGTGGAAGATTTTTACAATTTTATTTTTTTTCCAAAATCAGTTTAACTGTATTAGTTTCTTTGCCTTTCCATGTAAATTTTTTATCAATAATCTTGTCTATACCTACAAAACTCTTGCTAGGATTCTGATAGGAATTTCATGAAACTCACATATCAATTTGATATCACTATGTCAACTCTTTAAACATGTAAATATGATGTCTGTCCACTTAATTAGGTCCTCTCTGACATCTTCAGCACTGTTTTGTAACCTTTAACACGTAAGTCCTGGACAATTAACTACATCACTTTGATTGATTATAAATAGTACTGTATTTTTAATTTTAATGTTTATCTTTTTTATTGCTATTTTATAAGTGCACTGATTTTTGTATGCTTTTTTGGTATTCTGTAACCTTACTAAATTCGGTTTTTTTAGGAGGATCGTTTTTCTTTTCTTTTTGGTTTGGTATTTGTGTTACATGGGATTTTCTATACAGAAATCACGTCATCTAGGAATAAGAGAAGTTTTATTTCTTTCTTTCTGGACTGTTATTTATTACCTGCTTAAAATGTAACTATCATAAGTATTTCTTTACTGTACAGTTAGAGCCACGTAAGACAATGGTATAATTTTTTTCTTCAACCATCAAACATAATTTAGAAAACTCAAGATTAGCAAAGTTCTTGTATTTAATTGTACTTTTGCTTCTTTCAAAAGTTCTATGCAAAAATTTTGCATATTTTTCTTTCCTAACATTCTAACATTTACCTTTTATCATTTCCTGTTAGGAAATTTCCTGTAGCAATTCTTTTAGGAAAGCCTAGCTGAGAACACATTCCTGGTTTTTCTTCATTTGAGAATTTCTTGATTTTCTTTCTTTCCTAAAGGATATTTTCTCTACATATAGGATTCTGTATTAACAGTTTGCTTAGCACTTGAAAAATGTTATATCATTTCCTTCTGTCCTGATTTTTTATGATAAATCCAGTGTCACTTAAGTTGTTTTTCTTCTAAAGATAAGCTATTCCTTCTCTCTCTCTGATTTCAAGATTTTTTTCTTGTTTCTAATACAAGTTTGACTATCATGTACTTTGGTATATATGTCTTTGAGTTTATCATATTTGGAATTAGCTCAGCTTCTTGATTCTATAGATTTTTTTTTTTTTTGCCAAATTTTGGATGTTTTTCATCTGTTTTTCTTTTTTCTTTTTCTGCCTGAAACTCTTCCTCCTCTCCCTCTAACACTTTAGTGACACAAATGTTGCATCTTCTGGTATAAAGCCACATGTCCCTGGAATTGTTTATTTTGTTCTCAGCCCATGATACTTTCATTCTTTGAAAGTTTCTTTGTTTTATTTAAATAACAGAGGCCTGAATTCAAAAATCAAAACGTAAACAATTTCAAACTCTTCCTGGTGAATAGGATTAGAAAACATTTTGGTTCAGCTCAGATGCCTGTGAATTTCATCCCAAGACTTCAGCCTTCCTGCAGGCCAGTCGATAGGATGGAGTTGGAAGCACTTACTACAGTTAGGGTTCAAGTGCTTCAAAGAAAAACCATCCTATGTTTATTATCTCAATCCACACAACAGAGTAGGTATTATTGTTATTACCATTTTACAAATGAGACAGAGATGAAGTTTAAAAGAAGCAGGGTCCCTCACAAAAATAACACAGCCAGTTAAGGTGAAGTGAGACTTTGAGCCAGGGGCCACCCATGAGATGGTGCCTCGTGGTATTCCAGCTGTAAATGTGCTATTGATCAAAGGCTCCAGTCACTGAAACCCAGCACTGGAAGGCAGTGACAGGCCCATTCCTGGATGATAAGGGCTCTATGATAACTCACTTCGCTGTGAGGACTCCAGATCCTTACCAAACCTCTTCAACTTCACTGCAGTCCAGAATTCTTCAACCCAATCTTCTCTCTCTTTTGGGATCAGGCATGAGTCACTGATGGTGGCTCCCTTTGCCTGTTTCTACCCCATTTTCTCCAACACGGTCATCTTCTGCCCCACCCCAAATCCTTGCATGTTTGATATCATCTTGTCACTTTTCCTTGAAGACCCAAATGATACAACCAGGTAATATGATGTAAGAGCCTTAGCAATTGACCATCTCTCCATTTGTGGTAGAAAGCAGTAAGTATTTCTGTAGGCTTGCTTGGCATTCTATGGAGAAGATTAAATAAAATATGTGGGTGGATTTTGCAATCTTTTTAACTGAATGCAAATGAAAGTTGTCCTTGTTATGTAAGTTTACACAGCATGGTTTGCCCCGGGTGCTGCTTGTGTTCGGCCACTGGCCTAGGTGTGAATCATGTCTAATTTATCATTTAATCTAATGATTACTTTCTCTTGAGAAGTGCAGACTTATGCTGTCATTTTTGCAATACTTAACAGAGCATACCATGTGTCAGGCATGTTAATGACATTACAGTTCTAAGTTGTTTTTCATCCAAATAAACTGAAGTTTGACAATATTTTCAAAAAGTGATGTAATTTTTATCCTAGCAATTATCCCTTTCATCACCATCCTCATTTTCTAAATTGTCTTTAAGGAAGGGTGTGGTGAGTCCTTGGAAGACTGATAATACACTGCACAACCAGTCCTACCTGACCCCATCAATGGTAATTGAAGTTCACTTGTTATCCCCTGAGCCTCCTCGGCTGAGGAGCAGGAGCCTGGGTGTGAGAAGCTTCTATTCATCGAGTCCACACCAATTTGAATGAATCACTAGCCTTTCATGAAACCAGTGCAAAATGTTTCTGTTGTTGTTAAACAGACCCCTGACATTGAATAGTGTCAGAATAAATTGAAGTTTACCAAAATGCTGAGAACGTTAAACAGTATATTTCGAAGTATATATTTGGGAGTATATTTGGGAGAAGAAGAAAAACATGAAAAACAAACTACCTGGTTGGAGCAGATGACACATGGTTGATGTACTGCAAAAGCAAGTACAATTCTCTATTCTAGTGTGCTCACACCTATATCACCCAAAAACATTCAACTGGAAAGTGGGAAAAGTACAAGTTCAGTTTAAAAGAGAGAAGTGAAACCCTAGATGGTGAACAGATGGTAAGCAAGCATGTGGCAATTCATATGTGCTCAAGTACACAGGAATTACACTCAAAGGTTGTTCTATTCATGGCAAACATGGATTATCAGATGCAGTACTTTGCAGTACCTCTGAGTGCCTGATACAGACTCTCTAAATTTCTCTTCACAAAAACCTACATGGTGTTATTATCCACATTTTTCGGGTTGGAAAAGCTGAAGCCCACAGATTGCCCATGACAAGACTGGGATTAAAGCCCCAATCACATGGCTAGATCCTTTCAGAGGTTTGGGGATTTAGCTCAGTAGTTCCACTGACTGCCTAGAAAGCACAAGTTCCTGAGTTTAATCCCCGGCACCAAAAAAAAAAAAAAAGAAAGAAAAAAATAGCTAGATCCTTTCAGAGAGCATGTGGTCCACTGCCTAGCAGCACTGTGATTGCCTGGAAGCCTGTGAGAGATGTGGAAACACAGGCCTATGTAGTCAGAATCTGTATGTTAATAAGGCGATTCTTATGCCCATTGCAATTTGAGAAACATTGCATGGAACCCTGACACTGACTCTCAAATATAAGTTGTCCTACCTCCATCACCCTAAAGACCAAATGCATGTGAGTGCAGAACCCTCTGGGCTTAGCAATCAGGAAAGATGAGAGAGGTAGGAGAGGGGTAATAGACAGACACCGTGATTTTCAGAAAGAGGTTTGAGGCAAGAGGAATCAAGAGACTAAAAACCAATGTACCTGATATAAACTCCTGACAAATTCTCAATTAGAAAGTTCACAGACAATCAAGAGGAACCAATATGGATTCACTAAGAAACCATCTGTCAAGCTGTTTTCTTTCTTGGACTGACACAAATATATTAGGAAAAATACCACAGCTGTGTTACACATGAACATCAGCATCAAGAATGAAATTTGCTAAAGTCTTCCATGCTGTGCCTGTGTATAACATGGACACATAAGGAGAAATGGTAGATAACTGAAAAACTATAGCCAAAGGAGGCTAGTTAATGGAAACAAATAAACAAAAAGGTTTTTGGATTCATTCATTCATTCAAACATGTTTATCATGCACCTCCTATAATCCAAGTAGTCTTCTAGGTGCTGGGAATGCAGTGATAAACAAGACAGTATCTTGCTATTATGAAACTTAACAACTAAACAAATGAAGGTGATCACAGACGGCAAATAAAAATAAAGCCAGCACATTACCAAGTTGGAAGGTTTGCCTCTCCAAGGTGCTGACATTTAACTAGAGACTTGAGCATCAAGACAGAGCAAGCATGAGGACATCTCATGGATGAGTATTCTAGGCCAAGAAACCACCAAGTTCACAGAGCTGGGGATGAGCCCAACATGTTGGTGGAAGAGTAAAGAGGTGGCAAGCTGGGAGGCCAGGTCAGTGTAGTATCAAAGGCCACTGTAAGTGCATAGGAATTCATGGAGGATTTTACTTTGGAGCATGCTGTGATCTAATTTATTGTTTTAAAAGATCATAGACTAGAAGAAATGGATTATAATGGAGAAAAAGTAATTTCTAATCATTTTGAATTCAACATTTAGATGAGAACTCTTCAGGTATAGGATTTAATGGTTAACTTTGAACATACAGCTTATCTAAAGTCTTATTATGGTAGATTTCAAATTTATAATGAAATGAGAAGTCTAGAAATAGTATCCAAAATTAGCAGATAAACTGTGAAAGGACATAAACATACTGATTTCAGCTTAGATTCATATCAACAAAAGTCCCATAGGTCCAGTATGGGTTGAAAGAAACCTGGTTTAGTTGAATTTACAGGACAAAGGGAGATGTTACTTAACTGTGTGACCAATAAAAGACAACATAGATTTCTAAATTCAAATATGCATCAGAATCACATAGAAAACACACACACACACACACACACACACACACACGATTGTAGTTTTCTGTAATTGTTCCAGATATATCTTTAAGAGTGGGACCCAGAAATCCACATTTTAGGAAAGGTTTTAGGCCAGGGATTTAGCTCAGTGGTTCCAGAGCCTGCTTTGAAAATGCAAGGTCCCAAGTTCGATCCCCAGTACCAAAAAAATAAATAAATAAAAAAGGTTTGGCCTATGAGCCACCACTTGGGAAACACTGTCATTGTGTAGCTGGGATAAAATGTAATATTTGTGCCATATTCAGAGGTCATAGGCCCAATCCAAAGCTTTGAATTCAGTTTGGGGACTAATACTATTAGAATGACTAAAATGTGGCAGGAATTTCTTACAGATAATGGTGTTAAATTCCTCTAAGGCGGCAGTCCTCAACCTTTTTGGCACCAGGGACTAGTCTTGTGGAAGACAATTTTTCCATGGATGGGGAGAGCTTTTGTTTCAGTTTCTTTATTTTTATTAGTGTATGTTTCCAATACATAATAATGTTTCCCAACACTAGCATCACTGTCTCAGCTTCACCTCAGATGGCCAGGCCTTAGATTCTCATAAGAGGTGCACAACTTAAGTCCTTCAGGCTCAGTTCACAGTGGGGTTTGAGCTTCCATGAGA
Organism: Heterocephalus glaber; assembly: GCF_000247695.1. The sequence goes on along the minus strand of NW_004624750.1, from coordinate 14,416,896 downwards.
ATCTAACACACTGCTGCTGATCTGACAGGAGGTGGAGCTCAGGTGGTCATGAGATTCATGCTGAGCACCGTAAATGCAGAGGAAGCTTTGTTTGCTCTTGTTGCCTAGCTGTTGATCATCTCCTGATGTTCAGCCCATTTCCTAACAGCTTACTAACTGTTGAGACCCCTCCATTAAGGTGCATGAGGGATTCTTAATAAAATTCTTTCTTTGTTTCTTTTTCTCTTTCTGGAAAGTTCTATTTTTATACTGATTAAAACCAAACATGGAGGTAGCTTAAGTTTTACTATTTATATAGCTACTTTCTGATGTCTTACATGTATAGAGCTAATTTCAGACTCATAAACTTTGGACATGTTTTCTAGAATTAAATGCCCCCTCTCTCTGCTGCAGGAACATAATGTGAAGAAACATTATGCAGCATAAATCTGAGTGCACACAATAAGAGGGACGTATTGAGGAATCAGAACGGCTTCAGTGAGGGAAAAAGATAGTAAACAGGAAGTAAACCACATCAGGTGAATAACAGAAAGAACTTGAGAAGATTCAGCTGAAAAAGTAACTTTTTAAAAAGTAGTGATCTAGGGTAAGAGCAAATCATGTGAACTTTGTAAAACACAAGTAAGATCATTTCAGATGTAGAAGAACTTTGTAATCTTATTAGTATCTGAAAATGAAATGAATTACCTCTGGAAGAAGGGAGTTAACTTACACAGACATTCCTTTCCTCAGAATTGTTCTAAGAAAGAATTAGATAGGTTGATACATATGAGGTGTTTTGGGGTCTAGTAAATGCTCAATAAATGTGACCTATTGTTATTATGTTAATGTCATCGTCACTGTTGAAAACTGGAATTTTTCATCTGACATTGCTAAATGAGACTCCCTGGGAATCACATAAAGAAATCAGACTCTTTATTGGTAATTGTATCTATTTTTTAAATTAATAATAAATTTTTAGAGCAGACTTAGGTTTACAGAAAAAAGGGCAGAAACTACAGAGTTCTGGTATAACCCTTCTTCTACAGCCCTGTTTCCCCTACTGCTAACATCTTGCATTGGTGTGGTGCATTTGTAACAACTGATGAACCAATAGCAATATGTTATTACTAACTAAAGTTCATAGTTTGCATTAGAGTTCATTCTCTGTGTTGTAGTTTTGTAGGTCTGACAAATGCAGAATTTCATACACTCACTATTATAGCATCACCCAGAACAGTTTTACCATCCTAAAAATCATATATAAATGCCAGTTATTGAATATAAATTTAGAGATAACAGCAAAAAAACTCTATTCTTTCTCACTGAGAGCTTTGAAGTAAAGTATGTGAGGTAGATATGTAATAAAATCAAGACAGACGGGGAGTGGGAAGCATGCAGATCTACAGCAATATCAGAGAAGGCTCCATGGGGAAGGGTAAGAGCACCCAGAAGTAGGCACCAAAGCATCCCTCACAGCAAATGCAATGCAATGTGAAAATGAAGCAGTAGGAAAACTTCAAAGGCTGTAGTAGATTAACAAGTGCAGATGGAGAAATGGACATGTCTCAATTAGTAATTCTTAAATTATATTGAATACTTATTATGTACCAAGCTCTCTTCTAAGTTCTTGTCATGCCTTTACTTTAATTGTCACAATATCCTGTGAAGTAAGGACTATCATTCTCATTTTACAGATGAGGACTAAAACATGGAGAGTTGATACTTTTAGCAAAGTCTGAGCTAGGATCTCAACCCAGTTAGGTGCTAGGACACATCTTCTTATTTTCTACGCTGATGCCCTTCAGGGACATTACTTCATAAGGAGTTTGATCTTGATGTAACAAGGGAAGACAGGAAGAATTTTATGTTATTTTATTTATTTTGCATTGAAAAGGTTTTAAAGTAGAAATATACCACGATCCATATACACCATGCTTCCATTAAAATTTATCTCTATGTTCTTTAGACTTAACTACTATATTCTAAGGCTCAAGTAAACAGATTGGTATCTTAGCCCCAATTACATCTTCAATTTTGTGATGTACTCAGCAGGTGAACAAAAAGATTTAATCAAGATAGAGAAATGCCAGGAGCTCACACCCAACTGAACAAGCAGCAGAGGGGCCTTTCCTGAGCCTCACAGACTTTGTTGAGATTTCCCCATGCTCCAGCAATGCTGATGACCAGTCTATACCTGGTCTAACATGGTATTTTTCCAGCTTGATCTGGGTTGTTTAATGTCCTGACAATTGTCTGGGGAGCTCAAAACTGAGGCCACAAAAGCAGAAGCCGATGTCAGTCATGTGGGACACAGGCACCTTGGACAGAGGCACCGGATCCACAAGTCACTTTTCCAGGGGGTCCCTGGTTTTGTAGAAGCAGGGGCTGTGGGTTATAGAGAAGATGTATGGCTTTCAAGACGATACACTCCAAATCTCAAATTTTTGCAGATACTTTATGGTGTCTTAGCAAATTGAAGAAATCTGTTGATGGAATTACTATTTCATGAATAGGGGTCCAAAAATATAAAGACATACAAACTAAATGCAAAATAAAATTGCGGTTTGAGGGCAAATATGAAAAAAGAGCAGGCCTTAAACCCAGTAGGAAAAATGGACAGAAAGATAATAACAGAGATATTTACAGAGTGTTAACAGGTAGGAATGGTACTTGCTCCATTCTGAGAGTTTGCAAGAGGCTTTCTGCAAAAGATAAAGCTTTAGATGTGTATTAAAAGATGAGTCAGACGTAATTAGGCTGTGAAGAAGGATGGCAAGAATGTTTCCCACTGCAGGACTAACACCCGCAGAGGATGGGGCTGGAAACACATGTGGGGAATTAAAAGGGTATTACAAGGGTACAAAGGGAAAGGGGGAGTTACCCGGAGGTAACCATAGAGATGGAAACCAAAGAGTGGCGGGATAATTAGTGCAATGTTTAGTTCTCTAAATGCTGAGGGGTTGTAAGCATTTTAGATAATTATTCAAGCTGCTATGTACACACAATGCAACTGGTTAAGGGAAGAGCCAGGGAGATCAGTCATAAGCAAATCAGGATGATTTGGGGAACTTGTTTTACAGTGATAAGAGTAGGAATGAGAGGAAAGAGATACATTTAGAATATAAAAGTACCCAACTTGGTAATGGAGTGCATGTGTTTGAGTGTGGGCAGAGTTGGAGAATCAAAAGGTGAGGAATTTTGGTAGCTGTTGAACCGTGGTGCCAGTAATAGAGTTAGAAAATTAAAGAGAAAAGCAAGTTAGGGCTAAGATGTTGAGCTCCATCTTCAGCTTGTTGTCTGGAGTTTCCATTTTACGTTCAGGTTGAGAAGTCCAGGCTGTGGCTTAGTAGAGAGTGTGAGGTATATATACATTTGGAGATCAGCAGTCTACCAATGAGAGTTGAGTTCATGAGACTAGAACAGTTACCCGGGACACTGGGAAGAGGCATGGTGAAATCAGCTCACCTGGATTTTCCAAATGGATGTCTGGCGTAGAGTTAGAGCAAAGCTATATTAACTTCAAGCTAGTTGGGTCTGGATAGGGGAGGTCATCATAACATGCTTCCTGCTCAGGGGCTCAGGAAATATGTTTCAGGAAATAGCAAGCTGCTTAAAGCAGCTTCTTTATTACTTAAGAAAATCCATGAGATTTTTTGTTTTCAGAGACAGGGGGATTCATTCACTTACCTTCGATTTGTCTTTGCTTTTAAAAAATTATAATGAGATAATGGTGACTACATCATCACTCCTTTCCTTGACAATGAATGATTTATTGTAGACAGATCTGACATGCTACCCATCGTCAGAAACTTCCAGAGCCTTTCCAGACCTGGTCGATTAGGAGGAATTTTCCAGGATCCGAGTAGCTGCTGTTCTGTTGCTTTATTGCAGGCCTTAGAAAAGTACAAACTATCCCAAAGGCTACGGGAGCAAATGCCCTTGGGGGTAGCCCAGCCCTGTGGAAGGATCACTTGGGAGATGTCAGATTCTCTGAACTTGTCCACACATGACAGTTTGTGAGAGCTCCCGAGGCAACAGATTATGGAAGAAAATATCATCAAATAGCATGCAGGTTTGTCTTTCCCACCTCCTATGCCTTTTGCTACTAAGCAGATGGCGCCACGGCACTTGTTAGAAGCTTGGGCCTAATTCAAGAGCATAGCTTTGCTTTCACTAAAGCTACTGAATCTGAGGGTCCTGGGGAGAATTGATATATCTCAATATTCCTCTAACATCTTTTCCCTGTGTGATACATCCATTCTCACCTGCTGCTTTCATATTGTACCCCTTTCATCCCTCTGTCTCATATTGAAAGCCTGCTGTGCTGGAACACAGCCTGTGTCATTCTTAACAGGCTGAACACACCGTCAGAGTTTGGCAAACGACAAAGCCCTTCTAGCAGAAATCTTTTCCCAGGACTTTTTTTTTTCCCCAAATGCTCCAGGCCACCAGCGGTTAACTAGAATCCTGCCCAAGAGTCTATCTCTGGGAAGCTGACTTGCTTCTACTTGTCCCTCTTGGAACTTCTGTGGCCTGTTTCAACAACTTTTTGAGTTGGGCAATGAGTCGTGGAACAACTGCCACAGCCATTGTTAGTTTCAAAGTCAGATCAAAGTACCAATTAGATAAAAAGTGCCCTTTAATTAATAATTCCTCTTACTTCCCAATCACATCTATACTATGCCTCTCCTCCAAACCCACTTGTAGCTCTCCCCTGTCTTTGGAGCCCAGGGCGATTCTCCTGAATTCAGGGGTCTGGAAGGATGCTAGGTGGAAAGCAAAACTCCATTCCTGGCTAAAGCCGCTGGGTTCTACCATTACTGGCTGCACCTTCGAAAATATCTTAATAGCCCCATTCAGAGACTTGTCCTTAGGTTAAAACTCAGCTTAGCATTTTCACAGGTCACAAGTTCTTTGTGCCTTGTTAGACTAGATTGAGAGATGGAAAGAAAGGCAGCTAGACAACTAGACAGACAGATAGAATGATGGCTAATTTCTTGTGTCAATTTGGCTATTCTACAGTGTCCAGATATTTGGTCAAACATCATTATGGAGGATTTTGTGAAGGTCTTTTTCTCATGGGGTCGACATTTAAATTGGGTAGATGTTTAGTAAAGCAGATTAACTTCCTAAATATGATTGAGACTCATTGGATCAGTTGAAGGTCTGATTAGGACAAATACTGACCTCTCCCAAGTAAGAAGGAATTCTGTGAACAGGCTGCCTTTGCTCTGGAACTGTAACTCTTCCCAGAGTCTCCAGCCTCCTCCAGCCCCACCATCAGATTCTGGACTCTTCCCGGTTCCACATGGGCCAATTCCTTAAAATTATCTCTCTGTGTCTCTTTATCTGTCTCTCTCCTACTCATTTATGTATGTACATTTCTGTGTGTACATTTTTCCCTCTGTCTGTATTACTCAGAGTTCTCTGAGAAACAGAGCTGGCAGGATGTATGTGTATAGATACATATATATACACACACATTTGATTGTTTAAACTTTTGATGGTTTAAACAAGTCTGTTTTCTGTCCAGGTCTTCTGAGAACACATTTGAGTACCAGGACTCTTCCAGTCAGACAATGTAGGACTCTTCCTGACTGAAGGACATGAGGCCCCTTTCACTCTTCAAAGGAAATTACCTCCCTGCCTTTCTGTGACACAATTGCCTCACTTTAACCACTTGCCTTTTTCTTTTGCCTCCACATATCTGTTTGAATAATTATTACTCATCTGCTGGGCCCGTCACAGGATGCCGGTTGTAAACAGCATGCATCATCACCACATCACCACAGCTGGTAATGAAGAGAAATGTGTTGGGTAATGAGGACAGCGGCTGCCCTTATAATAATGAAGAAAAATGGAGAGAGATGCCCCAGGAACGGCACCTTCGCTATTTCCTGGTGTAATTGGCATGAGGTAATTACTTTTTCTAAAAAAAAAACAACATAAAACCCTCCCTTGCTTTCGTCTTTACAAACTACTTCCAAATTCCTTACATCCATCACAAAATAGAAAATTGAACTAGTATAATAAATTAAAAAGGTAAAAGAGCTCAGTTGGGTGGTACTAGTCTTCAAAGAAAAAAAGAATGGTTACAGAATTAATAAAAAGGGTCATAGTTGGAAAGATAATTTTTTCCGTGGTGATTTTTGTCATTATAGGCCTTCCATCAACTTTGTATAAAGCAGACCAGAGAGGAATAATTCTGACTATGCTCTAGGTACATATGTCACAGTCACTGCTACACTGAAATGTTGCTGCTTATATACAAGAGCACCGAAACATGCCTACTTTCTCTCCTGCTGATAATCTTAGTCTACGAGCAGCAGAGAAATCAGGGTTGTATTCATAATGTTTGACAAACCAAAATAAGCCTTGTTAGGGTAATATTTATAAATCATGATGTCTTTCTGGTTTTTCCATTGTTAGTGCTATACTCTGGTTAAAACTATGCCAGGTACAGTTCTCTTGAAAGAGTTGAAAACTTGGAATTTTATAGAAACCATCACTAGAATTAGGGATAATGACCTAGTCCAAACTGTGGAAAGAAATGTTTGTAATTACTAAAGTTAGTTATCTGTTCCTGTTTTACCATTACATATGTCTACAATTTTTTTTTTTCTCCTTTCTTTCCCTGTCCCTTGAATGTGGCTGGTCTTAGAAATTTGCTTCCAGTGAATAGTTTAGAGCAGAAGTGATATTACTTCCATACTAGGTTATAAAAAGACTACAGTGAAAGTGAAAACAACCCAAGTGTCCGTCAACAGATGAGGAGATAAGCAACACGTGATGTATACCTATAACGGAATATTGTTAAAACAAGAATGGTGTTCTGATGAGTGCTAAAAAGTGGACAAAACTTGATGGCATTGTACTGGGGAAAACAAGCCAGATATGAAATGATTAACTCTCTGATCCTCTCCATGCAAAGTGTCTAGAGTAGGCAAATTCATAGTGGTGGGAAATGGAAGTTATCAGGGATCAGGAGTTGAATGGACGGAGAATTATTGTTTAATGGATACAGAGCTTTCTGTTTAGGATGATGAAAGATCTGGAAATGGATAGTGGTGATGACTGCCCAACAGTGTGAGTGTACGTAATGCCACTGAATGCACACTTAAAAGTGCTTTAAATGGTAAATTTTATGTATACTTTATCACAATTTTAAAAATTACTTCCCTCTCACAAAAAGACTGTAGCTTCTGCTCTGCCTCTCCTCTCTTTCTGTTTCCCAGACCAGTCACTTCAGGAGATCACAGCTACCCTGTGTTGGGGCTGCCCAGTGGGTCCGAGGTGGAGATGCCCATTTGACCAGTGACTGAAACTTCTAGACAACAGCAATGAGTAACTGAGGACTTGAGTTGACTGACTGTGAGCCTTCTGGAAGCAGATCCTCCAGTTACAAATAAATTTTCAAAGGTTGTATCTTGTCCCCTGGCTGACATCTTGACTGTTATCTCCTACGAAATCCTGAGCCACAACAAGCTTGGTAAGAGACATCTAGATTTCCAAACCTCACAAAGCATGAGAAAATGAATGTCTGTTGTTTTAAGTCACTGAATATTGGAGTAATTGGCTGCACAGCAATAAATATAAAATATAAATATAGAAAACAAGTCCACACTTACATTGAATGATATAAATTCACAATAACATTAGATAATAATATTTTTATATAAAATGGACTTTTTCTTTACACAACGGAATTGGGGGAACATTAGCTACTGGGGTTTAAACAAATGTCTATGCTTGATCCTATTTGTATTATTTCCTACATTCATTTAATTCTGTAAAATATGGGTGTCTCCTCTTAGCTTCCATAGGACCCCCTTCCCCACATTTGTCTGTGTAGGAATGGTATTTTATACAACTGCAGAATATTATTGCTGTCTCTCTGGGAATTCAATTTTCCTATGTCAAGTGCAGAATTTGTATTTCAACTACATATTGAGAGTTCTGAGTAGTACAGTTATGACAAAAACTCACACTGAATAGGAACTCCACAAACTAACCCTATTACCCGATTCTTTTCTTTTCTCTCCTTTTTTGTCACAATCTTCCTAAACGCCATTTTTATTACAGTGGTAATTAAATCAGTTTGTATATTCTATGGAGCTTATAATTATAATAACTATAACCAGAAAAATTCTTCACCACTTACCATAATCTGGTACAGATTGCTGTCTACGAGCAGCTTTGGGAGGTAGGGCCTGAGAAGCTAGGTGATTGGAGAAGAGTGTTACCTGTCTGATCTTTCAAGGAAACATTCAACTATGGAAGAAAGACCCAAACAATTGCAAAATAGCTGAGTCAAGGTGATGAATCATGAGGCAAATGGGAGGATGAAGGGAGGAGACATTAACAGAGGACAACCTGTGAAATAAAGTTGACAAAGGTAGAGTAAGAAGACATGCATGGCTTTCTCCAGAAACAGGCACCTACATCATCAGTTCATACATGCTGAATACTAAATGTTACAGGACATTTCTGGAACTGTTTGTGTTAGATTCCCAAAGCATTCAAATTTGGTACGTTATCAGCCTTGATATCACAGGGCTTCCTATGTTGCATTATTAAGTATTTCACTTTTTCTCCCCTGCAAATACTTCATGCTCATGAGAAAGCCTTTATATATTGACATACTGCTTTTAAGGATTTACAAAGCAGTTGGCAGCAGTAGGTATGAGAAACTGAGTAGTCCCTCAGTTTCCTGTCTTCTATTATCACAATGTGACTGCATAATCTTCGTACGACTTGAATCCCCATTCAGTAAAAGGGGTTTGCTTTTGCCAAGATTCTATACAAGTCTGTATTGCATCAAATCATCCTTTGAAATTTCTTCCAAAGCTCAAAGCTACAGTTCTGTAGATTGTATCTTGATGCCCACAGGGCCTCCCTAAGACATCCGAAGGGAGCATCCTAGCACGACTACCCAGGAAAGATCAGTCTTCCCATCTCTACATCACTTGTTCTCCAGCCCAGTGCAGAAGCCTAGTTTTGAATTTTAGTTTGTACCCTGAAAACAAAAGAAATTTAAATGGTTTTATTTCCAAAGAAGTTCTTATCTTATAGGAAGAAGACACTCCAAGGGGTAAAAACCTGGCTGACGATTTCATCTAATCATGATGGCAGGCCTGGAAACTACTTAGGGCAACAAGGACATTTGCATAAACTTGATCCTGAGTACACACAGGGATGGCGGGAAGCAAAGAAGAAAGAATTTCCAGAGGCTGAACCATGTTACTTTTATCACCGTGGCTCTGGTGGCAAATGAGGTGAACATCTTCTGGAAAGTGAAACAGCAAGTAATTGCTTTTTTTCCAAAAAAGACTTTCCATTTCTCATCAAACGGAACAAGCCTTGTATGTGAGTTCTCAGCCAGTCCTGTGGGTGGATCTTGAAGGAGGATCTGAGACTGGCTTGGGGATTGATAGCTTCCCCGGAGAGGAAAAGAATAATTTGTGGGGCCCGGGATTTAGCTCAGTGGTGCTGCTGCCTGCCTAGAAAGCACAAGGTCCCGAGGTTGATCCCTGGTACCAAAAAAAAAGAACAACTTGTGGCCAACTCCCCACCCTCATCCTTGACCTTAAAACTTCAGAAAAATAAAAACCAGCTTCTCTTGACCAAAAAACCAAAACAAACAAACAAACAAAAAACCCGAAAACGGGATCCCTGCTGCAATGTACTGCTGTTCCTTTAAGGCTTCCATGGAAATGAAAGATAGGTCAAATCCATTAAGGGAGGAAGTGAGGCATTTCCCTCATGAAAACTGGAGAACAGCTTTTCTGCAAAAGAAAAAAAAAAAAAGAAAGAAAAGAAAAAAAGAGTATCTTTTGTTTGGTTGGTGTAACTGTTTTGCATTCATTTATGGCATGTTAGGGAGAAATAATTTAATTTACGTGTGAGAATAGCTAATTACTAGAAGAAAGGAACTTCAGAGATGGAGCTCTTGCAGCTCACAGGTCCTGTAAACTTCCCCTCCTTCCCTTGGTCTCTCTTATCCCCCTTCCTTAGGCAATTCTGTCTCTATCCTCACAGCTCCTAGAGAATCTGGGGAAGCTGAGGTCCAATAGAACCACCCTAAGAGATATTTTATTCTTCCCCCACCCCCCAAATACACCATCTTCCTAGAATTAGGTCCCTAGTTGGGGAGAGGGGAGTGGAGGAGTTGAACAGGCCTTTCTTCAAGTTCTAAAACATTTTTACATTAATTGGTTGTCTGCCATCTGCTTATCTCCTGAAAGCTGGGAGGATTTGTTAGACATCTAAAAAGCCCTTTAGAGAGCTTCACAAAATCAACAGAAGTGGGGGCAGTGATTCCTAAATCCAAGATTTCTGGCTTGTCATTGATGTTCCCTGGTCACTGCCAGGGTTTGATCAAGTAGTCAAAGGAGAAATAGGAAACCATCTTTGTTTTAGCTGACCTTTACAGATGCAAAATGTGATTTTGTTCGACTTCTCTCTTTTAGTAGGAGACAATAACAGCTGGGCAGGGATTTTGCCCAAACTTTTGCAAAGTTTATACTCAACTGCCATTGCCAGATTGGCATTTTCTAGTAAATGAATATGGAATTGTTATTGAGACAACAGGCTGCTACAACTTCACGATCTGGAACTAAGTAATTGTTGCTGGACCTCTGGAGTCTGAATGATTGTAGGAATCCAGTGTTCTTAAAAAATATCCATTCCAGTCCAGGAGAGGTTCTAGTTGACTGGCCTGGAGTCAGACTGTCTCCATTTGAAGATTCCACCCCTTACTTACAAATACTGTGACGCTGAGGGACAGTAGATTACACGATTAAGAAGACAAGCTTTAAAGCTAGATTGTGTGTGGCTTGGAACCTTATTCCCACCATTTACTTGTAGGATGACCTTAGAGAAGCTTTTAGATTTGGGGGTTCTCTTGTCTCATGTGTGGAATAGCAATAATAATGGCATTTATCTCCAAGGGTGGGAGAGGTGGTTAAAATAAGCATATGGAAGTGCAATGCTTTGAACAATGCCAAGCACATAGTAAACTCTCTGTAATTATGGTAGTCATAGTTAATGCTATTATTCTTTCCAAAAATTTCTGAGTATTGGCCAAAGCCATGCAAAAATCAATAAGTAAAGTGAGCTGAACAAGAACTCTGGGGGAAAAAAATGCTGAATTAGCCGAACCTAGGAACTGAGTAACACAGATAGACTCTTTGGCACTCCGTACTCCACTCTTTCCTGTCACCATCCAAGTCCCTCCCTGAATGCTGCACCCAAGCTCCAGATTTTTACTCTGCTCCTTCCTATACCAACCCTCTTCAATCCATTTTTACCCATAATATACTCATTTCTCCTTCCCTCAGGATTTTGTCATTCTCAGATGACAATTTTTAAAAATACAATTTGTGGGCTGGGGATTTAGCTCAGTGGCACTGCACCTGCCTTGCAAGCACAAGGTCCCGAGTTCAATCCCTGGTACCGAAAGAAAGAAAGAAAGAAAGAAAGAAAATTTGCTTTAAGGTATTAATAAGTGCTGAGAATTTAATATTATGATTTTGAGATATTATATACTCGATTTGCACAATAGAAATTGCCCTATCTCCAGGAAAAGTGAACAAAACTACTTCAGATAACATGTAGGGTAGGTAGGGATGATATTTTAAGGCAGGTAGAGCATTTGTTTTTACTTGAATCACCACAAAATTGCTTTATGGAGAACCTATTAAGTAGGTCCTACAGTTAAGTGTTTAAATAAGGGATTATAGACAGAGTTGAGGGGGAAAGAAGTTATTAGGTTGATAGGCATGACATCAAAGCCTTAATGTTATTGGCCCTGCGATACCCAGGGCTGCTGTCAACCAGTCATGACAAATTGGACTGGCCAAATCTCTCAGTCACATCTGGTTTTCCTGAAGATAAACCTTCTGAAGATGCTCCAAATAGAGGAAAGCCACAACTACAGAGCAGAGCTAGCATATGGAGAGAAAACCACAAAGGCTTAGCACTAATGTCATCATCAATTTTCATAACTCTGGGGTAGGGACTGAACTAGAAAAAGGGGTCAAGTGGAAAGGGTTTAGAATTCCTGATCTTTCTCTGCTACTAATTGACTTATTTCAATTTAAGCAATCATTACATTTTATCTTTGAGGGTTCTGCTTGCAAAACTAGAGCAGAGGTGCCTGAGAACACTGTCTCTTCATACTTCCCAAATCAGAGTTTCCAATGGGGTTCTGGGGAGCCCCTTAATGGCCCATAGAGCAATTTAAATGCCACCCCAATTGAAGGCAAACCAGTTTCCTAGTCAAAAGAAGTTGAGTGAAAATTAAAATACCAAGGTTAATCTAGGGAAAGGGGAAATAACACAGGATAAAGCAAAGAGTAGAAAGAGTGGATATAAGATTAGGAGCTAAAGGCTTCGGTAGCAAAAGAGTAGTTGAATAAGATGGGGTAGAAAAGTGACCCTTGGCACTGGCTGTACCTTAAGGAGATTTTTCAAAATACGGGTGTCCAGGCTTTGTCCCAGAGCAGTGACATGGAAATTTCTGCATCTGCAGTCTAAGTTTCAGTGTATTTTAAAAGTTCCTTATGTGTTTTGAATGTTCACCTACTAGTAAAACCCACCAATGATGGACTAGGCTGCTTTTTGACAAAGAAAATTAAGAGTTGTTCTAAGAAGCTTATGAAGGTGACCTAAGAAGACTGCCAACCAATTACACAGGAGAGATAAAGGTCAGGAAAAATTCCCAGACAAATTGCATCTCAAGTGAGGGAGTCTAAAACAATGATGAAAAAAATGACATGAAATCTTGAAAATGGTGACAGAGAAGAGGTTTTTGAGGGAAGATAATGAGTTTGAGTTAAAATGGACACTAGGATGTTGGAGTGATTCCATCTCTTCACAATATTTGAAGTAATGGGCGGAGCCACATCTACTGTAGGGAAAATACAACCTTCAATGGTCTTACTCATTAGCCTTGATCAGAAACCCAGCTGAAACAAAGTGGCGATAAAGAAAGATGGACGAAGAGAATGTCTCGCATTTCTTCTGTTTTTTTGGTTAGTTGTCCATTTAGTTTCTCTGAAGGGGAATGCGTTATCAATTCTTTGTATATTTATGAATGCTAGGAACCCAATTTAAAAGAAAACCAAACAAATCATTAGAAACATTCATATAAAGTTTTATGGACTCTAGTTAAAAAGCCTTTCTCTGCCTAGGGAACAAAGGGGACCAAGCCAAAGTTTCTCTTGTTGTCATTATTATATTTATTGTTTTTGTTGTTATTTTAAGAAGTAGAACTATAGACCGAAGGGAAATGTAAAAGCAGGAAGTCTAGTTAGGAAAGAGATGTGTTACCATACTTGGACAGCTATTTTCTAGCAAAGAGGTTACTGTTGAGTCTCAAGAGGGATTATTTTTCCTAAATGCTTTGGAGCATTTTATGTCTTCTTATTTTTTGTTTTCTTCTATTAGAGTGCTAATATGTTATGTGCACCTGTCCTTAAATCATCTTAGCAATCAAAAGAAAACATACCAGCTCCTGATAACTATCTGCATTTTTAATAATAGCTGCATTTTCTACAAATAGGATTTCAGTGTCTAGGCCATTTGATTTGGAAAATGAAATAGCTTTTGTCAATTGTAATAGAAAAAGGCAGCCTGATTTTCAAGGCTCTGTTTTAATTTGGATTTTACCATCTACTGATTTTACTGAAAGTGAAATCCATATTTCTGTTTAGCTTTAGCATCTCAGCTCTAAAATAGAAAAATCACAGCTTCAGTAACAGAACTGAGAATGAGGTCCTGGCATCTTTTTAAAAAGAAATTTGGATACATTTACTTCTTGGTAAATGATCAGAAGTTAGTCACAACTTATGTCTCAACATACACAAACAGGTTTAGAAACCTGGTTGAATTCAGTGAAATGAATAGGTATGCAGAAAATGACTAGGGCTTCCTTATGAGATTCTTATCAATAATGGCCATGTTCTCTCCAAGCTAATAAAGAAAGGAGGGGGGTCAAGGCCATTGCTAAGAAGGAGTTCGTGTGCCTGAGATTCTCATATATGCACGAAGAAGTTGTGCAACTACAGATCCAACTCCATCTGTGAGAAGCATTTCCATTAGACCATGGGAGGAAGATAAAAAAAGAGGTATTTGTGTCCTGGGGGTCTCAGTCCCAGCTTACTTAGAAGCAGAGTAAACATTGGAAGTCTCTCAAGCCTGCAGGTCACCCAGGTCACAGATGAGGTGAATCTCAAAACATCCCAAGGAGCATGTTTAATCTACCTGCTGAATTATAAAACCCCGGGAAATATCCCCCTGTGGGTTTTTTCCCAAAGAAAAGACAGGTTTATAAGACCGAGGTAACATTGACTCATAATTCACCTGAAATAACTATCCTCACATTGACGGAAGAGAACATCTTTCACATGAGAATACTCTGTAGGGGAATTTTATGTTCTCTTGTCCTCTAGAGCCTGCCCATATTAATAATCCACACCAGGATCCACACCAATCTATCAATAGCTGTATCCTGCAATTGAACCTCAGCCTATTGGACAATAATCCAAAGCTCACACTTACTATCGTAGAAGGGAGCCACTGTTAATGTTTTTGTGTTAAAAAGTTGAACCAGAAGATTCACCTTGATTACATCAGTCTACCACTAACCTCAACAATTCCTCAAACTGAAACTCCCAAACTGGATCATGAGACAGTGGCTTTATTACTGCTTATGTTGGTTTGTCAACATAACATCTTCATGTATATCTACATGCTTCTAGACTCTTATCCAATCTGGGCCACCCTAGTGTCTAGATAGATGGCAGAGTGGTGGCCTGCAGATCGATGGCCAACCTATGGAAAGAGGAAACAAGAGAAGTCACAGATGGCGATGACTTCTGGCATACAGCAAAGCAAGATCTTGAGAGAGATACAAAATCTAGATGCATAAACCATTTCTTAGTTGATAGCATCATCTTTAAAACAATATCACAATGACAATAATAAGACCTAAAACTTAAGCAATATTCTAAAAGCATTCATTCAATCTTCATAACAATCTCATAAATAGGTACTGTTACCATTCTCATGTTAAGGAATCAGAGCTGAGCATGGTGGCTCACATCTGTAATTTCAGCACTCTAAGATGCTGAGGCAAGAGGGCCACAGGTTCAAGCCCAACCTCAGCAACTTAGGGACTTAGCAAGACTCTGTCTCAAAATAAAAATGGGCTGAGGATGTATTCAGGGTGAAGGCCCTGGGCTCAATCCCACTGCAGTAAAAATAAATGACACCAAGAGTCCAGTAACCTGTCCAAAGTTGTATAACTAGGGTGCAGCAGAGGTGTCCTATTGACAAGGGTGCCTATGGTACCAGATACCTGTCATAGACAAGTCTATGGCCCTCAAGGATGTATACATTCTAAATCTATGGATTCTTATGCTACACACCAAAGGAGAGATGAGGTTGCAGATAGAACTGAGGTTGCTAATCAACTGACTTTACAATTGGATAGCCCTGGGTGGGCCTAAAGTAATCACAGAGCTCCTGTAAATGTTGGAAGAAAGAAGCAGAAGAATCAGTCCCAGACTGGCATGACGTGAGAGCTTTGACCACCCACTGCTGGCTTCAAAGATCGAAGGGGTTTTGAGCCCAGTAATGCAGGCGGGCTATAGATACTACAAAAGCCAAGAAAACTGTGGGGGGTTTTTCTAGAACCTCCAGAAAGAGCCCTGTTGACACCTTGATTTTAGCCCAATGGGACCCATTTGGGGCTTCTGATCTCCAGAAATATTAGATCAAAAATTTGTGTTGTTTCAAGACGCTAAGTTTGAATCAATTTTTACAGCAGCAGTAAAAACCTTATTCAAAAGTTGCCTTGGATAATGTATAGCATTTTTAAACATGAGAGCTGGAAGACACCTTTAAAGTGACAATGAATTGTGAATGGAAATTATCTTTCTCAAAGATCCCACTCCTAGATACTTAAAATTACAGGGTTCAGAACAAAGACCTTCAGAAATATTTCACTTGAACAGAGATGGGAATGACTTGAAGGAGTACTAGTCTCTTGCTGAGATTTCCATGGAGTAATGAATCATCTACCTGAATCAACCTGGAGTTCAACCCAGGCCTTTGGTTGCCCTTTGGAATATCATTCTAGCTGGAGTTTTCCCAAGAAGGCGATAGAAGAAGAAGATAAAAGTAAAGGTCATGAAACCAAATAGATGTGGACTGAAAACCAGCCATACTGCAAACTGACCAGAGTCTTCAAAAATTCACTTAACCTCCTCATTACTTTTTTTAAAAAAAAATTGTACAGTGGAGGTAATAAAGCTTCACTAGTGGGTTAAATACAATGAAAATGATCTTCGATATACCTTAGTTCAGCTAGGTGTGGGGCACACACCTGTGATCCCAGCGCTCCAGAAAGCTGAGGCAGGAGGATCACAAATTCAAACCCAGCCTAGGCAGCTTGGTGACTTGAGGACATCTTGTTTCGAAAAACATGAAAAGTGGGCTGAGAATATTGATCAGTGTGAAGGCCTTGGGTTCAATCTCCAGTGTATATATCTTAGTTCTCTTTTCGCTATGTTCCCTTTCTTTTGCTTCTTGAATTCCAACCAGCAATTGCCATACCTTCTCCTGACTGAGAATTATACTTGTTCTGTGCAAACTCAAGGCAGAAAGTGTCTGTATTTCATAGAAGCCTAGAAATTCACAGTAACTGGGAAGTTAATTCATAGACATTTCATTTGCTCTCTGTTTTCCTGGTCCCCTGCCCCACCCCCACCTTTACAACACAGGCATCGTTCCCTTGGGATTTGCAAGACATAGGTGGATTCAAGAAGAGCAATAATAGCACAGAAGAGATTTTCCCCCCACTGCAGAATTCATTTCAGAATGGGAAGTGTTTTTCACTTTGGCTAACATTTGAGTGCTTACACAGTACCAGACGTTAGTCTCCATATCCCACACATGTTTATCCATTTAATCCTCACAGCACCAAGATGTGAGTCACTTGTATTTGGGACAAGAAAACAGGCATAGATTAGTTAAGTAAGCTGGCCAGGGTCACACATCTAGTAAGTGCCAGTACTGAGATTTGCACCTGGCAAACCTGGTTTTGGAATACATGGTGTCTATCTTTTCAACAGCTCATTAACCATCTTCTCCCGGGACCCTGCCTTAAAGAAAATCCAGGGAAGACGGGAAAACACAGGTTAGAAGAAAATGAATCAGGAAGAACACTTGAAATAGGTATTGAGTTTATGTCATCGAAATCTGATGCTGTTTTCAAATATTCATAATAGAAGCACTAATGTTTTATATATGGGCAGGTAACAGCCTCATCAACATTGTTTTTCTAAGTAATGGTGTCAGAAAGCCAAGTGAGAGTCCCGAAAAAAGGGTTTGGGTTTGCTCTTATTTCCCAGCACTGACGTCCTTGACTGAAAACAATCTCAAGGTGTCTGAGGATAGGCAGACTATCAAGCCTGCTTTCTTGGAAGCCAGAAACATTTCCATTTCAAGGAGGTGAAGTGGACATTTTCTTGGCTGAGGGTTTGATATTCCTTTACTGGATATACCTACATTTCTTCTTCCTGAACCAGACTTCTAGAATTATATATATTTTTTAAAAAAGACCGTTGATACCCTTTACTTCCTCTGCTTTGAGTAGTAATGAACAAGGAGCGATTACATCTTTTCCATTGGTTTTCTGACTTATCTGGAAGCCACCGGAGGATTCCACATCCAGTTGCCCGCCTCTGCTGTTGGTCCCTCTGCCACTCAACCACATGTGTTTCTTTCTCTTACACACAGGCTCTTTTTGGCCACCAGTAAACACATTGACCTTTGAAATATGGAAAGAAAAGCGCTTTGAAATAAAACTGGCACAAACAGCGGTCAGACAGCCGTCATCTGGAGGTCGAAACAAAGAGGAGCATAGTTTTCAAGCTGTCTTCATAATCGCACCAAGCAGTTATCACTCTGGGCCCAGTCTGCGCATTACCCCTCAAACAAACAGCGGAGGTCTGAGAAAGCACATAGGCCACTTTGTTGCTGTAGCATACGGGGGTGCAAGGCCCCCCAGCTAAAATTCACATGTGGCTGGGAGAGTTTTCCAGAGCTGCAGGCTCTTTCCTTTCTTCTTTCCCCATTAAACCCCTCTGCTCTTCTTGGCAAATGCCTTCAGGTGAGGTAAGTGCCAATTAACAACAAAGAGTTTGGTGTATTTCAAGTTTATGGCTCGGAGCTGGGTGTTCATGAAATACATTCGTCTTCCCTAGTCCCTGGAACCTCCGTAACCAGACAGCAAGGATTCTAAGTATCATTGAGATCTGGTTCATTTTTGCCCCTGCCCTACAAATGATTTCCCATTTTACATTGTTTTTTTCAAATTGAAAGCAATGTAAGCAAACTCAGAAAAAGGACAAAAGCAATCCTGAAAGCTTCAGCTGCAAAGATAACTGGAGCAGAAGTCTTGGTAAATTGGGCTTTTAAAAGAAAATAAAATGGGCTTATGTTTCTTTTTGGTTCTTTGGAAATAAGTATGGCCAAATTTCAGAATGAATAGGTGAGATGAGGTTACCTACCGAAAGCATCTCTGAAGTCTTTTTCAGCTTTCAAATTTGGATTGGATTTTTCAGTCCTAGCAATGGTTTTAGTCATGTAAAATCATTTGCCTGTTATCACATCAGGTTATGAAAAATAGCTTTTTGAATTGTTCTTAAAACCAAGGTGATTTGAGATTGACCAATAAAGTGATCTGGTTTGGTATTGCCAAGCCCTTAAAGACCCACAGATTTGGCAATAGGAATATAGATAAGCAAAAATATATTCTCAAACAATTCCACTAATCATTAATCGTACTCCATTGTTTAACATTTTCAGAGCCTACCAAATTTTTGCAAAGGAAATGACAGATGCATATTAAAATGCATGCAAATACTACACACAAGCCACATTTTAATATATTGTTTTGCATTCATAATTTCAGTCTTGTGATTTGTATTTTCATTTGCTTGGGAACAAAGACTTTCTTCTTTCCCCACTTGGGAAACAAGGCAAGACTTGTTTCTGTCAGCATCCTAATAATATTCCTGAAAAAACAGCAAGCTTAATAGGTCAAGAATCGCTCTCCACCACCTGCTTACTGGCCCCTAACAGGGGGTGAATTTACAATGCATTGAAAAGGTGAAAATATTCAATCAATCAGTTGCTTTGTCACATAATGGAAAGCAATCATTTTTTTTGTTGTTGTATTAAAACTGAACAGACTGCTTTTTGAAAAAAAAAATAAGCCATTTGAATTTATAGTCTTTTCAAATAGAGGGTGTGGCAAAGTACCTGCTATGCATTGGCCAAATCCCATTTCCTTTAATCCAGGGCTATAGATAGTCCACATTTCTAAGCCTCCCATGCAATTTGATGATTTCTGGTCAGTGGAATATAGGGCAAAGTAATGCATACAATTTTTATGCCTTGTTTCTCCAAACTACTAAGAAATCCCTCATACTTCTTGCTCCTGACCTTTTGGTGAGATGCAGACAACTAGGTAGAAAAAGCCCAAGGGTCTAGAAAAGCCTGCAGATGGAATGAGCTTGGATCCTGGCTTAAAATAGCAGAGAACAAAGTTCTTCCCTATTCACCTTTTCTGACTCACCATAAATGCTGACATATATTCGTTGTGTGGTTATCAGCCTCCAAAGGTTCCTGTCTTCTAGCATGCAGATCCCTGTGCATCTACGTCTTGCATGGTACTGGGTTCTATCTGTGCGGCCAACAGCATATGGAAGAAATGACAGTATGTCCCTTCTGAGATTAAGCTACAAAACACCGCAGCTTCTGTCTAGGATGTTCTCTCATCCTTCTGTCAGATTACTTTCTCTAGGGAAAACCAGCTGTCCTCTTTGAGGTCACTTAAGCAGTCTATGGAGATGTCCCCTTGACAAATGGAAGCCTCCCTCCAACAGCCATTGAAGAACAGAGGCCTGCCAGTAATCAGTGAATGAACTTGGAAAATAATTCTCCAGCCTCAGTTGATCCTGCAGCTCCAGCTAATATAACTAATACAATATTAATAAGAAATAAACCTTTACTGTTTTGTCTCTGAGACACTGGGACTGTTTGTTATAGAATCTAATAAATGCTAATAAATACACCATGACAATAACTATAGGAGCTATGTACCTAATGTGAACAGGACTGTAAGGTTTCAATGGTAAAGACTTTAGTTTGTTTTTGAGATCTCACTGCCTAACACACTTCCTGAATGACTAGCCATTGAATAAAAGCTAAAAAATAATGAATCTGGCTTTCAGTAAGATCCCCAGTGTGGTCTTTTATGTGGTGTGTGTAAAGTAAAACTTGTTAGCTACTACTTCAAGGCATGACTGTCGTGTTACTATATATTTAACCCTGGATGATCGGAAAAATTCCACCTTAGAAAAATTCTAGTATTATATTCTTATTAAATTACATTAATTATAATTTTCCCAACATTTATGTAATGAAAACAAACACTCATCTAGGATGTGTTTGTTTTCTGATTACCATACTTATATTTGTACAAACCAAGTTCTGTTCTAATAGCCACACGTGTTAACTTACTGAATTCTTATGTAACGACCCAATCAAAACTTTACTGTTATTCTTCTGATTTTACTGATGAGAAAATGGACTATGTCGCAGAGCAATTCAGTGGCAGAGCCATGCCAATTCCTGGGGTGTTGACGTTAGCCATGATACCAGTTTGCCGTCTCACTTTAATTCTCCAAAGAGACAGAACAGAGCAGAAAAGGCCATGAGAGGGCTACTAAATTGCTGGAGAGATGAAAAAGAGATCTCTGTAAGGACAGAAAAGAATAATCAAGACTCAGTCTGGGGAGATTCAAGTCAAGAGACGCTCTGATGGAAGGACATGCATTTATTCACCCGAATTGATGACACACCTCAGGGTTCGGGTGTCCCTTGAAGCTTGTCAGAGATGGTGTAGGAGAAACATGCGTGCTGTTTCTAGGTGATCAGATACAGCACCCACTGCTTCCATTCCAGCTGTGGAGAGACAAGGCCCCCCATCCCAGAGGAGAAGAATATTCCAAAGCACAGGGCAACCAGCTTCATGTGGAGCTGCCAACAGGGGCATGCTTGGTCTCCCTGCTAATTAGCAAAAACCTTCGTGGCTAATTCCTTCCAATACTTGCTAATCAGCTCTAGCCTCAGAGAAATCAGAAATGAGCCAAAGAATCCCTGGGAGCGGGTAGACAGCTCTGTCTGCTGCCCCTGCCAGTCCTACTTTTGCCCACTTTCCTGGGAACATGTGAGTGTGGCTGGAGCTCTGGGTATATATCTGCTGCAGGTGGCTCCTTGCATTCTGTCAGCCCAGGGTTGTGGCAAGGAGGGGAAGTTAACTGTTTACAAGGAACATTGCCAGTGGGGTTATGGGGATTCTTTATGACTTTTGGATGTTCACAGAATTGAGGCTTTTGAACTTGATTTCAAGACTGACTTAGAGTCTTGGAGACATGGATAATTATCTGTGGAAAGAAGTTACGGCTAACACGAAAAGTCCTCACTTATTCTGACTGTTAAGAACTTTGGTTACCAAAATATACTAAATCTTAGATAGTAAGACAGATTTAAAATCTTGAACACTTGGTGTTAGGAAAAGTTTAAATTTATCTTGCACTTTGCAGAGCAATGTATTTGAAAAAAAAAAAGATGCTCTAAAATTTTCTGCGGAGAAGAGTACCATTGGGTAGCATAACATATACCAAATAATTGGGAAGGACTGACTAAATAAAACAAAATTGATAATGTCAATTATACCCCACTCTAAATAATTTATAAAGCAGGATCCTCAAGGATCTAATTCTAACAGTGACTGAGTTTGAATTTTTGCCCTTGACAATAAAAATGAATGTTTTGTTTCATAATTTAGAACATTCACATGTTTATGCTAATAGCTTTTCACCCCAAATCATTGGAATTGATGAAGTCTTGCTAAAGAAATAAAGCCTTTATATTTATGCAACTTTATATAGTTCTTTCCAGCTGTGATTCACAAAATCAATTACTTGGCATTAATCCATCATGTTTAGGCTTTCAATTAGAAAAAAAGATATCTATATGTCTTGTGACATATAAATCACTAATGTCCAATGGCCTTTATCAAGGCTGTCCCTGTACACAGGAGCAGCCTTAGTGAGATCTCAAAACCTTCCTGTATTTGTCCCATTATGTTACATACCTTCAGTCTGCATCCTTTCCTTTATTTCTCTCATGCCCACACCAGGAGTGATACAGCTGAGTGGAAAAACTGCCGTAGATTTCAATTTGAAAGAACTGCAAACTTTGTGTTTGTTTTCTCTTTGAACAATGTCACCCTTTAGCAACCCCAAGTTAGTTCCCATTTTCTTTGGCTTTTACCTTAGTTTTTCTCTCTTTGTTTAGCCTCAGCTGGTAACTGTACATCTCAGTCATGACTCATTACCCCAATTTACTGATTTTTAAAATTTTTATTTTTATTAGTGTATGTTTGCAGTACACAATGATTACTCTCACCATGGGGAGTTGGTACATGGACATGATACATCTTAATTCTTTTTTCATCTCTATCCTCCTTCCCCCTTTCTTCATCTCATGGTCCCTTCCAATTTAAAAAAATGCTTAAAAGTTTTTTAATTGGTACATGTTTGCAGTACATAATAATCACATTAGTTATGGGGAGTTGGTACATGTACACAGCGCATCTTAATTCTTTTTACTTCCAAGCTGACTTTTGATTCAAACTCCATACTTCCCAAGACTCCACTTCTCAGTGTAAGAAGATAACCAATAATTATTAAAGGACCATGTCCACCAAGGAACTGGAAAAAATTCCTTGTTTAAAGGAGCTGAGATGGAAGTTCCAGGGTGTTCACCAATTCCTCTCCATCAAGAATGGTGATTTTCACCAAAACCAATATCTTTGTTAGAGTGTCTCTTGGGGTATCTATACTTCATTTTAAAAAATATATTTCTATACTGCCTATTGATTTTATAAAATATTGTGTTTCACTATTGTACCTTCTCACATTCAATGGTCTTCCTTCTACTTTCATGTCATCTTTCTTGGATTTTGGTGTTGAGTTCATGTATTTTAGATATTAATCCTGTGTTGGAAGAGGAGCTGGCAAAGATTTTTCTCCCATTCTGTAGGCTCTCTTCACTCTGTTGGTTGTTTCCTTGCTATACAGAAACTTTAAAATTTGATGCAGTCCCATTTGTTGATTCTTGCCATTATTTCTTGTGCTGTTTGAGTCCTATTCAAGAAGTCTTTGCCTGTGGCTATGGTTTCAAGTGCTTTGCCTATGTTTTCTTCCAAATAGTTTCAAAGTTTCAGGTTTGTACCTAGCTCTTTGATCCATTTTGAATCATTTTTGCAGAAGGGTTACAGATTGAAACGTAGCTTCAATCCTCTGCAAGTAGATATCTAGCACTACTTGTTAGAGGCTTTTTCATAACATATGCTTTTGGCTCCTTTGCCCAGAATCAAATGGCTGTAGTTGCATGGAATTGTTTCCTTGTCCTCTCTTCTGTTCCATTGGTCTATGTGTCTATTTCTGTTTCAGTACCATTCTGTTTTTGTCACCATGGCTTTGTAGTATAATTTGAAATCAGGTGTTTTGATGCCTCAAGCCTTGCTCTTTTTGCTTAGGATTGCTTTGGCTATTCTGGGTCTTCTGTTTTCCTGTATGAATTTTAGAATATTTTTCTAGATCTATGAAGAATGCCATTGAAATATTGATGGGCATTGCACTGAATCTGTAGATCACTTTTGGTAATCTTTTCTTTTTTTTTTAATAATATCAATTCTACCAACCCATGATTTTGAGGGATTTTTCTGTCTATCAGTGGCTTCTTCAACTTCTTTCTTCAGTATTCAGTAATTTTAATTTTGCAGATCTTTCACCTCCTTGATTAGGCTGATTCCTAGGTTTTTTTTGAAGTTATTGTGAATAGAATTTTTTTCATGATTTCTTTGTTGTCCAGCTCATTATTGTCATATAGAAAAGCTATTGACTTCTTAATGTTGGCTTTGCATCCTGTTATTTTGCCAAATTTATCAGGTCTGAAAGTCTTCTGGTCTTCTAAGTATAGGATTTTATTTTATTTATTTTTTTTTTTAGGATTTTATTTTTCAAAGAAGGGTAAGTTGATTTCTACTTCTCCTACTTATTCCCCTTTTATTTCTTTTATCCACCTAATTATTCTAGCTAAAATTTCAAGTGTTACATTGAATAAGAATGGTGAGACTTTAGTGGTTCCAGCACCTGCCGCGCAAGTGCAAGGTCCTGAGTTCGATCCCTGGTATCAAAAAAAAAAAAAAAAAAAAAAGAATGGTGAGACTGAGCATCCTTGCTTCATTCCTGACTTTAGAGGAAATGTTTTTAGTTTACCCTCCAGAATGATATGGCTGTGGGCTTGTCGTATATAGCTTTTACTACATAAAGGAATGACCCTTCTGTACCTAGTTTCTCCAGGGCTTTTATCATGAAGGATGTTGAAATTTGTTGAAGGCCTTTTCTGCATCAATGGAGATGATCATATGATTGCTATTCTTGTTTCTATTTATGTGGTATATTATGTTTATTGATTTGCGTATGTTGACCCATTCTTGCATCCCTGAAATAAGATAAAGTTGATCTTCATGTATGATCTTTTTGATGTTTTGTTGGATTTGGTTTGTTAATATTTTATTAAGAATTTTTGCATCGATACTCATCAAAGATATTAGTCTATAGTTTTTTTGTCATATCCTTATCCAGGTTTGATGTCAGCTATACTTCTTGAAAAAGGAAAGAACAAATACTTTATAGATCCATTTGAATGTTTTTTTAAAAAGTAGTGAGAACTGGAAGAAGAAAATCACTGCCACTGAAATAGAGGAGAGGTGAAATAGGTGTGAATTACTTGAAAAATTATATCAAGATCTCCTTATTAAATTGTATTTTTAAGTTTATATATGCAAATATATATAAACTTATTTGGGAATTTAATGGGAATTCAATGTCTTAATTTGTCTTTTCTACTCGTATAACTTGCCTGGTTAACATGTAGTTTCCTCATCTGGTATAGAGGGATTTAGTTGTTGTTATTGTTACATAGGTTCACAGTTGGTACCAAGTGTATTGCTTTTCATTATACTTCATTTTTATTCATTCATTGAGGTTATAGGAAATGATATTGATGGTTGGAAATATCCTCTTCTCCTTGCCACCTAGTAAACACCTTTGGGACTTCTAACTGTCAGAACCTGCACTCATTTGACTGAGGTTTTCTTTGTAGCCCTCAAGCTCCCTGATTTCCCTGAAAGTCAGGCTGAAACACCCCCCATCCTATCCTAGAATCATTCAACCAATGACTGATGGAGTTGGGATGTAAATACCCATTGGGTAGGCTAACTCTGGACTGTGTGTTTCTATTGGTTCTCTAATAAGACTCAGCTCAAGCTGCCTCCCCTTTCTTGGTTGTCTTCCCTCCTCTGCTCACTTCTCTACTTACTGCAGTATCATCTTTGCCTCCCAAATAAACTACTTACACTTCAATTAATGTCTTGGGCCTGCTTCTAGTTACAGTCAGAATACAATTGATCAATATTTTGGGGGCTTCTATTGTGCACTGATTACTTATTTGGGGATAGCAACACATAAATGGATCATTGCTTTACAAAGCAATCAGTACAGTGATAGATCTCCACATAGTGTTTACTGAAGTATGTAGGAGATTCAAATGGTTCCATGGAAATTATAGGTGTAGGAGATCTGGGCATGCATGTAAGGTCAATTATGTGTACAAAAATATTGTAGTCTTATATTTGGTTGCAGAGCCTATGAACACTTAAGTTTCTTCTGTAGATATTTCATGATTCAACTGAACTCACTATCACGAGAAACTTTTCTTCTTCTGTATCATTTCCTGGTAAAGATCATCTCCATTTACTCAGTTGCCCAAAGTGGAAAAATTTTCATCATCTTAGAAGCCAAATAATTATTATCATTTTTTTTTTTTTTTTTGGTACGGGGGATCGAACTCAGGTCCTTGCGCTTGCAAGGCAGGTGGTGGAACCACTGAGCTAAATTCCCGCCCCTACACATAATTATTTTTAAATAGTTCTTACAGAAATTAATCTCCACAGTTCCTGAAATAGTCCAAAGTCACCTGCATGATCACATTGTTCTTTTCCAGGCATGTCAAGCACACTTCCTTTCAAGGGAATATACCAGTCCCATGGGCTCTGCAGCATGTTCTTTGTGCACTGTCAGCCTCTCCTAGTGAGCCAAGAATGGTCTCCTTTTCTATGGAGACCTATAGATTGTCGAGTAACCTCTGATAAAATAAGGCATGAAGCCAAGGAAAAGGCCAATTAGTTCTCTTGGGAATTTAAAAAAGAAAATACCAAGAGAATGAGGCAATAGTGTGAGAATTAAAAGAATATTATTAGAATTGTAGCCATGAGGAATGCAGGAACAGTGAGGTCCTAAGTGAAATGAAATTTTGAGTTGGAAGAAGGCGTGAGGCAGATACAACAGAGAGAGGAAGCCAGTACATGGACACAAAGATGAAAGGAAGGACGGGGACAGTGTCCAAGGACTGCTAGAAGTAGAATTTCCAAGACAAATTCCTAGAGGCCTGGCTCCTTCCTATGGATTCCTGCTCTTCCTATGGCTAGTGGTTCAGCTTTCTTTACATAAATGTCTTTACAACCAAGGAGCACTTTGCATACATATCTTGACAACAAACTTACTGTTTTCACATGTAATACCAGCTGAGAAACTCCTAACTACTATCTACTTTGGCTCCTATCTGTGGCAGAGTGCTACCTGGATAACCTATCAAAAATGCAAATTTGATCCCATTATTCCCCTGCTATAAAATAATTTTCCACAAACTGAATGCAATTTCTTTTCCTGGAACTGGAGACTGAACTCAGGGCCTTTACACTGAGACATCCCTAGCCTGCCCTTTTTAAAATTTTGAGACAGGGTCTTACTAAGCCACTAACTTGTACAGGCTAGGCTTGAACTGGCAATTCTCCTGCCCCAGCCGAAAGTGCTAGGATTACAGGCATGTACCACCATGCCCAGCTTGAATGCAGTCTTAACAGTCCTTTTCAGAATCTTCCTTGAACTGTCTCCAACCTACCTTTCTGCTGTCCATACTCACATGGCACATAGACAGCCACGCTCTCTCCATCTTCCTATCTTTTACTTGCTTTCCTGTCTTGCCCTTATTCACTACACATATGGTTTTATCAGCCTAATTAAACCCTTTATCATTCTACATGATCTAGGGCTTCATCACAGAAGCTGTCTTTGCCCTTCCAAGTGCAAATTAGCTCTTCCACCTTTGACCATCCATTGTGACAGGTACAGTGATGATGCTATTTAAGCAACTATCTGTATGAATCACTTCCACTTTTGTCCATTTTTCTCCAAATAGGCTCTAAAAAATAATCGTTTCAGAAATACCTGCCAATGAAAAATGCAAAGGCTTTTTTTCCCATTTTAAATATGCATCCTTAGAGCCTCCTTAGATCATTGAGGTAGAGAACCACTACACTTGACTTTCAACTCTTCAAGGGCAGAAACCATACGTTATCTCTCTTGTATTACCTCTCCCTGGCACATGGAGGTAATGAATAAACAAACACAGTTCACTGCTTTCAAATGCAGGTTGTTGTGACCTTCATGGATGCAGGATCTGTGTGCCTAGGACCTGTGTGAATTCTGTGCATGTAGAAGCTTGCCATGCGGTCCTGTTCACCATCAAGTCTATCCCAAATCTTCTCCCCTGAGTTTTGGTGCATGCTAAGTCCTAAATAAACACTCTCACTGATTGAAAGAAATGAGGGCCTGCAGAAGCCATGAGCACTGTGCTGCTGGACAGAAATGAAACCAAAGCTTCGACAAGATTAGCACAAGGCCCGTTCAGTCACTCAGGAGGAGGCGTTAAGTAAGAGCAGGAGTTGGCGATGCTCGCTCTGCCTTTGCAGAAATCCTTGGTGTGGGCTGCAAAATGTCAAATCCAGACTTGATTAAGCCCAACTCCAAATCCCCAAGGCAAGTATATATCCACGGTCTTAATGCAATTATCGGAGCCACCTCTGTCTGTTACTTTCAAAAGGGCTGAGCTAGCACCCCATCACTGATATCAACTCCTGCAAAATGAAGCCTGCAATTAATTCATCACGTCCCAGGCGGATAATGCCTAAAAAGCTTGTCTGGCTCCTTCTTGAAAATTGAAGTATTAAATTAAACCAAAAAATAAATTCCTTCTGATCTGCTGAAAAGTCAGGAGAAAGAGTGGGCCCTAAAGGCTACAGTAGAAATCAAAGTTCTATTTCTTTTGCTTAGGACTCAACACTTGTCTGCTTTGGAAGTTTCCACTTCCTGCTTGAGATGATAACTTATCAGTTTTCAGTTAACCCATATTTAGAATTTCTTAAAGACAGAAGCCAATAAACAACATGAGCTCTCAAGAGAGCAATGAACTTCTAGTCGAATGATTCAGTATATACAAATGGAAACTTGGCTCACTGTGCTTCAGCACACTTCAAGGATGGCAAGGAAGTCAGGCCAAAATCTAGTCCCAAACCAAAGTAGCCACATCGGGATCTATTAAATGAAACCCAAATGCCACAGCTTCACTAGAGCAGAGCAGATTTCACCACTGCATTCTCAGAGGGAAGGGTTGGGGAGCATCTACTCCCCAGTTCAACCGCAAGCCAGAGCTCCACTTTGTTCTGTGAAATTCCGAACACATTCATTCTCCTTTTTTTTTCTTTAAAATTTATTCCTGCCTTTATTTAGGGTCTGGCTGGAACCAGAATCCTGAGAGCCAAAGACACAGGAGAAAGGCAGCTTTATTGTGAAATCTAATCGGAGTAAAAGCAAGACAGATCAGCAATCTTTTGACCTTACCCAGCAGTGAAATCTAAAACTGATCCACATGGGTTAGAGAGAGAACTTGGAAAAGGTCTGAGGAGCTGTCAAACCACTAAAAATTTATAATTTTGCTTGTCACCCTCTACAGAAATGATTCAAGAGTTTTAAATGTTAGCAGTTTCCTAAAGAAAGACCAACAAGTTTGGGGGAAACACAAGTTTCTGGGTGACCCTAGAACCAAGGTCTCCTTTCTTGGACTGTTAAGATCCACCCAGACCAGACATCTGGAGTTAGAATTTCTATGCTGGAGCCCTCTGCACCAGCCTCCCCATGAAAGATAGATCAATTCCAAACCAACGTCTAGGTGGAAGAAGCAATTGCTTTTCAGGATTTTTGATTCCCACTTAAAGTAGCTTTTAAAAACCTAATCCTGCACATGGTAGTGACGTGAAGGCCCAAGCCCTGGCCCCAGCTGTCACTGGGATGATTGGTTTAAATATCACAGCACTCTTTTCTGCACAAATGTTATTAGTCAGAGTTCCTTCCTTTCAGGGACTCCCTTGCCTAAAAAGCATCAATGGTCTCACTCTTTCTTGGCCTATTTGCCAAATTGGACCTCATATAAATCCCTTCCAGCTTGCCTTAACCTACTTTTCCTTCTTCTCACCATCCTTGCCATATATTCTACTCTCTAGGTCTTTGTAGACTGTGGAAAGGACTTTGATATTTACGGAGATTGAAAATCATTGAAAGGTAGGGAGCAAGAGGGATAGATATGTTCTGCCTTATATTTTCATGGACTCACTCTGGTAGTCATATGTATTACAGAGCATAGGAAGACAAGAGTAAAAGCAGAGAGACCTGGCAAGAGACGATCACAGTCATCCAGGCGGCAAATGGTATCCAAGGTGATAGAGCAGAAAGGTTAATTGTCAGATATTGAAAATATTTTAAAGACACAGCTGAAAAGTAGGGTGTAAAAGAAATACAAAATCAAGGATAATGACAAGTTAAGAAGAACGGAGTTTCCACTTAACTAAGATAGTGAAGACTGTAGAAGGAACAGATTGGGTAGAAATTACCAGGATTTTCTTTTAATATCATGTTATGTTTGAAATGCCTGTTGGATCTCTCTCAGTGGAAATGTTAAGTAGACAGTTGGATAAATGCTTTGCAATTCAGTGGCAATGTCATAGACAGAGGTAGACATCTGGGAATTATCTACAATCGATGAGATGAAGTAGGATCATTTAGGAAGAAGAAAGAAGAGGAGAGATCAGGGACTGAGCTGATATTTTCAGGTTGGGTAGATAAAGAAAAGCCAACAAAGAAAACTTAAAAAGAACGACCAGTGAGACAGGAAGTGAAGTAAGGAAGATCTCCTGGGAGCTAAGTGAGGAAAGTCTCTCTGGAAGGAGGAAATGAACAACTGCGTGAAATGTTGCAAACATACTGAGCAAGTAGAGGACTGAGACATGACTCAGATTTAGTAGTTGGGAGCCATTGTGCACTTTGCCAAAAACAATCCAAAGAGTGGAAAAGATGAAAGTCTGTAAAGAGAATATACAACTGAGAATGAATAGGAAGGTCTCCAAAGGTACCTCCCTTTTCCTGAGATCCAGAAATACTTCATACACTAGAACATCTCCACCATTATGATATTGGTTTATATTTCGTATCCTCAACTAATGTGCAAGCAATTTGAACGCTGAGCCATGTCCCAATCACCATTTATACGACACAACACTAGGCACATAGTAAGTGTCATTAAATACTTGTTAAATGAATATGAAATTGTCATGGAAGAAAAGAGAAATGAGTATATGTATTGTAAAGACTAGAAACAATAATACTAATGAGCTGAACTGAAAAAGGAGGAAGGGAATGCATCTTATATGTTCTTGTATATTGCTGTAAGACTGTAGATATTTGGGTTTATATGCTGAATATTCCTCTGTCTTTAAATTACACATAAATATCTTATACAACATACAGTGAGATCATTCAGTACAGCCAATCTAGTTTTGCAGAGGCTAGTGAGGTTTGAGAGCAGTTAGGACATTTTTCTCAATTTCTATAGGTTGTGTGTACGTGGTACACGATTCCATAAAAATTGAATCTCTATTGCTTTTTGAAGTCCCAAGGTTATCAACTCATCATCATTATAACAAAAGCTCCCAAATTCCTATTTCCCTGTCTTTTTTTTTTTAAGTTGAAGTTTTCAGAAATGAGATTCACTACAGTGAATTACCTTGGGATCTGAATGATATTGAAATTGATAAATTCACTCTTTGTTAAAATGATTATTTGCACATTCAGTCCTTAGAGCTATGAGTACTAAGGTGCAGAAGCACAAATTATCATATGGTGATTCAAGCGACTTTTGTAATAGTGCTTTTAAAAACTAACATAGCCATCTGAAATATCATTTCTAAAAGTTAAATGATAATTTTCCAAAGATCTATTTAAAAAAAAAATAGCTTCATTTCAGAGGATAAAAAATGCACTCCTCCCATCTCTGAGTCATGGTTGGTGAGTTCAGTTAGTTACTGTGATTTGGTTTATTTCATTTTATTTATTCAATATGAGGAGAAGTCTGTATTAAGTGTTGAGTGAGTCATTTCATGAAACTAAGGCTGAGTGACATTAGAGAACTCTCGTTAACAATATTTTCCTTACAATGAGAAGGTTTCTTTTGAATATTTCACACATAAACATGGTCAAACTTTGCCATGGAAAGAAAGAAGTCACGAATTCTAAGGCAATGACTCTTAATGTCTTGACTACATTATGCCATAGACATATCTAGCACATTTGCTATAAAAAACCAAAAACATGCAACAGAGGAAATTAGATAGGAGCAGTTGAATATCTACCCTTTTACCTTCTAGTTGTCAATGATCCCAAGAACCAAAATGCCTGTTCTTTTCATACAGTGCATATGTTTTTTCTATTTTGCAAAGAAATAACCTTACAGAAAACTACTCCTAAAAATCACTCTTTTGTGTCTATTGAGCTTCCTATTTTGTGGGTCATAGGTTTAATAGGCTGTAATGCTGTTTAAACATGGTAGATACTTAATGCACCATGAAAAGCCCTTAAGCCATGGGAAATTGCAAAAATATCTCAATGCCATGGTCACAAAAGTGAACAGGCTTCTCCTCCCAGACTTCAAAGGTAAGTGAAATTGCATTTCCAATAGATACCTGAGGGCCCATTGACCAGAGGCAATGGTCACCTGTTATTTGACCCATGCTTCTCCTAGAAATTATGTTCAAGCAAGCCAGCCAACCAATTCTCAGCTGTAGTAGCTTTAGAAATTCAACTCCTGCAACATTAAGAGCTTTATCAATGATAAAGCCAAGAGGTTGCAAACGCAGCTGTTCTTCAGGCACATAAATCATCACCTGGTTCAGGTGAGAGAACAGTTTCCTGGCATCCTTGATGTTAGGATAATAATAGACTGTTTAATTAAGGCTCTTTGAGTATCTATCAACAAAGCAATCAAATGAAAAAAATGCACATTATCACTATCAATTTTGACCAACTAATAACAATCAGTGAAGATTTTAAAACAAGTCTCTAAAACTTACAAATATATATTCATTTTAAAATTTGAAAAATGCACCAAAATATATACAGGGGAATAAAATACCATGGTCATAGTGCCCTGTGGGAGGGTATGAAAGCATAAATGAAGTACACTTCATTCTGTCTTTATATTACTTCTCATTTTTATACTTATTAAAGCGCAAGAGAAAGTTTGTTAGGTTACTAAAAATGGTTTCCGAACTAAATGGGAGAAATAATTACCTTCTTCAAAGCACAAGTGACTACCATTGGATAAAGGGGGTTGGATGTCTACTCAGTGACATTTTGGTCATTAGAGATAGCCTCCATTTATACAGGTTTATGATTTTCAAACATGGCATTGCCTGTGCCTATTCTTGGACACAGATCAATCAGACAACATGCCTTCTACATTGAATTGTAAATCAAGTCTTTCCCTGCCCTGCCCTGCTTTAGGTTTGAGTAATTTTGAACAGCCACTCTCTTTTCATCCCCAAATTATCCATTTACTATGAATGAGTAGGATACAGCCCCGCCCATTTTTCCTTCTTCCTGTCTTTTATTTCATCTTTCTCCTCTTTCGTTCTTGAACAAGTTGCAAACCAGTAGTGCATTTTTCAAAAGGCAGTTTCATGTAGTGGTTAAAATAGAGGTGTGGAGCTGAGAGCCCTGAGTTTTCGATCTTAGCTCTGATGCTAACTGTGCTCCCTAAGGCAAGTTACTATACTTAACTCCAAGCTTCAGATTTTTCATCTGTAAAATGGAGATATCAGTAATTACTTCTTAGGTTACTGTGTAGACTAATTGGAATAACATAATTAGTACACTGAACAGAGTACAGCATGAGTCATAGCTATCATTATTGGAAAAAAATGACTAGTAAAAAAATAGGAAACATTAAAATTCTTTCATAGCAATAATATTTATAAGGACCTAATGGACTCACTAACACATGGCAAAATTAGCTCAAGATGACATTGACAGGAATGAAATGCAGACCTTTCGTCATCCAACACTAGGCAGATTTCGGTTTGTACAGATACCCAGAAAAGAGTGTGATAGAGACAAACATAGGCAGCTGCTAACCTAACATTTAAGTGATGTATATTTCTGCCCTTCATTTGGTCCAAGAGACTACATCACAGAGTATATGGGCCTAACAAGCTGTGAATGTATTGTATGGGTCAATTAAGGTTATAAAATGATACAATCAGAATTGGTCCTTTACAACAGATGAAAAAGCAAAGATATTTAATCAGCTTATCTAGGCCTGGTTTCTCTTCCTTATTCCGAGAAGAAATCTTGCTTTATTCTAGCTATTTCCTGAGAAGAGTCCTTCTCCCTCCCTCAAGTATTCAGGCTAATTACAAATGGTGAAGTCCATTCCAAGCTGCATAAAAAAATCCAAAGGAAAAGGGTGGCAAATGGTATGGATTTCAGAGGGGAAAAAAAAGAATTTAAGAAAGAAGTATGTTCTCAGAGGGGGGAAAATTAGAGAATTAGGTCGCTGAGTTGGAGCCAGGAAAAACCCACATGAGTGGAAATTGGGGCCATGAAAGTATTTCATACTAATGAATCCAAAGGGTGAATGTGCCTGATTCAGTGGATGTTCCTGCACTCCCGGAAAGTAGAGGGGCTGAAAGACCTTTAGGCCTTTCTGTGTCATATTCGTTCACTAATCAGCGCTATTCAGCCAGGCACGCATGTGGTCATGTATGAGGTGCCCTGGAAAACACGAGGGCCGCATAGCAACAATTATAATCAAAACCACTGGAGACTCTTATTTCAGCTTCTGAAATAAAAAGCTTCAAAGGCAGGCATACTTCCAGGGAAATCGTGTTCTCTCTCCCCCTTTCTCTTTCTCCTTTTTTCTTTCTCTTTCTCTCTTTTTTTTCTTTCTTTCTTTCTCTCTCTCTTTCTTTCTTTCTTTCTTTCTCTCTATCCACAAAGTCTTACATTCATGCACTTGATAATTATATGTCAATAGTGACAGAATAAATTTTGCCCAAAGCAAAGATATAAATGGCTTAAAGGGCAAGCAAAGCATCACGTGTCAGTAGACATTAGTTGAGGTTAAACCCTGCTGATGTGACTAGAATATTGACGTCTCTGTTACAGCCAATATCTCGAAATTGGTGGTGTGGCTTGGCATACATACTACCTTAATGACTTCCCAGTGTAATACAAAAATACCAAACAGTGCCCCACACATCCTGGACTCTTAAGCTTCTTTCTCTAGACTTTCACCAAGAACCATCAACGCTTTTTGTTATCCAAATTTTGGTTGAGAAAAGACATAGAGCACAAAAAACAATTCTGAAAATGTTGGCAAAAACAAACCAAAACAAAACAAAGCCATATACCCACACGGTATTTTCTTTGATTGCAAGGCTAATTATGTTGCAACTGAGCAAATAGTGGGCCATAATTTGGGAGTTAGATCTTAATACATTGCTCAGCAACAAAGGACTGTTCTTTCTTTTGTTTTTTTACTTGTTTATCTCTGATTTCTGTATGCTTTTTTTTATACCTTCCTGTAGTTGATCTTTAATGTAGCATGTTGTAGATGACTTTTAAAATGAATTTTTTGTTTTGTTTTATTTTGTTTATCTGACTAACCCCAGTTACTAATGACTTGCTAAAATCTTATCACTCTGTTCCAGCTTGACTTTCTGACTCAGTGCATAGCTTTTAGGATTCTGGCTAGATCAGTGGTCTGAACCATAGTTCTACATAACAATGTAATGAGACTTTTAAAACATATCAACCTCTGTGCCCCATCCCTGACCATTGAATAAAATTATCCGGAGTTAGGCCCTGGGGGATCATTGGCAAGTTTTAATGCAGAGAAGGCAAAGTCTGTCCTATCTTTTTTTTGTTGGCTGTTACAAAGCATCCCACTGCCAAAGATTTGCTGTTTTCCATGATTGTGTAGGTGAGGAATTTGGGTAGAACTCCATTGTCTAGCTCTTGGGCTCTACATTGTCATCTAGTGTCAATCAGTTGTCCACTGTTGCCTGGACTGGGCCTGAAAGTCCAAGAAGGCTTCACTCACTGGTCAGGCACCTGCTTGATCTCCACATTGTTTGCTTTTAGCTTCACATGCCGAGCTTGGTCTTCCTTACAGAATGGTTGTCTCAGGTTAGTCAGACTTCTTAGCTAGCAGCTGACTTCAAGAAGAAGCAGAAACTGCTCATGCTGTTTAAGGCATAGCTTCAGGAACACCAAATCACTTCCGTCAATTCCTACTTGTCAGAGCAAGTCATAAGTACCAGCACAGATTTAAGGAGAAGAGAAACTGACTTTTCCTCTTCTACATGCATAAACAGAGGCCAGGGAATTACTGGTGGCTGCATGTAGAAAGAATAGATCAAAAATCATGAGTTCCTAAAGACAAGAAACCATGACCTACATTTCTAATTCAACACGGTGGCCTCTCCCACTGGTCCTGTGTATTGTCTCAAAATTCTCAATAATGCACACAGAGGCCCCTGCTCATAGATAAGAGTTGCAATATAGGTTGAAATGCACTGCCAAACCCACTCTTTTGCAATTTACATCTCTCCCTGTTCCAGGTTATGAAGCAGAGTTTTAACATTGCTCCTGAACACCATGAAAGTGCATGCAGAATTCAGGGTCCTGCTGGCAGAAAAGTCATGCTCCAGATTTTTCACAATAAGCCTCTGAAGGTAGAATGACAGTTTTTGTTATTGCTTTAGTTTATAAATGGAGAAACTGAGATTCACTGAAGACAAGGAATCATTTTATGTGCTACGAAAAACAAAACTTATGTAGAAATTGTCAGTCTTTGTATCATTTCCTGGAAGTGGAAAGGTCTACGAACAACTAATTGTAATACTTAATAGAGTGAACTGAAGGTCATCAGAAAATTATGAACAAACTTATACTGGAAGTCAAGGGCAAGAAAGATTAACTCCAAGGGGTCAGTCTGGTCAGAATTCATGGGAAACAAGAACGATAAGGAAGCAGCTTCATTGAAGCATGATTTAAACATCAGCGAATTAACAGAAACATTAGGAAAATTGAGAAAATTCATAAAGCTATTTTGTTAGAAACATCCTTATTAAGATTATATTATAAAGAAAAATGTTATTTCTTACTACCACACATATTCATTTGCAAAATTATAGAAATAATATAAAACCTGAGGTAATTTGTTTTGTGTTGGTTCTAAGAGCATCTGCATAATTATGCATTCATTATAAAATATTTGTAAAGGTATATTTCATAAAATTAGTTTCATAATTTTAGTTTCCTTTTTTCAAAAGGAACATCCAATCAAATCTATTTTTTTCCCACTACTTACTATGAAACTTAAGACCAAATTTTTAGTCAGTTCAATATAAGTGATATTTTTCTAATAGCAGTTATTCTGTGGTAAAAATTAGTGTATTAAAAGGTGGCAATCATAAAGTAAATCTTTAATAAACATCAGTCGTGTGTCATATTAGCAGCTTTAAAATTTTAGAATAATTTTAAAATTTAAAAATTTTAGCAATTTTTAAGTTTAGATTTATAGAAAAATTGTAAGGCTGTTAAAAATAACCATATTTCCCATGCTCCATTTCTCCATTAGCAGCACATATTTGTATGGTGCATTAATGCTGCATTTGTTATAAAAATGTAAACAATGTGATACATTATCATTAATGAAGGTTCATACTTCATTTAGACATTATTAGCTTTTTACTTAATGATCTTTTTTGTTCTAGGACCTCACCCCAGATACCACTTTACATTTAGTAGTCTGTTCCCTTAGGCTTCTCTTGCTTGTGGTAGTTACTTAGACTTTTCCTGATTGTCATGACATTGATAGTTTCAGAGAACCAGTCAGGTATTTTGTAGAATGTCCTCCAATTGGGAAGGATTTCACATTGTTTTCATGATTTTACTGGGATTACAGGTTTTAAGGAGAAGAGGTAAAAGGCCATTTTCATCCTATTATATCAAGGGTCCATGCTATCAATGTGACTTCTCTCTCTTTAATTTTGATTACCTGAGGTAAGTCTACCTAAACTAGACTGCTTATCATTTGCTTCCACTACAAGGTTTCCACCAATTTTTTTGGTTTGTTTTTTGTTTTTTGAACTGGGGATTGAACTCGGGTCCTTGTGCTTGCACAGCAGGTGGCGAAACCACTGAGCTAAATCCCTGGCCCCACAAACCATAATCTGGAAAAAAGTCACTGTGTACTGGCCACACACTTAAGCAGTCAGAATCATGCTACACTTCCTTCAGGACAGAGTAGCTACATAAAACATTGGAAATTTGCACAAGAAATTTATCTATTCCCTTCTCCTTTTTTAACCTTCTCCATTTGTTTTACTCACATATATCAATGTGAATTCATAGATATTTAGCCTGTATTTCAGTTTTAATCCAATAGTTTTTGTTTGTTTTTTTTTTTGGTTCCAGGGATCAAACTCGGGACCTTGCACTTGAGAGGCAGGCAGCAGAAGCACTGAGCTAAATACTAGGACCCAATCCAGTACTACTTTAATCTTTCAGATTGTTTCAGCTTTGGTCATCATGAGGATACAGTTAACTTTTGTGTCTTTCCCTCTCTGCAACTCCACGTAGCTTTCAGACTTACAATGTAGCCCAAGCTGGCCTCAAACTCATGATCCTTCTACCTCAGCTTTCCAAGTGCTTGGTTTACAGGTATGTCTCACTGTGCCTGGCTTTTCTTGTGTCCTTTTGATGTACTTCCATTGATCTAACTTTGCTCTGTTAGTATGTATTTTGTTTATTTATTTTGTGCACTTCTTTCCTGACACTATAAGACGCTTCAAGTTCAGCTTATGTATCTTTTGCCCAGGTCCTAGAGCTGCCATGAAATGACATAAAAAATGGGAAACGACATGAAAAATTAAGATCTGCATGCTGGCATGCTCATTCCTACTGAATTTTATCACTCCTATCCCCTCTCAGCTTACAGAGCAAGAAAATACATGTGTGTACACTGGCCCATTTGTGTACACATCTGTCTATATTTCTATATGTAACTATCTATATTTATATTAACCTAAACATGAGTTCATACTGATGTCCCCAACTCTAATTCATTACTATGTAAATTGTTCTAACCTCTTCCCCTTGCTTATCTGTAGTCTCCCGATCTAACAGTGAAAAACCTATTGCAAAAGGTTTACTTGTCTCAGTCTCTCATACGTGAACAGTGGGGTGGAAATTATTAACCAATACCTGGCTCTCTCAGTTAGAGTAAAGTGCTTATGCACGTTTCTTATGACCTTAGTCTTGTAGACTCCATTCTTTTCCAATTACTTACCTCAGCATCTTCCCCACCCCCACCCCCTTCAGTGCAATCCTTTCATATATTTGTAACGCAGGTAAATAGTTTCTTCCTATTCTGCATTCCGTCCAATCTTCTGTTGTCTTTCAAAATTTGCATACTTGAAGTTTCACTCTTTGTGCTGTAAATTTCTGTGCTTTTGACAGATGCAATGTTTCATGTATCTACCATGCCATTGTCATTTTTCCTGTTATTTTTGTCTAATAAATATTTATACGGTGCTGACTATATGATGGAACTAACTCACTTAATTCTCTCAGTCTTATCATAGCATTATCACATCATTTCTGCTACAGGTAAGGGAATTAAAGCAGAGCTTTAAAGTCACAAAGCTAATATGGGTAGAACATAGGGTATTTATGCTCTTAACCACTATGCTACCTTGCCTTCCTAGAGTCATGATTATTTTTCTCTTACTTTGCTTTTGTGGCTTTTTGTATGTTCCCTTTTCCTCTTTAAACAACTTCCTTTTTATTGTACACTGAATTTACCTCTACCTTCTTCACCTCTTTACCAATCCTGTTACTAATCTAAGAAATTTAAGATGCTAAGACAGATGGGAGCACCACATTGAAATCATTCCTGAAAAGCTGACAATTTCTCTGACTCTACCAAAACACCAGCCATGGGAATGGCCACAGCTGACTGATCTTTTCTGCTCTGGAATCAAAGGTGCTTTAGTTTTGAACTTGAAACTTCAAAGGAAAGACAATTTTAAAACTAATGCAACCTTCCAATCCCTTGCAAATGTTCTCCCTTGCCTTGTCATTTTTTTTAACAAGCACAAAAGCAGTCTCTATCATTTTTAGAAATTATAACAGCTGCTGAAGAAATGCATAATATTTTGGAAAATTGAACTCTGATTGCCTCTATGTCTCTTCTTTGGGGGAAAGAGGCCACATAAGTTGGAAATATTCACAAAAGCTTTCCAGGAGATGCAGGATCTGGACAACAACCTTTCACTCTTCTCTTCTCAATAGATTTAGAATAAAACTCCAAGTGGAAAGCGCAGGCAAATTTATTCAAGCAAATATCACGTGGGTATTATGAAAGAAGGTTATCCAATTAACTAATTACTTCTTACATTTCCTTGGTGTAACAATCAAAATCAGTAGCTGTCAGAAATCTGGGCTCTGAGAGGGCAGAAAATCCAAGTTTGAAATTCACTTGGCTTTTAAAAATATCTCAACAGGCATCATCCACACATGGGGGCAATAGTATAATTAAATATTGACAAGCAATGTTGCTTAGAACCTGAAGACATTTTGCTTTTCATTGTGTTCCCCATCAGCAAGGCTGACATTCAGGCCAGTGGCAGTATAAATTATGCTGCCATTTCCTGGGCGTTTTTTACTGAAGCTCTCCAGTGGATAACAAGGGAAAGAAAATTAATGTCTATTGAGTAACAACTATGTCCTCGACACTTTTTATGCATGTTTCATTTAAGCCTCCTAAAACTCCATGTGAATCTTGTAGACCAAGTAAGGAACTTGTTTTTAATGCAAAAATAAAGGTATTGGAGGCAAAAATACTTAGGCTGTGGGGAATGTGCCCTCTTTACATCAGCAGTTGGTGGACATGGGACCCTAACTCAGGTCTTGGGTCTTTAAGCTCCATATTCATTAGTTGCATAATGTCTGTCATTAGCTTCTGAGATCCTGTGCTGGAGGTCAAGCTGGGGAGGTGGTGTAAATAGTGAGAAGAAGGCAACTATATAGAGGGTGGATAGTAGGGCAGACAGAAGGGAGGATGCCAGGCAATGAAATCTAAGGAGGTGCCTGGCAGGCCAAGAAAGACCGGAAGAAGGAATTCTACTTGGATGGGTTGACTTAAGGTCCTGGGTTTGATGCCGTTTCTCTTCCTTCTTTAGATCCAGCTCATGGGAAATTTCCATTAGCCCATTAGGAAGTATCTCCCTTCCTGGATGGCATAATGCTAACCAGAAACCCAAGGTATTCCAGGCTTTCTTCAGAATAGCAGTATTTCTTGTCTTTGGCCTATTTTTCTTGGGCCAAGCTCCTGAGAGGCCTTAGCTTTTCTGTCAAAAGGACCTGGGATCATCTGGCAGTAATTCTTCAATTTATTGCCCCCATTCTACATTCCTGACTTGTGAGTATTTACAGATGAAGGGACCAGCTTCTCAAAGCCCAGCATAGCTGCTGTAACTTTGTCATTGTCCTATGACTTCATGGAAACAGCTGCCATGAAGCCAGCAAATGACTAATAAAATCTTTCTGCCCACTCATTTCTAATGCTGTCGTTCTGGAACTCCAGAACAGCGACCATCTGGTCACAGTGCTTCCTTTAATGTAAAAGAGTAGCTGTATTGAAAACCTTATTTCTGAGAAAGCGCTGGAATTGGCCTTGCACTTATGAACCCCAAGCACAGAAAAACAAGTCATGTATTTCATCCAAGCAGTGATGAAATACCCTGGACGCCACCTACTTAGCTGTGCCTGTTCATGCAGGCAGGAGAGACAAATAGCAATCAATGCTGTGCTCCTAATAACTGCCACATTTATTGAGCACTCTCTGTGTATGTGCCAGACAATGTACAAAGCTCTCCGGATTATTCTGTGAGAGGTAAGTACTATTAGTGCATTCATTTCATAGGAAGAATAAATACAGACTTAAAGAAGTTAAGTAATTTTGCTCCGAACACACAGGTAGGCTTAGAACTAAATCTATCAGTTTCTATATGTTTACTGTAAACAATGGGTTATTTGAATTATTATTACAGTAAGGACTCATCCTAAGTGATGGCTAATATTTTAACTTGGTAAGTTGTAGGAGCAAGAAGCTTTGTGGGAGAATTCTTTTTAAAAAAAACCTTTAAATTTTTCATTTTGGAATAATTTTTGATTCAGTAAGAAAAATG
The DNA here is from genome assembly GCF_000247695.1 of Heterocephalus glaber. Next base: position 14,375,219 of record NW_004624750.1, on the reverse strand, counting down.
CAAAATTAGCAGTGTTTCTGTACACTTTTCACTCAGCCTAGTTGGAATGATAACATTTTATATAATAATGCTATGTTTGTAATAAGAAATCTTCATTGATACCATACAATGAGTGCAACAAAAGACTATTCAGATGTGGCATGATTTTATTTGCAATTTTTTTCTTTCAATTCCTAATTTTATCATCTTTATATAGAACTCTTTTTATAGAATCTGTATTTTTACATGACGGGGAGTTGAGTGTGTTTTTCAATTGTGTTGTGTACTTAACCAACTCTGCCCTTGCCTGATGTTGGGAACTGTCTTAGTCACTTTCCTGGATGCTGAGTCACAATATCTGATGCCCTCAATTTAAAGCAGGAGAGGTTTATTTGGGCTCATGGGTTTTTAAGATTTCAGCCTGTAGTTGGCTGGATCCAAAGCAGAAACAGATGGTAGAAGGGCAGGCGGAGGAAAGCTGCTCAAATAATGGTGGCCAGGAAACGGGGAGAAGAGAGGAGCCGGGGAGGGAGATGCATCCTACCAGGTTACACCTCTTCTGAACAGGTCCACTTTCCAATAGCTTATTTAGCCACAGACCATAACAGAGGCTCCAAACATGAGGGGTTTGGGGTCAGGATGCAGCCCCACTCAGTGATAAGCAGTGAGAACCTTGTCCTTCTCCCCTTGCTGATCTTCTGCACTTCGAACCTAACCTGGCTCCTTTAGAGGAGTCTGTGTCACCTGAATTAATCATTCTGCCCCTGCTCTCAGGTGGTTCTCGCCAAGATCTGGCAACCTGACTCAGAATTCACAAGTTCCTACTGTCAATTCCTATGTCCCACATCCACTTCCCTTCAGGTTAGAATCTGATTGGCCCTCTCCAGCTGGACACTGGTGTTCTTGTGTTATTACTGCACTGTGCTCTGACTCTACATACCCTAGTATCCACAGCTCATTAGGAAGATCCCAAAGTCCCTGCTGTGATATTTAGTTTGTCCCACTTTATAGAACAAACAAAAACCTAAAGTGAGTGGTTCAGAATCAAATAACATGTTACCAGAAAACTAAGACTCAGGAAAAAAGGAACTTCTGAAGTGTCGTTTAGTCCTTAGGACAAGCACAGCTTAAAATCAAAAGCAAACAGAGATTAAACATCATAGAAGGATATAGTTTTGAAAAGAACTGAAAAGTCTTTTCTCTGGCAAATGACAGAAACTTTTAATCCACTTTTGGAAAGGAATGCTGTTATTAGTCACAGTATTTAAACTTGGGCTTTCACCAGGCAAAACACTTATTAAAATCAGACTTAACATGTCTGAAACAAATCTATCATGTTTTTTTTCCTGGTTTTTCCCTCAGTGTCCCAGGCACTGAGCTAAGGTAGTCAATGGTATCTTTTCGTCTCTCCCTGATCACGTGCTGCTAATTGCTACATCCTGCCCTTTTACCTCTCTTCTCTGCTTTCTTTCCATTTTTACTGTCACTATTCTCTTCTTTAGGTCTTCTCAGAAGTGACTTGACCTAAATATCTCTTGTGTATGTGCAGCTAGGTTAATTTATGATGTCTAACCACTGTCGGGTCACTAATTTATTCACAAACTTCAATGACATTCCCATACCTACTGGGTGTAGAATAGACTCCCCCCGCCCCGCCTGGTTTTTGAGGTCCTCTGTACTCCCGCCCCTATTTCTAGTTACATCTGTAATTTGTTCATTGACACATACACTATGAGCAATCCATGTTAGTCTGTGCTTTGCTGTGAACATATGCTGCCACCAGGCATTTGCACATGCTATTTCTTCTGGCTGGAAGTGCTCTTCTACCCACACTCCCAATCTCAGTTTGTTGACATATAATATACCAGGGCTAACAAACTTTAGCCTCTGGGCCAAATACAGTCTGCAGCTTTCTTGTTTATTATAAACACAGACCCTCCTTGTTTAACCACTGAATTCCTCTTCTGAATAGGTCCTTAAATAAATTAGTCGCTAAATGAAGAATTGTATACAGCATGTAACTGCAATATTCAGAACAAAGAAATGGTCAAAGGGAATGCCAACTTTGCTTTTATTTGCATAACTCTTTCATGCAGTACTGTAATGTATAACATAACATAAAACTATAATCAACAAAAATCACAGTACTGTACTATAGAAGAAGCCACCGTAAGGCCACACTATTGCTCACATTCCTGTGTCCTAAGACTGAATGTGGGTCATAAGTCCGAGCGGTGGGTCCCAGGCCTGAACAGCATGGTTTGGTCGTAAGTCTGAGCAGCTATTAAACAAGTAGATCTTTAAACAAGTGTTATCTGTAAAGTCATTGGAATACAGCCTCTTCCATTTATTTACGTACTGTCATATACCACATAATGACATACAAAGGTCCATCCATACGTTGGTGGTCCCATACGATCGGTCACCTAGTGACACTGTAGCCATCTTAGTCTGTTTAAATACACTGTTGTGGACTAGCTAGTGGTCAATTTGGAATGCCCACGTGAACTGAATCAGTGTGGTTTGGACATAGAAGACCCACGTGTTGGCATAAAAAGAGAACTGGAGGGGAAGATTGTGAGCTGTTGATTTTCTAGGAGAAGCTTCCTGCAGATGGTTTTCCTGATGCAAACTTGGCTGTTTTCATTGGAGGAGGAGCTCAGGGCCTCGCTGTTGCTAGGAATGGCTGCTGTTCTCATCAGGGGAGCTCTGATCTTCACCGTGAGCATCACTTCCTGGCTCTGATACAGATCCCTCAGTTTGGTGACACAAATCCTTCATCCCACCATGCATGTTTTCTGGCTTCTACCACTGGCCTTTGAGCCTTCCTTATACAGATCCTTGTTGCGGACAAGCATGAGACATTGCTGTGGGCTCTAGGCCACTGGCTGGACTCATGGAGGATGTTGCCTTGGATTCTAGGCCTTCAGCTGGACTTGTGTGGGACATTGCTATGGGATCCAGACCCTTGGCTGGATTCTTTGGGTCTCCAGTGTGTGGCTAGATCTCTTGCCCTCTTCTGCATTTGACTTTTTGGGTGACTATTATAAAATAATCCTATAAATTATTGTCATGTATTAAATCTATTCCCTTGCAAACTCAGACTGCAACATACACTCTATGATGTTTGCACAATGAAGAAGCCTTCTAATTCTCAGAATATATCTCTATTGTTCAGTAATAAACAACCATGTACTTCTGTCTGAATTTCCATAAGAATAGAAGTGAGTAATTGCAACAGATATTCTATAGCTTTCAAAGCACAAAAGATTTACTTTCTGGTCCTTTACCGAACACACCTGCTGTTCTATGCACTACCTCCCTAGTCAATATTGACTCTTTCAAATGAGTGTTCAATACAGTCTGTTTTAGCAAAAATGTGTGAGTGGCTATTGTGTGCTAAATATATGAAAACAGAAAAGATATAGACCTTTTCTCAAGAAGTTCACTGTCTAAAACTGATGACTGGAATTATGAACTGATGACTGATGACTTATAACTGGACTCCCTGTACAACATGAGTACTGAAATGACAGCAGCCCATGTAGAGATACCTGGTAGCATAGAATAGGGAAGATTAATTTCCTTGATGCAGTGAGATGATTGAAAAACCATGGTTAAAAGCTGATATTATATGTAGGAGTTTATCAAGGTGACAAGGGGTTGAAGTCATTCCAGACGCCACACACAAAGGCTTGGAGGGACGTGGTCTCTTGGAGAAGCCAAGGGAGAGAATGAGCTATGGAATTAGATTCACCTGGATTCTAATACTGACTCTTTTGCACATTAGCTGAGTGACTAAGGAAGTCTTTAGCTTCTGTTAGTCCATTTTCTCATCCTTGCAAAATTTACAGGAATTAACTGATACGACATAGCTCAAAGTTCGACACTGAGTGAATACACAGGAAAAATGAGTTCATGCTATGTAGGTTTGTGAACATTTGTTGAGCTTTTAAATCTGAGATTCTGAAGGTATTTTTTACAGCAGTCAGCCTGCTGTTTTATATGAAATTGAGACCAATGGATTACAACATGTTCGTTTTGTTCAAGCTTTTCCAGTTTGATGGTCATAAGTCAAATTTGTAACTTTCAAAGCGGTGACGTTTGTTTCTGACACTGTCTTTCTCCTCTCACAGTCCGATTCTAGTTCACTTTCCCCTCTCAGCAACATTCTCCTCCCTACCCTCCGGGTGTCCTGTTCTCTTGAAGATGTGGCCTTGATTTGTTGTTAGGATTAGCATTGTACTTTTATTTTTGGTAGGTTTGTGGAAAGAAATTTTAATAATCAGGAGTGGATCACTAGCGGAAGTTTAAGCACCAGAAGGAAGCCAATACAATATCAAGTCCTAGTCTTCCACCTACAAGGTCAGCTCTACAGCTTCTTGAAATAAGAGGACCCTAATCAAATCAGTCATAATGGCCATCATATATTTAAAATGAACTGTTCAACAGACACCCTGTAAGGCTGTGTCTATTTTTCACAATGCCCCTGCAGTTTGCTATTTCACTTTCACAGATGGGGAAACTGAGGCTCAAAGAGTTAGAAAAATTTGGGAAGGCCACAGGTCTGATTCCTAAGGTTTCTGACCTTTGATTGCCCTGTGGCTGGGAAGAAGGTGTAATCTTTTAAGTGTCTGCTTCTTGCTGAGCATTCTCCCTTTTAGCATTTTCCAACAGGGTATTCCTCAGAATACTGGCCCGAAGGCAAAGCTGGCTACACAATTTGCAGACTCTGATGCAGAGTAAAATAAGTCACAGTTCTGTGTTGAAAATGCAGAAGGAAAAAGTGCCACTAAAGAATTAAAAAGTAAGGCTTTTCTTTTGCCTTTATGGCTTCTGTCTTGGTTAGCCATATTTTACAAAAATTATTATTTAATAATCCTAAGTAAAGAAAAATTAAAATGTTTGAGTATTAGCATGAATTTTACTGCTCATTTTTATATTGTACAATGCTTTTGAAAAATGCAAATGGAAGGGCACATGCAGAATCATTAAAACACCACAATTCATGTTTTGTAGCTCATCTATGCATGTGTGTTGTGTGCTTATCAGAAGAATGGGTATCAGCCCTGTCGATGCCCCGGTAATACTTGAATGCTGTACTCACACTGTCTGCCTTCAGCTTACTGATGAGTAAGGAAGCTGGAGGGGAAGAAACTGTGGGCTGCCATATTTTTCCCTTTCTTTCTATGTCATCATTTTCAGTGAAAGCATTTGGCTAATACCAGGAAGCAACAGGAGTAAGAAATGATATAAGGGGATGCCTAAATTCTCTAGATTGTGCTTTATTTTTCTATTCATGGCATCTTCTGATGCAAAGAGAAAATGTAGACTCTTGGGGCTGCCATTTCTCTGGGCTCACTCTATTTTGAATGTCACTCGATAGGCACTCTCAGTCTTTCTGACCTTGCCTGCTCCAGGGCTCCCCCAGAATCCCGTGTTTCTGGGGCATCACAAATGCCACAGGCAAACAATAGCAAGCCATGGCAGACACAAATATTGCCCTGTATTTTTTGTTCTTAGACACGCTCCATTCTCCCATGAAATTTCACCGATGAAGCACGAGTTCTAAAATGAAATTATGATGTTTTCCAAGATGGCAGGAAGAGAGCACTAAATCAAGGGTGGAGCCCCTCCCAGCATAGGCCCACGAAGCTGGCCCTGCCTAGCAGATGCTAGAGGTGTGCTCAGGGCAGAGGGCTTCACAAGGTAAATAAATGGGGTGTGAATCTTTCCCTAAATCTCTTAGTATCGTTTAACTGCTTACCAACGTTGTTTCTACTAACAGTTCAAATCCAACTAAGAAACCCTCAACTGAGTCATGCTTTAAGGAGTAAAGGAAGAGGAGCCTCAGGCAGTTATTTCACTTGCTCAGGATCAAATCACCTTGCCCTGGTCTCACCCCAGAGTCTCACTGCAGACCCTGGCCTCCCGCGTACCTACAAGGCGTAACTCGCCTGAGTTTGCGCTTCCAAGGAAGTACTTTTAGAGTAGGTCTATAATTTAGTATAATACACAAGACAAAATTTTTCCAGTTACTTAATACTCTATTATTTGCCTGGTGCAAGCTTTGCTTTTGTTTAACAAGCACCAGCCAGGCAGCTTCTGCTATGAGTGAGGTCTTTCTGAGAAGTGGAAGAGTGCAAAGGCAAAGATAGCTTTGTTCTTGACCTAAGCCAGACAGTCTACTGCCTTCTGAAACTAGGACTTTGTTGTAAATGTACCATTTACTTAGCCAGACTCTGTCTCAGTGCAAAGGTCCTGGATTCAATCCCCAGTGCTGCAAAAAATAATAAATAAATAAAATTTAAAAACATTCTCATCTGCTCCTTCCTTCTGTTTCTTTCTGTTCCACAAGTGTGGTTTGTGAGATAAATATAAGGGCAAATGCCCTGTGGTTATTATCCTACATCAGCCTCCAAACTCTATTTGAAAGGGTAACTTTTGAAAACACAGTGCACCCTATATTCAAGTAAATAATGTCCTCCCCATTATCTTGAATGTTTGGCCAAAATTTTCAAAACTCTCTAACTATGATTTTCTAACTAATTTCCAGATTCAACCCAAAAAAGTTATATAAGGTTTCAGTATCTGTAGGTTCTCCCATTTCCCTTAATTCTTAGCCTCTTCACTACCCTGACATTCTCTTGTCTTGACTTCTTAACCCCTTTCCTTAAAAGCACTCTTTATCTCAGGCCAAAGGTGCAGAACAAATCCAGGTCTAAATGTGAATGAGCAAATGATTAGGCATGAATGGCTACAGAGCTGTAGACATACTTTAATATTACTACTGTGCAATGGTTCAGGTTTGAAGAAGGTGGATTGGGAAATTATAATGAAAAGGATGCTCTTTCCTAGAGAAAGTCACAGTGGTAATTGAATAAAGGGAGAGGAAGGCATAGCCCTGTATTTGCCATCACTTTTGTCTGTGACTTGGGAAGTTGGATTATCATCAGTTCCTCTTCATCGTGGCCAAAGCCCACATTATTAACAGTCCATATTATTAGTCATTCATTCATTCATTTGTTGTGTCCATTATTACAACAAATGTCTTCTTATCATTTGTCAATTACTGTTCTAAACTTGGAAAATACAACAATGATCAAGACATAGCCCCTCCCCTCTGGGCAGTATTTTCAATAAAAGAAAGTAAGTGTAAACGGGACATGCTAGCAAGTTTTACCTGGAATATTAGGGAAGACATTCACAAACAAGACATAGCTAGATATCTTCTCACTGGGTTTCAAATTTTACACTAGCACCTGATTTTGAATGCCTGAGACAGATAAGAATCTACATTTCAAGGCAGTATCACAAGTGATTTCATTTATTTTTTTTCTTTTGATGATGCCAGGGATAAACACTAGGCCTTATGCAAGCTAAGCAAATACTTTATCACTGAGCTAAAACTCTCAACCCTCACAGGTGATTTTAATGCAGCGATCTTCAGAGGACTCTCCAAAAACTAGCTGTCTAAGCTGTATTATATTTCCATTTGTGTCATTTGTGGAAAACAAAATACAGTATTAATTATTCTTTACAATAAAGGGGGCATAATTCACTTTTTTCTTTTTTTTAAATGTACAACTTTATTATCATTCACTAAACACACATATACAAAAATTAAAATTATTCAAAGAAAAGCAATGCAAGAGAAAAAACTATAATAATATTCAAATATAATAGAACTCAACCAAAGCAAAACTGAAAAGTACTTAAACATTTTTCCATATAATTTAAAAAAAACTCAAGCATTAACAAGACATCAAAGGTTATGATTTGTTTTTAAAAGATTTTCAAAACTAATATTGAACAAATAGTGGTCTGGAAAAAAAAATTCTAATTAGCTAGTAGACTCCACATAGGCCAAATTTTTTAAATTTAAATTTCAATATAGTCATGTGACATGTGATGGAAATATAATCTGAGAAATATGTTAGAGAATTTCATCCATGTGTATCACAAAGTACCACACAGAGTGCCAACTTCTAAGTGCAAACTGAAAAGGTATATGTCAATCATCTGTGATGGCCACTTGATATTATCTAAATACGCAGTTAAACATGAGATACATGAGGCTACCACTGGCATAGCAGCACACTGTTTTCCAGTAAACTCTTTTATATAAGTAGGATTATGCTTTTAAGGATGAAAAGCACAGCATGTTATGATAAGTACCTAAAACAGTAACAGTCATTCAACACACTATCGAGTACCGTGTACTATACATAGTTGTATGTGCTTTCTCTGATCTCCTTTGATCTCAGTGACTCTTCCTTCCCAACCCACTGATGAGCTCCAGCCTAGTTTCTATCTATATCTCTTCCTATAATTTTAAACACAATCTATATATGGATTCTTTCTAGATTCCAGCCTGTAACTCTGATCTCTCCCCTTCCCCTCCTGCCACCCCTACCCGTTTGAACCTTTTCTTCCTATTTAAAATTATCAATTATTCATTTTAATCCTTAATTACCTTTTCAGTTTCTCACACTAGAGAAACTATTCAGTATTCACACGTGTGTCCTTTTAATTTCACTTAAGAGGATGGCCTCAATATGCATCCATTTAGCTATAAATGTCTCTAGTTTCCCATTCTTTATGACTAATACTCCATTTTATATATTAAAAAAAACACATCTTCTTTATCCAGTTTCCAGCTGATGGGCACTTGGGCTGTTTCCAAGCTTTAGCTATTGCAAACTGTGCCGCTATAAACATGGGTGCACATATATTGCTGTGGCATAATTCTTTTAATTCTTTGGGGAAGATCCCCAGCAGGGGAATAGCTGGGTCAAATGGGACTTCCAGTCCTAGTTCTTTGAGGTATCT
>NW_004624750.1:14289595-14364943 GCF_000247695.1 Heterocephalus glaber | reverse complement strand
CATCCTTGTCTTGTTCCTGATTTTAGCATGAAAGTTTTCAGTTTTTGACCATTTAGTATGATGTTGGCTGCTGGTTTTTCATAGATAGCCTTAATGACGTTGAGATAAAGACCTTCTATTCCAATTTTCTGTAGGGCTTTTATCATGAATGGGTGTTGGATTTTGTCGAATGTCTTTTCTACATCTATTGAGATGATCATATGGTTTTTTTCCTTGACTCTGTTAATGTAGCGTATTACACAATTCATTTTTTATTTTTAATTGACAATAATTGTTCATATTTATAGAATACAGTATAATAATTCAATACATATATACTAGGTGTAATGATCAATTCAGAGTAATTAGCATTTTTATGTCCTTAAGCATTTATCATTTCTTTTTTTGGGAAACTTTTGAACTTCTCTCTTCTAGTTCTTTAGAAAATACATAACAAATTGTTGTCAACTACAGTCACCCTGCAGTGCTATAGAATACTGCAACTTATTTCTCTTACCTGTATGAGTCCTGATAAAAAACAATGGTGAATGTTTAAATTTTTAAAAAAATTTATTACAATTAGAGACACACTGGTATTAATCTCCCTCAAAAATTTCCCCCTCACTTTGAACATAATTATTTCATGCTTCTTGCCACTTTCTGAAGCAGTTCTGGAAGTACTCTTTCCTGAATGTCTTTAGTTGTCCTGTCTTGGCTACCTACTTGTCCTGAATCGACTCAAAACCTTTACCTTCCATGGTTATTTTGACTTTGGGGAACCACTAGACATCTCACAGTTGCATATCCTGTGAAGAAGGTGGTTGGGACACATCACAATGTTTTTATAAACCTGCCTTTCTGGATGGTACTGGGTAGCAGCATTCATTGTACTTTTGATCCCACCTTGTAGATTCACTCATGAAAGAATTTCTAGAACAATTTCAGAAAGCTGCAAGAATGATAAGTGTGTTTGAAGCAAAGAGGAGTATTTTGGGGGATATCTTTTACTGTAATAATTTTTACATTTTTTATTTAATCATTTACATTATTTATATCACACCTCATATACTGGTACCCACAATCCAACCTCCTACTCTCCCTGTCTTCTCTCTACAACCTCTTGTGACCACTATTCTAACTCTTTACTTCTATGAAATCAACAGTTTCAGCTTCCACATATGACTGGCAACATTCAGAATTTTCTTTCTGTGTGTGGCTGGTGTCACTTAATATATTATAATGTCCTCTAGTCCTCCATGACGAAAATGCAAAATTTGATAATATCTTCCAGAGAAAGTCATCCCTAATTTTCATTTTTCTTCTGTGAACAGAGTATGAAGTTTATCATGATATTCAGCAGTCATTTTTTGAAGAGGCTAAAAGTTGCCATACTGTTTGCCTCAAGACCCATCATTATTATGAAGACTGGAGCCAGATTAATAATCAACAAAATATTTTTGTAAAGGTAATCATGTTTTCTCATGTGAATTTGGAAATGGAATGTGCATAATATAATAAGGTGGCACTCTATGGATTAGACCATTTTTACTTTATCAAGATATTTCAGTCAATTTCTTTCACTTGGTGATTTTTTAAAAAAAATATGTGGGTGTTTAATAATATTTTAAAGAAATACTCTTAGAAACATTGAAGTTGACATTTTTGAATTAGCATTTTATTAGAACATAATCTAATTTATAAATCCAAACCATGAAGGACTCAGTAAATAATTATAATCTTCAAGGAGCTTCAAATCCACCTTAATGGGACCACATTAACTAACCAACCAGAAGCCACATTTAAATTTTTAAACAGTGCACTAAATAATTAAACAGCATAACAAATTATGTTTTGAATAACTGTCACAGCCTAATTTTTTGAGCACTCTTAAAAAAACTATAAATGGTTCATTAGAGATACTTTTGAAGCCAAAAATGCTAATGTAAGTCACATGGAACTCCTAAAAGGAACTTGGCATCAAACAGAGAAAAACTTGCTGTTGGAAATAGCAGAGTAAACAAAAACTCGATCAACGTGGCTATAACTGAAGCTTCTGTACATAGACACAGCAGACTTTAATGGTAAACATATCGATGATTTTAATTTCTTCTTTTCCATCAGTTTTACATGTCTTTGTTTAATCAATTTCATGATCAATTTCACTACACTACCTTTCTATGTTGATGATTAAAAATGTCCTTCATTGGGCCGGGGATTTAGCTCAGTGGTTTCACTGCCTGCTGTGCAAGCACAAGGACCCGAGTTCAATCCCTGGTACCAAAAAAAAAAAGTCCTTCATGACTTTTGAAACACAAGGCCAGGGGCTACAGAAAACACTATCAGTCTTTGCATCCTATTTCTCATTTTTGTTGACACAAATTCCTTTGTCGTACAACTGAAAGAAAATTGTAAGATATTTTATGATGACTGACAGTGTGCCTGTTTCTTGGTACATTTTTCCCTGGAATGTTTGAGAAATTTGAATGTAGTGTTGCTATTTCCATCATTCAGTATTCCAAGTAACATTAAGTATAGTCAAAACTCATCATTTACATGGTGTAGATGTTTTCGCCTTTTCTGCAGTGGCTTTTCTTTCTTGGTTTTTAAAAAATACTGTATTTCTATTTACATGTCTTCAATTCCATCCTACATAATACATCATCTTTAGCTGAGAGGACTTAATGGCAAAATTCCTATAATTACACAAGACTATACATTTTATAGAGTGTGCCTAATCGTATTTTGTAAAGAACAGAATGTTCCAGGGTTCTTTGTTTTGAGGTTGAGCCAGATGAAAGCCTAGTCCAAGAAACCTAGAAAGACTTATCTCCAAAACAATCAGCTTCAAGTCTGTTCATCAGCATTGCAGCCCACCTGAAAAGTGAACCCTAGTAGCAGGAACTTGAATTTATCGCACCAGTTCAGTGAAAACAATTGCTTAATCCAGTGACCATAGCGGTTAAGTCTTTTGTTTGACTGGGCAAGAAAGGCAGAGTTTGAAGCAAACGGCATCAGCAAACTTGATTTCTCTTTCCAGTTATTACTACCCATTGTGTGGCTTGGAAAAAGAATGTCACTCCTCTGTGCTTCAATTTTCAAAAAGTGATAGGAATGATAATCAATCATCCCTAACATTCCTCCTAGCTGGAAAATTCAGTAAGTTACTTAAAGCAGTTGTTCTACTAGCATCACTAAAAGGCAATTCACAGGGAGGCTGGAGATGTAGCTCAGTGGTAGAGGGCAGTTGCCCAGTACACACGAGGCCCTGGCTCTGATCCCTAGCATGGGGAAAAAAAGACAATCCAGGAAAAGTGATGAACAAAGGACTCAAAGACCTTTGCTTATTGCCACTCACTCACTGCTACTTGTTTGAAATGACTGGCTCATGCCAGGCACCCAGTTTACTCATTCATAGGTTGACATTGTCACAATATCCTTGGCTAAGGGACAAAATGAAACCCACTCTAACCTTTCTAAATGAACTCTCCAATACCTTCTAAGGCAGCTGGTTCAAAACATGAGATTCAGATTGGGGAATATTTCAGTAGACCAGCTTCTTCCTCCTCCTTGTAAGTCTTGAAAAGATAAACAGAAGATACTGGGTGGTAGGGAGGCTCTCATTACCATCTGTGAATATGGATACAGCTGCAGGTGCTGGGGTCTGTGAATTCAAAATCTGCACCACCAATCAAGCAAAAGAAGAACATTGTCACACATAACATGTGAAAACTATATTCCACAAACATTTCTTAGTCTGTGTGGCTATGAGTGAGTGTGTGTGTGTGTGTGTGTGTGTGTGATTTGAGTTTAACAAAACGAGTTGCAATCTTCAGAATGCAATGGAGTATGGCTGCTTCAATTAATGTTAAACGTAGAAAATTTAGAGGTAGGCTAGTTTTAAATTTCAGCTCTAATTTCGTACCAGAGGGGAGTTGACATTGGTTATTTTCTGTCGTATGTTAGCTTAGTGTGTCATTCTAAAACAGTTCCTCATATGAAATGAATATTTTAAGAGACCTAACCCACCCAACACATCTATGATTCCCATTCTGATTTTCCTCTTGGATTATGTGTAGTGTTTGGGGCCTGAGAAATATCATAAAGTTTGCCACAGCTCAGATTCCATAGACAACATAGAGCGGACTAAAATTTAAATTGGAGTTGAAAGTGTAATATTTGGAAACCAGGAGAAAATAAAAATATATCTTTCACAAAAGTATTTCTCAGAGGCCAATGTGGGAAAACAAGAAGTCCTGTGATTTGATTTCACTTGACTTGGGCTGGTTTTTACTCCCAGTTCTAACATAAACTCTAAACTTGGAAAACTAACTTTCATTTCAAATGCACTCATTTCTTCCTCCTGTAAAATTGTGTGATAATACATCTCCTGCCTAGTCACAAAAGTAGTGTTAAAGTAAAAGGACAAAAATGATATAAAATATCATTAGCCCAAAAAGGTAGGATTGGACATCAGTGAAACAAGGCTGTACTGAAACGTATTCTTTAGTAGCTCTGTCTAATGAGATATGGTCATTAAAATTGTCACCTGGGGATTCACTTATTCCAGGTATAATTAACAGCATCTAAAAAGGATTTTTGATGAGGTGAATAGCTGACCAGATATACTATGGACCAAGAATGAGAAACAGTTGTAAGTTAATTATGTAATAAATAATAGAAGTGTGGGGCTAGTGTTAATTTACCCTCCAACTCACTGAGGAGTTGATCGTTTCTCTGCTTTATGTGATCTGGAAACTTTATCTTCCCATCTCATGATTTTGGAATGCTCGTCCTCTGTGTTTTACAGAATTATCTAGATTGGTTGAAACAGTTGGTTCCCTGTATCAGACCATTTCCACTTTACCAATTACTTCTGGATTCCATGTAATTTGCACTGGTAAGTTCAAGTCTCTTAATTCTTTGGTGCTATGGTTTAGATCTGAACTGTCCCCCAAAAGTCTCCCGTGTTTGGAAGGTGTTTGGATCATGAGGGTGCTGGAGTCTTTAGTGGATTGGTCCATTATTGTGAGTGTCAGGTATTGTCTCCCAGTGATGAGGTGCTGACCAATACACTTGGGAAACTTGAATGCTGGTTAATTCCTGTTGGGAAGGTTGCTTCTGTTCTTGATTGGTTCTTAATGTGCTTCCAGTCTTGATTGGATCTATTTACTTTTATGCCTCCTGTGCTTTACAGGTTCTGTGGGCTCCCTAGACAGTAATATCACTTATGCAGCATTCCATATAAGGAATGTTTAACTTACCTCTCTGTGGAGGGAAGCTGCTCACCTCATGGCAGCAGAGAGTGAGACAGGAAGGGACCAGAGACAAAATAACCCCGTGAGGGAGGGCTTACCTCCAGTGATGTGTTTCCTCCAGCCAGGTCCCATCTCTGGAAGTTTTCACCACCTCCTAACAGCACATTAAGCTACTAAACTTTTCAACTGACAAGAGCAGAGCTCTCATGATCCAATGAATTTCCCAAATTTCCATCTCTGAACACAGCTGCATTGGGAACTAAGCCTTTAACACATGAGTCTTTGGAGGAATTTAAGATTCAAACCATAGCACTTTGTTACTATTATCATTAAACCATTATTTAGTTAGTGCCTACTATGTTTCAAGCACTTTAAACATGAAATCTCATATAATTCTCATAAAGACTCCAATAAAGCATCTCATTTTACAGATGCATAAATGCACATATAAAGATGTAACATTTCCAAGGTAACACAGCCAGCTGTGGTCAGAGCCAAGTTTTAATCCCAGTTCTCATTGCTATATGCCAAAACCCTTGATTTAATCACACGCCTCCATCATGCTTTTTGCCCACACCAACTGTGGTCACTTTTTTTTTTTTTTGAGACAAAATCTCACTTCGTAGTCAAGCTAGCCTCCTGCCTCAGCCTCCTGGGTGCTGGGATTACAGGCGTACACCTTTATGCCCAGCTATTTTTCACTTATTGATGTTTATTTTTAAGGCAGTTTATTTTAAATTAAAGTTCTTCCTTAAATATAAGGTTTGAGTTCTATTTTTAATATTCAATTGCTTTTAGTAACAATTTTTACTAATGTAGGATCGAATTTTCCCTTAGAAAAAGTATTATCAGTATCTGTTTTTATCATTGTAAATTCTGAGTGAGAACTGGTATCAAAGAGCATTTAATTAATGCCCGAATTGCCTGTATAGCACCTAATAAGGCTCACTTCCACTTCAACAAAACATTTCCAAGGTCTGCAGTCATCCCATTCCAGCCTTGGACAGTGGAAATTTTGCCTTTGGTTAAAGAGCAAAAATGTCAGTATTAGATTCTGGAGTCGTCAGCGCAGGCAAGACATATACAATCAATATCTGGATGTGTGACTAGGATTAGCATTGAGAAATTTCTTTTATCTTTTCCTCACTGGTTGAGTCTGTTAGTCACTAAAATAAAGAAATGCAGACTCACAAGGGTTTACAATTTCACCCTTTGCCTTTTTCTCCCAAGGTAGAAGAATCTACTTTGACCTGTCCCATTCAGAAAGACTCAGCTTTATAACCACAGCAGACCAATGGACCTTTACTGATGATTAGTAATGATAACAAGCCAACATTTCTTTATATCCCATCAGGTACAGTGTTAAGGACTTTTAAGGCATCTTTTTATTTAATCCCATGAAAAGGAAATACCACTTACGGATGTGATGAGGACTCTAGAAGATAAGACAGAAAGAACACTGAAAACCACGCCCATCTGGGTGCACATTAAGCCTTGGTGAAGAAGGTGGCCATGATTATAATCAGTTACTTCCTTTCTTTTAAAAGGGGAAGTGGGAGTAGGCTGGTAATGGATGATTGACCTCAATATTAACTCACATATTTTACCTGATACTATTTCTAATCTTCTGCGAAACTCTATCCAGTCCTGTACAGATTCTCTTAAGTGATTTCAACATGAATTATTCTCTTTCACTGCTGATCTAGGCTTGTTTTGGGTAAGAGGCCGATTTGAAAGCTTAGCACAAAAAGAAGAGAACACACCGACAATAATAAAGAGCAAGGCTGGCCCAGCATGATCAGCGACTTGCCTCTAACGTGCTGAGGCAACAGCTGCACTATTTGAACACCAGGAACAAACAAGCCACAGCAGCTCCTGCAAGACGATGATGTGCATTTCAGTAAGAGTCCAGACAATCTATTACAGGGAGACAAGGGGATCAGCCCATTAACACTCAGCATTCTCGGCTTGTTTACTGAGAAGCTGGAGGAAGAAGGCTGTGACTAGCAAAAAATGGTTCAATAGCAAACTTAATCTTGATGTGCAACTTCCTTCACTGAATCCAAGAATTTCCACCCAGCAGTGATCTTGACTTATAGTAATGCTTTCCCAAGTCTCATCTCTAGTGGGTGAAGGGGGGGGGGGGCTCTGCTTTCCTTTAACTTGACGCCAAGAATGTCAGCCGGTGGTAGGTCATCTTTTCAGTTAATTAATTATAGTATGTGATATTGGAAATGGCATATAAGAAAATAAAGGAGCTTGTTACTTTTCTACATTCTAATTAACTGTATATTTGTTAAAATGCTTCAAATTAGCACAATCTTGATGGAAACTTACCTACTAATAAACCTTTCATAATGGTTCAGCATTTCCAAGACTACTTAGGGTAGACTTCATAGCCCTCCTAATAGGGTGAACTGGTAATTTCTTGTGCAGAAATTAGGAAATCAGAAATATAACCAGAAACCTGTGAAAATTGGAGGTAACAGCGAAAGGAAATTTTGACTTCCTACTGTGTGGATTAGGCATTTAATTTTGTAAAGAAAAACAAAATTTGTTCACTTTTTAAAAATTAAAATATACACGTTTATCAGTTTAAAAATTAAATTATGACAACAAATTGTTTAGTAGCATTTCTTACTCCCTTGCCCCCAAATTCATTCCCTACTTTCAACATTCTTAAGTCTCTTATATTATTTATTCCTATATTTATACCCAGTATATTTTAACACTATTTCTTGATTATCTTTAAAACTTATAGACATTGACTATCAAATGATGACTTCTCTAGAGAAAATGAGAATTTATTTCTATTATTTCAAAGCCATTACCTATGTACCCAAATGTAATTATAAACAAATTTTTTGTAGTTAAATAAGAAAAATAAGAACAGGGCTAATCTGGGCTGTAAAAATGAAAGACAATAATGATTTCTTTATTTGGCTAAAGACCTATTTACTTGACATTACCATCAAGACAGCAAGCAAGCAAAGCAAAGATGCATCTAAGCTTCAAGCTACAGGAGTGT
Source organism: Heterocephalus glaber (assembly GCF_000247695.1). Next base: position 14,356,681 of record NW_004624750.1, on the reverse strand, counting down.
GGACACTGGCCCTAGGTGTCCCCTTCAGCAAGGCCTGAGTTCAGGGTCTTAGCGAGTCACACATGGTAAGGACTCATCTAGATCAGACAGCAGGCCTGAGAGTCGCTGCTGTTCAGCATGTTTGCTGTTGCTGGAGTTGGCTTATAAAGAAATTCTTTTCCAACAACATTTTAATCATTCTGCCTAAAAATTTAGAAATTATATGTGTGTGTAAAGTAAAAATAAAAACTTCTTTATACTGATTTTCCAAATATTAAAAATACAAGAGAATTGTAAGTTTTGTTACCCATTAACATAATGTAACCTTTAAAACCTATATCTACATCTAATATCATGACACTGGAAATTTCTTAAAAGTTTTTTTTAAGTAGACTTTAGGAAAAACTGTTGGATTCCCAGGAGAATTGAGCAGAAGGTAGAGAATTTTCATATACCTCGGACCTCACACGTGGGTAACCTCCTCTGTTAGCAAGCCCCCACCAGAGAGGTCAGTTTGTTTCCACTGGTGAACCTGCATTGACATGGACCACACACAGCCATAGTTCACATGAGGGACCCTCCCAGGTGCTGTACATCCTATGGGTTTGGACAAAGCTGTAGTGGTGACATATATCTCCCATTATAATGACATACCCAGTAATTTTACTGCCTATAGCTTTATTTATTTTTTCCACAAAACTGCCTACCATCTTCTTTAAAATTGCCGTTTAAAATAGTAACTTTGACACTTTTGACAACCTTTATTGACTTTTCTATGTTGACCATATAATTGTAGTGAGAGAATATCTATGCTGAAATATTTTGTAATTGCAGAGTAAAGTCTGTTCAGTGAAGGATATTCTGTAGGGAGTTATTGAATTTTATAAATATTTTAGTCTATTTTAAAGGTACTGTCTTCTACTCTTTATTTAATATGCCTCCTTTTTCACATATTTTTAGAAAACAAGGCACATTAGTTTTCTTCATGTTCGATTATTTTTAATGTTTTGCCAAATTTAGATCCTGCAAAATACTAAGGTGATAGTATCAGGAGGTAGTACTTTAGAAAGTGATGAGGTCATGAGAATGGAACCCTTATTGAATGGAATTAATGTCTTTGCAAAAGAGGTCGCAGCAAGCTTCCTGCTCCTCTGCCATGTGAGGTGACAGTGACAATAGGCCTCTCTCTGAGCCAGAAAGTGGGTCCTTACCAGACACTAATCTGTTGGTGACTTGAGTCAGGGCTTCTCAACTCTTAGAACTATGAGAAATAAATTTCTGTTGTTTATGACCCACTAAGTTTATAACTTTTAGTTTTAGCACCTTAGATGGACTAAGATCTTACTAATACTTAAATAAATACTCCCTTTAAGATACACCTGTTATACCTCTCTGACCACACAAGCTTGAGCTTGAAACTTATGCTTCAGATCCTATTTAATTTTTGTGAATTGATGAAACTTTAACAAAGTAAGAATTTCATAAAGTTTAAAATATGTATCACTTGACCTAAGGTAGAGAATGAACTGTTTCCTTTGATAAAATACTATGGCTAATAAAGAATCAAAATAAGTCATAAGAGGAGTATCACTTTCCAAATAGCTAGATAAAAATACAATATATTTAGTAATATTTTTACATAGAGAATGATTTATTCTTTTCTTAATGAGCTAAGAGATATTTTAGAATCATGGACAATCTCCGTATTTTAATTCTGAATATAATTAATATATTCCAATGTGGCAATATAATAATAATAATAGAGTATGCTATTGAGTTCCACTGAGTAATAGAAGTTTTAAAATGAAAATGATTGAGATCTCATGCATTCTGGTGATTTCTATCTTCTGTATCTGTTAAGGCTTGTATCTACATGTCCCCCAAATGCTCATGAACTCATAAGCGGGGCTTTTTGGAACTGGGTGGCTCTAGGGTATGTGATACTGGGATTAAGGATGTGTAGACTAAATTAGTCCTCTGATTGGTTTAGCATAGTTCTGGCTGTGGAAAATGGGAAGACTCTTCCTGAGTATGGGTGGCAAGACCCAAAAGGCTTGTATCCTCAATGGGAATAAAGAGAAAGGGAGGCTTGCTTTGCTGATGCTGCTGCCACCTCCTGCCTGCTCTGCCATGGACTGTTTCTCTTCTGTGATGCCCCTCTGCCATGCTACCCTGCCTTAGAACCAGCTGATTACGGACTAAAATCTCCACAAACCATGAGCTGAAATAAACTTTTCCTCCTTTAACTTGAGGGTGTCAGGTATTTTGGCTCAGCAATTAAAAAGGTAACTAAGACAGTGTCAGAGTCAGCAAATGTATTCCACTCTACCAAGGACTCAATAATAAATATGAGTGATTTCAGCTTTTTTGACATAGCAGCCTATTGAAATATTCAACTTTTTATTTTATCCTTCCAAGAGTTAGAGGTACAATGTAAACCAATGAGAGAAACTATGCTCCAATAGGATTTAATTCACAAAACAAGCAGTAAGCCAAATTTGGCCTGACAGCTATTTTTTATTTCTCCCTGATCTACATATAAATAATTCCCAAATTTCTACTGCATCCTCTAACATTTTGCTTTAATTTTATAATTATATTTGTAACATTACAACTTAACCCAAAAGATCTTAAAACAAAACTCAGAGTCTCTCTCTATATATCAGATAGGTATAGAGACAAATTTATTTCTAATTTTTTGTCTATCTGTTCTCCAAAATACATTTCTGTCCTATGCTCTTGACTCTTCCAATCAGTTCTTAGTGCTCTTGCCTCTACATACTTCCATGATGTATTTCACATTTGTCTTTTTAATACATTTTCTCTTTCATTGTCTTAGTTCAGGCTGCCATTAACTTGTCTGGCCTCTCCTTATGGTCTCATGTGAGGCATCTCTATTTCTGTGCTCTACATGTCCTTAGCCACCAGCTTAATCTTCCCATAAATTAGGGCTGAACACATCACTTCCTAGCTCAGGAGCAACCTGCTCCCAACTGATCAAAAGCAAAGCCTACAGACAACATCTTTTATGTTTTGACTCCAGTCACCTTTACCACATGTCATTTCTCACCTCACTCCCTTAAAAGCTCAGTTCCAGCTGAACTACACAACTTACATTATCTTTCATGCAAACCTTGTCTTTGCCATTTTCCCCATTCCATACAGTTTCTGTGTTATGTAATTTTTATTTGTTTAGAACTGAACCTGCTAATATTGTGGCCACTGGCTATAGAGTTCTTCAGTTCCATTAGCTACATTTCAAATGCCCAATAGCTACATGTGGTTAGTATCTACCATTTTAAAGAAAGAAGGTACAGAACATATTCCTTATGCAGAAAGTTCTATTCAAGTGCCCTAGGATGTCCTGCTCACATTGCTTCTTATTTAGAACTATATAATTTTCATTCCTAACTCCAACACTACCCCTTTTCCCATAGCACTTTATCAGTGTTGGTGTTCGTGCTGGAATAAAATGACTTGAAAATGTATGAGTTGTTTTATTTTTTTCCTTTGCATATAGAACATCAATCCCAATCTATGTACCTAGTTGGTATTTTAAAAGAATTCTTTGACAAGAGTCACTGAAATATTCTCTAAAGCTTTGTAAGTATGAAAATATTTCCATAACAAAGAGTGATGACTCTGCTTCATAAATTTAACTAGTTGGAATTAGCATAAAATTTGGAACATGGAAACTATGTAGAAATGATATCATGTGTTACAAAGCCTAATGATAAATCAGCATTATTTCCATCAATTGTGACTGATTTTCATTGGCTTGGGGAGGCAGCATAGTGTAATGAAAAGAAGATAGATGTGACTATCAGACTGCCTTATTCTAAAATCTTGTTTCCATCCATTACTGATTTGACTTGGCCATTTTTCTTATTTTCTCAGAGCCTCATGGAGATAGTAACAGCGACCTATATTAAGTGAAACTCTTTGATAGTACATGACAGAAATAGAAATCAAATAGGTATTTTTTTGGTACCAGGGATCAAACTCAGGACCTTGAGCTTTCGAGGCAGGCAGCAGCACCACTGAGCTAAATCCCTGGCCCTCAAATAGCTTTTTAAGAGAAAGATGTTAATGGACTCATTAAAGTCCAATGTCTTCAACGTGACTGGATCCAGGTGATCAAATACTGTCATAACTTTTTTGGGGGCAAGCTCCTGTTACTTAATAATGATAGGGCGACCAGCAGATCAAGGCTTACATGAGCTTTACACTCAGGATCCAAAAGAAAAATCATTTAGCTCCAGCACACATCCCAGATACTTTTATTGATCTGTCTTTAGTCAGGAATATCTGAACCAAATGTGGCTAGGAAATGGAGTGGTTGGATAAGTCAACCCTGGATCAAATGACGAAAGTGAGACATGGCTCAAGGGGGATTGTCAGGTCTATCCAACCAGAGGGTTGGTACCAGATTTCGATGGAATGGAGGCTGCCCAGTTCTTAAAGGAAGAAGTGCTAGACATAATCCCAGCACTTGGGAGGCTGAGGCAGGAGGATTGCCCAGGAATTCAAAGCCAGCCTGGGCTACCTAGTGAGTTCAAGGCCAGTTTGAACTACCTAGCAAGGCTCTGTCTCATCAAACAAATAAAAACAAATATAAAAAGGAGTGCTAGACAAGCAAAATGAGTGTCCTCTAGTTTAAGGTTATCACATTGAACAGCTCTGGTGAGGACTATCACTGTATTCTGTGTGGAAGATACCTGCAAGAATCGGGTCACAGTGGGGCAACCTACAGATCTCTCTTTCTCTCTCCACTCTCTACACTCTTACTTGTAGTCATGGCTAAATAATACAATACAGAAAAAACAATGAGCAACTATTATACTCTCAAAAATACTTCCTAATCTTTACTAATATTTGCTCAAAATAAGAGAGAAATAAATCAATTCTACTCCAATAACCTCCTATGGTGAGTGCAGATGGTCATGATACAAATAGAATGAAATAATTTACAGATGGCCCTTTATTTTATTACTGGAACCTCCAGAAATGCCATACAAATCCAAAGTTGCTTAAGTATCTTATAATTTCAATATCACAGAAGGTGAAACTTCACCTCATTCATCCCTAGATCTACCAGAGAAATTTCCTGTTTGTCAGTTTCACAATCAACAGTTTAACAAAGGCCGTTTCTCTACTGAAGTAGAAATCCTAACATAAGGAAATTGGGATATTGTTTTTTGTTTTGCATGATCAAGTCGAAGAATAAGCAGTTCAAGCTGGTTGCATGACACAGTAGTTCCACAATGCTAAATATTTAAGTTCCTTCTGGCTTTCTGTTCCCACATCATTACGTTGCAGCCTCATCTTCATGCTTCCAAGAAGGCTTCCAGAGCTCCACCATTCATTTCCACTACTTAGGTGGGCTAGAGGAAAGAGAGAGAACAAAAGCATATACTTCAATTTGAGTTAGAAGAGTTTTTTAGATTTTACATGCTAACTTCTTTTGCCTAGATTTGTGCCACGTAAGCACCTTTAAGTAACAGGAAGTTGGAGATTTGTTAGTAAGAAAGAAGGGGAGAGTGGATATTGGGTGGGGAATTAGCAGGCTCTGTCGTGGTGTATGAAACCAGGACTATTTCTAAGAGTTCATTTGAGTGAAAGTTTCCAGTCTTTAAAAAAAATCTAAAAATGATTATGTAATTAAACTCTGGGAAGAGAACAGTGATCCATGATTAATTTAATGGGATGGTGCTCAAAGAAAAAAGGTGGTTGTGATATTCACACCTCAGATTCCAAAAGCAGCAAACAGCTCTGTTCACGGTGTTTTGAAGAATAGGTAACACTTCCTTAAGACACCTTTGAAAACTGAATTTGTAGCCTGGCGCCAGTGTTTCCGCTCTCCATTTCCTCCTCACCGTGTCCTTGTATCCAAGTGGTCCAAGAAGATGGCTGGAAACGCAGCCCAGCAGGAAACGGGGTGTACAAGTCTAAGTCTTGGAGCAGTCAAGGAAGGATAGGGTGCCTTCTGAGGACTCCGATACAGGACAAGGGCTCTGGCCCATGCAGCTCAGTGTTTCTTTATTTCTCCATCCTCGCAGGGTAATGATTATGTCAGCAAGGCAAATGGCTCATTAATGTGGTGGTGAACATTTGGGAAAAAACCCCCACACATTTCAGTGGCCCAATGTGTTTTCTGTTCAAGCTACCAGCTGGTTTGCCTGGTAACATCAGCTTGCTTAAAGAGAGGAGGGAATCATTTCTACCAGTGTTCATTTGAAAAAAAATTAGGCTTTACTCTGACTGCAGTCTCTAGGGAAGGGTTTACTGTCCCATCTCTTTTCTTCATTACCTGTTTGAAATCTCCATGCACGTCAAGCACCAATTTAAGTTCCATCTTCAAGTGGTTTACCAGATGGCTGAAGGCCTCTGTATTCTCTTCTAAAATGTGGTTCCATCCACTGAAAGCACAGATCATGTATTTGGCAATCACTGCACACTGTTTGTTTGTGTTCATTGTCTTCTTCTGTTTATGTCTCCCATCTCCCTAACTGAATTCCCATCTCCTTAACTTAACCTTAGGCTTCTAAGGTTTAGGGGCCAGATACATTATTATCCATACTGGGATGCTTTGGAGAACAGAGAGCTGTTATTAATAATTATACCAGGACACCTGGAGCAAGCCTAAACTGTCTAAACGTATTATGATGTGTGGGTACTCTGTGAAGGTCAAAGGCTATAACTTACCACTTCTCTTTCCTTCACCTTCAGGATCAATATATTTCACACCCAAACAGATGCTAAACTCATAAGAACAAATAGCTTACCAGCCACAAACAGTTGTCCCTACAACAGCTGTGAAATAGGTGGAAGATGAGGACAGGTACTTCCTTAGCTACTTTTTTCTTGTTGCTGAGACAAAATACCCAACAACCAAAGTTAAAGGAGGAAAGGTTTAGTTAGCTCACAGTTGGTAGAGATTTCAGTCCATAATCAGCTGGCTCCAAGGCAGGGTGGCAGAGGGGCAACAGTTCATGGCGGACAGAGGGTGGCAAACAACAATAGACCTTAGTGTCTCTCAGCCCCTTATATCTTATCCAGACTACTTAGGGCAGGTGGCACTCACACCCTTAATCCTAGTGCCCTTGAGCCTAGCATTGCACCATGAATCAATTCCAGAGTCACACACTCTAGATCCGGCCACCTGTGTAAAAGCCCCACCTATGACTGCACAAGTCTTTGAGGAGACATCTAGACACAAACCATAACAAGTCTCCACCAGCTGGAGATTTAATAGTTCAATATAGGAAGTAAAAGGCTTTAGATAATCAGATAAAGACTGTTCAGAGATGAAATCAGACTAGAATTTCTAAGCTTACTCCCAAAAGCCATGGGGACCAAATAAGCACTCTTTCCACAGAATAGAGAGGGGAACGTGTTTTCAGTGTAAGATCTATAGGATGAACTCTTGTTTCAGGAGCACCACGTTGCCCAACCATCACACCAATATCTGTCTCAGTCTGCACAGAGGGAAATGGGGACAGAATATGACAAAAATACAGACTCACAGCCAAGAGCCTATGGGTTCCCTGCACTTAGCACCCCTTCCTCATAAAAAGTCTCATTCTGCCTGATGTAGCTCTGCAGAGGACTTGAACAAAATGGGATGCCAACAACAGAGAATTGGAAGGAGACTATCCTGACTAAATTGACGTGGGGCGCAGTACACTGTAAAGATGAACATTCCCTGTTTAGGAAAAAAAAGTGTAGCTCATAGCCAGTGTTCATTTAATTTTACAAAAACACTCTTGGAGGGTAAAGCAAATATGATACCACTATCGAAAACAATGCTATAAATAAAAGGGTGTCTTTTGTTTCCAAAGACTATTGATATACTAGAGTGATGCAAAAATAATTAAAGCAAGATATTTCATGGCAAACTTTGGGGGTAAGGTTGGTACTGCAATCTGCAAGTTATCTTGAGGTGCAAGTAATAAATGGTTAAATGTGAGCACGGCAGATGGATGGCCTAAATTCACATCCACACTCTGCCAGTGAAGAAAGCCTTGTGACATAACCATGGATTTTTCATCTTTGAAATGGGGATGATCCATCCTATTACACAAGCTCACGTTGCAGAGCTAATGAGTTAATGGGTGCAATGGGCCTTGAACAGTTCAGGGCACGTAATAAGCATGAAGCAAGTATTGGTCATTCTCATTACTCCTCAACGTCATGCTCATTATTATATTGAAACTGGGGAAAATCTTCGTTAAGTGAAACTCTCTAGCGACATCTCTACATTGCTTGTAGAATGGCAGAAATTGACAGATGACAGACATCGTTATGGTTGAAAGGTGGTGTCCTTCTGAAGTTCATGTGTAGAAATGCTAATCCTCAAAGCGACGGTATTTGGAGGTAGGGACCATGGGAGGTCATGGAGGTGAGATGAGGTCATGAAGGTGGGGCCTTTGGGACGGAAAAGAAAAGGAAAAAAAGAGCTCTCTTGTGGGCTGAGGAGAGGCTGTGAGCACACAGCCAGGAAGCGTCCTTGCTGGGAACGGGATCGCCAGCACCTGGTCCCAGACTCTACATCTGTGATAAGTAAGCTTCTGTTGTTTAAGCCACAAGTCTGTGGTGCTTTGTTAAAACAGCCTGAGCTAAGACAATCTCTGTATTGAAAGGTGGCACAGAAGGTGAGAAACGGAAGTAGGGAAAAAAAGGGAGGGAGAGAGACAGAGACAGGGAAAGAGAGACAAAGACAGAGAATTGAAAGAATGACAGAGACAGTGCAAGAATGAGAGAAAGAGGTGAATGATTTAAAGAAAGAAAGAATTATACATAGAAGTGTTTACATTGCCTTTGGCTGCAGGCAACAGAAGCTCTTGCTCAAGCAGGTGTCAGGTGACAGGGGGCCAAGGCATCCTGGCTTCCGGGTCTGTGGGGGCCGGGTGGAGATTCCTCTCTGTTCCTCTCAGAGAGTTGGCTCCCTCCTCAGACTCCTCTGCGTCGGCCTTGCAGCTATGACATCAAAACACTACAGCTTCCAGAAAAATAGCTGGGATCTTCTCTCCCTGAGTATCCTTCTTGGTCAGATCTTTGCCAGCAGTCTCCAAGCTGCAGGTACTCGATATTTCAGGGACCCTCATTGGTGTCATGATTATTTCTATACCAAGTACCATCAAGGGAAGGAGATAAGTAATTGGCTTGGACACAATGTCCCTGGGCCTGCTGAGAGTTTCAAAGAGTCAGTCAAAGAATCTCTTCAATTATTGCTACAGAGAACTCTATTTGTAATCAGGATACTGTTCCCAGGGTAGCTGATCAAGTTACAGTCTTCAAAGGACCAGGGGTTCTCTATACTACATTAGTGTATATTTTGTACATATCCCACTATTTCTGCTAACTTTCATTATTACTATTGAAAATGACAGCACTAATGGCAACTAAAGACATACTTCTATCTATCTAAATTCCCCAAACATTGGCTTTATGTCATTTACAAAAAAAAAAAAAAAAAACTACTTGGAATATTCTTCTTTATTTTATGTACAGAGGTGTGCTTTTCTCCTATGTCTCTTCCTGGAACCCATCAGATTATAACTTCCTTGAGGACAGTGGAAATTTTTCTAGGTTATTCATGTTATTTTAAAAATGAAGTATTCAGTGTTCTAGACTTACAGCATCTGGCATAAATTGAGATTTTTCTGGGAAAACCAGGATGTATGTCCCTCCCTTCCCATTTAACATCTATGCAATGTTCTGTACACTTTAGACACGTGAGAATACTGAATTTAAGTCATTTCCTATCAAAAGGATTTGAGTTTAACTTTAAGTTTCAATTCAGGGGCTTCATATACAAGTGCTGGTTCTTCCCGACTCCCTCCCTGATCCATTGTCAGATAAATGCAAGGCCAAGTTCAAAATTAAAAACATTTCTTAAGGCTGCCAATAAAGGCTCATGCTGTTTTCCTGACTCTTACAATGCAAATAGTCCCTATTGACCTCAGAAACACAGGAAGCTCCTTCTAGAGAAATCCAGCTTAGAACTCTGACTTTTGCATATGCTACATTAAAACTAACCAACGCTGGGGCCCCGGATTTAGCTCAGTGGTGCGGCCGCCTGCCTGGCAAGTGCCAGGTTCCGAGTTCGATGCCCAGTACAAAAAAAAAAAAACCCAAAACAAAAACAACTAACCAACACTGGCAAAATGGTATCAACAACCAGAATGAAAACATGGTTCTGGCAAAGATCAACCCCAGCACATTTTAGAAATATGATATAGAAAAATACCAGGAATCGGAGTCAGAACACCTGTGTTTGAATCCTACCTCTGACACTTCTTTTCAACTGAAAATCTCTCTGGAAATTGGTGCCTCTCTCTGAGAAGCCTTTGGAAGAATTAAATGAGATAATGTATGTGAGATAAGATCTGTACAGATGCATAGACTCCTTTGCATCCCCATTTGAATCAAGTCTTTGAATTCTTTCTCCTACAGTCTAACTCTGGGTCCCCAGAACACAAATGCACAGTTACTAGGTTCTTAAAAAAATCAGCAAAACAACTAGTTGTTACATGATCCTTGGCAACAGTTGGATAAACTTTTCCCCTAAATGAAATGAAGTGTTTTGGCAGGCTGTAAATGGAGCCTAAAGTATAACAAGGGAAGAGGACTGTTTTCCATAGGGAGAGTGTAATTTTAGCAGAAGTTCAACTGGCACATTTTAAGATCTGTACTCTGAATGTCTCTGTTAAGTAGAAAATGAATATAATTAGTTATGAGATATCTTGCCCTTGGCTATAGCACATATTAAGCTGCAGTATAATATCATTTGCAACCTATTTGTATTCTGTGCTATATTTCAGGACTTCCTGTGCTGTAGCCTCTTAAAGCAAATACTGTATATGATTTCAGAACCTAACAGTTGTTCATTTAGAAGGGTAAGAGTGGGTGCTACACATGTGTGGCACTCAAATAATCCAACCAGCCATATAAATTCCTTATGGACAGGCACTATTTTTTCCTGTATGACTTCTGAACATGTGAATGAAACCTGGTACAAGAAGGAAGGTGTATGTGAAATAAATACCAAAAGAGGCAGACAGCTGATGAAATAGTCCCATGATGTAGTAGATATATTCTGGTGTATTTTAGGGACCTAATATTGAATTCTATTTTCCCTAGTTTATCTGCCAGAAATGATCACCATCAGATCAATCTCCCACTGTATAAAATATAGAGTCCTGGAGAAAGCGTGGACATGTGCCTAAAATCTATGTCAATGGAGGAGCTGTTTTTTACTCTTGCTGTAAGTTATCATGTATCTTCATCCACTGAAAACCAGTATAAATTGAACCTCCTATGTGGTTTTCCTGAATTCTCCCAAAACTCAGTAAAGCTAAATTAAAGAAGGGTGAAGACCATAGGATATACAATAAGAGTTCTGTTTGTGAAATTCTAACACAGGAAATGAGGCTATGTCTGTTTCTAGAATATGGTTAGACTTTCACAGCCAAGAGTCAAGATCTGCAGCTTGATAATTATTTAGACACAGACCTGTAACACAGAAAACACAGGTCTGCTTATCCATTTTGGTCCAATACTTTCTTACCTTCCTCCAAAGCACATCTTGGACACAATGTATGTTCAATAAGTGTTACATAGCTACTTAGTTTAAAAAGAAACTTTTAAAGTTGAAGCTTCTTAACCCATAAAAGAGCAGGTTAAAAAAGAGGGAGAGAAGCAGAATCTCAGTTCATTATACTTCTTTATTTAGTGAGTAAAAATCATATAAGTACCACATCTTTGGAGAGGATGCAGAAATTATGAGCATAATATTCTTCTGCTGCTAAGGCATTACAGTGATAGGCAAACTGGAAATTCAAACAAAACAGTGTATCGGTTGATAACATTTACACAAATACATACACGGTCGCTGCCTTGTGAAGAATCTACTTGGTATTGTAAATCTAAAATGAACCTGTTTTACTTATTTATTTTTATTAGTATAAATTAAAAAATGAACTTGATTCACATCAGACACACATGACATAATTAACCTGCAATAATTGACTTTCCAAATCACCTATACATAAATAGTCCCAGGAAAACCATCCAATTTGAACGGCTTCAATCCAGTAGGTTGTCAGGTGACTGAACTGTTTGGTTTTCAACTGTGGCTTGTGGATATGACCTAGAAAAGCCAAACACTCTCTTTTCTAACACTGCACAATGGTGGTGTAGGGAGGGGGTGTGCATGCATATTCACATATGAACATGCATAATTTACACACATAGATAAGTGCATGGCTATCGCTTGAAATACACCACTTTTGTGCTCACTGCCAAGCAATGGAGCACAGATCTGTTTTGAGGCTTTTCACCCAGACGGCAACAGCCAGCTACCTGCCTGGAGAAGTGTTAAGGAGTCCTCGCTAGGCACCTAGAAAAGGAACACTTGAAAGTATAATGGCTCTGTAAATGCTCAGCTATTCATTGCACACCGGGATGATTCTAGCTGAGGATCCGCTCCTGTTTTTATCCTACTTTTCTAATGCAATAGTCTCTTTGGGTAGGAATGTGTGGAAGTAAAATGCATTTATTGTGAGTGCAGGCACACAGCAGTGAAACTGCAGACAGGGAAGACGAAGCAAGGAGGGCATAAAGCATGAAGGTTGTGAATAAACTGTGCATAGGACAAACTCACCATCATTTTGAGAAGGAAAGAAAACATGACTTTAGAAGTCAAATAATAAAAAGTGCCTATCTGGTAGTGGCTGCCCAGGATAAGATTTGACAACCTGAGCTGAGCTCTCAGAATTCAGTTTAAACCCTGAATCTCCTACAACACATGCAAATTTTGACTTTGAATGAGAACTTACGCCCCTCTGTTCTCTCTTCCTTCCCCCCCGCCCCTCGAGAGAAGAGTGCATTCCTCTTAGGATTGTGGAAAGGATGGTTCATAACAATATATGGCATTTGTTGAGCACCTACTCTGTATCAGGCACTGTAGTCAGCACATTACACAAAGAAGTTCATTACCCTTATTAATGCAGTGAGATGATTTTTCTCATTTGGCATATGAGAAAACTGAGACTATACTAGATTAGGGACTGCTCAAAGTGGTAAGGCTAAGATTTGGCCCTTGAAGAATGATTTTAAAGCCTGTAGTTTAAGGATTGTGCTGTCATATTGCTGTCTAAAGTGCTTACCACAGCTTAGCGGAATTAGGCTTCTGTATATAATGAAGAGTCAAGTAGAACAGATCCATGAAACATTAACTGAAGAACAAAGCCAAATTGCCTACCAGGAAGACAGCTGGTATAGCCCAGCTCAGACACAAATGTGTGTAGAATAGATGTCTGCATTCCTATGATAGATTGGTTCCACAGGTGTTCACCAATGAATGTATGGATTTTTAAAAAGTGTATCTATGTATAATGGAATATTATACAAAATAGCCTTACAAAAGAAAAATTCTGTTATTAGTAATAACATGATTCAACCTGGAAGACACATTGTGATGAATTATATAAGCCAGACATGGAGAGACAAGTACCACATGACTTGACTCCCTAACGAGCAATCTGAAAAAGATGAACTCATGGAAGGGGGAGCAGAATGGTGGTCACAAGGGACTCGGCGGGGTGGAGCTGGGAAGATATTGGGGACATGTGAGTCGAAATGTACAGAATTTCATTTAAACAGGAGTAAATTCAAGAGATCTATTTTATATCAGGAAAACTATAGTTAATAACAATTTATTGTACTTTGAAAATTACTGAGTGAAGCTTTCAAGAGTTCCCAGCATTGGGGCCAGGGATTTAGCTCAGTGGTTCCGGCGCCTGCCTCACAAGCACAAGGTCCCAAGTTCAATCCCCAGTACCAAAAAATAAAAGAGTTCCCAGCATTGAAACAGTGTGTGAAGTAATGCATGGATTAATTATCTCCATCAAGCCATTCCACAATGTCTGTGTGTTTCAAAACATCAGGTCATACATGAAAATACATGAAACTTTGTCAATTAAAAATAAGGGTTTTTTTTTAAAAAAAGAAACAAAATGATGAGTACCTTGGCAAATTCCCTCAAGAGAGAACTTCCTTACCCTAATTCCAAAGGAGGCTGACCTTGGGGGTAGGCTTAAACTGCTCAGCAGAAACTCGGGCTCCGCTTGCTAACACACATGGTCCAAAACATGCTGTTCCACTTCCTTCCAGTTCATGTGGTGTCGAGACAGAGATATGAGCTTCATAGTTAGCAGAGGCTTGGGTGTCGGCCTTTACCTCCGTAGCTGATTCACAGTTGTTTGTTTATGAAAGTGTCTGTGCTAGGGTCACAGATGTAAACACCCAGCTGGGGCCGACTGGGAATCCAACTCAGAGGGCAAACTCCACTGGAGCACTAGAGAGCCCAGAAATGTTTAAGGGGATGGGATGAAGGAGAGGTGGGCAGGGGGTTCTGGGTGCTTCGTTCCACGACCATGGTGCCCTTTGCCAAGATAGATAACAGCTGTGGCTTATGATTTCTACCCAGCTCTGCTGCTCAAAAATATTTGTATTACATAAATGAAAGAATGGAGCCCGCTTGCCTCCCTGCTATTCTTTTCTCCCTCCCCTGACACCGCCAAGAGGGTTCACCCTTCACACAACAGCCCTGGTTGAAGACTAGGTCTGCAGGAAACCTGTTACCCCGAATAATTGTCACATTCTCACGTGCTCAGTCACAGGAAGAATTGCAGCTTCTCACTCCCCGACCAGTGGAGCTGCAGTTAAGGTCATGGGACTGAAAGACCCCTGCCTTGTCTCGCAACAAGTGGGGTCTGTGCAGCTGCCGGGCGGGCTGCAGGATGTGGCAGCTGAGGCGCCTGAGAAGCATCTGCCCACCCACTTCCTGTGTCTGGCTTTGATTTCTTAGGGGGCAGATGCATTTGTCCCAAGGTCCTTCCCTGATTCAGCTAGGAAAACAGAACATGGTCCAGAGCAATCCTTTCCTTTTCCATAGTTCTGGTTTGTCTGGGATCCTCTTTTCGGAGTTACCTGCTACCAACTCTGTCTCTCTACCGGCTATCAATTCTGAGACCCTTTCAGGGCCAAATGAGACAGAATTTTGTTAAGGGCTAAATAATCACTGATCTTAATTATAAACAGTCTTAGCTAAGAGGAATGGATTTTGAAAGGAAGCCAAGACCAGAAGCAAAGGTGAGAAGGTAGCTAAATGGTACCCAAGCCGATTTCCCAAGAAAGAACAGAAAAAATGATCCAGTTCTTCCTCTGGGCAGTCACTGCTGGATGGCTCTCTGTGAAATGACCTTTGTTCTGGCCCATTCTTCCTTTACTTTTCCCTTACATGCCACGCTTTAGTAACAGTGTAGACTTTACTTCCAAAATACAGAGCAGTTTCCTGCTTCTGTGGCTTGTTGGGCTCTTCCCCCTGCCAGAATGCCCGCTCCCTGTGTCTTCCTGGAAGTGTTGTACTTGGCTTTTAAAACCTGACACAGACATTGTTTCATCTACACCCAGTGGTTCTGACTTAATTGCTTGGAGATGTGGTCTGGCCCTTGGGAGTTTGAAGTGGTCCCTTGGTAATTTTAATCCAAGTTGGAAGATCATTGCTCTAGGACAGCGGTTTCCAAACTTGACTGAGAATCAGAATCAGCTGGAGGGCTTGGTAAAGAGCAGGTTCACCCCCTGACTTGAGAATTTTGTGGTCTGGGGCCTAAGGGTTTGCTTGCCTCCCCCTTCCCTCCCCTTCCTTTCTTCTTTCCTTTTTCCTTTCTTTCCTTTCTCACTCCTCCCTCACTCCCTCCTCCCCTTCTGTTTCTCTTGCTTGCTTGCTTGCTTCCTGAGTGTTGCTGATATCTTTAATAAATGATTTTTCTCTTTTCAGACAAACTTTATTTTTAATGCACAAATAAAATTGAATGTATTTATGGTGTGCATCATGATATTTTTATATACATATGCACTGTGGAATGGTTCAGTTGAGCTCCTTAACATCCCCACTAACTGCCATGCTTTTGTGTGTGTGTTTGTGGAAAGAATTTGCATTTCTAGCAAGTTCCCAGGTGCTGCTGTTTCTGCTGGTCCTAGGACCACATTTTGAAAATCAATGCTCTTTTCAAACTCTCTGATGTACACAGATTCTTCGCATCATTATCAACTCATTTGCAAGCCTCTTGCCACCAAGAGAAGTATGGACATTAGCTTTCTTATCTCACTTCAAAGCACTGTATCTCAGGTATGGTAGGTACTCAAAAATAGTTATTGAATGAGTAAATATTTAATGACTAGCTATCACACAGAAAGAAAATCACTTACCAAATTTCTGCCAGTCTTTTTGAGGTGTTTGATCTAATAAATGGGATCACGCTTCTGAATTTAAATCTAGAAAGAGGGATTGCATAGCCTCTATGAATTACATCTTGGATTCTGGTGTTAGGGTTGGTTGGTCAAGTACTCCTAAATACCCTGGGATAAAAAGGCCTTATGCAAAAGCAGATTATATTACATTACATCAACAACACTTCTTTTTAAACTGACATTTAATGACTATCTCTATCAATAAGGGCCTTTTAAGAGCTCTCCATAAAATGTTGTGAAAAATGAGAACCTTTAAAATACAGACAAACAATGAGCTCCATTCATACAGCTTCTTCACACTATTTCTCCAGTATCGTGGATCTCAACAGGCACTCGTTACCCTCCGGTGGGCTGGCACATACTCACCATACTTATGGTCTGATTATAAACATAGACTGTGGCCACACGGACTTACAAGATGGATCCATTTGTCCCTGTGGGTTACACATAGATGTCAGACTCAATACACACACTACAAAGCACTGGAACCAGGTAGTAAAATGTTATTCCCAAAGAAACCAGACTCCTATACAGAACAACAACATCATTGTTTCATACAACTTTATAAAGTCCAAAGAGATGTTTAAAAACTGGTTTCCTAATTCCCACTAATTTCTAAAATAGCTACTCTCCAGGAAGAATAAACTATCCATTGATCTATGCAACATTTTTAAAAACATAAAAATGTGTAGCATAGCTCTGAACCTTAAGTTCAGAACTGGAAATGTGGTATTTTGTGCAGTGGGTGCACATCGGTGTGAGTGTGAGAGAGAGTGTGTGTGTGTGTGCGTGCATGTGTCTGTGTGTGTGTGCATGCATGTTGTGCATCTGCTTGCTGCGCATTTCAGCAGCCTTCTACCTTAATGACCACCAAATTGTTCTGGAAAGACAGTGCTGGCCTGAATGGTACAGAGGTAATGTCATTTGGAATCTGAACAGGAGCCAGGAGACGTTTTTCACTGAGTCAGTGGCGAATCCAAGATGAGAAATTTGCCCTTCTGAGTTTCTAGTCAATTTCTCTCAATTGGATTTCCATGTCCCTGATCACCCCTGATCGTTACCTTTAGAGTGGGTTCTCAGATTTGAAAAACGTCAAAATATCTGGATATTGACTTTGTGAATTAACCACATCACAGTTGAATTCCACTTCAATAATAGCAGGTAGTTAATGGATGGAACATGATCAAATTAGGAATGAGAAAGCCTGTAGGTTGCACCTGACTTTCTTCTTTAAAAATTAAAGTTTTAAAAGTATAAATTTGCCTAAAAGTTTATGGACAATGCACTCAGAGTTCAGAGTAACCATGTTCAGGTTGTAAAGCCCATAACGTGATCAAGCAGAAACAGGTCCCGTGGCTACTTCCAGCTGGTATCTGCTCTGTGTCTTGGGTCGGTGGTTGGTTGGTTGACTCAAACTAACATCATTGCCTCCACTTTCCTGCTTCTCTCTCCTCAATCTTGGATGAGAGGATAATGTGGCATTGGCAGGCAGGTATGCTCTGACCTTGTAGCCCCATGTCCGGAGTCCAAATAAAGGCCTATCTGCCTTGTATCTAAATATTACCATAAGATGGTTTACAAAATATGTTCTATCCTTTTCCTCAGCAAGTATCTTTCTAATGACAAAAAAGTTTTACATGTAAAATCTATTCCTTTCATATGATTGAAAAACTGAAACATCAAAGAGAATGAAATTTAATATTGTATACGTCTAGGAGTTCAGTTGACTAGCTGCCAAAATTTGGATAATTAAGTAAAAATACATAATATTTTAAAATTATTTCATATTAATTTCATAAAATTCATTTTGTCTTCATTCCATTAAAATACATTATTTAATTCTATCAATCTAAAGTATTAAAAATTAAACTATTATGTCCCAAACATACAAAATATGGTTATATTTTAATCAAAAATAGAAAACAAAGCAAACCTAGAATATAAAAATTATTTTTCAGATTTTCAAAAGGTTTTTTCTTTTTTCTAATTTGAATGTTTTCTCAACATTCAAATTATTTCAGAAAATTATAATTTGAATTGTACTTAAGAAGTATAATTCCATAGTTTATTTTAAAAGCTTAATTATAATTCTCAAAATATAAAGATTATTAAACTTTTTATTTTCTAGAAATGTGACTAAGTATTATTAATGCTTTTATAAAATGTAAAGTAATCCCGATTCTAGAGGGCTGTGGGCATTTAGTTAACAGTATAAAGAGCCTAATTCTCGCTTCACACATACTTTGTAAAGGAAAAAAATGGATAGTCAAGTGGTGTGTTTTTATTTTCTTTATCTAAATGCTCCTACCATTGAAATGCACCCTGTCTTCCTAAGCAGTGTGTGACTTACGCATCGTCAATAACACGAAACACAAACCTTCTGAGGTCGAAGCCAGCTGATTGGGTGCAGATTCTCTCAGGACCCCAGTGATGCTTGCCACAGGAGCGGGTGCTTTAGGGCTTCATTCAGACTGTGCTGGCCTTGAGTACAGGACTCCAGTCTCAAGCCTCCCCTGTGTCCTCCAACAAATGTAGATTTTTCTGCCTGTGCCATGCGGGCATTCCAAAGTCCAGAATCCATGTGGAGTTTTGTCCTCATAGATCACTGTTTGGCTCACCTGGGTTATTAGAGTCACCTCCTTTCTGCTCACCTTTTTTCTAGACTCAGTTTCTCCTTGTAGATCACAAATATGTTATACTAACATAGAATATAATCACTTTTTCTTATTTTAAATCCAGATTCTAAGATCACTTGTGAATAGATGAGATAAAATAAATGAATAAATACATATTCAGATATACCCATGCCCAACATGCCTCTCAGCCTCCTTCACCCAAAGTTCATCACACAGAAGCTAGAAGTTCCATGGCTGGGCTTGGCTGCAAATCACAAAATAATAGCTGATATTAAACTGAGTGTTCATTATGTGCCAGGCACTTTGCTATGAGCCTCTTCCACATTTCTCATGTGATCCTCCCCATTCTCTTGGAGTTAGATAATATAATTAAGCTCCCTTGAAGAAAAAGGGCTGAGAGTTTAGGAGAGTAAAGTTGCTTGCCTAGGGTCACACTGTGGGGAAGAAATGGCAGTGGGATTTAAACTCAGGTTTCCAAGACCAAAGCCTGTGCACGTGAGCATTACTCCCCCCTGCTTGACTGTGTGTTGCAGAGAGGAGGGCAGGTCTGGGTCCATGGAGAGCTATGGCATGGAAAACCAGGTCAGCTACCATATTGTTCTCTAATGGAATCAGCGACCTATCCAGTGTAAATCCAGAGGAGCAAAGTAGCCTATGATTTTGAAAATCTTTGATTTGGGCCACTGTTACATTGTACCAGGGAACAGAATCTGGGGAGCAATATTTGAAATGAGCTTGTTGGGCCTGAAGGGAAAACCCCAGCCTAATAGAAGACAGAAATAACACTATCGGGCACCTACTGCAGGCTAGGGTCTTCCCACCCTGCTCATTTAATTACTGAAACAAACTGGTACTACAAATGTGGGACACAAACTTGCAAGGAGAGAAATAGTTTCTCCTATCTCCCAAATGAGAGAAAAGCTCATGGAAATATTCTAAATAGGTGATAAAATATAATAATGTGAGGAAGAATACAAGTGAGCTTGACTTCAGATATGGGGCTATTCTGATTGACTGTTGCCTTTCACATTGCCTCTTACATACTCCGCTGGATCCAAGTAAAGAACTAAGTGGGGAAGCAGAAGCACAAAGTCTCACCCTCATATTCACCCATTAAATGGTGTCTATAAAATGCCTTGCAGGCTATGGGGAAAGGCTTTGCCTCAGGTTCTGCGGATGAGCAGGCAGGACTAATTAACTCGGGAGCCCTTCCATGGGTAAGGATCAAGTCCTCTACTTCCTTCAGACCTAGGTCAAAGTTGACTCACAAAATGAGCTGGGTTTCAGTTCCAGGACAAGGACCTCAGTGATGTGGCAGGTTAAGCCAACACACACTGAATTTTGTTCTGTTGTTGGGACTCTCCTGGTATGATTAGCGTACTTGAGCTTCGAAGAGTGAGGTCATTATGAGTCTTCCTTCTAACCTAGAAAATCCTTGACACTCTTGAAGTTGGGCCATACAATGTCTGGCCATGGCTGCCCCTGTACCTCACAGAAGTATATGGGATTCAGAAAGTGGTTGGAGAAGATAGAACATCACATGACCCAAACTGCAAGGGTTTAATAGAACATTCTGCAGATAAAAACTCCTTTCTAGGGAAGAAAAGGTTGGGGATTATTAATTAAAATTATAAGGAGCAATGATGAAAGTGGGCCTTAGGGAGAGTGGCAAACACAATGACTACGCAGACATGAACAGGAAAAATATAAGAACTTGACTCGGTAACCAAAAGCCTATGAGATCACTGATTCAGCTGCTGAGTTGTGCACAGCTATCTGGTGTGTTCTTTTTGTGAGCCAGGGTTATTCTTTGTCTGTAGAGGCAATCTATTCCTCTGCGCTCTTTGTAATCTCAATATGAATTGTCACCATCATGGTCAAGGTCACGAAGACTCCCTGGGGAATAAAGCCCGCATAAGGAGGGGGAGACGTTCTTTCCAATTAGAGATGACTATGTGGGTGGTTCATAGAAAGAATATAGAGTTTTCTGTATTTTGGGATAGAGGACAAAGAATTCAAATTGCTGCCATCTGCTATTTCATTTCATGAATATTTATAGTGCCTACTATGTGTGAGATATTACAAAAAGTATAAAAACAAATAATATATAAACTCAAAATACAATGCCAGAGATAGAGGCATTGAGTGAAAAATTAGCAGTCCAGTCGGGCAAAATAAAATAAGAGTCAGGCCAACATTCTTACTGCTTTGCTGCTTTCTTGAAAAATTGAATTTTCTCCCCTTTAGGTTTATTGACATGTGCATTTCTCCCTGCCTTTCCTGCTCTGCTCAGCTGAAATTGATTTCCGTGACTCCTTCTGATGCCCAAGATGCCCCCATGAGCTGTGACCTCTATCTCAATATGCCTTGGGCACCAAATCATGACCGCTGGTATTGGTTAAACTGCTGCTGTGTGCTGGGCAGGGCTTAAGTGCTCCTTAAGACAGTCTGTGGGGCACCAGGCTGGGAGATGACTCAGTCATCCTCGCCACCTGGCATCAAACCTGTGGGCCGCTCTCTCCCGTCTTGGACTGGGCTGGTCTCTGTGACCGGGAAAGACTGCAGAAGGGATGGTCTGCCATTTCCCCCACTTGAGTGGTTCCTCTCTAGGGTCACTCAGCCTGGGGCATCAGTCATAGCCCATGTGGTGAGAAGACGAAGCCTCTTTTGAGCGGCCATGTGAGAGTCAGGAAGGAAATCCTTCTACTCCATCCAATCAAGTCTTGAGACTGCAGACTGCCATCCAGGCTGGGAGATGACTGCCCTGTCCTGAGCCATGCCCTTTCCTACATACCTGATCCTCAGAAACCACCTGAGATCATAAGTGTTCACTCGTTTAGCTCTAAGTTTGGGGTAAGTGGTTAAACATCGATAGACAGTTGGTACAGTGGTATGTATCATTTTATTATTTTCAAAATAGTATTCACATATGGTAAAATGTACTGATCTGGAGCACTCATTTAAATGTTTGGCCATTGTGTGTACAACTTTTCTATCTCCCCAGAAAGTCCCCTTATGCCTTTTTCCAATTAACTCTTATCTCCTATCAGAAAAAAAATCACTGTTTCGGTTTCTGTTACCAAAGATAAGTTTAGCCTAGTTTTGAATGTCACCTAACTGAAATTGTTCAATATGTATTGTTCTGTGTCCCACTTACTGTAATGGTTTTTTGGAAATTTATCCATATTGTTGCATGTATCAATCATTTGTTCCTTTTTATTTTATTGTGAGTAGTATCCTATTTTAGGAACATACAATTTGTTTCTTCATATCATACTCTTATTGATGGATATTTGAGTTTTTAAAATTTTAATTTTTAGGAGATCTCACAAAGAATCAACATCTGGGATCTTATCTTATTAGAAAGATGTTGAACAACAAAAGAAACCACCAACAGACTGAAGAGACAACCCACAGTGTGGGAAAAAAAATTGTCAGCTGTTTGTCAGGGAAAGGACTAATATCTAGAATTATAACTCAAAAATAGCAGACCCCCCCAATTTAAAGACCCAATCCAAAAATGAGCATTTGAAATGAACAGACACTTTTCAGTTGAAGAAGTAGAAATGACAAATAAATATATGAAAAAATGTTCAATATTACTGGCCATTTGAGAGATGCAAATGAAAACAATGCTGAGACTCCACCTCACCCCAGAAAGAATGGCTGTTTTCAAGAAATCAACCAATAACAAATGCTGGAGAGGCTGTGGAGAAAAAGAACCCTTCTCACATTGGTGGGAGAATAGACTGGTGCAACCACTGTGGAAATCAGTGTGGAGATTCCTTAAAAAACTAAAACTAGAGGTTCTATTTGATCAGTTATTCCTTTTCTAGGTATCTTCCTGAAGAATCAAAAACATCATACCACAGCAATATATGCACACCCATGTTTATAGCAGTACAGTTTGTAATAGCTAAATCTTGAAAACAGCCCAAATGCCTCAACCAGTAAATAAAGATGTGGTTTTTTAAAAAAAATGACAGACTACTACTCAGCCATAAAGAAGGATAAGCTCAAGACATTTCTAGCTAAATGGACACACCTTGAGACCATATTCTGAAGTGAAATAAATCAGACATGCATGTTTAAAACCATTTTTTTTTTAGTTTTTAGCTATTTTGAGTAAGGCTGCTACTCTTACAGAGTCTTTTGTGGATGTATGTTCTCTCATCTGCGTAAATTTCTAAGAGTAGAAATGTAGTTGATATTATAGATGTACAGTATGGTTGATAATATAGATGTTATAAGAAACTGACAAAGATTTCTCCAAAAAGTTTATTTCATTTTGCACTACCCTTAGCAACGTCTGGCAGTCCAGTTACTTCATACCCTTTTCATGTTTGGCAGTTCTTCCCCCCGCAGTATTGAGCATTGAACCCAGGGCCCTGAGAATATCAAGCAAGTGTCTACTGCTGAGTGCCAGTCTCAGCCCCATCTGTCTTTTGATTTTTGCCATTTACTGGGAGTGAAATGTATTTCCTGCTGTGGGTTTAATTCTCCTGATGAGTAATGATATTAACCCTCATCATTGGCCATTCCTGTCTTCTTTTGTGAAGTATACGTTAAAGTTCATCCTTGTTGGCACCTGGAACTTCTGCTGACTGGATTCTTTCCTAATCTCTGTGTGGCCAGGGTCCATGCCTCCCTAGAAACATGTGCCAGCCTTTCTCTCCTGGGTCTTTCTCTTCTACCCAGTTGTGCCACCCTCCACCCTGTCCCTCCATCCCTCGCCACCCTCACCCTGTTTCTATCCCCATTTTTATTTCACATTCAACAAACCTTGCCTTGAAGACTGCTACAGAGTCAAGACCCAGCACTGGGCTCTTAATATGAGGAAATAATAAAAGATAAGAGCCATAGTGGGCTGGTAAATCTTTAACAACTGACTTTCTGGAAAAAAACAATTAATTTTTAAAGTTTTGCTTGGGGGAATAAGTTTATTGGAACTATGTTTATGTTACTCATTTTTAAAAAATCCTTACATTTTTTATTTTCCACATTTATGGCTGGTATGTGGGTCTCTATTGTGGGAACCTCCAATTTAAAGTGTAAATCCCCTCCCCCAAAAGATTAAATGGGGACTGTTTCAAAGATATGACGCAAGGTGATGCATTTACTTAACCAGGTTGAAATGAGCTTGGGCAAGCTTTTACAAACCGCCCTCTCAATGGACTTCAGTGAATATTTACTGGGCATAAACCATGTACCAGGCAGTGCCAGGCACCTGGGGATACAGGAAAGAAGAAGAGGAAATACATACATTGGCCATAATGAACTATAAACATTATACTGGGAGTGTGAGAGTACAAGTCAAGTGGGAAAAGGAATTAATTTTACTGGGAGGGCAGAAAGATGTCATTCTAGGTATTTATTGGCTGTGGGAGTAAAATATGAGGAGTCGTAATGTCTCTGTTGCTTCATTAGCAGTGAACAGGCAATCGCATGGCACACAGCACAGTACCGAACACTCGTTCTGCGCCACACTTAGTGGCCACTTCATGGGCTTCATTTCATCACATCCACGCAGTGCCCAGAGAACACAGGCACCAGCACTGTCTCCGCCCCACAGTCAAGGAGTTGGAGGACTGGTAGGTTCAAGCACTTTGCCCAAATCCCACAGCAAGTAATTGGCAAGGCTGGATTTCAACCCCAGGTCTGTTTGATTACAGAATCCAACTCTTGATGTCCACATTTGAGAAAATGAAGTTTCATGGCAGCAGAGCAGGGCCAGGATGAAGGAAGGCCACCATTAATGAGCTGCGATCATACATCGGGCCACAGTGCAGTCTATATTGAAGCCAGATCTCAGTGAGCAAGATGAGCAAGTTGGGCAATATCAAGCTGCCCAACCAAACCGTATATCCTGGTTTGTGCAAAGCAGTCATCTGGGAGTAGGAGTAACACCTCCTGCTACTCTCAAAAGTAACACAGCTTGGCCTGTACATTATGTGGTCACTTGGGGCGATACAATCATGCAACACCATAGCAAATCATATCCATCTACAGAGGAAAATATCACCCTGAGAGAGAAAACAGCCGGCTATTCAGTTGGTCCATCTTTTCATCTGTCTCCATCTCTTCATCCAATTTCCATTCACTAAGCAGTGCATTTACTCATGCTTTTCATCACTTTATTATGTCCAATGATGCTGGACCTTGTATGTCCTCAATTTTTGTATCGGCACTTTGGAAGCATCAAGCCAATTTGAGTTCATCACAAAGCAGTGTTAAGTAGGAACCAGGAGAATCTCCTGCTGCTGAATATTGACCAGATGTAGGCTCCTGCTGGTGGGAGAATGAACCAACCCTCCCTTCCAATCCACAGCCATGAGAAGGAAACAGGAGCTGAGACAACACCATTTGAAATTGCCAACACCGCGAACATCTGAGGCCTTTAAAGATAAATTATTCTCCAGAAAATAAGTGCATCTAAAGTGTCTGCTAACCAGGCAGGCAGGCTCCTTTACACATCTTTTCTCAGGAACTCTGGCAGGTAAAGAACAGGATTGTACTGCATGCTAACAAAGGAGAAAAAGATAAGAAAAGAAACAAAAATTTAGGAGGAGAGCATATATCCAGTTAAAACTGCTCATCAAAACAGGAGTGGCCTCACATCCAGGCCTTCAGAGTTTTCAAGCTTGTTCTCATCCATCTGCCTGTGTGAGTAGCCGGATCAAAGGTTTGGGGATCAATGGACCTGTGTTTAATCTTGGCTTTTCCACTCCCTGTGCTGCTGAACTCGCCAAGCCTGGGGTTCCAGAAAAATTGCTGTGTGGATTGGGTGAGGACATAGAAGTAAAACACGCAGAACGTGGTATGAACTTGACAAACACAGCTGTCTCGTCATGCATGACACTTCACACACAGAAGACACTACTGTACAGGTGTTTGTTGAAGGACTGGCTCCATTTAACAGATATTAGCCCTGAGGTCTGGAGATCAAGCGGCTTGCCCAAGGTTGTAGCTACAGAAAAGGTAGTCTTCTGGTTCAAACTTTCAAGTTCCATGAAGTACTGTATTTTTCTATGCAACCTTTCAGTTTGCAGTTGTATTTCTACACGTGTCAGATGTCAGAATAAAGAAAAATACTTGGGGAGGTCTTTTCTGTGAAATCAGGCTTTGATCTTCACACAAATTGCCCTGCTATTTTCAAATGGAATAACTTTGCAAAATACCTTTTCCTCAGAAGCCTGTGATCAGACCTCGCACTTCTGTGAAATAATTGCTTTAGACCTTAAGACTGCTGATGCGTGCTTGAGTTCAGACAGTTAGTAAGCAGAGGACGTTCTGAAGCTATGATCAGTCACTGTGTCTCTCACAGACTGGATGAAAGGGGTCAGTATCACAGTCTTGTGGCTTCTCCAAAATGTGTCTTATCTTGGGCTGACAGCAGCAGAACATGCCAGATAGGCAGACCATGGGGCAACAGTCCTGAATTCTTTCACCTGTGCCAAAAACGGATGAAGAGATGCTTGAAGAATCATTACTGCCTCGTCTACTGTAGTGTGAAGGTAGATTTGGTGTCTCTTTCAGTTCAGACATACTAAATATCTCATACTGTGTCTCTGCTCAGAATGTTGCACTACTTCATTGTTGACCTCTTAAAACTTTGGTCAGATCTGGGGCTTCTTATAACATCAGTGTTTCCTATTAAAAATGAAATTGAGGTTCACTAAGACCTAATCTGTTTAAAGTATGTCTTCCTAAGCACCTTCTCTTGGTACCAGATGACAATGCTGATCCAGGGATAAGCTTTTCTTTTGTGTGTCAATAGAACTTAAAATTCAAGATTCATTGGCACCATGCTTCAAAAGTGTATGTGAACAACGTTTTTCATCTGTCCATCTGTTTCTTCCTTTATTCAACCACCTATTTATTTACTCTTCAAATATTTATTGGCCACCTGTTGTAGTCTAGGCACAAGGCAAGATGCAGGTGCTGTGGTTGAGATTTAGGTCTTGATTTCATAGAGATTGTAGTAAGAAAGGTCGATTAAAAACAAATAACTTCATTAAAAAATGATAAGGATAAGTGCTCCCAAGAGAAAGATGCTAGGAGCAGCATGTAGACTTGATAAGCTATGATGCAGCCTAGTGGGTGAGAAATGGTGGGCTTTAGAATTCATCATCTCCTTCCCAGATCTTTGACTCTGGGCCAGTTTCTTGATTGCTTTATGTCTCAGTTTCCTCAGCTGCCACAGGGAGGTAGGGTAGGGCCACCTCCATGTACTGTTGTGAGGATGAAATGAGATAGCACATGCAAAGCACTTGGAGCAATGTCTGTTACCAGCAAGCACTCAGGCCAGGGTTGGGGATACACCAGGCCTGTGCTAGCTGGGGACTGCTCTCAGCAAAGGAACCTGTACACTAGTAAGGAAGGAAGAAGAAGAGGTGAAAACAGTGGAAGCGACAGGAGAGGAAGTGGGGGTGGGATGGGTAAATATACAACAAAATGTAAAGAAAGATCCTGAAGTGAAAGGGGTGTGGTACTCTGGACAAAACCAAGGGCAGGAGCAGAGAAGAACTGAGAGTGAAATAGTTCTGAGTGGCTGAGACCAGGCTGGAAGGCTTGGAGAACTCAATTGCACATGGTTTCTAGGACAGTTACTTGAGGATTTTGGATCCTATCCTGAGAGCATTCAATCATTTGACCAGTCATCCATTCAACTGAAAATCCCTAACAGAAATGCAAACATTTCATTATTTTTTATCATCAGAGGAACATATACCAATGGATAAGGAGCTAATCAGGGCAGTCAGATCTAAAATATCTTGGGCTTTTCTGTGAGTGGCATCCCTTCCCAAGTGCCCTATGTGTGTTTTTTATTCTCTGTCCCTGGAGGCCATCATTGCTGTCTTTGAATATCATGTCTCAGAATTGCATTTCATTGTTAAATGATCACATCCAGATAATTATATTATTGCTTTTAGGGACACATGATCAATTATTATAATGCATCAAGAAGAGTCTTGAAGAAACCAATGTTTAATCTCTGCTAAATTCTGTTTTCCTCTACTCTGTATTTTGCTTAGGGATACAGAAATATGCTGCCTTCCTAATTTATCACATATTTTTCAAGTTTTTTGTTCTTTTTCATTAGCTTTAAAATTGACTTAAAAATACTCAAAAGACATTATTACCACTTTCAACAATGACTTTTAAAAGATATAAGAAACAAACTGATAAAGTGCATTGACCATCGATCTTGTAGTCTTTCAGTACGGGGTTTGAATTCTGACTGTATTATGTTACCCTAGAAAAAGAGATTTTAAAATGTCAGTAACAGTTACCTTTGTGGGGGAGGCATGGTGATGGATGCCTCAAATCTCAGAGGCTGAGGCAGGAGGATCTTTGTGAGTTCCAGGCCAACCTGGATGACACAGTGAGACTCTGTCTCAAAAAAAAAAAAAAACAAAAAAAGCCCAAACAAAAGTCATCTTTGGGAGCTGGGTGTGCTGACAACACACCTATGATTCCAGCACTCTGGGAGACTGTCCCAGCACTCTGGGAGACTGAGTCAGGAGGATCTCAATTTTGAGCCCAAATTGGGCAATTTCACAGACTTAGCAAGACCCTGCCTCAAAATCAAAAGGAGAGGGGGACCTGAAGATTAAGCCTAGTGTGAAGGCCTTGGATTCAATTCCCATTACAAGAAAGAAAGAAAGAAAGAAAGAAAGAGAAGAAAGAAAGAGAAGAAAGAAAGAAAGAAAGAAAGAAAGAAAGAAAGAAAGAAAGAAAGAAAGAAAGAAAAGAAAGATCATTATGAAGTCATCTAAAACTTCTCTAGTAGTTTTGTGACCGAACAGCCAAGTTCCTTTTTTAGGTTTGTTGTCTTCCGGAAGTAATATCAGTCTGTGACCCTAGATATGTGGCCTCTGCTGTCAAGGGGAGTGACCAGGAAGAACACTGAGTGGAAGAGAATCAGGCCATTCATTGATTCACTCACTCATTTGCCCGATGTTGATTGGGCGCTATCCTCAGTGACATCAGAAGATCCGCTGTAAAGGGGTCACTCTCTTTCTGGCTGGAGACTGTTACACTGATTAAATTAGAAACCCTGTTTGT
Organism: Heterocephalus glaber; assembly: GCF_000247695.1. Next base: position 14,327,678 of record NW_004624750.1, on the reverse strand, counting down.
TAGGAGTCCTGGTGATACAGGAAGTTATTCTGAAGTAAAGCTTTCACTGCTGTATTTTCAGAGACTTGACCTTCTGAGTAGAAGTCAACTGACAAGGATTCTTTTTCTGAAATGACCCTGTTGACTTCTGGCTTTGTGAGTGTGCTGTTCAAAATTCACAAATAGTGATGGCCAACTCAAGGAAGTTGTTTTAAAATAAGCATGAACTACTGACTCCTGTGCTCTGTGGCTGCAAATGGGGGATGCTAAGGCAAAGTGTCACCTGACTGTAATAACAGCAAGAATGTACATACTGTGGCTCCCTTGGTACCCGACTAACTGGCAGAGTTTGGATGGCTGCTTCCCAAGCCAGAAGCAGAACCCAGAGCTCAGCATGGATGATCCCAGAACCACATCTCTCTGTTTTTCTCCACTGCTGGGACAATGGTGGGGGACAGCAGTGTTGAGTGCTGTGTGTGGGTCCATGAAAACTTCCACACTCCTCTTAAGGATCTGAAACTGTGCAGACTGAGCGTGTTTGAATGCCAGTTTTGCCTGGCGGGTCACTAATCTATGGTGCCTTGAGGGAAGAAGAAGACTTAACAGGGATTCATACAGAGGAGAAGCTTTCTTGATCTTTCCATGGCAGTGGAGCACTGAAATAGCATGTTATGAACATGAGGATAAAATGGCAGAGGATGTATTATTATTATTCCTTTCTCTCAGTAATACTAGCAGGGAAGACAGACAACACACTTCAGCCACCCCTTATCTGTGGTGAGTATCTCCCAAGATCCCCAACTAATGACTGAAACCATGGATAGTAAAGAAAAGAGGAAATTTGAACAATTATAATAATGCAATGTAATAAAAGTTATGTGAACATAGTCTCTCTAGTTCTAAAATATTATATTGCATATACTCACCTTTCTTCTTGTGCTACTGTGAGACAATACAAAGCTTATGTGCTGAGATGAAGGGAAGTGAGCTCTGTAGACATTGAGAGGTAGCATTAGGCAGCTGCATAACACAAGTCCTGCGATACCATGACAGTCAATTGGGTAACAAACATGGCTATTGAGTAACTAACAGGTGGGTAACATATACAGTGTGGGTACACTGGACAGCAGTACGCTTCTTCTTTCAGACAAGATGGATTTCATCATACTACTCAGATCAAGGCACCGTTTAAAACTAATGAATTGTTTATTTCTGGAACTTTTCATTTTGTTTTTGGACTCTGGTTGACCTCAAAAAACTAAAGTCAAGGAATCTGAAAACTAATAAGGGAACCTACTAAATATGAGTAAGTACAATAAAATATTATGTGTAGTAGAGAAAAAGAATAAGTACAGGTGCATGACTCAAAGGAAGGAGCCATGTAAAAAAGTGGTGGGGAACCAGGAAAAAGAAAAACTTTCACAAGAGATGAAATATTTACTATGGACTGTGCATCAATAAATGGGCTATGTAATATCTTATCATTTTATTCCAGGTTGAGGGTGAGAGAGCAGTTATGAGGTGAAGAAAGAATGTCCAGTTCAATTTTAGAAGAAATCCTGCTCAGAGAAAGTTGTCCCACAGGAGAAAGGGCTCCCACACTGTCTATAGCAGTGCCTCTGAAGAAGGTCCTAGGTCCAGACCTTGCATAGCATTAAGACAACTGAAAGTCAAGTGCCTGATTTGAGAGACCCCTTCAAAAGACATTTTAGCCCACAAGTCAGTATTTACTGATACCACCAGTCAATGCTTTAGAAGTATTCCTTCTTTCCTTTAAAAGGCCATTGTTGTCTCCTTTCAGCCTTGAAATAGTTGAGTCCTCCCTTAATAAACATGCATTCCTTTTGCAAAGCTATTGATATTTCAGATAACGCTTGGTTTAAAAGATAGTGAAGGAGCCAAGGTGAGGGACAGAGAATAAACAGAATCTACAAAAGGCACTGTTCCAATCAAATGGAACAGAGAGGTCCATAGTTTAGCTCATTGCTGGAGCAAAGCCCGCCTTTCAATCATACTCTGAAGACAAAGTAATGCAGCTGAGTTTAGCAAGACTAAACTCGTGAATGCCATTTTAAGCTTCCAAATAGTATTACCACAAAGGCAAGTGCATTTTATTTGTAAATTCACTTAGAGGGAATTTAGAAGGCATCACTCAAAACTATGTATGAGGAGTAGCAAAGTTTTGATAACAGTTCATAAATTGAATCTTAAAAAAATAGACTGGAGATAACTATGAATGACTGAAATCCCTTTCTGAGAATGTTGGAATTTCTAAAACAAACCAAAGTAAGCCACAAGGGCTGAAAAAATATGGGTGCCTATAATTACTTGTATTTGTATTTAAATATATAACCCTCGTGTCTTTTCATCCAACTTCACCAGTCTGAAGCAAAGGAATATTTGTGCTTCCTATTAAAATCCACACAAGGATTATACTGTCTATCTCAGGGTTTTTTTTAGCAGTCTTGTTGAAATAGAATGTGTCTGGGTAAATGTGATATTAATGCTAAAACAGAGTGCTAACGAAATGCCTTCAGTAATATCTGAATCAATGTACCAAGACAGAATCACTTGGTTCTATAATTTTCAGACTATGTGCATGATAGTCTTCTTTATTCTTAAGCTCTTTCTTCAAAGTCAGCCAAGGAGATGATGAAAAATCACTTCCTGAATCACAAGTTCACTTTAAAGATGTCTTTTCTACATACAGCCCTATTCCTTACTCACCATCCAGTATTCAATTCAGCCTTTGTTGGCCTGGGACTTCTTTAGACAATTATTGGAAATATGCCTGGAGAAGAGATTGAAAGACTTTAACCTTGATCCGCTGATAGAAAAGTCATCACTCAGCTTCTCCAAAATGAAATCTTTGTCTTTGTTTTCCCGTGTATGCATCCTGTAAAGTATCCTTTTATTAATTAATTAATTTTTTATTCTATACTCTTCTGTTCTTTCATCAGTTTGAGAGACCTAGCTTTTATGGGGAAGAAAAATCAGTTATGACTATTTTCATTGAGCATCTACTATGAAGTAGATAATTTGCTAAGGGATAAGGATGCAAAAAATAGACAAGTCCTGATTCTTTCTTCTTTTTGTCCCACTTCCATCAAATCCAATGGTTAGTCTTATTTAGTGTAACACCAAAGAATTTCAACTATATCTGGTTTTGTCCGATTACTCCTGCTATCATCATTACTTTTGTTGTGAGCACTACAATGGTTTCACATCTGTTTCTCTGTTTTCATTCTTGTCTACCTCCAACTCATTTTTGTGCACTTAACTTCTTTCGATGGCTGATTATCAATGTTGTAATAAAATTCAGACATCTGGCCCCTATAGGGTCCTGTAGGATCCAGCACTATATCCTCTCTCATCTCTCCCCAGTTTACCTCACTGCAGCTACACATCTCTCCATTCAGCCGCTATTTAATACCACAGACAAATCTTTCCAGAAAGTTATTCCCTTCAGGATTTATACAGTGCTCCTTTTCATCCTTTGGTTTCAGCTTAAGTGTCCCTCTTCAGAGGAGATCTTCTCAGGAGGAACATTTAAAATTGTCATTCCCTTATTTGTTTCTGTTCCTCATCTTTTTCATAACATGTATCCAACTTGGAATAATCACATCAGTTCACTTGCTTATTGGTTGGTTTCCACTACTAGAACATAGGTCCTATGAGCTCAGCGATTCTAACTTTCTTGTTTATCTCCGTGCTGTACTCAGTGCTCAGAAGGGTACTAGTTGCATAGTACCTAGGTCCTGAAAACTATTTGTTGAAGAAATGAACATAGACATTTTCAGTGTCCTGAGTCTCCAATAAAATTGAGGACCCAGAGAGAAATGTGGAAGGTTGAAAACCCTACTGTAGAAGTATACAACTAGGTTCTATTGGTTAAAAATTGTCATTACATGAAGAAAGCATTTTTTTAAATCATTACGTTTATTGGTACATTTTATACAATATGATGACATTCCTCATTGGGAATTTGTACCTTTACATGATATATCTTGGTTCTTATTTTTTTCCCCATTTCCCTGCCCTCCCTTCAACCCCTCCACCCCTCCCTATTTATGAAGACTTTATTTCCATTTTTTTCCTTTTCTCATATTTTTTCCTTTCCCTTTTTATTTGAATCCATTTCTACAGAGCTTTCAAATTTTTAAAGGAATATTCAAATGTAGTATCTCATTTTCTCTATGCAACACTCAAAAGTATTTTATTGTTTTTGGTTTACGTGCCCTTGTTGCACAACAGTCCACTTCGCCGATGATGGGCAGTGTGACTGACCACGTGGTAGGATCAGAAGTCTCAAGGGAATGAGTAGTGGGTCAGTGTGAAACACCAGGAAGAGCGAGACTGGTTCAAACTCCAGTGACAGCAGAGGCTTATGGAACTAAAACACACGAGTTCCTGACGGCCAGTAGAGACAAAGGTAAGCATGGAGCTCTAAAGACAGAAAGCAGAACGCTGCTGATGGGTAGAAAGCATGTTGCAAGTCAGCCCATATTTGGAGAAGAGATGGGGCTGTACCATTTAAACATAGTTCAGGCAACATAAATAATCAGAGAAAGAGGAACTTCCTACAGAAAGGAAGATGGTTTCATCAGACGACGAAAACAAAGTTGCTGGTCAGTGTGAAGTTCTCTCTTCGGTAGCTCTACACTTAGATGATGAGTTGGAGTAATTTACTGTTTAGCTAATTTATTATACAAGCTACAAATCTATTATTAAGTCTTCTCTGCAAACTTAAGAGTAATTTCATTATGTGTACAAACTGAGGCTCGGAAACTTTCAAGATATGTTCTTTTTCAAGGCTGCTGGTAACTGGCACATCTTGAACTCAAAACAGTTTTTTCAACATCAAATCTGATGTTACTGTCAACAGTAGACAGAGGTTGGGACTTTAATCTCTTAAGAATTTGACAATTCCTTCAAGTCCTTGGCAAGGAAATTTACATACAACTTTAGCAAATGAGAAGTCTGTTTAGAGCACCTTGATAGGATATTTTCATTTCTGTAAATAAAATGTGCTTTCCAAGTGCACTACTCTACATTAAACCATGCAGGGGAAGAAAGGAAGTCTGGAGGCCTTGGGCTACAAATGGGAAGAGAATAATTTTAGGCATTTTCCTCGGTCCGTTTAAACAGACTGAAGATTCTTTTTGGCAGAAGGCCTGTGTTTAACCAGTGTACTGAATATAGAATAATCCTGGGTGGGGAGTATGTTTTCCTTAACTGAGTATGTTTGCTTGAGATAAATGTGGATCTCAGCTCTTAACGAGTCAAAGTGAAAGTGTCCAAATTGTCTGAGGTTGTGAAAGCCTTGGAGAAGACTTGTGCGGGAACTAGAAGCACGAGCAAATGCTCCTGTGAGGAGGTTAAAATAGCACGGACATTGTACTGCTTCCATTCTGTTCACTAACTGAATTCTCTTTGCCTCCTGAGGGTCTCTGCCATCTCTCTTACAGCCTGTCCAAGGGAACAACACCCAGCTGTCTGCTCAGTGTCTCTCCCACTGCTAGGTCTCCCTTTCTACCTGCCAGAGACTTTCCTGCATGCATTTGTGTTTGGGGGATTTGGACAGATGTAAAAGCTGCAAGGATGGATCCTGGGCATTCAGTTTTCTTTGCACTGAAGAGATTAGTCCTTGAGCAAAACAGTTTGTCCCTTCCCCTCCTGCTGTCCCTATTGATCTGAGAAAGCAAAGTAGGACAGGACGCCACCCTGGTATCATCCCCATTCAGACAGCTAATTCATCCATTGCTAGCTCATTTGCCAGAGATGAAAAGGCTGTCCCAAGTCTCTCTCCTAACCTCCGCTGTGGCCATCAGCCCTTGGAATTTCTTGGCTTGTGGCAGCAAAATTCTGCCTCAATTGTCACATGTCATTCTCCTCGTTATTTTCTCATCACCTCCTTCTCTCTGGTCTGCCTGTGTGTCACTTCGCATAAAGATACATGTTATTGGATTAAGGCCACTTTAATCCAGGATGACCTCATCTTAACTAATTATATCTGCAAAGACCCTGTTTTCAAGTGTAGTGGGATAAATTTGAATTTTGATAGAACCATTTTTTGTCTGTGTTCTCTATTTATTGTTCCCCATCAGCCACTGGACAGGTTGCCATTGTAAAGGTCCTGTCTAGCAACTTCAGACCTGCTAACAAAGTGTCTGCGCACACACACACACATGTGCGCACACACACATGTGTGTGCACACACACATACATCAAAACCTAAAATTTCCAGCTGCACATTTTATTTTGAGATCAGACTTCTTTAGATATAAAATTACTCCCTGACTGAGTCACACAGTAAGGTGTCATTTCTCACAAACACTTTAGATGGAGTTAATGTAATTAATTTTAAGTTTTGCGTACAAAAAATGTACCTGATTTCCAGGACTGAATGGAACTCAATGGCTTGTGTAACATAAGTGATCAGTGTCCTATTGAATCATTCAATCATTCCAGCAGTCCAGAAAAAAAATTGCTCGTCCATTTGGATAGTCAGTTACCTAGAGTCAAAGTGTGGGCCTTGGATCCTCAGCAGATGAGCCTGCTAGAAATGCAGAACATCCTAGGGATCTACTCAGCCCTGCAGGGCCTTCCTTGAATCTGGGTCTCCCAGGATCTCTTAGAGCTGAAAAGTGCTATCCACAGAAAGCCTTTGTAAATTGGCCTGAGGAAGGCTAAAGGTTGCTTAGAGCCTCAGTTACTGGATAGGATGCTAAGGCTGGGTGAGGCCTCAGATGGTGTAAAACTGAGAACTCTCAGGACAGAACAGAGAAAGAAGGAGGAATGTTCAACCATAACTATTATGGACAGCACATGGTGTAGGAGCTCTGTTTGGCCTCGATTATCACTGTTAATATTTAGAACAATCCCTTGAATTAGGTACTATTCACATTTCATTGTTCATATTCACTATTCATATTCACTATTTCATAGTTGAGGACACTGAAACAGAAAGGCTTAGGAATTTGTTTGATAGATGAGTCAAACATTTGAGCCTAGAGTCTGACTCCAAATTCCAATTCCATCACCACTCTTGTTCTGCTTACCAGACAGCAGGTGTAGAAGCCCAAACCCACCAGCCCCTGAATGCCCTAACACTCCGTTCAGAGTTCATACATACTCCTGTCTGAACTTGCCTTTTAGCCTGTATTATCTTGAACACATGAATATCCCTGGCATTGATCCATTTCCTTTGTTTTAGTCAAGCCCATTGCTCGGGGACTCAGCCTCAAGCCTCTCAGACGCCAGCCTATGTACACCGGGCTCTCAGGCCCCTCCCACTGACACATGAACAAGAACCAATGCCGGGCCTGTTGCTGTCTTCCCTCTTGCAGGCCCTGCCCTCCTGAGCATGCCTGGGGAGGGGTGACTAATGCTTACGCTTCTCCACATTTACCCTCTCCTGAGTCACTGGAATACTTTGCTCTTGCTCAGCTAACCTGCACTTGTGTGTTACATGGAAGTGGTTAAGATTTTTAGGCAGATTTGGACCGTAACTGCCTGATGTGATCCTCAAATGGCCCCAACATTTTACATAATTGTTTGCAGTTAAGTAAATCCAAGTTGCATTTGGGATGAGAAATTTATTTTTAACTTCCTTTGTGTTGTGGGGTTAAAAAAAAATCACCACGGATGCTTCTGATTTATTCACACTCAGCTCCTAAAAACATTGCCCTCAGGAAGGATGGCTATTTGTTTGCCATGTCAAGAATATTTTATTTGATTTCCTTTCAGAGAAAAATCCACATATGTCCAGTTTTAAACTGACTAGAGTGCCCCAAAGACATTTGCAAATTTCAAAACTCTGTTTCTCCCCAAATACCTTCTAAACATAAGTGGAACTCTACAGAGATATGCAAAGGGAGATGGAATGTGAAGTCTCAAGAGGAGACGGTACAGAAATCAGAAAAATAAAGTAAAATTAGGGAAACTCAAGATTTCTGCTAAAATAGTCATGTGGTTTGAGAATTTACTTTTAGGTTGTATTTGAATTATATTTGGTTCCAATGACTTTTTACTCACATTGTTTTATGTACATATAAATATACAGACTTCTTTTTCAGACATTAATAACTATGCATGGATAAGGCATCTTACAACCTTATATAATGCTAACTCTGGGGCTGAAATAGGCCAACAATTATTATTTCCTTTACATTAATAAACTGAGCCCCAGGAAGGACATCAAGCTTCCCCTTGATTACACAACAAATATATGGCAGAATCAGAACTAGAAGGTAAATCCTCTTAGTTCTTGAGTAACTTTCTTTTTCCCATGATAATCACTGGCAGGCAGTTTCGGGGAAAGAGTCTGTAGAAACACTTGAACCTGTAAGATCTGTAAAATTATCCGTAAAATGATAGTAAAATTGTCACCACAAATATTAAGCATTAATTAACTGAACTCACCACCACCATAAATTACAAAGCCTCCGAAGAACTCTTGATGACTTGCAACAAATAAATCCACTGGGTTCTGTAATCTCTAAAATATCTGCTGTAGTGATTATTTCACAGGATGGTAAACACTGCAGATAAATAATTGCTTGTGGCTAGATGACAACTGCCAAGTTCAAAGAAGAAAAAGCTTTGAGGAAGGTGATTTTCCCTTCTGCCTAAATCTCCAAATTGTGTGGTTGTTTCTTTGCCTTTGTTCTAAGCAGAGAGCCTACAGGTAGAATGCTGTATGTGAGTAGAGCCTATATGTGGTGAAATGAAAATTCAGTACAGATTTCCCCCCTAATTTACTGTCAAGTTTCAGGATTTTGGTAGTATTTACCATTTGTGGGAGCTGTGTCAGAGGCTGAAATCTCTCTTTGTTTTCATCTAACCTGTTGTCTTTGGGATCTCCTTTAAAAAAGGTTGAGGCTTTTGCAGTTTTTGAACTGTGATGTCTGGACATCACATAAGGGCATTACTGATTTTTTTGGCGGGGTATAGAAGAAGTAGAAGCATTTTACAGTCCTGTAATTAAGTGTCCATCTTTTAGTGAGGATGAGTTAGGTACTTCCCTTCCCCAGTGTGGTTAGGCCTCTGGTAAAACCCCTGTGAATCAAGCTCTAGTGAACTAGTTTCCCTTGCTGAGATGAGGCCTTACCAAGGAGAACAGACCGTTTCGGGCTTACTTCAAAATGGCTGCCCCCCTCTCCCTCCCCACCGCCCAGGTCCCCGCGCCCGCCCCCTGCAGGAACCTAGAGGGCATTTTTGCCTTAGTCTTTTCAGACGGGGTAAAACTCAGGAAAGTGTGGGAGACCCTTTTAGATCCAGGCCCTAGAGTTTTTAATTCTCAAACTTGTCTACACAAGGGCTCTAGCAGTTTGTCAATTATAGTTCAGTTTACTGGTTTCTGCAAAGGCTTCCGCTTCTGCGCTTCTAGTTTTGGAAAGCTGAAATTCTCTGTGTCCATCTGTCTGTCTCTCTAGTTTTAGGGCAGCAGTCTATGACCTCAGCTCTCTGAAGGATCTAAAAAGAGTTGCTGATTTTCAGTTCAGTCTGTTTCTTCTTGTGGGGACAAAAGTGATGACTTCCAAATTTTTTACCTTTTGTGTTAGAAACTGGAATAGCTCTTAGTTTTGTTAGTGTGTTTTGTTTTCGTTTTTTTCCTAATGTAATACTTTTTTTCGCTCTGATTTCACTTGAACCTGGAATCTTCATAAATGGAAACTGGGTTCCAAGAACCAATAAAAGCCATGGGAATCAAGAATCTGGAGCAAATGAATTGGATAAACTCCAAGGCAGGTTCCAAACTTTGGAACTGCTTCTCTCTTCTTGAGATTTTCGTCTTCCCAAACAGGCCCACCGAGGGCTGCACTGCTGTTTAAAGCCCACTGCTGAATATGGGCAATGCTAACACAGAATGTTCTGTTACACTCACAGCTGTTTTTACACACAGGACCTCTGTTGAAGACTGACTCCTAGGAAGCTGGCTGAGTTGTTTTCTAGGTGTTGGGATGAACTTGCTGGATTTGCTCACATTCTCCAGTGAGACATTCTCAGTGAGTGACAGGGAGGTGGAAGAGGAGCACAATACGCAGAAGTGGTATGAAAAAGATATTGGGCTTTAGGAAAGGCAGTAGAAAGGAAGACGAAAGAGGACAGGAAGTCAGAAAAAAATATTTATTTTCTCTCTGGTCTTATTTAGGGATCTAAGAAAGACAAAGAAGAGTGGACTTAATTCTTTAAGGTAGTCCTTCTCAAATATTCATATGCCTCCAAACCAGATGTGAGATCTTGTAACAGTGCAGATTCTGACGGAGTAGCTCTGACACAGGGCCCAAGATTTTGTTTCTAACGGGCATCCAGGTGATGATGGTGACAGCAATTGGGCTTAGATCACACTTGGGGCAGCAAGGATGTAACATAACTTCCAAAGGGGCATTTCCCATCCCTCTGCAGTGTTCACTTAGCAAGCAACAGCAACTTACTGGCTTCTTGGACTCAACATGTACCTTCTTAACTCAAGATGACCCCATTTCTGGGAGAACAGCTGGTCCTCCTCTTCGTTTCTCACTCCTCAGCTTTCTTCTAAGCCTCACTCAAGTCTGTCCTTCACACTGACTGCACCACTTGAGGTCTCTGTAGTTAATAGCCCCTTTGGGCTTCTGTACCTTTGCTGGTGCTTAGCCTTTCTGCAAGCCTGGGTTGCTATTGACCTTTTACACATAGCTGTTAACTTGATTGTAGGCCTCCTGAATGCAGATCACATGTCCTGTTACTCTTTAATTCCCAGGCTTAAAAGAGCCTTACTGGATAGGAGATTGGGCAGCCTAGTCACAGCAGCCCAGACGTGGGTTCAAATCTCACCCCCATCGGTCAACAGTTCTTGAAGCCTAGAAAACGTGTTGCTCCATGAGTCAGAGTGGTGGGGCAATGTGTGTGTACAATGTTGATACTTTCCAGGGTTGTGAAGAGGAATGAAGAAAATAAAGTTAGCCAAGTGTTAAGCCAAGTGCCTGACAGAGTCAACACTCAATAAATTTAAATCCTCTCTACTCCGATCCCCTTTTCCTCTCTTTAATAGGATTTTGATGATACATTTTCTTCCTGACACTCTTTCTTTGAATAATACCATTTGAATCCAACAATCTTGTGATATTTTTTCCATTTCAGTTGAAAGGCACACTGATACACAGGAGGAGAGCCCCCTACTTCATTAAAAATATCCTCAAACTGATGGTTCAAAGTAGCACCATGCATGATATCAATTTCCAATCTTATCAGAAACAAAAAACAGAGATGTTTTAAGCCAATATCATCAAATGACTGAAGAGCTATCTTTATCAATTTTCCACATATTTCCTAGAATTTACATTTTTGGTAAAAGATTTTCAATCTTTGGGTGCCTATCAATGTGCCCAGTGGGCTGTGAGTTTAGTGTTTATGACTGAGGAATGGTCTATCTTCTGGTTGGTGTTAAGAAACATAAATACAACAGGAAATGCCACATGGGAAAGGTGACTTTGAAATTACACGTGCTTGGGTTGAGGCTCACCAGTGGGGTACCCGGATGTGGATTGACACAGGAGGCCTCTTGTGGGGTAAACTGAGCCAGGTATCCAGAACCATTAAATTCAAAAGGAGATACCAGGTCAATCTCCTGACAAAGCAGAGAAGGTAAAATGCACATGAGATACTGGGACAGGTCCATGCCCGCAGTCCGGGCATCCAGGTCTTCACTTGTTAGCTGCATGACTTTGGACAAGTTTTTGAACTTCTTGAGCCTAATCTGTAACAACTGAAATGACCTTCATTGCCTACCTTGCGGGTTTGAGGATTAAATGAAATGACACATCTAAGACATGCAAAGAACCAAAGAGGGTGAATGGTTGCAACAAGAACACAGTAGTATCAGTCCCCTTCTAATGCTTCAGGAAAGCATCTGGATGCTTGGGTGTCTCGCTGCTCTCCAATCCTCTGATCTGGCAGCAAAGTGGAGCAACACCTGACACTGCATTGTTGAAGCGAAGAGGGGACTCTCAGGGCTGCTCCTTGATTCTTTAACCGGTGTTATCATTGCTCCTCCTCTTGCTCCTTTTCTGCATCTTTTTTGTCTTACTCTTCCTCTCCTTCAAGTTTGATTCAATGTCAGATCAATTCCCCTCACTGAAACAAATGCCTCATCCATAGCAATCAGTGATGGCTCACTTGCCCAATTCTACCAACTTTGGTTCCTCTGCCTTACAGTGCCTCATTTTGGTCTTTGAGAACAAACTTTCTTATGCAAGAGTCTTTTCAAGCTTTGAAGATTTCTTTTGGTGGAATTTAAATTCTATTTAAAAATACGGTCCCTTGTCTCCCTCAAAGCTTAAAGCAAGAATGTATGGGCATCGCAGACAACAAATATGACCATCCGCATCCTTCCATTGACACTGTTCATGGAGGGACCACATAACTACAGAAGCTGTTGACTTACAGTGAGATCATGTCCTGAAAAGCCCAGTATGGCTTGAAAATATTTTAGGTTGAAAATGCATTTAACACAACCAGCCTAGCTAACAGCATAGGAGAATCGTAGCTTATTAACTCAGTTCGAAGCACAGCACCAGGTTTTGACCCCTCGTAGTCATTTGGCTGATGGGGAGCTGAAGTTTGCTGCTGCCAGCCACTCTGATGAGGGGGTTTTCTACCCCATACTGCCAGCTTCTGGTAAGTTCAAAATTCTAAACTTAAAGTACAGCTTATACTAAAATCATGTTTTCACACTGTCATAAATTCAAAAAATTGTGTATTGGGAACAATTTATATTCAAGAAATGCAGGGTAGAAGTTAGGAGAAGAATAAGGATTTTCATGTTGTTCCTTTATGTCAAATTTAGTGTGTGAATCAATCATTTAGGTGATTCAGGAATATGCTCTTAAAAATTCATTATTGAGGGCTGGGAGTGTAGCTCAGTGGTAAAGCACACACTTAGCATACATGAGGCCTTGGGTTCCTTTATTATTACTTTTTTCTGATGTAAATTGTTTGTTGCAAATCCAGAGCATTTTCTTTAGAGAAGATTTGTAATTCAGAGTGCACCATACTTCCTATTGAACAGAGCATTCTCAGGCTGTGGGTCTTACACAGTCATGGATGGAAGCCATGCTATCATGTGGAAACTGTGCCCTTACTCAGGAGGAATCCACTTTACAGTGACAGCATCTCTAACTGAGATCACAGGATGAAGGAATAAGCTGTGATCAGATGATATCTAAGGCTTGAGGCAAAGTAAAGATCTTGTAGCAAAGTCCAAAAACCTCTCTTGTGTGTTTCTCTCCCAAGGTCTTGGGTATTAGCTTCCAATGTGTTTCTACAAAAAGAAAATGTTAAGAAATAATGTGGAGAAGGGTTGGGATTAAAGAGGATTTCACTCAGTGGCAAACTCTGTGAAAACATCACATGATCAAGTGAGTTTGAAAGAGTCCAGTAGACTCTTGGATAAAAGGAAATATGTACAGATAAAGGTGGCTACTGCTGGGATAGATAGTGACTGATTAAATGGAACCAGCCACACTTCCACTCATTTCTCTGAAAATTAGCAGCTGCTGGCTGACAGACACCTTTCCTACGTATGCTCTTGCTCAATTGATAAGAAGTGCAAAGAGCACTAGCCAGGACTATTTTGGGTTCCAGGAGGTCTGTGTTGCTGTGAGATCTGAGATTAGTGGTTAGGTTGATGCCGGATGTCATCCAGCAGCTGATCACAAAACCTCTAAAAGTTCAGTTCACTTCTCAGAAATCATCTGTGCATGTGGGCTGCTGGAGAAGGTGATTGGGTCATCCTGTTATTTGGAGTTTCCCCACTCCCAGTCCAAGTGAACTAAAGGGATTAATGGCCTTGGCCTGTAATCACTTTTTTTTTTTTTAAAGTCATCATGTTAAAATGCTATCTGATCTCTCCCAGAATAATTTTCAGGGCCACTAATTCAAGTATTGCCCAGCATTTTATGCTGATCATTTTATCATCACACGATAATAGCAGACACTTATTGAAGCACGATATGTCAAAGTGAAGTGAATAGTGAAAAGCATCCCCCCATGAAGGTATGGGATACATGTCACCTGAGAATACTGTGGCTGTCTGGCAGCTGAGTTTTCAGGCTCTGGAGGTGGTGGTGACTAATAAGGTTGGCATCCCCTTGAGAATGATAATTTGCATTCTACAATCAGCAGTGCCCATCTAACTGCTGCCGCCATGTGCAATCCTGGGAAAGTTACTAACATTTTCTGTGCCTCGGTTTCTTCTATAACATGCAGTTAATAATGTAGTACTGGCTCCATAATTTGTTCCTGACACATAGTATGTGCCTAATTAACATTTGCTATCAATATTACTATTATTATTGTCGCTATTACTACAGAAAGGACCAGCACCTCAGTCTCCAACAAATCACCACCAAAGACCAACTTTGGTAAACAAACGAACAAAAAAACCCCCCACCAAAACAGAGATCTTTGAGTTAGGCTGCGCAGTGAGGCTTTCATAGTCAGGTGAAAGGAGTCATGGTGATCGAGGAGACATAAAGGAAGCACATCGTTCTTGCTGAGCATGCTGGCACATGCCTCTGTATTACCAGCTACTTGGGAGGCTGAAGCAGGAGGATCACAAGTTTGAGGTCAGCCTGGGCAGCTTAGTGAAATCCTGTCTCAAAGGAAAATAAAGAGGGCTGGGAATGTAGCTCAGTGATAAAGCACTTGCTTAGCATGTGTGAGGCTCAGGGTTTAACCTCTAGCACAGAAAAGCAAAGCAAAGCATTCTTGATCTGAAGAGAGGGTACTTAGCATAAGTACTTCAAAAACCAGAATGTTCTTACTGAAGCTTCTGGAGCTGCAATTCACTTATTTATGACACAGATGATGAAATTCAGAGGTTTGCAAGGAGCCTTCAATCCACCTAGTTGAGCCCTTTAGGTGCAAATCCTGCCCAAAGGGCTATTTGCCTGTTGCCTGCATTTTCTCCCACATATTCTGTCTCCTCTTTTCCTTCCCCGAACACTGCAAGCCACTGCAAGCTGTGGCAGCAGGAGCACAGAAATGTCCTGCCCACAAGGAAGGCCAGACTGAGGAGGTCCAAGCTCAGACATGGGTGTGCATCTTCATGCCAAAGAACGGTGCGCTGGCGTTTTATTTTTTAGCTTTTCTAAAATATGCTAAAAAGAAATCCTAAACACCAGTTTAATAAATAGCCCTTCCTGATGAGCTTGTGCACTGGTAAATCACACTCGCCACCAGCAGCTGCAGTAGAGTCTAATGAGTACAGAGATCCTTGTAGATAGAAAATATAAGGTCAGCTAGAATATGCTAAAATGAATAGATCTACATATAGCTGTGCTCTCTCAAAACAGCATCTTGTAGAAATGTAAGAGATTTGGCTCATCAGTTACATTTATATAAAAATTTTAAATTTTATGTAAAATTTGAAAGTAAGAGCAGTATGTATCAAGTGGGGGAAGTGGAAAGTGGAAAAGCTAAGGTAGTCTTAGGGTGCATAAATAGATGCATAGTTGCTAACAATGAGGCATTTTATACTCCTGTCCGCTGCCCCTGGTCAGAGCATGCCGGGATCTTGTGATCCGGTGTGCAAAAGAGAGCCACAATCTTCAAAGGGCTGTGGACACACTGTACCACCATCCATGAAGAGTGACCAGAGTAGGGCAGGATTGCCAAATGAGGTCATATAAGCAGCACTGAAGATTCTGGAAGATTCTTAGAACAGGGTAGAGATATCTTCAAATATCCAAAGACAAGGATATGTTTCTGTGACTATAGGGAGGAAACAAAGTCTGATCTATGACAACTCAACTCATATTTATTGAGAACTTATTATGGGTCAGGCACAAGCCAGGCAATAGTTGGATAACTTAGGAGAAAGCAGACTCTGCATAACTAATAACTGCCTATGGTTGATAGAGTTAGGATACAGACTCAAGTAGTAGAGCCCACATTCTTAAGTAATATGTTATTTTGCCAGCACAATCAAATACTGTTCAACTCAATAAAAGAAGAAATCACAAACTCTCAAGAATGTTTAAAGGTGAAATATGCTATCTTATTGAACAAGTACTGAGTTCCTTGTCACTAGAATCATTTTAGGAGAGACAGATAACCAACTTGAGTCTAAGGCAGAGGTGACTCATCTTCTCCACTATCCATGGTCTCCATTTACTAGATGCACACTTGGACTGTAGGTATGCTCAGTACATTTTGCAGTTGGGGTGGGCCAATGTTGAGTTCTGGCTGACATTTTAAGTGTGGGTGAAAGTGTATATGACATAGCCAGGTTGCCTTTAAATCCCTGCCCCCCACACCCCTCATTGCTGTGTAGGATACTCATTCTCTTTGATACTCATTCTCTTGCTCAGTCCGCTGCCTGAAAGAGGAAAATGTGTTATGTAAATGAGCCAGAGAGCCACAAGATGGAAGGAACCTGGGCTCCTGAGTGGCACAATCTCCTCCTGCTCATCTATATTGCAAGATATAAGACGCAGGTGTGAGATGATCTTTGTGGTGAAACCAGTGAAAACTTGGAAGTTGTTTATTAAAGCAGTTATTCTTTTCCAATAGAATCTACCATGGGAAGAATTTAAGCACTTAACAAACAGCTGAAATAGTCACCGTCTAAGGAGTATTTGGTTTCAATATTCTTTAATTTTTTAATTAAGAAGCAAAATAGACTTTGAGGATATCCCATGAAAGAAACACATAACCCAGTAATTAGCACATTACTGGACCTCCAAAAAAGCCACACTGTAAAAATCAATACAATGAAGGAAAAGTTCCTGCTGTACCTCAGACTATTCTTGGAGAAGCTCTCTAATCGAATATGCAACCCAGCTATAGTTAAGCTAGAAGGAATGTACATGGCTGAAACTGAGCCTGGCCCTAAATATCTTTAGCTAAACACATTGGCCCAGTGAAGTTATACCAGGCTAGCAGGTCACAGCCTTGCTTAGCTGCTCAGAAACATTTGTCAGTGTAGGCGTCAATGCACCACTGCAGCTCTGAGTGCAAAGAGCTCCCCCATCCACATTATACCATGTGGGGTCATGTGGTTGGAGAGAAAGGAACCTGACTCCAGTGAGCTGAATCAACAATGAAAAAGCTAAAAGACAACCTAGTAAAAGGTGAAAGCTAGGATTTAGAAAGCACAGGGACCATCTTCAAAATTTGTTACTCTGTAGCCACATAATACAGTATTCCAATTCCTGGAACAAAGGCTCTGGCTGGCCAACTCCTCACTGTATTCATTTTCTGTTGTTGCTGTGATAAACTAACCTTAGAGTTCACAACAACCCAAATTTACTACCATGGGGTTTCTGTGGGTCAGAAGGCTGAGTAGACTCAACTAGTTCCTCTGTTTAGGATCTCATGAGGCTTAAATCAAGGTGTCAGTGAGTCTGGGTTTCTTACTGGATCTCTGGGGAAAGAATCTTCTTGCACTTTGATTTAGATCATTGGCCAAATTCAGTTCCTAGTAGTTGTAAGACTGAGGTCATCTTTGCCTTTCTGACTGTCAGCCAAGAGAGTAATTGTTCCTAGAACCTGCCAATATCCTTTCTCATATCTTACATGTGGCTCTCTCCAGCAGTGATATGTTGAATCCCTCTCAAACTTTTAATCTCTCTGCTATTTCCAGAATGAAAAAACTGTATCACTCTGACTCCAGCTACAAAATATTATATGCTTTTTAGGGTTCATATGATTCTATTGCATCTACCAGAAAATCCAAAATAATCTGCTGAAAGTTCCACAGCCTTAATTATACCTGCAAAGTCTCTTTTGCTATGTAGTATAGCATATTCCCAGATGCCAGGGATTAGGTCTTGAACATCTTTGGGGAACTATTCTTCCTATGATACTTATCTTTTGACTGACAATCTCAACAAACTGGATTTCCCTGAGTAAAGGAAAATTCTTCCAAGGGACATCAAGAAGTCACTAATAAAAGAAGGATAAGGTATTGGGAAAACAAAAGCAACAACTCTCTCCTTGAATCCTTATTCTGTCCCGTTAGAGTTAGCATCCAGGGCTAACTTCAGAAACGAGTAGATTCTTGACTGATAGGTATTTAAGTAGCTAAGCTCAAGACCAGCAAATTAGGAAATATGAAAAGATGAAAGAGAATAAATGTTGAGTTTAATCTTCCTAAATCACTCCAAGCCCTGAGATTGGATATTCATTTTTTCATTAAGTCAGTAGACAGTTACACATCAACACCATCATGCCAGGCTCTTTGTCAGGGGCTAGAAACAAAGTTTCAGAAAAACCCATACTCTATTTGGAGAGCTTGTAATATAGGCCAGTGGTCTGCAAACTATGGAGATCATGAAATTATCAAGGAATGTGTTAAAAATAAGAATTTTCAGGTTCCCACCTAAGGTTTGAATGTGGTATCTTCTCAAAATTCACATGGACACACAATCACCAAGGTAATGATGTTGGAAGACGGGGCCTCTGGCAGGTGATGAAGTTATGAGTTCTACACACTCATGAAAGGTTAGTGACCTATAGCAGGGCTTTGGGGGAGGCAGGAAGTTTGCTGAGGTGAACCTAAGCAACTTACTGAGACATAATATCAAAAACAATAAAAAGGGATGGGGATGGAGCCCAGTGGTAGAGTGACTTGCCTTGCTTGCATGAGGCTCTGGGTTCAATCTCCAGTGCAGGAAAAGGAGGCACATGTGAGAACAGATTCATTCTATCTGCTCTTCTTGGTGTGAGCATATGAGTATTTCCTGTCTAGAGGATGCTCCAGTGAAGTGCCATATTGGTAGCAGAAAGCAGAATTCACCAGAGAGTGGAATCTGCCAGAGTCTTGATCTTGGTCTTTCCAGCCTCCAGAACTGTGAGAAGAAAATTTCTGCTCTTCATAAATTACACAGTCTCAGGTATTCTGTCATAATAGCACAAAACAGACTAAGATATCTATCTCCAGAGACACTAACTCAGAAGTGCGGGGAAGGGTCCGTAAGTCAATGTCTGTCACATAGTAGGCATGGAGTAAGTGGTTTTAAGAATGAAAGACTGTGCAATGATTCTAAAGCAAAAGTATAGGAAGCACTTTCTGAGAAAAAGTTGACCATCTGGTCAAAAACTGAATCAGGCAGTTAGTGAGGATCAATTAAATAAGATTCCTCGGCTTTATAGTTCAGAATGTTCTAGACAAAAATCAACATCACTTCTTCATGAAGTTGATACCTGCGTATTTTAAAGAAGCTAAATTTAGTCTCTAAGTAAGAAAAATTCTTGGACCAGAAAGGAAATAAAAGGCGTATCCAGGAATTTGAAGCAGAATGAGATCATAGGAAGCTGCTGTTTTCCTGCATCTTTTTTTTAAAGAGGAAAAGTTTACCCAAGAAACGGACCAGTTGATCTTGCACCTGTGCTTCTGTGTCTGGTGCTTACCTGGTTCATGTGGGGAGAGGACCTGAAATAGACAACCCAGCCTGTCTGAGTGGCACATAGCCCAGTGGCAGTTCATTCATTCTTATCACCAGATGTTCCCAGCCAGCAGTGTCTGAGATGGATTTCATGACATTCAGGCAGCATACCAGACTGATGAAATCACATAGGGTTCTCCACCCAAACTGGCCTTCTCGTCACACATCCATCTGCTCCCAATCCCAGATCTACAAACTACCTCCCATGGTATCCATGTAAAAGTGTCTAAGGTGTTTGGCTTCAGAAGGGTTAAGAGAGCAGACTTTGGATTCACATGGCTTGGGCTCAACCAAATAGTGCATGCAGAGCACAGTGGTGGCCCACATGAGTGCTACAGGGTAGGTATATGTGGCAAGAAGTCATCTTTCAACGAGTCTAGAAGCTTCTCTGGCCTGTCCACCGCCTTAGGATGAGCCCTGACTTCAGAGCTGCTCAGGCATGCTGTCGCCTCAAGTCCTGGTTTGGGGGTGACTCTGTCCCATCACTGCCCAGTGGGGTTTAGTGCTTTACACTTTGTAAACCCACGCATGCTGTGGCTGACCCTCAGCCTGCCTTCCCATGGGTTTGTGCCATAATAAATATCTGTAACTCTGGCCAGTTTTCAGAGGAAAGTGCTGGTGTTAGTCACCTCAATGGAAGGCATACAGAGAGAAGCCCAGTTCGTCAGACTAATTCATAGATTCATTCTTATTCCTTGGTTGTGTCTCTGAGTCTCACATTGCAAATTTTAATCATTTTTGTTACATCATGGCCCTGTCAGTCCGGTCCTGAGAAATTTGAGAAAACTGAGGCTTGAAAGCATAGTGCAAAAAAGGCACCTGTAACTTTTCATTGCTAAGAACTTACAACTTTTTCTTATGTGACTTTTAAAAGCTCATTTTTAATATTATTATATATATATACATATATATATCTTCTTAGAAGATGAAGAAAATAATATTTAAATGTATTATGTATTTTGCCCAAGCTCTCATAGCCAGAAAGAAGAGAAATGGGATTGAATTTAAAATATTCTACCCCAAGGTGGCTCATGCTGTTTTCATTAAATCAAAAAATCAAAGTATGATCAAACATGTTTTCACATGTTTCAAAATGTTTATCAGATACATGTTTTCAATGAAAATCTGCTCAGATTGCCTGGAGCTGATGATTACTTGTTCTTTGGCCCGTATCACCCTCTGTAGGATTTTATTCTCCTTTCCTGAAGTCTTATTGTTCTTAAAAGTATTATTTGGCTATAAAATGTAAAACCCTACCGATCATGTTCAACCACATGACTGATATCACACACAAAGTCTGACAATCATTTCAAACATAAGCGATGTTCACGTTAATTAGGGGAGGCATTTTTAGGAATTGAAATCATTTCTACACAGCCAAGTTTCAAGTGGCCACTTTTTAGAGTTGAAATTTACATTGCCTGTCTGGGGGTTTCTCTGGTTAGTTTTGGAGATCTCCTGGCTGATCTATTACAATGCAACTTGTCCACATTTTGGGAACATAACTGTCTCTACTTTTCCTATATGAACTATGAATAAACTTTTAGACTGAATTTAATTTATTAGCTCATCTTTTTGTTCTTCAGTAGAGTTGATAATATTCTTTCATACTTTTCCTTCCACAGATGGACAAGTTGGCTGTGATTGCTACTTCTTTTTTTCTCCCCTATCCTACCAAAGAGTGGCTAATAAAAATTGGCATGGCTAGGCAAGAATAATCAAGGAAATATATTCAACTGAGATAATAGAAAAAATTGCAATGTAATTAAAAATACCATATGTTTACTGAGCACTGGTTATAAATTCTGTTGGAAATTAAAAAGTGACATTTGCTTGCTTTCTGGGTCTCAAAAGTTTGGGATCTAGCTGCAGGACCTAGATTTAAACATAAAATACAACTTGACAATACTATGAGCTAGAATTTCCATGAGCCAAACACTTTGGCAAAGGCATTTCGTAATTTGAGGAGTCAGGAAAGGAGAAATTACTGTGGGCTGGAGGGGGATTGAAGCCTAGGATAAAGGAATTGGCTTGTGACTGGAGGAAGAATGGGATTTAGAGACATAAAAGAGAGAGAATAAAAGAAATGAGAAAAAATACGTTTCCAGAAATAACAAGGAAGGAGGGAAAGAGGTAAGCAGTGGGTTTTGCCTTAGGGGCAGTGTGAATAGGGGTGGCCATTCCCAGGCCAGGATGGGCAAGGTGCTCTCATCTCTTCACTTTTGTGTGAAGATTGGAACATGCCTGACAGTATGTTGGAAAAAAAATTAGCCAGTAAACTTTATGTCAGTGGTTTTTTTTAAAAGAAAAGTCTGTTTAATACCATGAAAAAAATTTGTCAAAACCGTGGTTTCCAAAGACTTGCTCTACTTCACTAAGCCACAAGAATGAACATTTTCTCTGCTAAAACTCCCTGGCTTAGCCAGTCTCTCCACCACATCTACATGTAAGTCATCTTTTGCACAGTGTGTATCTCATTTTTAAATAAACTTCCTAGCAGCCAGGCATTGGTGGAGCAAGCCTATAGTTCTAGCTCCTTAGGAGGATGAAACATGAAAATCACTTGAGTTCAAGAGTTGAAGGCCAGCTTGGGCAACACAGTGGGATGCTATCTCAGAAAAAGAAGGGAAAATAAAGAAAAGAGAGAAAGGAGAGGAGGGAAGGGAGGAGTGAGAGACAGCGAAGAAGAGAGAGCTCCATCCTTGGTAATATTCTTACAAAGACATTCACACAACTCAATGTCTACTTCTTCAAAACTTAAGCATTTCTAGGAGGACACCATGAATTGAAATGTGCTCTTCTCCAGCTCCTCCTATGTCCTGATTGTGGCCATTGTAACAATAGAAAGCACACGAAGATCGTGAGTTGAATCTATTGTTTCCTTGGGGGGATCATTAAAATCTCCAATGTATTTGTGTTAATACAAGAAGGCTTAATTTACTTTCTAGACTCATCCAATTTTTACGACTCTTATTAAGACCCAAGTTTTTAGTGTCCAGGAACACTTCTGCTCCACAAACAAACAAAATTAGTGTGTCTGCTCAGGCTAAACTATGAGAGCAGGGTTCTGAATCTGCAAAGTCACCAGGAGAGTAATAATACTGTTCATGAAAACAAAATGACAGTTAATTTTTAGGGGTGTGCGTGTGTATGTGTGTGTGTGTACACCATACATGTATTCTTACATGAACTACTAGACTTTAATATACAAATCTGAGAGATTTCTGGTACAATGGCTGATGATATTCATTTTTTAACTTTAGTTTATTAGTACATATGTGTAGGACATAATGCTTCCATTCTTTGTGTGGCATTGGCCACACACAACACATCTTAATTCCTCTTTTCATCCTCTTTCCCATCCCTCCTTCTTCCTCCATCCATCTCTATGTTCCCTTCTTTTTTTGTGATTGCAGTGCATAGTATTTGCATTCCTTTTGTGGAGTTGGGACATGCATGTAACATATCCCAATTCCCATTTTTCATCCTCTTTCCCTTCCCTCCTTCTCCCCTTCCTGCACCTCTTGATCTCTTTCCCCTTTGAGAACGACCTATATCCCTATTCCTGCTACGTTTTATTTTGCTCTTTAGTTTTACTCAGTTTCCCATATAAAAGAAACCATGTGATATTTAAGGTCACGTGTCCCATTTACTTCACTAAGCATTATGATCTCAAGGTGCATCCATTTTTTTACAAATGACTCAAGTTTATCTTTATGGCAAAGTAGTACTGCATTGTACATAAATACCACATATTTTTCCATTTATTTGTTGATGGACAAACAGACTGCTTTCAAGATTTAGCTATTGTGATGATTTAAATGAACTATACATCCAAAAAATTTTTCAGAAAGTTAGTAACTTTCAGTTATTAAGATTCTTACTGTTCCATTATTTGGTTGAAGTATGATTAGCTAAGAAACATTAATAATAGTGGGCTATTTTGACATACAAAAACCTTTTGGTATTAGATAGTCCTAATCCAATGTCTTTGGATTAGCTCCATCCAGTAGTAAGTGTATTTCTAAACACTGTGTACATTTTAACTGATTGAGTTTTGAACCATAATTTAACAACTTTTTAAAACTATGACTCAGCTTATAAAAGAAAGCAATGCATTTTCTCTCCCTGATAATCAAGTTAATGAAATGATTCTATGAAAAAATTCCAAGTTATAAATGTTCTAATTATTTTCCTTTCTAATGACATTAGGACTTGAGTATCTTGTACAAACAAATTATTATGGAATAAAACTTTACCACAAATATTTTCAGATTAACAGAACTGTTCTATTTCACCTTCATGGCTTTTTTAGTAAATTACTTAATCTCATTGTAAAACTTTTTGAAAATATTCTCCAGTTAAGGATTTCAGAAATGATTTTATGATATTGCCACAGTTCCTCCCAATTATTCAGGATGTGTAACACAACTATGATTTAGTATCTTTTCATAAACTATAATTCAAACAAAGACTGGTCCAACCAAGGGCAAACACATTTTACAAGTGCTTTGCAAATTGGAATATGCCAGCCTCCCACCCTGCTCCAGAAAAATCTCAGTAAATATTTGTCGCTCAGGACCAATGACCTGACGATCCTGAAATCAACACCACATTTTACACTTTTCTCCTCGTGGAAATAGGTGGCCACTGCTGCATTGTATTGAGAATGACACCCCTGAAATCTCTCAGCTTCACAGCCCTATTAGAGCCTCCAGAGAGACTTCTCACAAAGCAGCAAACAATAACCTGAGGAAGTGATATTCCTCGAGTGAATCAGTTTCTAAAATTAAAAATGAAAACAATTCCAGGGTGTGGAGAAGGGGGAAGAAACATTCTACAGGAATGTTACCAAAAGCCAAAGAGAGTACACCTTGCTATGAGGATGATCCAGAAACTCAGGCAAATGCAGAAAGAAAGAAAAGATTTGAGTCTGAGCCACACAATGATGGTTAATTTTCTAGCTCAACTTGATTGACGTAAGAGGCACCCAGTGAGCTAGTAAAACACTAGTTCTGGGTGTGCCTGGGGGGAGTTTGCCAAAGAGATAAGTGCATGAATAAGTAGAGTGAGTAGATCAGATGTTCTTTACCAACCAGGATGGGCATCTGGATATCAGCAAACCTGCTGAGTGTCCTGTAGAACAAAAACATAAAAGAAGGGTGTCTTAATCACTTTCATATCAGTGGGACACTATAGCCAACACCCAAAACTCAAAGGAGGAGAGCCTAGTGTTCTCAGCCTATGGTTCACTAGTTGCCAGGCAGGATAGCATGGCACAGGGGCATAGCACACGGGAACCTGCTCATGGCATGGCAATCAGGAAACAGAGAGAGAGAAGACAGCCAGGAAGGGAGCTACAATCCTTCCAGGTCACACCCTGAATCACATGATTAGTCTGACAAGGCCCCATCTCCTAACATCACATTTAGCTATAGCATCCCCATGATCCAATTACCTGTCAAAAGCTCCACCTATGACTGTATGAGGCTTTGAAGGGCCATTTAGATATCAACCACAACAAAGGATGAAGTCTGTGATAGTTTGCTGTTGTGTCAACTTGAGTAAGAAATGCCCAACTGATTGACTTAATAAAGTTCTGGGTGTGGCAGAATGGATTTACTGAAGGTGGAAGACCCACCCTGGGTGTGAATGGCACCAACTAATATGCTTGTTGTCTGAACGGGATAAAAAGGAGAAAGAAGAAAGGCTCACTTCCGTTTCTTTGGAGTAGTTCCAGTCTTCGCCTTCCCCTTGGACATCTGTCTCATGGTGTCCACTGCAGACCCTTTGGCTCTCTGATATGGACTTGCAAGGACTCTACAGTGAGTTCCAGGCACGCAGGCAGCCTCTGCACTCTTCCACATCTGACTCTGCCGCAGTCATTGTAAGCCTACCTTGTAAACTCACATATATCTTGTATTGAATCTGTCTCTGGTGAGCACTGATGAGTGTTAAATTTATGCTGTATTTTGTCCAATTGAATTATGAGGGCTGTGTTTGGGTTTCTGCAATCTCAGTCCTGCAGCTAAAGGAGAAAAGATTCTCTTTCAGGACATACTTTGAAACTTTTAGATTCTTTCTGTATTATTGCAGCTGGGAATTTGAATCTTTGAGCTCCTTATTTTCTTTCACTAGTTTGTCCAGAGATGCTAAGAACAACCAGCCAGAATCATTATATTTCCCACTCTGCCAAAAATATTCAAAAGTACTGTATATGGAGTGGCTAAATTTCTTCTACCTCACAAGTGGTGAATTAGGATAATAAAATGGATCTACATTGTGTCATGGATTATCAGCACTCCACACATTATCACAAGGAAAGATCATGGCATCTTTAGGTCTCATCAAATTAAAGAATCAACTCCAAGAACCACTAAAGCCACTAAAGAATTTCATCTTTACAATTCTGTTTCTCTAGAGCGACTCCTGGTACTAAAATCTGTATCAGTCAATCCTCACTAGAGAGATGGATTTAATATAAGTTATACAAGGTAGGCTTAAAATGGCTGCCTACAGAGTCAGGTGTGGAAGAGAACAGAAGGCCAGAAGATTCTGCAATGAAAGGCTGAAGGATTTGTGCTAGAAGGCTGAAGAGCACTGGAAGCCAGGAGATGGATATACAAGGCAAAGGTGAAGACTGGAGCCTCTCAGAAGAAACAAGTGAGCCTTCCTTCTTTCCCTTTATTATTCCATTCAGGCCGAGATGGTTCCACTCACACCAGGGTGGTTCTTCCACCTTCAGTAAATGCACTCAGTCACACCCAGAATTATACTAAGACAATCAGTTGGACATTTCTTACTCCACTTGACACAACATTTAGCTGTCACAGGCTCCTTTTCCCATTCTGAGCTTGAACATCTAATTTCTCTTTCTCTCAGCCATCAGATGTGTAGGTTTTCTGGACTCTGGGATTTACACCAGTGGCTACCCCCATTCTCAGGCCTTTAGCTGATAACCCAAATTTACACCATCAACTTCCATGGTTCTCAAGCCAGAGGAGTCAGGCTGAAGCATTCTGCTAGCTTTCACTTCTTCAGTTTGTAGGCAGCAGATCATGCATGAAATTTTTCAGAGTCCACAATCACATGAACCAATTTCCATAATTCTATTGGTTTTACTTCTCTGGAGAACCATAATATACCTACAATTTCACCAAACCCTTCATATTGATGGCTTTATGTAGATTTCCTAGCAAAATCATGCAGGAATAAGATGGTAGTACTCTCAGTATCTGGATTGTGAGCTAAGGTGACCAACCCTTCTAGCGTGCCCAGGATTGAGGAGATTCCTGGAATATAAGATATTCATTGTCCAAACTAGGAAAGTTCCAGGAAAACTTGGATGATTGGGTTGCCCTGTATGAGTCTGTTATCCAGATAACTTAATAAAACTTTCCCCTGCTCCCCACTGATTTCCTCACTGCCCTAGTCAGGTTGGGTAAAAGCTGAATTGCAACAAGAGTGAATTCATCATAGATGTTACTTCAGTGCTCTGCTTTGGCATCTCCTCCCACCTGTCTTGAACCCTGTTTGCTGAGAAACCTCATATTCTCTCCCTTCCCTAGAGCTGCTCCAAGTGAGATTTCTTACAGCTTTTTCCCAATTACGTCAAAGGAAAATTATCTCACAACTGTTCATCGTCTTCATTCCTGCCTTCTGAAGATGGGATCATCTGAGTTGTTCTTCCTAATACATGGCTAGAGAAGTATCTGCTTCTAGCTAATAAAATACTTCCTGGAATAAAGGAATCATTAGGGTACGAGAGGAAATCATTTCCATAGTATGATGGAGGCAGAGGGAGGAGAGAGTATTTGGAAAGGTGGAACCTTCACCATTCCCAGAACGTCATCTACCCATTCCCTGCCTACCTTACAGAGACTGGCACTGCCAATGCTACAAAGTGGACAGAGATACACATCAAAGCCAGTCTTCACAGTGGTGACACTCATTTTTTTAAAAAAAAAAGGGCATTAGATCAAATCTTTCCAGCTAAGCTTTCCAAATAAGGCTCCAACTATGTCTCTATTATAAACAGCATAATTGCAAAGACTGTCCATGCCCATGAATATTTCACTCTCTCATTAAAACCTGTCCCCATCATTATTCACTTTATCCTCTGAACAGTATTCTATGCAAACTTGGTGCTCAATAATAATGACTATTTCTGAGAGTGTCTGTCTCTCACTCTGTTGCCTTGGTCGGGTTCTATGTGGTCACATACAACATCTGCTGTGGCTCTATTTTCTCTTTTTGGAGTTGTTTTTACTCTTGTAGCTCCACTGGCCTTTCTCAAGTGTTTTACACACTAGACCTAGCTTTCAGGTTAGTATTGTTGTTAGTATTGGTGTTGCCCTTCCACAAATCCTTCTCCTGACCTCTCTCACCCATCCGTACTTTCCTTTTGTGCTCCCCTCATCCCAAAAATGTTGCCCAAGGGTCTTTTTCCCCTTGTTACTGCTCTGGTGTACGTAATGAAAGCTCTTCATCTTTCCTCTGAAATGTTATCATTTGCAGGCAAACTTTTTATCAAGCCCACTAAGAGAATTCCCCCATAAGAGACACAAAGTCACTATTGCTTCTATTTCCTGGTTTCTAGGAACAAGACTCAAAGAACTCACTGCTTCAGCACATTTAGTTGAGACTTAAGTTAAGGCTGAGCTAGGGTGACCAAACTGAACTACTGAGTGTTGGTCCAAACCTTTGAGTAACCATTAAACCAAGTAGACGCACCAGCCATGTACACCTCTTCACTGTCAGTAACACAAAGAATGGGGAGTCACTACTCAGTCTGTACACGTGATAGTTAATTATATGTGTCAACTTGATTTACAATGCCCAGAGAGCTGCTGAAACATTACCCTGGGTGTGTCTGTGAGGGTGTTTGGGAGGAGAACAACATCTGAATTGGAAAACTGAGTAAAGCAGATGGCCAAATAGAGCAAAAAGGTAAATGAAGGGAGAATTTGCTCTCTCTGTGTGGGCTGGTACCTCCATGTTTTGTATGAAGAACACAGTCTGTAAAGAACCAGAGGGACTGACTCAGGAAGAAGTGCTCGTATGTATGTCCTAATCTGCCTAGATCACTTGCATTTTAGTCTAGCTACCACCTTGTAATTATGAATACTTCCCCTTTACTCCCAGCAGCCTCTCACTTTGGATAATAAATGACGTGGCCACATTAGTCAAATGAAGGTCTGAGGTCAATGGAGCTCATAATGGATCTGTAAACTAACATAGTTGGGTCCAACCTAGAGGACAACTATTGGGCACTTAGTGCTACGGTGTGTGATTGAGCAGTTCAGAGAAATTCCCACAGTAGGCCAAACAGTAGAGAGACAGGGAACTGGGTCACTTCAAATTATCCAGCCCCATGGGTAAATACAACTCTTTAATTAAGATATAACCAGCACTGTTCAAAGTACTATGTTAAATCTTTTACACTGACTATCTTTTTATTCAATTAAATTCTCATAAATAATCTAAGTAGCCACACTATTATCATCTCACTTTACAGAAGGGGGAACTTGGAGTTCCAAAAGTTTAGGTATCAAGCCCAAGTTAAATCTGCTTGTCAACCCACATTACTAACCTGACAGTCTAACTCGGGTACAATAACATCATACTGTCTTTTCCAGCTTTGATAACTCCTGAATTATAGAGGCTCTCTAGCTAAAAAGTCAAGGGAATTAAAATGAGCTTTAGGGGTCTGTTTCATCAAAGGGCGAAAATAGTGTGTAAAGTGATAATGGAGAATTTAAAATGTTTTTTTAAAATGTTAGAAATTAAGTATTACCAGTGTAAAAATATTAAAAACAAATCCAAAAAAGTAAATGAAAGAGAGAACTCACATATGAAAGGGATGAAAAATAGAAATATCAAAGGCAGAGAATAAAGACAGGAAGAGACTAAATTTTCTTTCAACAGATTTCAAAAACTACATTTCTTTTTTATTAACTAATGAAAAGCAACACAACCTAAGATTTCATTAAGATCATTATGCTAAGTGAAACAAATCAGACACTCAAGCTTGAATATCACATGCTTTCTTTTATATAAGAAACCCAAAGCATAAATGAATTAAAGAGCAAAATAAAAGATAAATAACAGGAAACAGGGAAGTAAATCCTTTGGAAAATGGAAGGGAACCAAGGGACAGAGGAGGGAGGAGGGAAGGGAAAAGACAGAAGAAGAATTAAGATGTGTTATGTACTTGTATCAATTTCCCTTGATGAATGTAATCACTATATACTGCAAACATGTACTATTAAAAATAAAATTTAAAGATAGAGTACATAACTTAAAAAATGCTAGATAAACAGTATATTGAGACTGCTAAAACTTCTTCAAGAAAAAAAAATAAAGAAATAACCAAAAATAAAGAATGTGAGGAGGAGGTAACAATTTTGGTTTAAGGTATAAGTATTGTCTTTCAATCTTTGCAACTTGCTCCTTAACATTTGCTGTCCAAGCCCCAACAGCAGCAACTCCTGAGAGCCTGTAGAAATGCAGGATCTTTAGCCCCACCCTAGACCCATGGAACTGGAATATATATTTTGACATGATCCTTAGGGGCTCATATTCATGCTAAAGTTTGAGAAGCTCTGTGGTAGCACGTGACTGTTTTCCATACTTAGCATGCCCCAAGGAGAAAACCTATGCTTTGGTCAGGGCTTGTGTTTCTCTTCACTGTGCTACTCACTGGCTGTATGACCATTAGTGAAAGACTCCATCTTCATGAGCCTCAACATTTTCATCTGTAAAATTGGAATCATAATAATTATGTCTCAGGCCCTTTAGGAGTCCAATAAATGCTCTTTTTGTCATTTATTTATAGACTCAAATTCAAACAATTCTGCTACCAGCCTTTGTGGTATTGTCTGCTTTCTAACCTTAGCAATATTTGTAATTGAGTTCTATCTACAGACAATACTCTAAACAAACTTTGCACTATTTTTTTCCCAAGTCAACAGAATATGGTTTAGCAAATGACCTTTGAGATACTATTTTAGATTTCTATATTCTTTTACCTTGAGTCAGTGGACGAGCTAAGTGTCGCTAAGTGTCACAACCCAGACACTTGCCAAAGGTCTCACCTCCAACTACCATTAAGATATGAATTTGGGGAGTAAATTCCCAAACATGTGGAACATATGGAGGATACATTTCAACCATAGCAGGGACTCTGCTTACTTTTATGAATGGCTAGTTTTAATGACTAAGTTGATTTATGTTGGACAGCAAGACATTTGTCCAAGTATCCTATTACTGAAATCCATAGGGGAAAAGAAAGAAGAGAGAAAAATCTTGTGTCCTGTCAGAAAGTATATTATTAGCAAATGCTTAGAAAAATAAAATACCAAATGTTGTATCAGAACACATTGGAATTTTCACAATCTTTATGAAATGAAAAATAATTCACAAATATCTGTTTGAATTTTGCCTCTTTTCCCAGATGTGAAAATAAAATAATTACTTCAAAATTCCAATTCTTCACTATATAATAATAGTGAACTTACATGACAATTAGATTTTACCAAGAAAGAATAGTATCTGGAGGGTGAAACTAGTAGTAAAAAACAAGTGGAAAATGAGATGTTCAGGTTTTAAGGGATAATAACCCTCATGATGTGCAGAAAGGCCTTCCTCATGCCTTGCATTGCCCAATGCCCTGTTGCTCTTTTACATTGACCCTGATACATCCTCAGAGAAGCCTTCAAATGTCCTTGTTTCTGAGAGCTTCTGCTGAATACTGGCCTCTATCCTTTACTGAGCTTTCTGTTTTTCTTCATTGGAGTCACTCTCTCCTGGCATTATCGTACATACTTACTTCAATTGTGTTCAGTTGTCTGTTTCCTACTGAGCACCTCCTGGTACATACTTATTTTTCAATGAGTTCAATTGTCTGTTTCTTATGGTGTAGAAGCACCAAGAGGCAGTTGTCTGTTATATTCATCACTGTCTTCTTGGGGCCTCAATAGTGCTTGGCATGGAGCAGATTTCAACAGCTACCAGTTGAAAGCATTAACTGTAGAATAAACATCTTCAAACAATATTGGTAACCAAAATTTTAACAACAGGAAAAAGGATAATATTTGAAATCTTTAAAAATTACTTACAATTTAATTTTTTTTAAAATAGAGACTAATGGCAGCTTTTATCAGTTTCTCAATCTACAAAGCTCTCATTTTATGCTGCTGAATGTGACCTTGAACACAGTGTTTTAGTGAAGAGAACAGCTGTTGGTGTCTTTTTCCCTAACGATTATCTCATTGTTGGCTTAGTCTTTAAAAGAAAGATAAATAAAAGAAATTCAAACCTTACAATTTACGGGAAATTCCAATTCTATTTTGAATACATGGAAAATTATATTTTGCAGAGAAAGTTTTTCAAGGGTTCAACAATTATATCTTTATCTTTGCTTTATAATCTCATATAAGATACTAAAAAGATATTTCAATGATTTTCCCCCACTCACTTTAGAATTAATTAGCAGACAACATATAATACAGTTAAATGAAAGGTTAGGAAATTAGACTTTTGAGGTTTCAATTATGGGTCTACCACTTGATGGCTTACTGGAGTTTGTGAAAGCTATGCAAATCAAGTTTTATTTATCTTTTGAAATCCTGTTTTCTCATTTGAAAAGTGGGGAGAAATAAGAAAAATTATGACACCAAGCTTATAAATTTAAATGAAATAATGGAAAACTAACCAACAACAACAGCTACCAATTCTTCAAAAGTCTTTAAAAATAGGGCCTGAGTAGGATAGGAACTTGAAAAAAATACTTACCAATATTGCTTCTTACTTTACTCTAAGTTTTTACCTGAGAGTTTAAAATTTCAACATTTTTATGTTTTGATAACTTGAAACAGATTCATTACAGCTTTCTTGTTTAAATATCTCAAATCCCTGTACTTCAACAAATTCCTTGCAAGAGTTAGATTGCATGAAAATCAAATTTACGTAAGATTTTGTAGACTAAAGTAAATTAAAACAAGGTGCCCCACAAGAAAATGAAATCCAATTTAAACACTGTGTGTGTGTGTGTGTGTGTGTGTGTGTGTGTGTGTGAGAGAGAGAGAGAGAGAGAGAGAGAGTGGCTTTGGTTTCTGCTATAAACCAACCGCTATGATTAATAACACTAAGTTTTCTAAAGAAAATGAGATCATAAGAAAAGCCCTCTTTGTGCTTAACTTTTATCAGGGGCAAAAAAGAAAGACAAAACAGCATGAAATGGTGAGACCAAGTGATGAAAATTCATCCACAATGATTACTTTCAAGAGTAATTTCTCCTGGGTAATTCAGCAGCCTGTTACTATGGCTCTCCAGAGTGCTAGCTAATGTAAATGAAGCTACTAAAAGTGGATTATTGTGGCAAGACTATACTCAACCAATAATGTCATAGAAATCCATGCAAAGCATTCGGGAAAAATTCAAAAGGAGAAATGCCCTTTTTCTGGGTTTTGTTTTATTTAAGTTAATGACCTGCAAAAACACTTCTTGCCTGACTAAAAACCAGCAAGCACTTAGCAATATTTAGCCAGGAAAAAAAGTGATTCAACTCATTTGGATGAAATAGGAACCCACCTGTCAGTATTGATGTTTGGCCCTAGGGGCTCCAATTCTGAGCTTAATTCTTTGAGTGTCCTTGGTAAATGTCTAAAATTATTTCTGCAAATTTTTCTTTATCCTGGAAAAAGTAGAGTAAGTAATATTTCATAGATGAGCATCAAGGAAGCTAAAATTTATTAGTCTGAAACAAGGTTTTCTTGCAGAGGTGTATAACGTTCTAAAGGTTTTTTTTTAATATCAATAAAATGAAAAATTTTTAAAGGATGCTCTCTTTCACAAGCTTACATAAATAATCTTTGGAATGTCCTATTGAGTAGCTGTTGTTTTTGCCTTCTGTATATCAAAATCTTGGCAATTATAAGAAGGCTAGTTTTGAAATAGCTATTTCCACCACTTTGGCTGGACGTACTCACCCCCATCAATGGGCCCAGGGGGTTGAGTAATGGCCCAGTGCACAAGACTGAAGTGCAAATACCAGATTGGGGAATAGCTGCCTGTTATGATTAGAAGCTTACTCAAGGAAGGCCATACAAGAGAAGACAGCCCAAGGTAGGCTTTGCATGAGCAGAAGAGATAGCTAATTCTACTTGCAATGAGAGAAGGAAAAAAATGAGAAGCAAAAATACTATACTTTCATAGGCCAAATTTTCAGAAGGGAAGATTAACTAAGAGAAAAGGAAGTCATTTTGGCTGAGGCTCATAAAGCCAGATGAGAAGAAAGTAGACTGGATTAATTTCATTGATGACAGGAAGAGAAGTCATGAGCCCGAAACATTGAGTTTGATGTTTGGGAGGTGTTTGGGGACTATTCTGTTAGAGATGAGAAGGCATCTGACATTCTTTATACTTTTCCAACAAAGGATTGCACTACCTTATGATTGAACATGAGTGGATGCAGAAAACCCAAAAAAGTTTTGCTACCTTACTCAAATTGTATCTAACTCCTATGATCATGTTTTTACACTCAAGGCAAGAGCTCTACCTAAGCAGAGCTGGTTTATTTCTACACGCTGCAGGGAGGGACCAGATGACTGGCTGCAGAGCTGTGGAAGGTGGCCTTTACGATGCCCTATATAAGGGAGACTTCCAGTGTTCTCAGCCTCCTGGTCTTCATCCTTTGCCCACTTTCCGTGACTGGTAATAAGTATCTCTACATTCAGCCTCATGAGGCCCTCTCCCATTTATTCACTTTCAGGGAAAATTCTAAGAAAATCTGTCCAATAAAGTCTGATGGACTCCTTATCCTAGAGATCTACCCTAGGCTTGAGCTGGAAGGAAGGAAGGAAATTTGGAAATTTAGGGGACCAGAGAGCCAGAAATGTATGAAATTATAGCATCAGCTGCCATTTTGGGGAATGACCTAGGATGTACCAGGCACTGACCTTTTACTTTGGTAGGGAGATTGGTGAGACCAGTAGTCATCCCTCTTAAAGAGGTAGTAACTCTTCCTATATAAGTCACATAACTCAAGAGATTAGAGTTGGTTTTTTTGTCTAGTGGTGAAAAACAGACTCCAGAACTCCACTGTGGGCTCCAGTGGGTATTTCTTTCCCTCCTGTGAAGTCCTTCAATGTTTCCCTGAACTCTCTGTGCCTCTGTTTGTTCAGATGTAGAAGAAGGGCGATGATCACAGTAGTATCCGCCCTGCAACAAGAGCAACAAGTGAGTTCATATTTGTTAACTGCTTAAAATGCTGCTCCAAACGAGTTTGTTAAACATTGTAAGAAATGATTTATCTCCACCTAAATCTCTAGCTGGTGATCCTTGAAGATGTGTAAGCCCTGGAATATTAGCGGAGCTCTGTGAAGACAGAAATATTCATTTCTGTAGCTCAGCCCTGTGGTGCTATTGAAACTAGGTATAGATCACACTCAGAAATATTGTTGAATGAATAAATGCACATATTTTTGTGGTTGCAAAGAAAGTTCTACATGAGCACAAATTTTGACAAAGTGACCTCCAATGAACTTTCCACTTTTAAGTTCCATGAGTTTTTTAAAGATCTACTAAGTTGGAATAGTACAATACCAAAAACCATGCCCACGTGGTTGGAGACAAAATTATTTTCTGTATTCTCTCTCTCTCTCTCTGTCTCTCTCTCTCTCCATCTCTCCTTCTGTAAAGCAGAATGTGTATATTAAATGAACACTTTTTCTAGATAAAAGTTTAAATAGACACATGAAGCACAATGTAGAGGGTCTCTAGGCATCTCCACAGGTGTCTAATCATTATGTTCTTTTACAATTTCTTATCTCCAGGCCTTTCGGTTGGGTCACGGTGGAATTTCACTGCCCTTTATGTGTGTGACAAGGGAAAACAGGGAAAGAAAAGAAACTCAAGTAAGGAAACCCAGAATCTGCAGAGCAGTTTGAAGATGACATTCAGTGCTTCCCACCCCTCCTGCCTCATCATTGTGCCAGCATCTGTGTCTTGCTCATCCCGTATGTGTGACAGACCCACAGTTCCTTTGTCAGAGTGCGGTCGCTGCACATTTCTTTTTTGTTGGTGTTGTTAATTAATTTTATTGGTACATTTTAGGTATACAATATAATGACATTCATCATTGGAAATTTGCACATTTACATAGTCTCTCTTGCTTCTTATTTTTTCCCCATTCCCCTGCCCTCCCTTCAACCCCTCCATCACTCCCTATTTACAAAGATTTTGTTTCCATTTTTAATTTTCTAATATTAATTCTATTCCCTTCTTTCCTTTCCCCTACCCCTCCCACTTCCCCTTCACCCCTTTTCTTCCTATTTCACATTATCTATTATACCTTTTATTCCTTATTTACACTTTCAATTTCTCACACTAGAGAAAATATTCGGTATTTACACGTGTGGCCTATTTATTTCACTTAAGAGTATCGCCTCAATGTGCATCCATTTTGCTATAAATGTCCCTAATTTCTCATTTTTTATCGCTGAGTAGTACTCCATTTTGTTTTTAAAAACCACATTTTCTTTATCCAGTCTCCAGTGGATGGGCAATTGTGCTGTGCCCAAGTTTTAGCTATTACAAAATGCGCTGCTATGAACATGGGTGCACATATATCACTGTGGTATGATTCTTTTAATTCTTTGGGGAAGATACTCATCAGGGAAATAGTGGGGTCAAATAGGACTTCCAGTGCTAGTTCTTCGTGGCATCTCCATACTGATTTCCACAGTGGTTGTGCCAGTCTACACTCCCACTAGCAGTGGAGCAGGGTTCCTCTTTCCCCACAGCCCCATCAGCATTTGTTATTGGTTCATTTCATGATAGCAGCCATTCTCTCTGGGGTGAGGTGGAGCCTAAGCATTGTTTTCATTTGCATCTCTCGAATGACCAGTGATGATGAACATTTTTTCACATGTTTCTTTGCTATTTCTACATCTTTGTCTGGACAAATGTCTGTTCATTTCAGATGTCCATTTTTGGATTGGGTCTTTAAATTTGGGAGGTCTGATTTTTTTTTAAGTACTTTATAGATTCTAGATAGTAGATTTTTGTCTGAGGAACAAATGGTGAAGATTGTTTCCCACATTGTGGGTTGTCTCTTCACACTATTGGTAGTTTCTCTTGCTGTGCGGAAGCTTTTTAGTAAGAAGAAATCCCACTTCTTGATAGTTTGTGCTACTTCATGGGCAACTGAGGGTTTATTCATAAAATCTTTTCCTACACCAATGTCTTCAAGAGTTCTACCTAACCCCAGTTCCAGCCGGATCAGCATTTCTGTTTTAATACTTAAATCTTTAACCCATTTTTATTTTAGTTTAGCACGTGGTGAGACATATGGGTCTTGTATTAATCTTTGGCAAGTTGAAACCCAATTTTCCCAGCACCATTTATTAACGAGGCTATCTTTCCTCCAGTGAGGGTGTTTGGCTCCCTTGTCAAAAATGAGGTGTCTGAGTTTGTCTGAAGTTGTTTCTGCATCTTTGAATTTGGTCCACTGGTCCTTGGGTCTGTTTCTTTGCCAGTACCATGCTGTTTTGATCACAGTAGCTTTGTAGTGTAGTTCCAAGTTGGGGATTGTGATGCCCCCTGCCATGTCTCTGTTGCCTAGAGTTGCTTTTGTTATTCCAAGTCTCTGCTTGTTCCAAATGAATTTTTGGATTGTTTTCTCAAGGTCCATGAAGTATGCTACTGGAATTTCAATTGGAATTGCACTTAATCTATATAACAGTTTTGAAAGTATGGCCATTTTCACTATGTTGATTCTTCCTACCCAGGACAAGGGGATGTCTTTCCATTTTCTGATATCATCTTCAACCTCTCTTTTCAGAGTGCCATAGTTTTCAGAGAAGAGGTCTTTCATTTCTTTCATTAGGTTGATTCCTAGGTATTTCAGTTTTTTTGGATGCTATTGTGAAAGGAATTGTTTGCCCTATACCTCCTTCAGTGAGTCTGTTGTTCATGTAGTGGAAAGCTATTGATTTTTGTGTGTTGACCTTGTACCCAGCTACTCTACTGAATTTGGTTATTAAGTCTAGGAGACTTTTGGTGGAGTTCTTGGGGTCTTCTATATAGTTTCATGTCATTTGCAATTAATGACAATTTGACTTCTTCATTTCCTATCTTTATTCCTTTTATTTCTTTCTCTTGTCTAATTTCTGTGGCTAACATTTCCAAAGCTATATTGAACAGGAGTGGTGATAGTGGAAATCCTTGTCTTGTTCCTGATTTAGTGTGAAGGATTTCAGTTTTTGACCATTTAATATGATATTGGCTGTTGGTTTTTCATAGATGGCTTTTATCAAATTGAGGTAGAGATCATCTATTCCAATTTTTTGTAGGGTTTTTATGAGAAATGTGTGTTGAATTTTGTCAAATGCTTTCTTTGCATCTATTGAAATGATCATATGTTTTTTGTCCTTGGTGCTATTGATATAGTGTATTACATTTATTGATTTGCATATGTTGAACCATCCCTGCATCCCTGGGATGAATCCCACTTGGTCAGAGTATATGATCTTCTTGATGATGTTCTGCATTCTGCTTGCCAGTACCTTATGGAGGATTTTTGCAACTATGTTCATTAGTGAGATTGGCCTATAGTTCTCTTTTTCAGTTGGGTCTTTCTCTGCTTTGGGGATCAAGGTGATGGTTGC